>CM062812.1:702316811-702916811 GCA_031772625.1 Pinus tabuliformis
GAATCAAGCCCAATGGTAGTGAAATAGTGGAAGACTACAAGGAATATTTGGATTTGTTCAGACAAGAAGGCTGGTGGAAATTAATTCAGTCTTTTCGAGGACAAAATGTTGAAGTGGCTAAATCATTCACACAAACCTACAATGGAAAGGTTGCACGAGTAGGATATTTAGAAATTCTTGTCAACAATTTTTTCATTGCTAAAGCTACGCGACTTCTCGTAGAAGTAGAGAGATGGTAAAATAACTTTCTAGTTAAAAACATTCCTTGGGAAAAAATCCTCATCTCCAATAAATCAGTTTAAAATGTGAAATGTATGCCAGTGAACTCATTAAAACCTAAATGGTGTGACCTAGGTTTGTTTATCAGATGATATATTGCATGTGAAGGCCACTACAATTTTGTTTTCTACCACCATTTCTAGTTTTTCATGGTGATTTTGGGTTACAAGTTGAATCTTCTGTATTATTTGCATAAAAGTATTACAAAAATGTATAAATTCTACCAGAGGGGTTTTAAGAATCCTGAGAGGAGTTTATTTCATTATGGATTAATTCATATTTTGGTAGAGTTTTGATTGACCCAGTTGGGGGATTCGTAGGGAGTTTTTTTTATAGAAATAATTTCATCAAACCTCTCGAAAATCATGGGGAAAATATCCCACCAATGGTTAAAGAAACTATTGAGGGTTTTCACAAAAAATCTACAGAAACCCTCACTTCCCTACCTTTTCAAGAGCCAATCCCTGAAAACCCTAGCTTCTAGGCTCAATCAGATATGTTGAATGGCATAAAGGTAGAACTCAAAGATTCATATTTCACCTAAATTACTTGTAGTATGGTCAAAAGAATTAAGGTCGGTTATACTGGAAAAAACCATGATCCCGCTATCAAAAGAAACTTTGATTCTGAGTTGAATGATTTCATATATTTTAACTATTGTGATCCTACAAACGAGATAACATAATGTGAGAAGAATGTAATCACATCAACCCAGGTTAGGAATAAACAACTTTCCAAAAAAAATTCCCAAGCCAAGAGAAATAGGTATAAAAAAAATTCATCCCCAGTTTTCTATATAAATATTCCTAAGGGATCATTACCTGAACAATAGATGCTAGAAGTTGATCTTGTTGAAGATTACAAGGATAAGTTTTTCTTTAGTGAATTTGATGGCAAGGTTACCTTTGGAACAAATAATGATCGTAAGAACCAAAAGGATTATCAAAAATGTCTACAGATTTTGTTTTGGCAGGAGAAGTATACAACCACAGTTCCTTACCTAAAAAATAAACCCATGAGTTATAGAAATAAAATAGGTGACTAAGGCTACAAAATAAATCTCTAAAAGAGCAACATTCCAAATAGATTACTGAACTCAGGAAGAAATTACAATCGGTCAAGAAACAAGTTGTGATTAAATCTTCTAGTGTTAGTGTGATAATTACTTATGATATACAAACTTTTACCACATCCAAATGAGTAATATTTAGCTTATATATCTTGAAAGGTATGAATCAATGTTTGCTAGTTTGTTATTTTCATTAATGGTAGGTAAAGAATCACAAATTTTGTAGCCATTATTCAAAATAGATAATTATTTGTTGATTGGATCTATGTGTTATCCTACATGTAAACTATGTAGACTTGCAGCCGAATATGAGTTTCCTAACTTAGTTTATTTGATTGTTGTCTCTTGTTGGCATGGCATATTATTTGTGACACTTATTTATTTTTGAAGTACTATCTATAGGACCAATGAAATTCAAATCTATGGGATGAAGATTGATAGCGAAATTTTGGGGAACCTCATCTTATTTTTTATTTGTAATAATTCTGTATAGGTTTATTTCATATAAATATATGATCAAAATTTGAGTGAGGGGGGATGGAATAAACGAAGTAGTACTTCTGGTGACATTGAAACTTTATATCATTTACTATAAGTTTTATATTAAATTTCTTTCATATAAGACTTAGTTTCATTACTTAAATATTTCATTGTTACCCTTCTGGAATTTCAATTCTTTCCTTGACTTTGATTCAGGAGGTCCCTAAGTTTAAACAACGTCACTCACTTGAAATTGGTTCAAAGATTTGGTGTTAATAATAATTATTCATTTGTTCATATTTAATTGATTTTGTTTGTTTGGATTCCAAAATCTAGTTATTTTCTTATGATTTTCATATATAGGATTTAACCTGGTTTATATATAATGTGCTTCTTAATTGATGAAATTTCTTTCATTAATTAAAAATTGTTACATATAAGTCTATTGATGCAAATAAGATTGGTAACTATATTTTTTTGCTTCCTTGATATACTCATTTGTCTTTCATTTCCTATGAACATATTTCTCTAGTTGATATTGAATGAATGATTATTTTTATTAACAAGAAAGTGTAGAAATTCCCACCCGTAGATCACCTGATAATGCAATAGACTAAAGAAAAATACTTGATCTACTTCTACAACCAATTTAGCAGAAGCTTAATCGAAGATGAGAAATATCAATAAGAACACATATAACTGATAAGAAGGAATCAATCACACATAACATAGAAGATATAACTTGGGGAAAGCCTCAGCCTAAAACCCCAACTCTGTATTATCATACAAGTGGAAATATAGCCAGTATTACAAAAAGAATCAGCTCAAAAGCTATCCTGCTCTCTGCAATACCTCTACTGCTCATAGACAGTGAAAGGCCTCTATCTAACCTCTGTTTTGTGCTCCAAGCCTACTATTTCTTTGCGCAATTCTGATTGGGGTCCAATGCAGCCACTTGTGTGAATTGGCCTCTTCACACACTCACTAACCTCTGATCCAACTATGCAGTCCTGAAGGAGATAAATCCTTCTCCATGGATGAGTTTCATTTATAGGAAAAATCCATCCAACTGATAGTACATTATCCCTCCTTTGATCTCAACTGGGTCTCTATCTGAACTAACATGCATGAGTTATTCATGAGAGAATATTCAGTTATCTGAAGTGCAGCGGTTATATGCAAGCATGCATTAACTAACTGAACTCACAATTAATTTAAACAAACTGTTTAAATCAATCTAACTGGACTTGACTTAGTTAACTGAGCCAACTAATTACAACTCATCCTTATCTCTTTAACTGATGGATAAATTCCTCAATTAATAGAGAAACTGTTGCATGTCCTCACATAGACTTCATTTTTTATTTTTCATAACTAATTAACTCATGGTGAATTAATTAATTTATTTTCAAACAACTGTTAAGTTCAAATTCAAATTTTACTTCCTATTTTAGTCCAGGGACTAAATAAAATTGGAATCCATCCTGAACTACTAAAAATAGCAATGTTATTTTTAGCACTTCCATTTTCATTCCCTGATGCTCAATCCAGCACTGGTACCCAAACTGCTATTTTTAACATTTCTTGTTTCCATTTTCAACACTCCCTCTCAACAAGAAAGGCTTCAACTCGAACCTGATCCTATACCTTTGGAATGTTCTGCATGCAACACTTCTACCAAGTGTGGTTGCTCCAGCAACTCTAGAAACAAAAAGAACTCCCAACTGACCTCTCTCTTGGGCTAGAAACATACTCTGATGCTGAAGATCTACCTGTTGCTGACAAATGCTCCCTCTCTGACCTCTGAGCTGCTGCAACACTCCATGCATCTCGCATCGTTGCACACCTCTCTGTGCCATCCTGCATTGGTGCAACACTCCTATGCCTCTCACATTGTTGCAAACTGCTAGCTCTACACAGTCCTAGGACTCCTACATTGTAGCTCTCTCTGCTGCTCCATATGCAACTGCCTCTATCCAATCAGCCAATCCTGCTACTCCTCGTCGGGGCTCCTATAGCAAAGTCGAATCAAAGAGGTTGGGTACCTCAAGGATCCTACTCGTATTCTAGCCTTCTTGGGATGATCACTCCACATCGCCCCACCTCCTACCCGGAGGTATGGATGCATGTGATCCCTCTACCCACCTGGCTCGAAATTTCCCCCTACTGGAGGTCTCTGCATGAATGGATGCCTCCACTCTGTCTCCTCTCGGAAACCCCAGTTGTGGCTATTCCACAACCTCCTGAAGTTGCTTCACCAATCGTGGCTCCTCCACAATTGTCTGAGACTTCTTCTGGCGCTGCATGTTGAGAGGTAATTTACTCTCCCTCTCAACCACCAAATATCTAGCCTTTGCCTTGCTCCTCAAGGGTTTACATGCATCTTGTACCTCAAGTGCATATAGGTTCTTGGCTAGCACACCAATCTGTTTCATATTTCCCACCGTCACGAAATTTTCTGGGAAAAGAGTTGATTTTAAATCAGCAATATCTCCCTCATCCGAACTCCGATTCGGCCGATTTTTTTTTGAATTTGGGTATTTTTCTATAAGGAATCTAGATCTGCTATTTGTTTCTAAAAATTTTGTACAAAAATTTTCAGATCTGCTCTAAAAACTCGCGGCCCAAAACTCAAAACTTCGAAATCTCCTCTAGTATATTGTTCTCCACTTTGATCACCTTTGCTCTGATACCATGTAGAACTTTTTCTACAAAACCTTGCTCTGATACCATGTAGAAATTCCCACCTGTAGATCACCTGATAATGCAATAAACTAAAGCAAAATACTTGATCTACTTCTACAACCAATTTAGCGGAAGCTTAATCGAACATGAGCAACATCAATATGAACACATATAACTGATAAGAAAGAATCAATCACACATAACACAGAATATATAACCCGGGGAAATCCTCAACCTAAAACCCCAACTCTGTATTATCATACAAGTGGAAATATAGCCAGTATTACAAAAAGAATCAACTCAAAATCTATCCTGCTCTCTCTGCAATACCTTTGTTGCTCATAGACAGTCAAAGGCCTCTATCTAACCTCTGGTAACCCTCCAAGCCTCCTATTTCTTTGCGCAAATCTGATTGGGGTCCAGTGTTGCCACTTGTGTGAATTGGCCTCTTCACACACTCACTAACCTATGATCCAACTAAGTAGTCCTGAAGGAGATAAATCCTAATCATGGATGAGCTTCCTTTATAGGAAAAATATTCATCCAACTAATAGTACACTGTCCCTTCTCTGATCTCAACTGGGTCTTTGTCTGAACTGACATGCATGAGTTATTCATGAGAGAATCTTTAGTTATCTGAAGTGCAGCAATTATATGCAAGCATGCATTAACTAACTGAACTTACTTAATTTAAACAAACTATTTAAATCAAATATAACTGGACTTGACTCAGTTAACTGAGCCAACTAATTACTACTCAATATAGAACTCATCCTTATCTCTTTAACTGATGGATAAATTCCTCAATTAATAGATAAACTGTTGCATGTCCTCACATAGACTTCATGATTGATTTTTCACAACTAATTAACTCATGGAGAATTAATTAATTCATTTTCAAACAACTATTAAGTTCAAATTCGAATTTTACTTCCTATTTTTAGTCCAGGGACTGACTAAAATAGGAAACCATCCTGAACTGCTAAAAATAGCAATTCTATTTTTAGCACTTCCATATTTCATTCCCTGTTGCTCAATCCAACACTGGTACCCAAACTGCTATTTTTAGCACTTCTATTTTTAGCATTTCTTGTTGCCATTTTTCAATATAAAGTAGGACAAGTCTTTCATTAGTTTAATAATCTTGGCCAAGATATAATAATAGATAATTTTTTTGTATTTTATTCTGCTTATGATTTTTAATGTAAAATTTATTAAATCAAACTAAATAAAAAACAACGATTATAACTTTTTTCTTTTTCATTGTTCTTTAATATATTTTTGCATTAAAAATCAATCTTGTTTATTTGAAATTATTCTTTTTTTAATTTAAATCATTCTCTAAATTATTATAACTTTACACTAGTTAGAGTCTTGTTCGAGTGGTCCTATTAGTTATATATTTGTACACAATTGTTAGCCCCTAACGAGTTCTAAGTATTCATGTAGGATACCTAGGATATCTTTAACAATTCCTTTCTCAAAAGAGAAGGGAATATTTTGCTAACAAAGCCTTAAAACCTATCAGGAATAGCCTCACCAAATGAATTGGGTTATTAAATAACCTTTGTCCAGGGTGTCTCCTCTTATTAATGAGAGGTCATTTCTTCCCATCAATAAATAGCATTAGAAGAAGGGCCTATCTGCATTTGAATGGCTAAAGGGATTCATAAGAAACCTCCTACCACTCATTCTTTGACAGTTACTCGTAGTCCCTCTATAGTTGCAACTACTACCACCTCTCACATAGATCAAACTTCCACATTTCCCTCTCATCCTTAGAACACTAGTGAACCTGTTACTCCTGCACCTTCACGAGACACCTCTCATATTGAATACTTACACTAAAATTCTTGTGAAGTGTTATCCAAATCTCAAGGAAAAATGACGAGAGATAGGGATGTTGAACAGAAAGTATCCCAACCTCTTGTGACGCCAATCGATTTACGAATTGTATATCCTATTGTGTTTGATCCCTAGCTAGGAAATCCTCAAAATATCAATAATAGATTGCATGACATATTGATTGGTTGAATTGATCATAATCAACCAGAATTAGAATTACTTGCTAGTGAATCTACACAATCACAACATATTGTTGTAGGAGGTTTCAGTCTACCACCATCTACACCTGGCTTGTCTTCCTCTTATTTTGGTAAGGATTCCTCTGGCAAAGAAATTTCATCCACAATAGAATCAATTAATTCACAAATTTCGCCTCATATGGATAAAAACTAAGGAAATAATCATGGGAATAACCTTGATGCCCCATGGCTTGATGAATATGTAGTTTCTTTACCAGGCTAACAACACCCTTTACCTAAAACTCCTCAAACATTTCTCCCTATTGCACAAAAATTGTCACCTTGACATTCTACAATCTGTGTGAGTCCATCATGACTCATACTTTCCTCCTATGCAAGTCTTAAACCTCATTTCTTCATGTCAAGCCTTGAAAATAAGAAAAATCCCTTAAAAGTCTCTAAAATTCTGTTTCCACACTTTCTCTTAGCATTACCTGCGGTCCCGCACCTAATGGTCATGTCCCCTGCACATCTGACCGATCTGTCTCCGTGTAATGAGCGCAGACCCCTGCAAAGTAAAAAAGGTACAAGTACATTCTTAAAAACTCACTTTGAGTCATTTCTGGCAACTTCTAGAAGGAATCTTGAGGTGGCAAGTTCGCTCCTTTAAGGTTCATGCATCCCATACCTTAAGGAGCTAACTCCTTGATTTGAGGAGCTTATCCCTTTGAAGGAGGACTCTATCCCTTCATAGGTGGACCGTTAACCTCCTTCTTTTGCACTATAAAATGAAGCATTGGGCTGGTTACTGGGAGGTTGAAAGCTGAATATTTTTGAGGTGAAATGCTGCTGGAACTTAGTCTTCCTAATTGAGCTTTTGAGAGGAAAGATTACATACATTTTTTATCTCATTTGGAAGAGATTGAGGCTTGTCAAAGTAGAGGAGATTCCTGTTTGGACCCTGGGAAGAGCTTGTACGAAATCAAGGCACCAAGGTTGTAAAGTTCTTCTATTTCAAAGTTAATACAATCAAGTTTATTTTTCTCAATAAGCTATATTTTATAGTTTATTTCATGGACTCCTTGATCACCATGATGAACATGATTTATTATATTAGCTACGCAGGTGTTATTTGATGTGTGCTTGTTTGTGATTGCAGGTTCTCAAAAGGAAACTCTTTCGGACGGTCGAAGCGTGGCTGCCACAAACTAGCGTTGGACTTAAGGTAGGGTCTAAAACACCTCTTTAGTTTTTATTAATGAATCGTAATATGTTTATAGAAAGGCATATTTGCTTTTCCTACTTGTTGCTACATATTTTTTGATACTAGGGAGATCGGCCTTGTCCACAAGAATGATTTATCCAGCCAACACTCCCAAAATTTGACCTTGATTCTTGGTAGCCTATAGATGATCGATTTAAACTATTTATGTTAGCTCTTAGAAAAAAGAGTGCACAACATGAAGATGTTGTTTGCATATTTTTTCGATATTCCTTTGAGGGAAAGGCCTCAATTTGGTACTTTTCCCAACAACCTCAAAGCATTACATCATGGAGACAGTTTGAAATTACATTTTAAGAAAAAAAATTGGGATAATAAAACCCTTAAATTCTGGGTCATGGAGTTGTCTAACATGAAAATGGAGCAGAATTAAACAATTAAATAATTCAATGTGAGATTCCTAACTTTGAAGAACAAAATTTCTATTGAGTCCATCATACCAAAAATTTTGTGGTTGTGTACTATGTTAAGGCTTTATTGGTTGAGATTGCCATGTGGGTGAAAAGTTCCCAAAAGGAAACTCTCCAAGAAGACTTTAAGGAGGCAATTACTCTTGAAAAGGATATTCTTAGTCTCAAATCTAATCCTGACACCCAAGGTGGTTAGGCTTCTTCCTCCCAGGAAAAATCTGTGTCATCCTCCAAACCTCCTCCAACTAAGAAAGAACACGAAGCTCTAGATTTTGAGAGTCTTCAGAGGTTCTAAATAAATTATCAAATGAAATTGTTGACCCGAATAAGAACTCAAAGGAAGGGCCATCAAACAGAGGAAATTTTAGACCCTTCAAGAAAAATTTCCACTTAATTCTACCCTTCTTACAGAAGGTCTAAGTGTCGAAATAATTGAGAATATTCTTCAAGCATTGATATTAGGGACATATTCATATTCTAGCAAGAAAAATATGAACTAGATGACAATGAGGAAGAAATAGATGTGAATAATGATGAAGATAAACATCCTCCTACTATGGGTCACTTTGATAATTGTTGTAGCAACTACAACATGATGAGCACCAGTATTGCAGCAAGAATGCTGCAACTCCTGGGGCTACCAACTTTACTTTATCAACCTGAGGTTCGTACAAACTTGGAGGTGACAATATTGTATACACAAGTAAAAGTGATGGTTTTTCCTTTTGTCGCTATTCAGCTGGTGAGAGACCACTAGGGCTTTTCAAGCCATACTTCTGTGGATTCAGAAGAAGCTTTATTACTAGTGAGGGAAGGAGAAATATACTCTAAGAGAAAGTCAGTCTACTGTAGTAAGGAAAAAGACAGAAATCCAATGCTAAAACACACCATTTCCTACCTAACTGCTAAGAGACTATGTTTCAAAAATAATGCTAGATTAACATGTATGAAATTCAACTATTTTAAGCATGTAAATTCAAAGAATCAACATTCTACAACTGTGCATGTAAATGGCTACAACAAATCTATTTTTTCTTTTTGTCTCCCTTTTTATGGAGAAGTGTGAAAGCTAATCTCTTTTGGTGATGTGGCAGGTGTCTTAGGGATGTCGGTGGATGGTTGGAAGGTTTGGGACACCCTTAGGTGACCTTATGTGGATTTCTAGAGTTTTTCCCTCAATTCAGCCTCAAAACAGACCACTATAGGAAAACCTACAGGAGTCCATATATTTCTGTTAGAAAATTATATATTACAGAGCAATGGAACACATAGAATATTACAGAAATATAGACACAAAACACGCATAAAACTAGAGAGACACAGATATACGTGGTTCACCCAGTTTGGGTTACGTCCACCCCAAACAGCCAGTCCTTCCTTTCTATTATCCAGCAAAATGAAGAGACACAACCTACAACAGATCTACTATGATATCCTCTGTTTTCTCTCACAGTCTCGCCTCTCTGATTCTCGCTCGGAGAATACACATCTATTACACAGCCTCAATACAATGCCCTCATACAAAGAGAGGGGTTGCCATTTAGGGAAAAAAACCTTAAACTAAACATAAGTTCTACCATCAGATCATCCATCTAATGAACGGCCCAGATTGACTATAAATTACTATACTTTTACAAGGCAATTTTACATTTGTTTTTAGCTTCGGGGACGCTACCCCCGAAACCCCCGCTAGTGGACCACTGGCCCTTGGACCCCCTAGTCGAGGGGGATCAGCCCCCCCGAACCCCCACGGGGGGCACAAGTCCCCCCCGACCCCCCCCCCCCCCCCCCCACATGGAGGGGTGTACAAACTTCCTGGGGGTATACATTCGGTTGAAACAAAGACCTCTAAATAATCATGCTCCACACCCAACAATTTCTACAGGATACAGCCGAGAGCAAAACGATGGGTGCTAAAGGTGATGGAAGGCTTAGGGAAGGTGGTTTGTGGATGTAATGGAGTGAGAAAATTCCTAAGATCACTCAGAACTCAAAACCAAGGTTGGGATATGGTTGGATTTGCTCAACATTCTTGGAGAAGTTTCCTTGAAAAATGATGAAATTGGTGAGGGTCTTAGTGAAAGCAAGGAATGATCATGGATGGATGAAGTTGGGAGGAGGTTGCTAACTATGAGATCTCTATTTGCTTCTAAAACACTTGCACTACATCAAACATTTATATTTGCCCAAAAATCATGTAAATAAGAAGATTTTCATTAATCTAGAAAAACAGAGTTTAATGAGCTAGTTGTCTACTTCATGCATGAGGAAAATTTGCAGAATAAGACGAAATCATTGATCAGATCTACTATAAGAATGAAGATGGAAGAAATGATTATTAAATCCTACACTTTCAAACTAATCAAATGCTGGTTCAAGTACAGGAAACTCTAAATTCTATGAGAAAGTAGAATTCTATCTTTTTGGGGCTGCATGGGGTCCTTTCCTCAAATCATGATCCATGAAGGAAGAGGTGAGGCCAAGATACCTACTGATAGCTTTTTGATGCTCCTCTTATCCCCTCTAACCTACTTCTAAGGTAAAACACAAATGGAAGCAAATTAATAAACAAACTAATCAAATCTACACTACTTGAAATGAAATACTTCTAACGACAATTTAACCATGAATCAATGAAATTAATCTAAGCATACAGATACACGAAGAGGAGCCTTTGCTACTATGTTTAGGCCCTAACCCAAGAGCTTCATCCCTCTGATTTAACTCAGTGCTGGATCAAGAAAAAGCTCATTCTCATTATCAAAACATAAAATTACATAGCAATGTCTTCCACAAGTCTGGAGCTCAAAAATAACTAGTGTTTTTACAACAAAAATTTGAATCCTAATGAGGATCTAGGCCTCTTTATTTATACAAATGAAGTCTCCAACGACTTCCTTAAATATAGTGAGGCTTGGCTCCCAAACTCGAGATGAACTAACTCTTTGACTATCACTTGATTGACTGCCTTTTAATCTTCATGACTTGGTTGCTTGTACTCTGAGCTAGTGTGATTGATGGAGGAATATTCGAATGAAGGAGGAGTAAATGAGGAGGATTTACCTCCTACAATATCTCTTCCTTGTCCCATTCGAGTTTCAGCCTTTAATCTTGCCAAAATTCCTTGATTTCCTCTCACAAACCTGCATTTAATGCACATTAGTCCACTAGGCATAATATCTCACTTTGACTCATTTCATTAAACAAAATATAATCAAAACATGTAATAAATTGTGAGAAGAGTTGATTTGACTAAGCTAGGAGGTGAATTAAGGTCCATATAGTTACCCAATGATGAGGCTCATCATCACCCCCCTACTGAAAGTGTTGCTCATCCTTTGAGAAACTCAATCAATATCCATATCTTTCATAGCCCTGGTGGCCTCCCTGACATCCCATGCTTCTATTGTGGTTTCCTCTTCTTGTGCATAGAATCCTGCCTTCCTTTCTATCTCCTCCCACTACTTTCTTTCTTCCTCTTCCTTCCTTCCTTCTAACATCCCCAAGAGTAGTGTTGTACTGAGTCTCAAGCCAATCTAATTCACTTTGAGCCTTTAGATGGCTTGCTTGTACATGGGTGTCATGTTCAATGCTTCTCCCATTCTTTGAGGAGAATGGTACTCTATTATTTTCAAATTGTATGGTAGAGTATTCCACATCCTTTGGCAAGCTTGCATGTTTTCATCCCCTAATAGCCTGAACATATCCTCAAAATGCATAATTGCTTGCTCTTGGGCAGCAAGATACCTGGGTGCAAGTTGAGGATCATTTTCAATTAAATTATGTGTGTTGATGATAGCCATTGGATTTGTTCCCTTATCATGAGAGGCTATGTTTTTTCCCTTCCCAATATCTTATTCATTTATGCAGCCCTTGCTTCCTCATGGCTAATCCATGATGCCAAGGCCATTAACTGTAAATCCCCTTGTTTTGCATTAGGGTCCCATACAATCAAATCTGTCAAGGCCATGTTATGCAAGTAGAACACAGACATCTTAGACCTATCCTCCAATGTGCTTTGATCACAGAGATCAATGAACTGTCTATAATCCTGGAATGGCGTAGTGTTGGCTTGTTGGGTCCTGACCCAGGTTTGGAGTTAATTAGCCAAAAAAATCCCTACACTATTGGCCCTTTCGGCAACAGCCCGTGGAGTGCAGACTGAAGTCTGACCCGAAGCAATATGGGGGGCTGTTGGAACCATGTTTCCGCACCCTTAAGATGTTTGAGGTGTCGATTTAGTCTAACTATGCCTACCTTGGCGCAGGTCACTTCGCACACTATCCTGACCTGCGAGACCTTCGTAATCTGTTATAATCGCCTTTGCACAGCCCTAACCAGGGACTGAGGTGCTTTTGTGCTGCTAGGGCAGCGATATGTAGGTTTTAACCCCGTACAGAAATTACCTGCATACGAATTCTAAAACATAGAAAATAAACAATGCGAGACATAACACATAAAACACATATACACAGAGATTTCCCCTAGATCCAAAAACCGGGACTACCAGCTTGAGTTTTCATTATGTTCCTTTCAATGTTACAATAAATATTTATACATGTTGAAACATCCAATACCATGGATCGAAAACCATCGCGTCCAAAACCATGGACCAAAAACCATCGCGTCCAAAACCATGTGTGAAAAGCAAGCACAAAACCATAGTTAGGTCCGCCCAACCTAATATAGGGTCCAAAACAAAATTTTCCAGGGCACTGCCCCGGACCCCATAGAGTGTAGTTACCTGCACCCCTCAAACTCCCTGTTAACTATGTGGGCTTGTCATGGAAAGAATATAACACAACCCAACATTCTCCCACTTGTTGTTTTCTTTCCATAGGGGGCCACAAGAGAGCTTAGTCATTTATCTAGCCCTGCAACGCCCATTGTTTCTCTACACCAAGAGAACTTCTCAGAGCTCACAAATTTTTTCAATGCATCTGCAGTATTCTTCTAAGTGTCCACCTTTACCAACAACACCTTTTTGTCTTCTATCATATCCCTCACAATGTGATACTGCATATCAATGTGCTTTGTCTTTTAATGATATGCAGGGTTCTTTGCCAAGAAAATTTCACTTTGGTTGTCACAGTCTATCCTTATAGCTCCCTGTACTAACACCATACTTGAACACAATCTCTGCAACCAAACTGCTTCCTTGCTTGCTTGAGTGGATACCATGTATTCTGCCTCTGTAGTTGATAGTGCCACTACAGATTGTTTCTTAATCATCCAACTAACTGCACCTCCAAATAGGTTAAACACATACCCACTTGTAGATCTTCTATGATCCAGATCTCCAACCTAGTCTGCATCAACAAAGCCACGAATATCCAACACTCTGTCCAATATTAGTCTTCCTTAGTAGCAAAAACCATAATCACTAGTGCCACGCAAATACCTGAAAACCTGCTTCACTGTTGTCCAGTGCTCCTTCCCTGGTTTTGACGTAAACCTGCTCAATACTCCCACTGCATGTGCAATGTCTAGTCTAGTACAGACCATTACATATGTCAGGCTACCGACTACACTCGCATATGGAACATGGGATATGTCCTCTATCTTTTCTTGTGTCTTGGGACACTGTTTAGCATATAACCTCGCACCTACAGGAATAGGAACCTTCACCGGTTTACTATCCTACATATTAAACCTCTACAGTATTGTCTCGACATACTTCCTTTGGTTTAACCAGATCTTCCTCTTTGGCTAGTCTCTTTAATTTCCATGCCAAAAATATAGTTTGCAGCACCAAGATCTTTCATGTCGAATTTAAAGGACAATTGGGCCTTCAAATCCTGGATAATTTCTTTGTCATTTCCAACCAGCAACATATCATCCACATACAAGAACAGATAAATAACACGGTCACCAATTAATTTAAAATACACGCAGTGATCTTCTTTTCTTTTGGTGAAGCCAAGTCCCCGTATAAATGTATCAAATTTCTGATACCACATCCTTGGTGATTGTTTTAACCCATATAGACACCTCTTTAACTGCATACCATTTCTTTCTTACCCTTCACTGCAAAACCTTTAGGTTGCTTCATGTAGATCTCCTCTTCTAGATCCCTGTGAAGAATTTTTGTCTTCACATCCATCTGTTCCACCTCAAAATCAAAAGCAGCAGCAACAAATAAAAGTAATCTAATAGAAGCTACCTTGGCAACAGGAGAAAAAATATCACCAAAATCAATTCCCGACGCCTGGGAATAACCTTTTTTTACCAATCGAGCTTTGTATTTCTTCACCTTTCCTTCTGCATTTGCCTTCTTTTTGAACACCCATTTGCTACCAATGGGTTTCCTTGTAGCCGACAACTCCACTAGATCCCAAGCCTTGTTTTTGTGCAAAGATGCCATTTCATCAACCATGGCCTCTTTCCAGAGTTTTCCATCCTTTGAATCTACTGCTTCCTTCACAGTTCTGGGATCATCATCAATAATAGATAAAGAAAATTTTGAATAGAAAGTAGATGGACTATACCTTTCTAGCTACCTTCTTTCTTGAACTAATCTTCTCACACCCAGAGTTTGTGACTCTTCATATTTTGATTCCTCCTCTGTTATAGAGTCTGATTGTTCCTCTTTAGCTCAAACTCTATCTTCTCAAGTTCCTTTAGTTGGCTTCATGTTTAATAACATCTTTCACCTCTCTGAACACCACATCTCTGTTGTACACAGCCTTCCTTGTTACTGGGTTGCAAAGCTTATAACCCTTTAAACCATCCTTATACCCAATAAAGAAGCACTTTTTATATTTACTATCCAACTTGGTTCGTTTCTCCTTTGGAACATGTACATATGTATCACATCTAAACCTTAGATGTGAAAGAGAGGTTTTCTTACCAGTCCATACCTCTTGTGGAGTTTCATCCTCCAATGCTGATGAAGGTGATCTGTTGACCAGGTAACATGTTGTCTCCACCGCCTTTGCCCAGAATTTTTGTCCTAACCTGGCACCACTGAGCATGCTTCTTGCCCTTTCCATCAATGTCTTGTTCATTCTTTCTGTAACTCCATTTTGCTGAGGTGTATATGGAGTGGTCTTCTTTCGTGCTATACCACACTTCTTACAGAATTCTTGAAATTCCTTACTACAAAACTATCCATCGTTATCTGTCCTCAACACCTTTATCTTCTTCTCTGTCTGGTTTTCCACCAGAGCCTTAAATTCTTTAAGCCTGTCAAATACTTCATATTTCTTCTTAAGGAAATATATCCATGTATTCCTTGAGAAGTCATCTATAAATGATACATAGTACATAGACTTACCCAGTGATGGAACCTTCACAGGTCCAAACACATCACTATGCACAAGCTCTAATATTTGTTTCGCCCTCTTACCACCAGAGGGGAAACTCACCCAATTCTGCTTCCCATATACACATTTTTTACAGAAATCAAAATCCAGAGAGCTATTACTCATACCTTCTACCATACCTTTACCATGAAGTATTCAAAGTCCCTTTTCTCCAATATGTCCAAGCCTTTGATGCCATAGCATGGTCTTCTCTTCAAAGACCACTAGATTTTCTGCTCCAATTTCAGGAACCACAGAATTGTTACACCCATCAATAACAGTGCTACCTTGTAGCTTGTACAAAGTTCCAATCTGAACTCCCAGCATCAATACCAATGCTCCCCAAACCATTTTGCAAGTATCCTTCTCGAACACTATTTTTACACCTGCATCATCCAACTTACTTATTGAAATCCGATTTTTGGCCAATGGAGGAATATGCAGAATGCCAAGAAGTGTTTTAACCCTTCCACCTTGCAACTTCAACTTTACTTTTCCGCGACCAATGATTCTAGCCTTCCTATCATCCCCTAAGAAGACATCACCACCATCCTATTTCTCAAACTCGTAGAACCATTCTCTATGGGGAGTGAAGTGAAAGGATGCACCTGAGTCAATCAACCATGCCTCATGATCTACATGTGTACTTGAGGAAGCCAAGTACACATACCCACTTTCATCTGAGGTGTTTTTCGCCTCTGCAGAAGGAGCATCATCAGATCCCTTTCCTTTATCAGGAGATTTAGATTTACAGTCCCTTTTGTAGTGCCCTTCCTTTCCACATTTCCAGCACACCACCTTTAAAGGTTTTCGTGGAGATTTAGATCTCCCACTCGATGACTTATTTTTGTTTTTGTTCTGGGACTGTCCTCATATAGACAAGGCATCACCCTTCTGGCTCTCCATATTTTTCTGCCTCATCGTCTTCGTCAGCAAGAATGAGACTCTTTCATCAAACTGCAAGGTTGTTGTATTGCTACCTATTGCAATAACCAGACTATACCACGAATCTGGTGAGAACACAACAAAGTGATGCAGTTATCCTTATTTGAAATTTTAATATCAACAGATAATAACTGACTTACCATAGTATTAAATGTGTTCAGATGTTCTGTCATTGAGTCTCCATCTTTCATCCTCATGTTATATAGCTTTTTCCGTAGGAACAGTTTATTCACCAGAGACTTAGATTGGTACAAAGTCCCTAACCTATCCCACAAAGCCTTCGTCATAGATTCCCTTGATACATTCAGCAATACTGAATCTAAGACACACAATCGTATTGTGCTCTTAGCCTTCCGATCCAACTTCTTCCATTCTTCATCGGACACTCCCATTGGTTTAATACCTAGATCTACCGCTATCCACTGATCTTTATCCACCAAAAGATCCTCCATCTTGAGTTTCCATAACTCAAAACTCTGACCATTAAATTTCTCGATCACTATCTTTCCACTGCTCGCCATCTTCTTTCACCACCAGAATCGATCCTGTAGATCTCCCACTGAACAGAGTCTACCACAGGCCCGAGCGAAACCCCTCAGCAACAAAGGTGTCCCCTTGAAGCCAAAATAACTCTGATGCCATATGTAGGTTTTAACCCCATACAAAAATTAGCTGCATATGAATTCTAAAACACAGAAAATAAACAATGCAAGAGCATAAAACATAAAACACATATACATAGAGATTTTCCCCTAGATCCCAAAACCGGGACTACTAGCTTGATTTTTCATTATGTTCCTTTCAATGTTACAATACATATTTATACATGTCGAAGCATCCAATACCATGGACCGAAAACCATCGTGTCCAAAACCATGTGCGAAAACCATGCACAAAACCATAGGTAGGTCCTCCCAACCTAATATAGGGTCCAGAAACAAAATTTTCCGGGGTGCTTCCCCAAACCCCATAGAGTGGAGTTACCAGCACCCCTCAAACCGCCTGTTAACTACGTGGGCTTGTCGTGGAAAGAATATAACACAACCAAACAAGCAATTTGTGCTATTTCCCCAAGTTATATAGTTTATCTTACTTATCTTCTTACAAATGTTAGTTAACTTCACGTAAATAGATACTTTATCTTACGTTCACTTAATCAACACAATCATATATGTTCACGCACCATATAACAGTAAAAATGCAATTCATACCCCATATAGTCAATGCATAAAAATAGGAAATAGATGCACAAAATTGATTCGAAACTTCTATTTATTGATGCTTCAATGGTTACAGACTCGACTCACCCTACACACTCAGTTGCAGGGGTCTGCACACTCAACTGCGGACTACTAGGCCTCTGCACACTCAGCTGCAGATCCTTCTCCTACTCTATGACCCAACGACTCGACTTTACACTTAGATATTTCGCTATCCTTCTATCCCATCATCATTACTTCCATGAATGTTTTACAACTTAGAGCCTCGCTCTATTTATAAATTTCTAAAGCCGACATTACATTCCAAAATTAAGGGCGGACAACCCTATGACTCATTTACAAATTCACGCTCCGTGCCCACAAAATGCATAGCCTTTACATCAAATTTACAACTTTTAACCAAAAATTGGGCTTTAAGCGCCAAAACTTTCCTTGGGGGATCCCGCGCCCAATAGGCCCCCAACACAAACATCGTGACTCGCCCTCAAGTCACTCTGTCGGTGTGGAGATCTTCGCACAGGGACTTCCCAAATCTTCCTAGACTGTTGCAAGATCGACAGCTTACTGAGCAGCTTCCTGCTGCACTTCCTGGATGTGCTGTTCAGAGACAGCGGTAGCTGAACTGCTGCCCTGAATTTGTTCTTGTGTTCCCTGCATCTGCGCAAGCTTGGCTTCGATCAAGGCTGTAATGACAAACTGCTCATCAATCCATGGTTGTACGCACACCTTCAAGACAACTTCCTTGTGTCGAGCAACATCCACCTGCTCCTTGAGCGCTTTCGCCTGCTGCATCCGTGCGAACCTTTGTGTAAGGGCCACCATCTGCACGATCCCTTTTATATCATCATACTTTTGTTGTAGCTCGCGCACCTCTATTTCTAAGCGATGTATGTTCGGGTCCTCCTGTAGAGTGGTGAGGACCTCAAAGACTCTTCAAACAGTTTGGTGCAGTCCTTCATTACACTACTGATCTCTGTTATTCCTATTGTAATGGTGCTGTCGCACTATTCCCTCACCTCTAGTGGAGTTGGAGGTTGCGCCTTCAATTGTAGATTAGCTATCAAAAGTTTCAGTTCTAGCTTAACATTAGCCATCTCTTCTTTCACCTTGCGCACCCTGCTGCTAGTCTCCAGATGCGCACCTCCGCTGGTTACTCTACTGGGATGGACAACTCAAGGACCATCTGGCAGGCTTCCTCGACCACCTGCACTAGCTGTTTGTTCTGTGTCATAACCTCATCGTGCTGTAGGCTCAATTGTTCAATATTAATTTTTTTCTCGTTCATCACCTATAGCGCGCGACCCTCCCTGGACCGCAGTTCTGCAGTCACTCCGTCCTGCAGAACATAAACCGTCTCCCAAGGGAGCACAGCCATGTTTATCCCGACTCCCTTCAGTGCACTCACTATAGGCCTATCAGCCTCATTTTTTGTAACCAGTGCTCCCTCTGGTAGCACTATAGTGTTGGTCATGCGGGCATGCAACATTTCCTCAGCCATGACTATGCCTACTGTGAGGCTGGTCGATACAGTACCAGCCTAAGGAGTGCACACCTGTAATTCCTGTATATGTGCCCGAAGGGCCCCCAACACCATCTGGTTTTCCTCCATGGTGACATCGCACACCGTCTCCCTTATGTCATCGAGATCCCCCTCAATGAGGGTGATTGGGTCGAAAGAAGTCTTGGAGGATTTCAACTTCTTCTGCGGCCCCACCTGCACTCTCGGGTGGTGCAACTTTAGCTATGTTGACGTTGTTTGTGGGTTTTCACCACCTTCCTTTGTTTCTATCTCTTATTGAGGTGAAGGTGACTTCTGGCCCTCGCGCTCCTTCTTTGCTGCCTTCTTCTATTCTTCTACTTCCTTTGCAATGTCCTGCACCACCTGGGACTTTGTTGCTACTGCTTTGTTCCTTCTATTCTCTGCCAACTACGCCATCCACAGTTTTGCCTCCTCCTTCTTCTTCTGTGCTGCAGACTTCTCTTCTTCCACCGTGGAGCTGGCTGGAGCACGCCACTTCGGCAGCCACGACTCAAGCACGACGAATATGACATCGTTTGTGGCCAAGTAAGGGAGCTCATTCCATTTCTTCGTGGGGTCCTTGCGTGCCCTGATATATACATGATGAAAATCTACCTTGAAGTTCATGAAGCTTTGCATACTGTTATAGACAGTGGGTGATAACCACGGCTTGCGGTTAATCCCCATTCTGATCTTCATCTCCATGAACACCCAGAATATGTTGTTGTCTCTAATCCTCTGTGCATCTTTAGTTGCCCACAGCGAAGCGTACTTCACTGCCTCCGAAAGAGGTTGTGCAATCATGGGGAACTGGCTATCCTTAGGCAATTCCCAAGCCACCAGCACTATGGATAGCAAAAGCCATGCATAGTGGAAAGTCTTCCCCTGTTCCTATGCCTCGAGGTAATTTTCTAGGAACTCCCTACACAAGTAATCTACCCAGTCAAAACTGTACCCCCTCTGTGCACTGCATGACAAGTGTAACCACTAGAGCGAGTACCTCATCCGTGCGACACTTCCGCATAACCTTCCCAGCCAGTATATGTGTCATGACTTTGACCGTAGAATTGTTGATACTGGAGATCGCATACCCTCTCTTTTTCTTCTCCAGCTTGAATTTTTTCTTGATGGCCTCTACGATGGCCAAATCATCACTTTTACCCTAGGATATTTTCGCTGGATCCTCCCCTTTGCAAGGGAGCCGGGTAATTCTATGAATTACATGGTCCGTGATGGGGATGGGCTCCTCCAGCCACAAACACCCATCATGCACCAGGCAAAGTAGCTGCTTGATGACAAAAATAGTTACTGGGGTGTGATGGTAATGCGGCACCCAGAGCAGGTTTAACAACCTTGCTTTCTCTACTCCTCGCAACCACTTGTGTGGCTCCAACTCTATGACTCCCACCACTGTGCTTTTCTTCTGCTGCATTAACTATGCAGTTGCCAAATGTGGGAATTTCTCGTGATCCACGAGATCCCAGTCTTAAAATTTTAGAACCAGTAGTCGTCCCAAGTGCACTCCTATTGGGTGTGGAGCCTGATTGTCTTCTGTATTCAAAGGTCTCAGCCAGATGTATACCCCAGGAAGACTGTAGAAGTTATGTTTAATTTAGGGTTTTTTGCCCTAGAAGGCAACCCCTCAATATATATGAGGTAATTGTATTGCATCTGTGGATATCTATATTCTGAGTGGCGAAAAGAGAGGAGATTGAGAGCGAAGAGGGAGTTATAATGGATCTATTGTAGTTTGTATCTCTTCATTTTGTTAGATAATATAATAAAATAAGGACTGGTTGTTTCTCCATGGATGTAGCACAAACTGGGTGAACCACGTATATCTGTGTCTCTCTTGTTTTATGCGTTTTCTGTGTTTATATTTCTTCAATATTTTATGTGTTCCATTGCTCTGTAATATATAATTTACTAACAATTGGTATCAGAGCTGAAGGTCTATTTGGCTGATAAACTTGCAGGAAAGAAGGGTTCCTGGTTCGAGTGGGAGCAATGGCGGAAGATGGTAGGTTTAGGGTCGAAAAAATCAATGGCAAAAACTACCAGATGTGGAAGATGCAAATAGAAGATTATCTGTATCAGAGAGATCCGTACCTACCATTGAGTGGAAAGATAAAGAAGCCGACGAGTATGACAGACACAGAATGGGATATTCTCGACAGAAAGGCACTTAGAACAATACGGTTGTGCCTAGCGGCATCGGTAGCGTTTAATATTTCAAAGGAAATGACAACAGAGGGTTTAATGTCAGCATTAGCCAAACTATATGAAAAACCCTCGGCCTCAAATAAGGTATTTCTTATGAAGCGTTTATTTAATATGAAGATGTCAGAAGGTGGATCTGTTGCTGATCATTTAAATGATTTTAATACAGTTACAAGTTAGTTAAGTTCTGTAGGGGTAACTTTTGATGATGAAGTTAGGGCTCTGTTATTTCTGTGCTCATTGCCAGAAAGTTGGAATGGTTTAGTTATGGCCGTCAGTAACTCTGTCTCTAGATCTAGTACTTTAAAGTTTGATGATGTTGTCGGTGCAATCCTTAGTGAGGAAATGCGACAGAAAAGCTTCAGTGAGACATCAGGTAATGCTTTGACTACAGAGACTAGGGGAAGAAAAATGGAAAGAGGAAAGAGCCCTGGATATCACAATAAGTCAAGAAAAGGCAAATCCAAGTCCAGATCGGGGATAGTGTGTTTGAAATGTGGGAAGAAAGGACACCTGAAGAAACACTGCAAGTCTCAGAAGGGAAAAGAAGGAGACGCGCAGCAAGAAACTAATCATGAAGCGAATGTAACAGGTGATATGTTGCAAGATGCTTTGATTCTTTATTTAGAAAAT
The DNA here is from genome assembly GCA_031772625.1 of Pinus tabuliformis. NCBI lineage: Eukaryota > Viridiplantae > Streptophyta > Pinopsida > Pinales > Pinaceae > Pinus > Pinus tabuliformis. The sequence goes on from CM062812.1 coordinate 702,338,882, forward strand.
ATTATTGATGTCTGGGTTGTAGATTCAGGGCCCTCATTCCATGCCACACCTAATAAGAAACATTTTCATGATTATGTTCAAGGAGATTTTGGACAGGTTCGATTGGGTGATGATAAATCCTGTAAAATCGTTGGAATGGGTACAGTTTTCATAAAAGAGTAAAATGGAAATCAGTGGCTATTGAAGGAGGTAAGGCATGTTCCAAATCTGAAGAAAAATCTGATTTCAATAGGGCAGTTGGGAGGTGAAGGTTGCGTAACTACTTTCACAGATAAAACCTGGAAGGTCACTAAAGGATCCCTGGTAATAGCGAAAGGAGAAAAGGTTGGTACACTATATTTATGCAATGGTATTTTTAATTTTGTTAATGCTTTAACTTCTACAGGAGAAGATACGGCATTGTGGCATCATAGGCTCGGGCACATGAGTGAGAAGGGGATGCAAATTCTTCACTCAAGAAATTTGTTGCCAGGTTTGAAGAATGTTGATTTAAAATTCTGTGAGAATTGTGTTTATGGAAAACAGAAGAGAGTCATATTCCTTAGAGCTGGGAGAGAAAAGAAGAGCGAAAAATTAGAGCTTATGCATACAGATGTATGGGGACCTACTCAAGTATCATCTCTTGGTGGCTCTCGTTATTATGTTAATTTTATTGATGATGCAACCAAAAAAACCTGGATTTATTGTATTCAAAATAAATCTAATGTATTTGATACTTTCAAGAAATGGAAAGCTTTGGTTGAAAATGAGACAAGAAAAAGGTTGAAGTGTCTCAGATCAGACAATGGAGGTGAATATTGCAACAAAGCGTTTGATAGGTATTGTTCTGAGAATGGAACTCGTAGAGAGAAGACAGTTCCAGGAACACCACAAGAAAATGGTGTGTCAGAAAGGATGAACAGGACAATCATGGAGCATGCAAGGTGCATGAGATTGCATGCAGGATTGCCTTTACAATTTTGGGTAGATGCTGTAGATACTGTTGTTTATCTAATAAACAGAGGGCCTTCAAGTTCCTTGGATTCTGGTATTCCAGAGGAGGCATGGACAGGTAAAAAGGTAAACTACTCCTTTTTAAAGACTTTTGGTTGTGAAGCCTTTGTCCACATTAATAAAGAAAATAGAACAAAGCTTGAGGCAAAATCAAAGAAATGTACCTTTATTGGATATGGTGTTAATGATTTTGGTTATCACTTTTATGATTATGAAAAACATAAAATCATTAGGAGCAGAGATGTAATATTCAATGAAAAGGTTTTGTATAAGGATTAACTACAGGAAAAGAAACAGGAAAAAGAAAACAGAGAATACATAGTGATTGACGATATCACAGGAAAAGTAATGGTGCCTAGAAACCATAATGATCAACAACTAGAACAACAACCACAACAGCAACAAGCACCTCAAACACCTGAAAGTTGTGTTAGAATATCTACCAGGATAAGTAGACCCCCTAAACAATACTCTCCTTCATTATATTATGTATTGTTGACTGATTTTGGTGAACCAGAATGTTATGAAGAAGCAGTGCAGGTGGAAACCAGGGAGAAGTGGGAGCAAGCCATGAAAGAAGAGATGGACTCCTTAGCACATAACCAGACTTGGGACTTAGTCAGGTTGCCTGTAGGTAAAACAACATTGCATAATAAATGGGTTTACAAGTTGAAGGAAGAAGATGGAGGTAGAAAAAGGTATGAAGCTAGACTTGTGGTGAAAGGGTTTGCACAAAAAAAGGGCATAGACTTTGATGAGATATTTTCTCTTGTTGTGAAAATGAATTCAATCATAACTATTCTAAGTTTAGTAGCAGCTGAAGATTTGCATCTTGAGCAGTTAGATGTAAAGACAACTTTTCTCCATGGGGATTTGGAGGAAGAGATATATATGCAGTAACCACAAGGATATGAGGTAAAAGGGAAGCAGAAACTAATGTGCAGGTTGAAGAAGAGCTTGTATGGCTTAAAACAGGCTCCAAGGCAGTTGTATCTAAAATTTGACCGGTTTATGTCTGAACAAGGTTATACTAGGTGTCACTCTGATCATTGTGTTTATCTCAAAAGGCAAAATGATGGTAGCTATATTATATTGTTATTTGTTAGAAAATTATATATTACAGAGCAATGGAACACATAGAATATAGCAAAAATATAAACAAATAAAAAACACATAAAAACCAAAGAGACACAGATATATGTGGTTCACCCAGTTTGGACTACGTCCACCCCGAACAGCCAATCCTTCATTTTTATTATCCAGCAAAATGAAGAGACACAACCTACAGCAGATCCGCTGTAATATCCTCTATTTTCTCTCACAGTCTCACCTCTCAGTTTCTCGCTCAGAGAATACACATCTATTACATAGCCTCAATACAATGCCCTCATACAAAGAGATGGGTTGCCTTCTAGGGCAAAAACCCTAAACTAAACATAAGTTCTACCGTCAAATCATCTGCCTAATGAACAGCCCAGATTGACTAGAAATTACTATACTTTTACAAGGAAATTTTACATCTGTTTTAGCTTCGGGGGTGCTGCCCCCGAACCCCCACCGGGGGACTGCTAGCCCCCGGACCCCCCAGCCGAGGGGGATCGGCCCCCCCGAACCCCCACGAGGGGGACAAGTCCCCCCCACACCCCCCCGTGTGGAGGGGTGTACAAAATGCCTGGGGTATACATTCGGCTGAAACAAATACCTCTAAATAATCATGCTCCACACCCAACAATCTCCCACTTGGAGAATGATTGCAGCAACTCCACTGCTACTTCATTTGCTGGACAACAACTCCTCTTTGGACCTTGTTGTTTCTCATCTTCATCGTCATCCTTGAAGACCAACTGAAACTGAGCATATTCTCAGTTTCTCCCTGGTTACAACTTTTGTTATCATATCTACAGGATTCTGGCTAGTGTGTATCTTTTCCAGCTTCAACTCTCCATCTTCCAACACTGATCGTATGAAATGGTACTTGATCTATATGTGTTTAGTCCTGGAATGAAATGTTGAGTTCTTTGTAAGATGAATGGCACTTTGGCTATCACTATATAATGTGCCCATATCACGCACCTTACCCAATTCACCCATAAACTTTTGTAACCAAATCATTTCTTTACTAGCCTCTGTAGTAGCAACATACTCTGCTTCTGTTGTTGAAAGTGCAACAACACTTTGGATTTTTGAAACCCAACTGACAGTTGTTCCACCTATAGGAAATACATATCCTATAGTGCTCCTCATGTTATCTCTGTCACCTGCCATATCTGCATCAACGTATCCCTGTAGAGAAATGTTTGAACCAACAAAGCATAATGCTCAATTTGTGGTACCTTTCAAATATCTGAGAATCCATTTCACTTCCATCCAATGTTCCTTTCATGGATTGTTCATGTACCTGCTTACAACTCCCACTACATGTGCAATATCAGGCCTTGTGCAGATCATTGCATACATTAAGCTTCCAACTGCTGATGCATATGGTACTTTAGACATATAATCCATGTCTTCTTGGGTCTTTGGGCACATTTCTTTACTAAGTTTGAAATGGATAGCAAAAGGTGTACTAACTGGTTTTTCATTGTGCATATTAAATCTTTTCAACACCTTTTGTATGTACTCATTCTGAGATAATGTTAATTTACGATTTTTCCTATCTCTAGTTATTCACATACCAAGGATTTGTTTTGCAGCTCCAAAATCCTTCATTGCAAATGAATTTGCCAATTTTCTTTTGAGCACATTTATTTCCTGCATGTTAGACCCTACAACAAGCATGTCATCTACATACAATAACAATATAATATAGCTTCCATCATTTTGCTTTTTTAGATAAACGCAATGATTAGAGTGACATCTAGTATAACCTTGTTCATACATAAACTTGTCAAATTTTAGATACCACTACCTTGGAGCCCGTTTTAAGCCATACAAGCTCTTCTTCAACCTGCACACTAGTTTCTCCTTCCATTTCACCTCATATCCTTATGGCTACTGCATATATATCTCTTCCTCCAAATCCCCATGGAGAAAGGTTGTCTTTACATCTAACTGCTCAAGATGTAAATCTTCAACTGCTACTAGACCTAAAATAATTCTGATTGAAGTCATTTTAACAACAGGAGAAAATATTTCATCAAAATCAATACCTTTCTTCTGTGCAAACCCCTTCACCACAAGTCTAGCTTTGTACCTCTGTTTTCCTCCATCTTCTTCCTTTAGCCTGTAAACCCATTTATTCTGCAATTTAGTTTTACCTGCAGGCAACTTGACTAAGTCCCAAGTCTGTTTATGCATTAAGAATTCCATCTCTTCTTCCATGGCTAGCTCCCACTTCTTCCTGCTTTCAACTTGCATTGCTTCTTCATAACATTCGGGTTCACCAGAATCAGTGAACAATAAATAATATAATGAAGGAGAGTATCATTCAAGGGGTATACTTATCCTAGTAGATCTTCTAACACCACTTTCAGGTGTTTAGGGTGCCTGTTGTTGTTGTGGTGGTTGCTGTTGTTGTGGTTGTTGATTATTATTATTTTCAGGCACCTTTACTTTTTCAGTGATCTCATCAAGAACTGTGTATTCCTTGTTTTCTTTTTCCAATTTCTTTTCCTGCAACTGATTCTTATACAAGACCTTTTCATTGAATATTCCATCTCTGCTCCTAATGATTTTGTGATTTTCATAATCATATAAGCGATAACCAAAATCATTAACACCATATCCAATAAAGGTACATTTCTTTGATTTTGCCTCAAGTTTCGTTCTATTTTCTTTATTAATATGGACAAAGGCCTCACAACCAAAAGGCTTTAAAAAAGAGTAGTTTACCTTTTTACCTTTCCATGCTTCCTCTGGAACACCACCGTCCAAGGAACTTGAAGGCCCTCTGTTTATTAGATAAACAACAATATCTACAGCATCTGCCCAAAATTGTAAAGGCAATCTCATGCACCTTGCACGTTCCATGATTGTTCTGTTCATCCTTTCTGACACACCATTTTCTTGTGGTGTTCTTGGAACTGTCTTCTCTCTGTGAATTCCATGCTCTGAACAGTACCTATCAAACTCTTTGCTGCAATATTCACCTCAATTGTCTGATCTGAGACACTTCAATTTCTTTCCTGTCTCAATCTCAACCAAAGCTTTCCATTTCTTGAAGGTATCAAATACATCAAATTTATTCTTAATACAATAAATCCAAGTTTTTCTAGTTGCATCATCAATAAAAGTAACATAATAACGAGAGCCACCGAGAGATGATACCTAAGCAAGTCCCCATACATCTTTATGCACAAGCTCTAATTTTTCACTCTTTTTTTCTTTCCTAACTCTAAGAAATCTAACTCTCTTCTATTTTCCATAAATGCAATTCTCACAGAAATCCAAATCAACATTCTTCAAACCCGACAACAAATTCCTTGAGTGAAGGATCTTCATCCCCTTCTCACTGATGTGTCCAAGCCTATGATGCCATAATGCTGCATTTGCTCCTTTGGAAGTTAAAGCATCAACAGAGTTGGAAATACCATTGCATAAATACAATGTACCAACCTTTTCGCCTTTTGCTATTACCAAGGCTCCTTTGGTGACCTTCCAATCTTTATCTGTGAATGTTGTCACACAACCTTCACCGCCTGACTGCCCTATTGAAATCAGAATTTTATTCAGATCTGGAACATGTATTACCTCCTTTAGTAGCCATTGGTTTCCATTCTGCTGTTTCACAAGAACCTTACCCATTCCAACAATTTTACAGGGTTTATCATCACCCAAACGGACTTGTCCAAAATCTCCTTGAACATAGTCATGAAAGTATTTCTTATCAGGTGTGGCATGGAATGAAGTCCTTGAATCTACCACCCAGTAATCAATAATATTTTTGAAAGAAAGAATCAAAGCATCTTGTAACACCTCACCTGTCACATTTGCTTCATGATTATTTTCTTGTTGTGCATCTCCTTCTTTTCCCTTTCGAGATCTACAGTCTTTCTTTAGGTGTCCTTTCTTTCTGCATTTCTAGCACACTATCCTCGATCTGGACTTGGATCTGCCTTTCCTTGATTTACCTCGATATCCTGAGCTCTTTCCTCTTTCCATTTTTCTTCCCCTAGACTTTGCACTCAAAGCATTACCCGATGTCTCACCGAAGCTTTTCCGTCGCATTTCCTCGCTAAGGATAGCACTGACAACATCATGAAACTTTAAAGTACTAGTTCCAGAAACAGAGTTACTAATGGCCATTACTAAACCATTCCAACTTTCTAGCAATGAGCACAAGAATAACAGAGCTCTAACTTCATCATCAAAGTTTACCTCTACAGAACTTAACTGACTTGTAACGGTATTAAAATCATTTAAATGGTCTGCAATAGATCCACCTTCTGACATCTTCATATTAAATAACCATTTCATAAGAAATACCTTGTTTGAGGTCGAGGGTTTTTCATATAGTTTCGCCAATGCCTTAATCAAACCCTCTGTCATTGTTTCCTTCAAAATGTTGAAGGCGACCGACGCTGCGAGGCACAACTGTACTATTCTGAGTGCCTTTCTATCGAGAAGGTTCCATTCTTCATCTGTCATACCCGTTGGCATCTTTGTTTTTCTACCCAATGGTAGGTACAGATCTTTCTGATACAAATAATCTTCCATCTGCATCTTCCACAGCGAGAAGTTTTGGCCGTTAAATTTCTCGACCCTAAACTTACCATCTTCCGCCATTGCTCCCACTCGAACCAGGAACCCTTCTTTCCTGCGAGTTTATCAGCCAAATAGACCTTCGGCTCTGATACCAATTGTTAGAAAATTATATATTACAGAGCAATGGAACACATAGAATATAATAGAAATATAAACACAGAAAAAACACATAAAAACCAGAGAGACACAGATATACGTGGTTCACCCAATTCGGGCTACGTCCACCCCGAACAGCCAGTCCTTCCTTTTTATTATCCAGCAAAATGAAGAGACACAACCTACAGCAGATCCGCTGTAATATCCTCTATTTTCTCTCACAGTCTCACCTCTCTGTTTCTCACTCGGAGAATACACATCTATTACACAGCCTCAATACAATTCCCTCATACAAAGAGAGGGGTTTCTTTCTAGGGAAAAAAACCCTAAACTAAACATATGTTCTACCGTCAGATCATCCACCTGATGAACAGCCCAGATTGACTAGAAATTACTATACTTTTACAAGGCAGTTTTACATTTGTTTTTAGCTTCGAGGGCACCCCCGCCGAGGGACCGCTGGCCCACGTACCCCCCAACCGGGGGGGATTGGCCCCCCCGTGAACCCCCGCTGGGGGGACAAGTCCCCCCCACACCCCCCCGCATGGAGGGGTGTACAAACTTCCTGGGGTATACATCCGACTGAAACAAAGACCTCTAAATAATCGTGCTCCACACCCAACATTATTGTATCTAGATGACATGCTTGTTGCAAGTTCTAACATGCAGGAAATACATGTGCTCAAAAGGAAATTGGCAAACTCATTTGCAATGAAGGATTTGGGTGCTGCAAAAAAAATCCTTGGTATGAGAATAACTAGAGACAGGAAGAATCGAAAATTAACATTGTCTCAAAGTGAGTACATAGAAAAGGTATTGAAAAGTTTTAATATGCAGAATGCAAAACCAGTTCGTATACCTTTGGCTAGCCATTTCAAATTAAGTAAGGAGGCATGTCCCAAGACTCAGGAAGAAATAGCTCATATGTATAAAGTTCCATATGCATCAATAGTTGGAAGCTTAATGTATGCAATGGTCTGCACAAGGCTTGATATTGCACATGCAGTGGGAGTTGTAAGTAGGTACATGAACAATCCAGGAAAAGAACATTGGATGGCGGTGAAGTGGATTCTCAGGTATTTGAGGGGTACCACAAATCAAGCATTATGCTTTGGTGGTTCAAACATTTCTCTACAGGGATGTGTTGATGCAGATATGGCAGGTGACAGAGATAACAGGGGGAGCACTACAGAATATGTATTTACTGTAGGTGGAACAACTATTAGTTGGGTTTCAAAAATCCAAAGTGTTGTTGCACTTTCAAAAACAGAAGCAGAGTATGTTGCTGGTACAGAGGCTAGTAAAGAAATGATTTGGTTACAAAGGTTTCTGGATGAATTGGGTAAGAAGTAGGAGTTGGGCAGGTTATACAGTGACAACCAGAGTGCCATACATCTTGAAAAGAACTCTGCATTTCATTCCAAGAATAAACATATACAGCTCAAGTACCATTTCATACGGTCAGCATTGGAAGATGGACAATTGAAGCTGGAAAAGATACACACTAGCCAAAATCCTGCAGATATGCTAACAAAAGTTGTAACCAGGGAGAAACTGAGAAGTTGCTCAGTTTCAATTGGTCTTCAAGTATGATCAAGAAGATGAGAAACAGCCATGTCCAAAGTGGAGTCATTGTCTAGCAAATGAAGTAGCGGTGGAGTTGCTATAATCAGTCTCCAAGTGGGAGATTATTAGGTGTGGAGCCTGATTATCTTCTGTATTCAAAGGTCTCAATCAGATGTATACCCCAGGAAGACTATACACCCCTCCACGCTGGGGGGGGTGTGGGGGGGACTTGTCCCCCCCGTGAGGGTTCGAGGGGCTGATCCCCCCTAGCTGGGGGGTCCAGGGGCCAGCGGTCCCCTGGCAGGGGTTCGGGGGCAGTGCCCTCGAAGCTAAATATAGATGTAAAATTGCCTTGTAAAAGTCTAGTAATTTCCAGCCAATCTGGACCGTTCATTAGGCGGATGATCTGACGATAGAAGTTATGTTTAATTTAGGGTTTTTTGCCCTAGAAGGCAACCCCTTACTATATATGAGGGAATTGTATTGCATCTATGGATATCTATATTTTGAGTGAAGAAAAGAGAGGAGTTTGAGAGCGAAGAGGGAGTTACAGTGAATCTGTTGTAGGTTGTATCTCTTAAGTTTATTAGATAATATAATAAAAGAAGGAATGGTTGTTTCTCCGTGGATGTAGCCCAAACTGGGTGAACCACGTATATCTGTGTCTCTCTTGTTTTATGCGTTTTCTGTGTTTATATTTCTGCAATATTTTATGTGTTCCATGCTCTGTAATATATAATTTACTAACAGCTCCATCAAAAATGATGTCATCGGGGAGCAGCGGAGTTTGCAGAGATCTCTTGCTCTCATCTAGATCCTTGGGCACCTGTTCTTTCCCCTTCCGTGGAGGAACATATGCGGGCAACCTGGTTAGAGGGTCTGCACCCTGGATTTCTTCTTCCATTTATTTGTCCTCCTCCTCTTCTACCAGGATTTCCTTAAGGTCTTCCTCCTCCTCATCGGTTTCTAAATTGATCACCTTCCCCTTTTCTTCCATGGTAAGTCTAGTTATCAAAGGGTTTCTAGGGGACATGCACACCGATACCATAGGCTGCTTGTCTTTCTTGGATCTTGGCATGCCCAGCGATTTAGGGATTTCTGTGACTATCTCGGCACTTCCTGGGGCTTCTCCTGTCATCATGCCCTACGCGGCCTCTTCAGCAGTCATCTCTCTGATATCCATGGCTTCTTCAGATGCTACCATATTGTTGTTCCACAAATCTCTCAACGATTCAGGTAAGTGCTCAAACAACGCCTTTGACTTCAAAAGATCAAATAGATCTGGGTTCATAAATCTCTGGGTGCGCAATAGCTCAATTCTCAAATGGCCAAGTGTTGTTTGCTGGGCAACCCTTTGCAATTTATAGCACCTTTTGAATTTGAATTCGACTGTTCCCCCCAAATCCGGTCCATTAATGCTCCCTTGGCGGTAGATTTTCCTAAATCTAGCCCATAAAGTTTTCCTTAAATGCTTGTCGCTCGCTCCATTTGGTCTCAAACCAAGCATCACATCATGAATAGTGACTGTAATGGTCACTTTCTAGCCAACCCATGCGGCAGCACAGCTACCCTTGCATTGTCATGAACCCTGTGACACCTCGCTACTGCACATAGTCCTGACATCACACAACTTTTGGGCAGAGTATTTTATAGTCCCGTGCCTCCTTTCAGTTGCCTGGAGCACTAAGATTGTGCTTCCTATGGCTAGTTAGATGGTCGGGCCACCTATGTATGGCTTCAACTGACTACCATTTACTTTTCCTAGGAAGAGTTCACCATTTAACTTCACCAACTACACCATGCCACCATATGTGATCTCCTTAATAACATACAGTCCCATCCAATGCATTTGGAGCTTCCCTGGAATTTATCAAACTTACTATTGTATAAAAATACCAAATCATTCACCTTAAAGGTGCGCAACTTGATATGTCGATCATGCCAAGCCTTTTCACGCTACTTTTGTACTTGCTGATGGAATCTAGCCAAAAATCGTTCTTCTTCAAGCTCCTCCAACTGCGCGAGCCTCTCCTCCAGGGCTTCATGGTCCATCATACTTGTGAGCATTGCTATGTGCAGACTAGGCACGATATACTCCATCGGAATTACGACTTCCACTCCATAGACCAACCTAAAAGGCGTTTGTCTCGTCAGTTTCTTACATGTTGTCCTATAAGCCCATAATACTACAGGTACGTGCAGGTCCCAATCACTTTGTTGCGCATTGCATACTTTCGTCAGCGCGGTCTCCAATACTTTGTTAAATGCCTCTATGGTCCCGTTAGCCTGTGGGTGATACAGTGTGCTTTTCTAATGATACACCTGAAACTCTTCTGTCAGCACGTTGAACATTTCATTCAGGAAATGTGTACCGTGATCGCTCATCAAGATCTTCGGACAACCGAATCATGTCAATACGTGTTCAAAAATAAACTTCACGGCTATGCAATCTTTTACTCACTATGCTTCTACCCAACGTGTCAGGTATTATGTCGCAGTAATAATATATCACGCACCTGTCTTTCCTTGTGGTTTGATAGGTCCTACAAAGTTGATCACCCACTTTTTGAAGGGATGCAACGTCATTTGCAGATTCAAAGGCATCTCGTCCCTCCATGATGGCTTATCCATTCTTTGACATACATCACATGCCTTGCAATGTGCTTTGGAATCCTGATGAAGGGTTGGCCACCACAACCCTGTGCGAAGAATCTTCTATGTGGTTGCTCTCCCTACATAATGACCTCCCGCGGGGCCCCATGAGCATCCGCGAGGATGCTACTTCGTTCAAACTCTGGTACATACCTTCGTAGTATCTCATCATTCCCCATCTTGTACAGATGCCCTGCAATGACAGAAAAATCTTCCGTGCGCACCACTAGTTCCTTCTTCTGCTGGACAGAGTAACCTTCCGACATAGTTCCAGTTGTTAGAAAGTGAATTATATCTTCAAAATGTCCATCCGCTACATGCACAGTGAAAAGCTACGCGTCAGGTAGTCCTTCCTCCAAGCTAGTAGGTTCGACCCCTGTCTTAATGTGCGACAAGTGATCAGGGCCTGCATTCATTCATCCAAGCTTCACAACAACTTCAAAATTATATTCTTGGAACAATAAAAGCCACATGCATATGTGCCCCCCCAACACAAGCTTATTGACCAATTATTTCAACGCAGAATGATCTGTATACATCTTGAAGTGTCCCCTAGCAAGTAGTGTCGATATTTCTGGAGTGCATACACCATAGCCAGTCCCTCACGTTTAGTGGTGGAATAGCTCTTTCCTACTTTAGACAATCTGCGACTCGCGAACGCGATAGGGTGATCCAAGCCTTCTCCACCATCTTGTGTGAGTACTGCCCCCAGCGCTATACACAACGCATCAACATGAACATGAAATTCTTTCTTCCAATTTGGGAAGACAAGAATCAGCGCAGTAACCATCTTCTCCTTCAATATATCTAGGCTTTTCTTACAGTCATCGTCCCAGCAGAACGTGACATCCTTCTTCAATAGTTTTTCCATCGGCATGGTGATCTGGGCGTAACTCTTGATAAACTTTCTGTAGTACCCTGTATGTCCCAAGGTAGCGTGCAACTGTTTCACACTGCATGGTGCTTCCAAATTCAGAATCACCACAATTTTCACGAGGTCTACCATCAGCCCTTGTTTACAAACCACGTGCCCCAACAGGTTCCCAAAATGAATGAGGAACATACACTTCTTGAGGTTGAGCGCAATTTGGTATCTTTGGCATGTATCCAACATCAAGTGCAGGTTCACTACATGGCATTTAACCAGCCCAAATACAGTTCAGTCATCAAAATAGACCTCCAAGAACTTATGAATATATTCCCTGAACACTACAACAACCACGCGCGAGAAGGTATCCAGTGCGTTCTTCAATCCAAATTTCATGAAAGTGTATTGAAAGCAACCCCACTCCATCGTGAAGTTTGTCTTGCTCCTATCCTCTGGCAGGATTTTGATCTGGTGGTACCCTGAGTACCCATCAGTGAAAGAATATGCCTCCTGACCACACACATTGTCCAACACCTCATCTATGAATGGATTTGGGAATGGATCATGTACACACGCGTCATTCAACTTTCTAAGATCCACACATATTCTTATTTCGTCCTTCTGCTTCTTCTCTTGTACCACCATCGGGCTTACCCAATCGGATTCCTCCACAGGCTCAATGATGCCTTCCATGAGCATCTTGTCTAATTCTGCATGGACCTTTTCCTTGTATTTCAGATTCAAGCGATACGGCCTCTGCTTAACTGGCTTCGTGTCAGGTTTCAAAGTGATCTTCATTACCCCTAAATCTCTAATTATTCCCTTTAAATCCGTAAACTTAGTCGGGAATAAGTCTTGATATTTGCGGAGTAATTCAGCGACCTTGTCCATCGTTGCATCGTCCTAGTAGTCCCTAATCTTCGCAAATTTAGGTTCCGCCTCTGTATGAATATTCACTTGCTTAGTCTTCATTGATGCGGTTATGTCAAGATTCTCAATTTGCATTCCTTGAACCTCGCACTGGCCTTCTGTCTACGGAATATTAATTTTCTGCAGATCTTCATCCTCTTCCTCTGCAGTTACATTATAACACTCTAGCGCGCAACTTAACTGAGCAACCCATTCAAGCTGAATCAACTCTACCAGTTCCCGTGGCATCCTAAAGATGGCCGCTTTTACTTCTTGTAGCGCTTCATCAATACTATCCCACCCATCCTCAAAATTGAAGGTCATCACAAACCCTTCGCGCAGAACATCCCATTCACTTGTCCCGTGGTGGAGTTCTGTTTCTATATACCAGTTCATTAGTATAACATCCAGGGTGTAGCTGAACAAGTGCACCCACTGAGGTTGTGTCTTTGCCCCATAGGTCTGCGTCCACTTAGCTAGATGCGTGCACAGATCATCCTGCCCATTGTATTTTTCTGTCAATCACATTCTAGGCTTCCCAAACCATGTGCACATAATCCTCCTACATTTGCACCGGTCATGAAAGCTCCCTTTGTGCATACCCCACCACCTCACGGGTGTAGCACATAGTACCCAGTTCAAGGCCTGGAAGCGCTGCTTTTCCGGCACCTCCCTTTCAAATTTGTTCAAGAAGGCATCTACCTCACTTAACCATCATAAGTGGTCAAATCTCTCATTTCTGTCGATATGAAACCCAACAATCTTGTCATCATATTGCAGTTAAGCATGGTTACCTCGTGTAACTATTTTTTCCATCGCTTTATCTCCTCATCAAAATCCGAAGTATAGGAGCTCTCGCGCTCCCATGAAATTCGTCCATCTGTGGTGGAATTTACCTAGTCTTGCTCTCGTGCGGTTATCTTGTAGATGCAGTCCAGATCATCACCACTTTCGTAGTTGCACACCAGCTCCGTATAGCACGATCCTTCAGCAAGGTCTAGGGGTATAACTATGCATAGAGGCTTCTTCTCAAAAATTATCTTGCGCTTCTTCACATTAATCAACCCGTTCATGTCAGTGCCCAATCAATTCCTAAGAGCGTGGGGTAGGGATTGTTGTCATCAACAATATCTATCACTTCAAAGTCTACTAGTGTGCTCGCTCCCTCAATATCCATGGTGATTCCCTGCAATTGCCCCATGGGTATTATCTTTTACCAGTTTGCCATTCACATCTGAATAGGAGACCATTGCAGCATAGGTCTTCCCATTCGCTCCCATGTCTGCTTCGGCAAAACAATCTCATCCAATCCTAAATCTAGAATTACTTGGTCCATCTCATATTCTCCAATTTGTGCGGTTAACCTCATTTCTCTCCCCGTCCTCATCTTATGCTTTCCAATCTTTCGGACTACGCACGGTTTTCCTAGCGCGTTCCAAACGCATTTGTTAATGAGTTCTTGTAGTCCCTTTACAGCCTTACTGTTGCACAGTAACTTCATACATGTTTCCAGGAACATCGTGAGCATAGATGGGTCCATCTCTGGTTCCGGTCTATCTTTGCTTCCTGAAGTGGAGGCATCAGCGAAGCTCTTCTTAGCTTCCATAAAGGTTTCCCGAGCGCGCTCCAAATCAAACTCCGCTTCTTTCACTGGAGCTTTGCAAACCCAAGTACTATCTTCAGGTTGTTTTCCTTTGTCATCTCCCATCGCAATTCCACTTCAGAGCACAATGTTTACATTTGGATCTTCCTCACATGGCTCAAACCTCATCATCTGTAGGTTCTGAGTCGGGGGAGGTGGTAGCGCTCCCTTGTCGCGTATCCTAGCTATCAGCGTAGGACAATCTTCCATCTCATGATCAAACAAGGTACAATACAGACATGATGGACGCGTTGGGTTCGTACAATCACAGGAATAATGTCCTGGCCCTCCACAATTGTATCATATCAGCTGTCCACGACCTCTTTCAGGTCCTCCTCCACCTCAGCCTTGTTCGCACCCCTGAAATCATGTTCGCGCCACTCCTGCGTTCTGGTCTAAGGGTCATGTTTTGGCATGAACTCTGTAGGTGGGAGTTCTATCCATCATCATCTCATAGCTCTACAAGTGCACTCATCGTGTCCCACCCACATACAAAAATTAAAGAACAACTGTTGCGAATTCTGCGTGTACTTCTGTAACAAATGGCAGTTGTCTGTAGCATGCTTTCCACCTATTTGAAAAATCGCGCACCA
Source organism: Pinus tabuliformis (assembly GCA_031772625.1). NCBI lineage: Eukaryota > Viridiplantae > Streptophyta > Pinopsida > Pinales > Pinaceae > Pinus > Pinus tabuliformis. Next base: position 702,353,904 of record CM062812.1, read on the forward strand.
CAAAGTAGGTGTCATTCTAGGTCATACTTGTACTTTTTTCCCTAACGACATCAGTCCTCCTCCCATGAGGTAATTTACAAACATCGGGTAGTGGTCCTTATCATGACCCTGACCCTTGCATTTTGTGCACCACACCTCTTCGCGCAGTTGTCTTGTCCCATTTCAGAATCTACATCTCAAGGCATAAGCTTTTCAACTACGCATGGATCTGCCGAAATCCCAAGTTAGGATCCTAGATTAGGGTCTCATGAAGCCTCACCACAATCTCTAAGGGCCTTGCCTGAGTCGTTAACTTCGACTGCGATAGCGCGCGCCTAAAATTTGGCGTTAGCGATGCTACAAACCATTCGCAGTGTTGTCCATCTATCAGATTCATATTAGCTTTGTGAATTGTACACTACATCCTTTGATCCAGCTCCCAAGGAGTCTCACCTGGTAGCATTGTGATCTCTTTGAACCCAATAATCGACTGCGCTTCTAACTTTGGCCTACTAAATTCCTTCTTTAGCGTAATTTGGATATCTGTGATTCCTGCATTTGGATTGTCATTTGAGTGCTTAATATACCAAGTCAGTGTGTGATCTTGCATATCACTAACCAATGTCTCTTTCTTTATATTGTCATCTATAACCCCCTCTGCTTCCCATACAGCTCTTACCACGAACCAAAATTGGTCCGGATTTACATTTCCCAATCCCTTGAACATAGGAAACTTTATTGTGCTCGCCATATTGAAACATGGTGATGGCGGAGGTGGTAGTGAAGATGGAGGTGATGGCAGTGAATCTAGTGGTGTTGTGGGTGGGGGGGTATGCGCAGAATTATTTGCCTTATCAATTGGATTGCACTTCGTGGAGAGACCTTCGCGATATCTTCCTCGTGCCCTTGCGGAAGTGAAATCAAAGGGCTATTCTCTGGTCCCTTACTTCCTTCGTTCCTGTAGGTTTTTCCACTTCGCGTAGCTTCGAACATCAAGGTAATTACATAATCCTCTTTTCACACAATAACATTTTAATCCAAGTATTCAGAGACTTTACATACTTACCTCGCGGTCCTTTGAGAAAGCGTCACTCTGCCTCACTATAGCTGACTGAAGTGTCTACCGTGAACTCAGTAATGAATCCTCCTATAATCCGATTGAGCCAGTGATCAACAATGCACGTGATCTTATCCTCCAATGCTTCCAATCTGCGCACCAACTCTAGGGTCCACACAATAGGACCGTCGAGCTTCCACCTTCCTTAGCTATCTGCTAGCTTCACGATCCACTCGTACAACTCAGTAGGGAAAGATGCGAAGAAGATTTCGTGGACTTCTGTGTACAAGTAGGGGTCTAACCACTCTTATTTTGTCAGTCATGGATTCTTGTTCTCTTGCGCCACAAACTCATGAATTCTCCTGTCCAACCAACCTTCAATTTCCTTCTTAGTTGGATCCCAATGATACGACATTAGACATCTCTATGCAGATTCCAGCCCCGACAATGGAACCATTTGTTGGCTTGTTGGGGCCTGACACAAGTTCGGAGTTAATTAGCTAAACAAATCCCTACACTACTGGCCCTTTCGGCGACAGCCCGTGGAGCGCGGACTGAAGTCTAACCCGAAGCAGTATGGGGAGATGCTGGAACCAAGTTTCCGCACCCTTGAGATGTCTGAGGTGTCAATTTAGTCCAATTGTGCCTACCTTCATGCAAGTCACTTCGCACACTCTCCTGACCTGCGAGACCTTCGCAATCTATTATAATCATCTTCGCGCAACCCTAACCAGGGACTGAGGTTCTTTCTCACTGCTAGGGCAGCGATTTGCACTATTTCCCCAAGTTATACAATGTATCTTACTTATCTCTTACAAATGTTAGTTAACTTTGCGTAAACAGATACTTTATCTTACGCTCACTTAATTAACACAATCATATATGTTCGTGCACCATGTAACATTAAAAGTGCAATTAATACCCCATATAATCAATGCATAAAAATAGGAAATAGGTACACAAAATTGATGCGAAACTTCTCTTTATTGATTCTTCAACGGTTATAGACTCGACTCACCTTGCGCATTCAGCTGTAGGGGTCCGCGCACTCAGCTATGGACTACTAGGCCTCTGTGCACTCAGCTACAGAGCCTTCTCCTACTCTATGACCCAAAGACTCGACTTTACACTTAGATCTTTCGCTGTCCTTCTATCCCATCATCATTAATTCCATGAATGTTTTACAACTTAGAGCCATTCCAACATTCCCATGGTCCGCAGACCATGGGTAGATCTCTAAAGCCAACATTACATTACAAAATTAAGGGCGGACAACCCCATGACTCATTTACAACTTCGCGCTTCACCCCACAAAATGCGGAGTCTTTACATCAAATTTACAACTTTTAACCAAAAATTGGGCTTTAAGCCCCAAAACATTCCTTGGGGGATCGTGCGCCCAACACATAGTGCCTCTCTGTGCTAGGGTCTTAATTTGGAACTGTAGCCACTATTCCCTTAGGTATAATGCATAGGAATTAGCTGGCATCCTGCACTGGATTGCCTCTAAAGATAGACTATCCATGGTTGTGAATTGATTCTCTTTTTCTTGCAATTGTCCTTTCAACCATGCATTTTCTACCTCCAACTGAGTTTTCATTATGGCCTCTCTACCCCTCAGGCTTCTCAGTTCTCTGCCCATCTCTTTTATCTTTTCCTCCATGTGACCTATGTCCTCCACTCCCTTGGACTTGGCAATCTACATCCATCTATGTGTTCTAGCTCTTTCTTTCTGAAGCTCAAAGAATAATGGGATGGCAAATTTTTGTGGAATGACCCTACCCCCTTCAATAAATTTGTAGTAGGAGTCAAGGTTAGGTTGAGGACTAGTTTCCCTTAGCTCTGGGTCCTCCTTCTTTGGTTCTTGCGGCATACTCCCTTCCTTATCCAATTTTTTAGTTTCCTGTAGGTTTAGGAGAGTTTCTTGTAGGATTTCCTCTGCTTCCTGTAGGTCTTGTTGTGTATCCTAGAATATGTCTTTTCCCTTGGATAAGGCAGATCTAGTCACAAGCCTTCTCTCATAAGTGATAGGAGACTTAGGGGAGGTTTGTGCTGAGGATCCTTCTCCTTGAGTTTTAATAAGAGGAGCCATATTTTCTTGCTGTTTAGGTGAGTCTTCAATAATAATGGGAACCTTGGTGGGAGTTTGAGGTTTTCCCTACCTTATCCTTGTACTCTTTCTTGTTCTAAAGTATAATGGGGTTTGTCTTTGTCTTTTGCCTTTTTGTTTGATAGGGGTGCTAAGGGAAGTGAGGGCAGTTGCTGCCTCTCTCTCAGTGGGCTCTGGAGACACCCTGGGTGACTCCTCCTTGTCTTCTGCCTCCTCTTTTCCATTCCCCTTTTCATCTTTGTCTTTCTCCTCTTCTTCACCTTGTTCATTAGTTTCCTCCTTGGCATCTTCTTCTGTTTCTTCACCACTTTCCTTCTCTTTCTCCTCGTCTTCTCCCTCATCTATTTCCTCTTCATCCCTCTCTAGATCCTCATCTGTTTTAGTTTCCTCTTCATCTCTTTCATTGGAAATAGGTATTTTTTCATATGTGAGGGCTTTTATATCCTCCTATGTCTGTATGTCTCTGAAAGTTTCCCATGTGATAGGAATTCTAAGGTTGTGAAGGGCATCTTCTATGATGAGTCTAATTAACCCATGATGGGCCAGCTGCTGGTAGTTTCCTTCCTTCACTTTTATGCTCATATCTATTAGGGATTGAAGAAGGATGTAGGGTATGCTGAGTTTGTGGTGAGGAGGTATATCTGCTCCAAACCTCAATTCTTCAAGAAGCCTAAAGTGGTATCCATATACCATACTATACCTACCTTCACATGATATGTATTTTATAAGGTGGTAGCTTATTTCATTCTAAGGATATGGTAGGTTTGCTCTTCTCACTCCATTCTTGTCTTCCATGGCCTCCTCTCCCTCTAGAAAGAATTTATTCTTTGCAGTTTGGTTATTTCCCTTGTCTTCCTTTCTCCAAGGCACTCCTAAGGGAAGTGTGGTAATTCTGCTTATGATTTTAGGGGTGAGCTCTATGGAGAGACCTCTCATGACAACAGTGACATGGGTCCTGGTCAGTGGAATGAGGGAGAGAGCAAAATCTCTGGCTACTTCATCATCATACCCCCTCAATTTCTCAAAGTACCCCATCCAATTATGCCTTGTGGATATTTCTTGCACAAGAGGGTGTTGGTGAATTCTCATAGTGTTGATGCTCTCCCTTCTATTAAACCCCCCTGTCATTTTGTTTAGTGAATGGAGGAGCAAAGATGTATAATATAAAATTTTAATGGAGGAAATGTGACTGAAGTTCCTGTGGATACAATTCCCTTATACAACTATCAATTTCAATCAAGCTAGAAGATTTTTTTGTTCCTTTCACTTGGAAAAATGGGAGGAAATGTAGAGCCTACCTCCTTACAATGCTTGATGTATCCAACCCCTATGTTTCCTCCTCTGAAATAGCTCACTGCCAATCCTGTAGACTTCCTAACTGTATCCTGTATGATTCCTGTGGGATTTTGTAGGATTCCTTGTAGGATCCTATAGGAGGTCTTGTGTAGGAAAAATTGAAGTTTCCCTCTCCTATAGGTTGCTTGAGGACCAAGAGCGACTTTTCTAGAATGAGCCTCGAGAAGATGAATCCATGTATGCATGGGGACCAACATTTATTTCCTCTTATTGTTGATTTGAGTGAGGTGGTGTGCTGGTAGCCAAGGTACGAATTTCTATTTTTGGACTGTTGGTCCCCACTACCACATCATCATTCCCCTCACCTCATAATCAAATCCCACTTTAGGAATCCATAGTCTCAACTGCTTTCAACCTCATCCTTCGTTTCTTTGACTTGACTGCTGCCACCTGTGTGAGGACTAACTTCTTTGTCCTCATTGACTAAACGGAGGTGGCCAAGTTAACTGGCCACCTTTCGCTTACAAACCAACTCGTTCACAATATTTACATATTTTGATTACATTATGCAAATGAGAGAGTGAAGTGAGATACTTACCCGTGGGAACAAAACCTTGCTGCAGTTTGTTGAAGAAATGAGGTGTTTGTTGTATGTTGGCTGCATGTGATTTCTCTCTCTTTTTTATATATTGTCCTTTGATGATTTTCTTGTTGTGCATGTACCTGGTGTTGAGGGTGATGATGTTGTTGCTGCTCTGGAGGAGCTTCTTCTGCCCTTGGATCTCCATGCTTGAAACTTGCTGCAACCTATGATTTTTGTTTTGTGGGATAGGTTGCTACAGGATTTCCTATAGGATGTCCTGTAGTTGCTTCTCCCTCAAAATTTTTAATCATATTCTACTGCTAGGACCTGAGGATGATGAACATGGATAGAGAGGAGGTCTAGGGGTGTGTGAATAATGAAAAATAACCTTCAGGTGTTGTTCCCCTTGCTCTTTGTCTCATCTTTTTTCTCTGTTTTTTTTCTTGAAAACTGTAAAAGAAAAAATGAAAACTGATTTTTTTAATGATGAATGCAGGGGTGATCAAGGTGGAGAGTGGTATGGTAATGAGATGGTGATGTAGGATTTTTTTTTGACATGGACAGGTCATTTCCTTGCCATAGGGTTTCTTCCTTTAGGATTCCCAAGCCACTGTAATTCCTACATGATCATCCTGTAGGTTTTCAGGGGATCTTGTAGGTTTACAGGGAATCCTGTAGAAAACACATAACCCTTGAAAACTAAGTCAAATGAGTGAAAATATGAAAGGAATGGTAGAATGGTGAAGGCTAACGAATGGAGAAATAAAAATATGAGTTGAAAAGGTCCATTTTTTATTCTCCATTGCTGCTCTGATCGTCCTCCTGCTGACCTGCAAACAACATTTTCATATTTTTCTTTTCTCTCTTTTTTTATTTTTTTGTTTTTAAACAACTAATCTGCCTCCAAGAGGTTTTCTTTCTAGTTTCTTTCGTTGGGTGCCACAAGAGAGGTTTTCACCCAGAGATCTTTTTATTTCTCCTATTTTTTTTTGTTTTGACACCATTGGGCTGCCTCAAGAGGTTTTCAACCCAATAGTGGGACTCAGGCGCCTCATGGAGGTTTTCACCTAAGTCTCCTTATTTTCTTTTTTCTTTTCTCAGTGACTTGATGAAGCAAGAGCTGGGACTTGCTCCACCACCATCACTATTTTGTTGATACCATCTATGAAGTCTTTCTTTAACAATGGCCTTTTGTAAACTTTCAATCTATGTCCATTAACAAGTAAATGAATGGCCTCTGCATCTATGGTTCTGATTTGCACTGAACCATTATCATGACATCTCTCTATAACATAAGGCCCTAGCCATCTAGTCCTTATATTCCCTTAAATTATTTATATCTATAATCATATAACAAAGCCCAATCACCTTCTTGAAATTGCTTATCCCTAATGTTCTTATCATGCCATATCTTCCTCTGAATTTGAGTTACCTCTGTGTGTAGGAGGGCCTGAATTAAGCCATTCAACTGAAGAAATCTCTCTTTTTGTGCATTGCTAAGATCTAGATCTAGTTGGGCTTCCATCCTCAATGTATTATACTCAAATTCAGTGGATAATAGGGTCTTCTTCCCATAGACCATCTCATAGGGTGTGAATCCAATGGTGTCTTCCAAGTGGTATTATAGGCCCAAGTGGCCTCAACTAGTCTATCTGCCCAATCTTTTCTGCTGCTGCTAACTACTTTGGTTAGAATGCCCTCCAACACTCTATTGGTCACCTCCACTTGCCCATTATCTTGTGGGTGATAGGGAGTGGAGGTTCTATGCCTAATCTTGTGTTGGCTTAACAAGTCTTCAATCACATTCGTGGTAAACTAGCTGCCTTGATCGGTGATCAGTTCTCTAAAGTACCCAAACTTGTAGAATACATTCTCCCCTAAGAACTCAACCACCTTCTCCTCTGTTGCTTCCTTGATTGCCTTGGTTTCAACCCACTTAGTCAGATAGTCAATGCACACAATGATATACTACTTTTTCTTGGAAGGAGGGTCAATAGGCCCAATGAAATCCATGCCCCACTTGTCAAATGGCTCGAAAGTCACTTGAGGCTGCAGAGGCATTTCATCCCTTGGAGTATGCTTTCCCATCCTTTGGCACCAATCACACTGACTATTATATCTTTTCACATCCTGATGAAGAGTGGACCAATAATAACTAGCTTGTAACACCTTGAATGTTGTCCTCTTTGCTACAAAGTGACCTCCACGAGGCCCATCATGATAGGTCAAAAGGATTTCAAAGACTTCCTCCTCCCTAACACATCTTCTCAGAATTTTATCTAGGCCTAGTTTGAAGGTGTTTCCCCAATCCAAGTGAATGGGGCACTCTTCCTCACATTCTTGCTTTTCTCTTTGAAAGGAAAGTTCGGTGGGCACTGTGCAGATACCAAATAGTTTGCTATGTCAGCAAACCATGGAGAGAGAACTAAAATGGATAATAAGTGTTCATATGGTAATTGATCATCAACCATTCCTTCCTCACCTGCAGGCAAAGTTAATCTGGACAAAAAATCTGCAACAACATTTTCCTTGCTGGGCTTACCAACAATAGTTAGATCAAACTGTTGTAATAAAAGTAACCGTCTAATAATCTTGGCATTCACATAAGGTTTATTCATTAAATATTTGATTTCAGCATGGTCAGTATGTACAAATGTTTGATAACCTATAATTTAATGCCTAAATTTGTTCAATGAATTCACAACAGCGAGGAGCTCCTTTTTGGTCATTGTGTAGTTCATTTCGACCTTTGACAGATTCTTACTGATAAAGTAAATAGCATAAGGCAATTTTTCATTTATTTGGCCTAGAGTTGCTCCTATGGCTTTGTGTGAGGCATCAACATGTATATGAAAAGGAAGGGCCCAATTTGGGCCTCAGAGAATCGGTGTAGTGGTTAACTTGTCCTTCAGGGTGTCTAGGGCCTCTTGACAGCTTTTTGACCATACAAACTCAGAGTCCTTGTCCAACAACCTAAATAAAGGAGAAGATAACTTCCTGAAGTCTTTTATAAACCTTCAATAGTATCCATCTAACCCTAGGAAACTTCTGACATCTCTCTGCTTTTACGGAGGTGGGACCCTTTGGATGATAGCTATTTTGTTTGGGTCCACCTGCAATCCTTGCTGGGATATTGAATGACCTAGCACAATCCCTGTAGTCATCAAGAACTCACATTTCTCAGGACTAAGGGATAGGTTCATTCAATGCATTTGTTCAACACCTTACCTAAGTTGGATAGAGCCTCCTGGAAATCACATCCATAAGGTGTAAAATCATCCATATAAATCTCTACTGCATCATGGACTAACTTGGCAAAGATACTCAGGACTGCTCTTTGGAAAGTGGCAGGAGCATTGCATAGGCCAAAAGGAAGGACCCTATAGGCGAAAGTACCACAGGGAAAAGTGAAGGTGGTTTTATCCTGGTCTTCCGGGTTAATCTGGATTTCATTGTACCCGCTGAATCCATCTAGGAAAGAGAAAAAATTTCCCTGCCAGGCCATCTAACACTTGGTCGATGAAGGGTAGAGGGAAATGGTCCTTCTTTGTGGCTTTGTTTAACTCTCTGTAATCGACACAAATCCTCCACTTACCATTTTTCTTTGGGACCAACACCAAAGGAGATACCCACTCACTGTTGGAGATAGGGTAAATGAATCCTGCATCTAGCAGCTTTTGCAGTTCTTCTTTGACTATATCTTTGAGAGTTGGATTCATCCTCCTTTGGGGTTTCCGGATTAGTTTACACCCTTCTTTGATATAAATGTGGTGAGTACACACAGAGGGGTGCACTCCCTTCATTTCTTTGTAACTCCAAGCAAAGGCATCCAGATGTTCCTTTAGCATGTTGCACAACTTTTCTCCTTGGTGGACAGAAAGAGATGGGTTGATCTTCAAAGTTCTCTTGGGGCCGAGTTCTATGGTTTTGACACAGATAGGGTTGGAATCGGCTAAGCATAGATCAATCTGATGGTTTTTCTAGGTTTACTTTACTACTTCTTCTAAGGACAATGTGCTAGGAGTTAGAATTTGGAGTATGTATTCAATCAAATCATCTTCATCTGGTTGTACCCCTCCCATGGTTGTTTCTAAGGTATAGAGTTGGGCGGAATAAACTTCATCTTCTTCTTCCTCCTCTTCTAGCCATAAAGGTAAGTCATGTTCTAGAGATGGTTGGGCAGGAGGATATAGGACTGACTCCTTGGACATATGCCCATTCTTGATAGCCATATTCCCAACCCTGCAAAAAATGTAAGCATTGGCAGTGGCTAGCTAGGGTCTCCTAAGGATGAGAGGGTAACCAATAAGCTTGACCTTAGGCTAGAGAATTAGGAATTCTACAAGGTATTCCCAAGAGTCAATGGAGACCATCACAACCTCCATAATCCCCTCAAGGGTCACTGTGGAGTGATCTGCAAGTTGCACGACCGTTGTGATCTTTCTCAATGAACCCTGGAGGTTGAGCTTGAGCATGGTGTCCTTGGTCATCACATTAATGGTAGACCCAAGATCGATCAAAGTGTGTGGGAAAATGGTGCCATTGATGTGCACATCTACTACAAGGCTTCCGAGGTCCAAATACTTTGGACAGATTACCTACCCCAGAATTAAGTCAGACAGTTGTCCAATGACATTAATGGTAGGGGTATCTCTTCTTTGCCTCCGTGGATGCGTGAATAACTTCTCCTTGATCAACTTGTTGTAAATAGATACATCTTTATAGCTTGGAGAAGTGGAATTTTGACACATAGATTTTTCAATTCTCCCAGAAGTTCAATCTCTTCTGGGGTAGGATGGAGTGGTTGGGTTAATATCTCAGGAAAGGGTGGTGGATTTACTTTAGGCATGCTTTCCTCTCTTTCTTCCTCAAGCTCCATAGGTGTAGGTAGAGGTTGGCTGTCCAGGAGTACCCTCCTAGATCTCAGGTTGATTTCCTGAATCTCCACAGCATAAGCAGGATAGGATGTCTCTCCATTGTATACTTGTTGTGTTTGTCTGTTGTTCGGGTTCAGATCTGGCTGGGCAGGCATCTAGGGTTATTTAGGTGGAGTAGGGTATAAAATTTGTGGTTGAGCAGGTGGTGAAGGTAATAAAGCTGGAGCATTGTTATATGGAGGCCTCAACCCCTAGTGTGGTCCATTCCACTGAGGTGGTGGCAGAGCATATGATTGAAATGACTGGCTAGTTGGCTGGGAATGATACTGAGGTGCAAAGGACCAAGGGGGAGGTGTAGACTAGGAAGGATGAGTAGGGGGGCCCCAAGAAGGTATGGATGTGGTCTAGTTGGCATTGTAATATGCATGGGATGACCCTTGCATGCCCTGCTAGTATGTCCTAGGCCCATGAGGTCTCCTTTGGTTTATGTAGCAGAGATGTTTAATTACCCCTTCAGCTCCTTGATATACTACTTTTAGTCTGGGTAGAGAAGGGAACTTGTCTATGGAGTGGTTTTCTTCACAAACTACACAGATTTCAATAGAATCCAATGGACATTCATTCCTAGGGTGCCTTCTGGTGCATATAGGGCAGAAATTTGCTAAGCCTCTCTCTGCTTCCTCTTGTTTTCTCTTAATGTGCATAGTGTCCATATGTAGGGCAAGGTTTTGCAACATCTCACTCTTAAAATCCTCTAGCATGTTTCCAAGTTCACCCTTGATGGATGAATTGGAAGAGAATGTATTGACCATAGGTTGACTAACCCTACCCTTTTTCCTAGTTGCCCTAGAATGGTTTTTAATGACAGTCTTGATATCCTCATAGGGAAACTAGTAGATATCCCCTCCTGCTAAAAATTTTAGGGTATCCAGAAGATCTTCCCTTACTCCTCTAAGTAGGACTAGCTTTAGTGACTCAGGGTTAAGTATGCACTTGGCCCTTTTGTAGCTAAGCTGGAATATTTCTTCATAATCTTCTAGGGATTCATCGTGCCCTAAGGTCATCCTAAAAATTTCCTCTTTAGTGGCTTTAGACCTATAGTTGTATGCTGAGAAGAGAAAGGAAAGGGGTTTTGAGATAAATATGCTGAATGATGCTGGTTTGGGATGCTGAGCCGACTGCTTGATTGATAACCGACTAGCTGATATTTTAATATTTTATTATTTAATTATTTTGTTTTTATTTAATAATGTGAATGCTTTTAACCTAGATTAATGCTGCACCAATGTTATTATTCTTACTGCGCTCAGATATTACGAATGGCTTTAATTAACAAATTTCATTGATGATTTGAATTTAGTTTTATATTGAATTTCTATTTTAGTTATATGATTGTTAATTTGTTTTAGTTATAATTTTCTTAAATAATTTTAGTTTTATATTGCTTATTATCTTGGTGACATATTTTTCTTAGTTTACTAATTTATTTAACGAGATTTTAAGTTGTTTTATCAATTAAGTTCATATTGTATAGTTCTCATAGCTTTGGTTATAACTAGGTTTTGAATTGAATAAAGCTTCAAGGAATGTAATATTAAGATGTTATGAATAGTTTAATTAACTAATTTTTATTATTGATTGAACTTGGTTTTATATTGCATAAGGTTTCAAGGAGTGTAATGTTAAGATATTACGAATGGCTTTGATTAACAATTTTATTGTTGATTAGAATTTAGTTTATATTGAATCATTATTTTAGTTATATGATTGATGATTTGTTTTAGTTATAATTTTCTTAAATAATTTAGTTATATATTGTTTATTATCTTGGTAACATATTTCGCTTAATTAACCAAGTTATTTAACATGATTTTAAGTTGTTTTATTGTAAAGTTCTCTTAGCTATGGTTTTAACTAGGTTTTATATTGTATAAAGTTTCAAGGAATGTGATATTAAGATACTATGAATAGCTTTAATTAACTAATTATTATTATTGATTGAACTTGGTTTTATATTGTATAAGGTTACAAGGGATGTAATGTTGAGAAGTTATGAAAAGCTTTAATTAACTAATTTTTATATTGATTTGAACTTTGGATTTATATTGAAAGGTTAATTTAGATCTATAATTAATAATTGGCTTTAGATGTAAATTGCTTAAATGATTTAGCTTTATAATGCTTAACAACTTAGTAACATATTTCTAATTTACTAAGATGATAATCTTGGTTTCAAGCTGATTTATAAACTAAGATACCTAAAATAAAAGAGAGGGGAGATAGTTAGGCATGGAATATGAGGGGAAGGGGAATGTTAGGTGGAAGAGGGATAACTTTTTCTAAGAAGGGAGTTCCAATTTTTGCTAATGTCCCGGCCTCCATCCCTATTAAGGTTACTAGGATGCTTAATGATTTCTATTGCTTCACGAATTTTCCGTTTGAACTGGTGCTTTTCATTAGCAATGACTTTGGTGTCTTCCAGGCATATGTGATGGTTTGTTTTTCCTACATGCTCGGCTAAAGCAGAAGAGTGAGTTCTTTCTTTACGGATATCAGCGCTGTGTTCTTTGAGCCTTATCCTCACAGACCTGCCAGTTTCCCCTATATATTGTTTACCACATGAGCAATTAATGACATAAACACCTTTTTGTTGAAGCTGATCTTGGCTGTCCTTAACAGATTTCATATTTTGTTTGATAGTAGACAAAGGTTTGAAAGAGGTTTTGATGTCTTTTTTCGTGAGAATTCTAGCTATTTTGTCGGTGACACCTTGAATGTAGGGAAGGTAGGCATTAGAAGCTGCAGGGTTACTTGTTTTGTTATTGCTGATCCCAGATTTTGCCTTTTTAATAGCTTTGTGGATGTTTTTATTATTGTATCCTAGGTTGGTGAAAGTTCTTTTTAGGTATGTAATTTCTTCATCAGTGTGGTTATCATCTGAAATTCTACAGGCTCTGGTGAAGAGGGTTTGTAGCACCCCCATTTTTTGAGCTGGGTGGTGATGCGAGTCAGCATGGAGGTAATTGTCTGTGTGAGCTTTCTTTCTGAATACTTTATGACCTATGGATCCATCTTTGTTTCTTATAAGGAGAATGTCAAGGAAAGGAATGCAGTTGTTCTCCTCTATTTCCATTGTAAACTTGATGTCTTCAGATATGCTATTGAGATGGTTCAGAAAGTTCTTGAGCTCTTCTTCTCCATGAGGCCAATTAACACATGTGTCATCAACAAATCTGGCCCAGAACTTGGGCTTTAAAGGGTATGTATCAAGGGCCTTGGTTTCAAATTTTTCCATGAAGAGATTAGCAACAATTGGAGAAAGAGGGGAACCCATGGCAACACCTGAAGTTTGCTCAAAGATTTCACCTTGGAAGGAGAAGAAGGTAGAGCGGAGACAAATTTCAGCAAGCTTTGCAGTCTGGGGGTCAGTTACATCTTTGATCACTTGAATGGCTTCATCAAGGGGAATTTTGGTGAAGAGCTGTACTACGTCAAAACTGACCATTTTGTCTTCAGGACCTAATGTTGTGTTTTTGATGAATTTGACAAATTGATTGGAATCTTTTATGTAAGAGCTGGTTTTTCCAACAAGCGGGGCTAGGATGCTGGCGACATATTTTGCTAATTCATAAGTGGGAGATCCTATGGTGTTGACTATAGGTCTTAACGGAACATCTTTTTTATGTATTTTAGGGGCTCCATAAATCCGGGGAGTGATTTCACTGTCAGGGGTAAGGCGCTTTTTTAGTTTATCGTCAAGGTTGGTTTCTTTAATGGTTTTCTTTACTAGTCTAGTAATTCTAGAGATGGGGTTTTCTTCAAGTTTTTTATAGCTACCACTATTATATAAGTGGTCTTTCATCTTGTTTATGTAATCTTCATGATTCATGATGACAGTGGCGCCACCTTTGTCTGCTTTCAGAATGACAATGTCCTTATTGTTTCTTAGATTTCTTATGGCTTCGAGCTGTTGAGGATTTAGGTTTCTTTTAGGAGGTTTAGCTTTTCTTAGGATGACAGCGCATTCCTGTCTAATTAGTTCTTTGTCTTCATTGCTGAGAGTCTTGATTCCGTCCTCTAAACTGCATATAATTTCTTCCTTGGGGATTCTACTGGGGGCTAAGGCAAAATTCAAACCTCTGTTAAGGACCTCGGCTTCTTCCTTTTTTAGCTCATAGGAAGAGATATTGACCACTTTTTTGTTAATGGTTTTCGAATCTGGGTTTTCAACTATTGGGTTAGCTTTCATATTATGGTTCTCGGCATTATTCATTTTGCCGGGTACGGTTTTCTTGGATGAATAATTTCTATTGTTTTTCTTATTTTCTATATTGGTTATACTATCCATATTAATTAAATTGTTCGAATTGCATTCTGCTAAAAAATTATTACTATTGGTCATGACCTTAACTTATTAACCTAGGATACAATAATAAATTTAGGATCTTCACTAGATTTAGGATCTCTCTAGATTTAGAATTGGTAAGTTGGATGTTTTTATTATTGTATCCTAGGTTAATAAGAAATAGAATTAGCTGAGGAGACACCATAAGTTAAGTTGTTGAAGGAAGTTTTCAAATTTGTGTAGGTTTTAACCATGTACAGAAATTACATGCAAACAAATTTTGAAAACAAAAAAATATACAATGGAAATAACATAAAATATACATAAATATTTTCTCTTGGAATGCAAACCAGGAAAAACAGATTGATTTTTCCTTATATTGTGTTTAATTTTACAATACATATATATACTTGCCAAAGCATTCATAAATCCAAATCCATTAACCCTCGATTAGAACATAATTGTAGTTCCCTAGAATAGATCTACAAAATATCATGGGAAAAAACCATCATGCCCAAAACCATGCACGAAAACCATGGGTAGGTCTAGAAAACATCCTTGGGTCCACCCAACTATTATTGGGTCTGCATAATTTTTTTTTTTAAGGCACTACCCCAAACTCCATGCAAGGGGGCTATCACGCCCTTGCAAACCCCCCAATAGGGGGGGCTTCCACTCCCTCTACGACCCCCTCGCTACGCCTGCCGCAACGTAACAACACATGGCACTAGTTGTGGAAAGAATAGAAAACATATCCAACAATTTGTTTCAAATCCTAAGCCTGAAATATCTACCTACACTAGTAGCATTAATCCAAAGGATCTTATGGACTGGATCATAGGGATGGACAAATTCTTTGAATATGAGGGGATGGATGAGGAGTAGAAATTCTAATTTATTGTCACCAAATTGAAGTGACATGCAACTCTATGGTGGGATGGTGTGCAGGTTAAGAGGAAAAGGAAGAACAAGAAAAATATCAAGAGATGGGATAGGATGATTGCAAAGCTCAGAGGTAAGTTCTTACCCAAATATTATCATCTCACTTTATTCATAAAGATGTAAAATCTTATATAGAAGCTAATGTCTATGAGGATTATACAAAGGCGTTTTGCAAAGTAAATATTAGAGAAGACAACTAGATACATAAATGGTCTTAGGTTGGATATTGAAAGAAGATATCAATGTGTTATCTCAGACTACTGTAGAAGAGGCATATCAACGAGCTTTGAAGGTTGAGGAGAAGCTTTCAAGAAATTAGCATAGTAGAGGGAAATTTCTGTTAGAGAAAGAGGACAATAGTAAAATAGAGGGGGATATACGTCACAGAGAGAAGGAGTTATTAGCTTAATCCCACAACAAAATCCAAAATGAGACTTCATAGGATGAAGATCCTTTTGCAAAGGATGCGAGAGAGGTAGAGGAAGAGAAATTCGATGCTACATGTGTGAAAAAATTGGACATATGGCATATGAATATCTAGGATGTTGGGTTGTGTTATATTCTTTCCACAATTTTTTTGGACCATATATTAGGTTGGGCGGACCTACCTATGGTTTTGTGCATGCTTTTCGCACATGGTTTTGGACGTGATGGTTGATGGTTTTCGGTCCATGGTTTTGGACGTGATGGTTTTCGGTCCATGGTATTGGATGCTTCAACATGTATAAATATGTATTGTAACATTGAAAGGAACATAATGAAAAATCAATTTGGTAGTCTCGGTTTTGGGATCCAGGGGAAAATCTTTGTGTATATGTTTTTTATGTGTTATGCTCTCGCATTGTTTATTTTTTGTTCTTAGAATTCGTATGCAGGTAATTTTTGTATGGGGTTAAAACCTACATTTGGTATCAGAGTTGTTTTGGCTTCAAGGGGACGCCTTTATTGCTGAGGGGTTTCACTCGGGCTTGTGGTAGACCTTGTTCAGGGGGAGATCTACGGGATCAATTTTGGTGGTGAAAGAAGATGGCGAGCAGTGGAAAGATAGATATCGAGAAATTTAATGGTCAAAGTTTTGGGTTGTGGAAACTCAAGATGGAGGATTTTTTGGTGGATAAAGATTAGTGGATCATGGTAGATCCAGGTACTAAACCAATGGGAGTGTTTGATGAAGAATGGGAGAAGTTGGATCGGAAGGCAAAGAGCACAACTGATTGTGTGTCTCAGATTCAGTATTGCTGAATGTATAAGGGGAAGCTACGGCTAAGGCTTTGTGGGACAAGTTAGGGACTTTGTGGTGGGCTCCAGTATTGTAGCAATAATGCTACAACTCCTGGGGCTTCCTATCTCTAATTTTATCAACCTGGTAGTTCGTACAAACTTGGAAGCGACGGTGCTGTATGCACAAGTACTAGCTCTTGTCGCAGCTGTCACTTGGTCAGCTGGCACAAGTCCGCTAGGGCTCAAGCCAACTTCTATATGCTCTTAGAAGAAGCTTGCTAAATGATGGACGAAGGCTATCTCAAAGGAAATTAATCTACTTTGCAAAGATGAACTGAAAGCCAACCAAAACATGGAAACCCTAGTAAACCCTAATCTGACTAGCTTAATCTCTATGATGCCATGGTGGAAGTGCAAATGTCTAAGAATGATTCCATTACCTCTAGTAATATGAAATGCATGAACTTAAAATACTTCTATTGAAAAGAACATTGTTTTTGTGTTTTTGCTTAAGTGGTTGGAGTGATTATGAGTTTGTTTCTTATTAGGGTTTGGCTGTGCAGAGGTGGTGCAAAGGGAAGGAAAGCTTGGGAAAGGTCAGGGGGGCTAGGAGAGGTCCCAGGGGATCCCTAGCATCAGTCCACAGAAGTCCACAACGTTCAGATGCTCGGCAACCAAGTTTGCGGGCTCCTACAGGATGTCTGCAGGGGATCCTACAGGAAACTCAGGAATTCTACAGGAAGTCTGCTAACTTCTACAGGATGCTCTACCGTGGGAGTTCTGGGTGATAGTGAAGTGATGGAGCGGTATGGGTGGATAGGTAAGGTGGAGATGGAGCTGTGATGGCTCAGGGACAGAGAAATAAGATGGAGAAAGAGTGCATGAAGTTGGTTGGTGGATAGAAGGATGGAAGCAACGAAAGGTCAAGAAAATGGAGCTACGTGGACAATGGAAGAGTTGGAAGGTAAACGAGCTGAACAGAGGTCGAGTAGGTGGCTTTAGGCGTGGTTTAGAAGAAGAAGAAGGAAAGGGAACGATGCTGAGCAGTGTAAATAAAACAAATTGCTTATGTCTTGCACCAAAAACGAGAATTCATTAACCTGTGCTACCTGTGCTATTAAACAAATGAACAACAATGTAAATCGTGAAGAGAAGTCGTGCATGGAGTTAAAATGAAGAAGTATGGTTCAAGATCAAAGTGCATGGATGGATCTACGATTAAAATGACTGTGTTGCAGCTTGCATGAAAGTAAAAGACTGCGTTTTTTTTTGTGGTTGGGATAGACTGCACCCCAATCTCTAAACAGAGATGGCAGTGAAGGCACTATCAACCTTTTCTTGGAGCTCCAGTGAATTACAAACCTCCTATTCTGATCTAAGCAACTGAAAGTGATTTAACCGTAAGCTAATCCTACTCAATCTCATTAACGAAATCAAATCAGCAGACTGTGTTCTTGAAATGCATATCAAACAAAGAAACAAAGTGCTGGAAAGAAAGGAAAATAACACTACAAGAAGAGGAGGTCTATTGCTCTCAGGTTGGGCCCTAACCTGAGAGCTATAGCTCCCTTAAAAACTCAGAATTAGATCCAAATCTGCTTGCCTTTATTCATAATCAAGAGTCTAATGTCATGCCAAAACTGGCTTACAAAACAAACAAACACCGAGCTGTAACTCGTGCTCAGAAATTACAATAGTAATTCAAAAGGTCAAAAAGCTCCTAACAAAGGCTACGGCCTTCATATTTATACACAATGAAGATCAAGCTGGCTTCCTCCATTTGTGGAGCTTGGCTGTCCAACTGAAAGTCAAACTGCTGTAAAACTGCTGATCCTGTAGAACGTGTTGGCTGCCTTTAAGCTCGGTGGGGAGAGCTGTTGGAGCTCGGAGTTAAGGTGAAAATCACGAGGAAGGTCATCAAGACTGTGGACAACCTCCCTATGAACCCGCAATGTCACCTTTGCTGTCTCCTTGTCTCCATTTGCGTGGTCTTTTGCTCTCTTTAATGCCAAAAACCTGAAATCATCATGTATTAGCCACATAGATATAATGCCTGCCCTTCTTCCTACAAACAACACGAATATACTAAGAAATGAATGCATAAGTGATAAAAGATGAATGGTTGAGCAAGGTAAGTAGGCCAATATGAGCCCAAATTGTACCAAAAATTGGGGCTCATCATCACCCCCCAGCTAAAATATTTGCTCATCCTTGAGCAACTTAGTCCAAATCTTCATCCTTCATTGCTTTTACTGCTTCCCTTACATCCCAAGCCTCTGTGGTAGTGTCCTCCTTGCTCATATGAAACCCTGCTTTCATGTTCACCTCTTCCCATTGTTCACTATCATCCTCCTCTGTATTTCCTTCAGTCAACCCTAGCAGTAGTGGTGGGCTGAGTTTAAGGCCAATCCAGCTGGCCTGGAGGCTTTGCATGGATTTCTTGTAACGGTCTACCCTTGCCAAAGCTTCCCTCATCCGAATTGGGGTGTGGTACTCTCGGATTTTCAAACTGTGTGCCAAGGTATTCCATCTGCGTGTACATGCTTGGGCAGCACTTTCTCCTAACAATCTTTCCATGTCTTCAAAATGAGCTATGGCTTGGGCCTGTTGGTCCATAAATCTCAAGGAAGCTGTGGGATCAGTAGACAACTGTTGGTGTGCTGAGATGAGTGCAACCGGATCCTCTGGTTCTGCTCGAATGAACAGGGCCTCGCTCAATTCTCGGTTCATGACCGATTTTGCTTCAGCTAATCTTTGATCCTCATGGTTCAACCATGAAGCGAACGCCATCAATTGCATATCACCCAAGGCAATATTGGGATCCCAGGAGACTTCATTAGGCAAAGCCAAATTGTGGAGGTAGAACTCTGCTAATTTGGCTTTGTCTTCTGACGAACTAGTACTGCACAATTCAGAAAATTGCTGGGGGTTTTGGATCTGAGAAATACCTCTTTGTGCCAAGGTATTTATTTGGAACTGCAGCCATTGATCTTTTAAGTACAATCCATAGGATTTTGCAGGTTGTCTGCACCTTATTGCCTCCATGGCCCAACTGGCCATGCAGGCCAATTGTGCTTCCTTTTGCTGCAGCTGTTCTTTTAGAGCTTG
Source organism: Pinus tabuliformis (assembly GCA_031772625.1). NCBI lineage: Eukaryota > Viridiplantae > Streptophyta > Pinopsida > Pinales > Pinaceae > Pinus > Pinus tabuliformis. The sequence continues at coordinate 702,373,422 of CM062812.1, forward strand.
CACTTCAATTTGGCCTTGCTGTTCTGCTTCCTGTAGAAGTGTCATTGGCTCCTCAAGACTGGTGGTCAGCTCCTTTTTGCCCTGTTGTTCTTCTGTGGTGTCTTTGGAGGATGTACCTGCCCCTGCCCTTAGCTCCTGTAGCTGCAATCTCAGCTTCTGGTTTTCTTCCTGTAGAAGCACACGTTGGCAATTAGCCACATGCTTAGCCATGGCGAATTCACTCCTGACCTCCTTGAGTTGCTCTTGTAAGGGACCTATGTCCGCCACACCCTTTGACTTGGCGATCTGCATCCATGTGTGGGTACGGACTCTTTCTTCCTCTAATGCAAAAAATAGAGGCACAGTAAATTTCTGCGGTATGATTTTGCCCGCCTCTAAAAAGGTGTAGTATGAACTCAGACTAGGCGAAGGGCTGGGCTCTGGTATATGTACTTCTTTTGCCTCTTTAGGTGGCTCTACCTCACCCTCCCTTGGTGGTGATGAGGGTCCTTCTCCTTCCCTCTTTTCCGTTTCCTGTAGCCGGGCCAGAGTGTCCTGTAGAACATTTTCAGCTTCCTGTAGCCGAGTTTTTTCAGTCAACAGGTCTAACCTTTCTTGCCACGTATTTTTCTTTGGACTCCCCTTCTCGTAGGTGACTGTTATCCTTGAGGGGGACTTTTCCTTGGGAGAAGCAGGGGTATCTTCGATGACAATCGGGCTGCTGGACGGAGGCTGTGGCTTGCCCGTCTTTATCCTAACACTTCTTCGAGCTTTAAAGTATAGAGGGGTCTCCCTCTTCCTCTTTTCTTTTGGCTTAGGTGGCGTGCTGAGGCCAGCTAATACAGCTGCTGCCTCCCTTGCCAGAATGTCCACCTTCTTCTCCTTGGGTTTCACCTTTTCAGGGCTTCCTGTAGAAGCCCCTGTTTTGGTAATTTTCGGGCTTCCTGTAGAAGACCCTTTTGCCAATTTCGGGCTTCCTGTAGAAGACCATTTCTCTGTTTTCAAGCTTCCTGTAGAAGCCTGTTTCTGCTTTCCTGTAGACACGGGTGTCACCCCCTTTGCTTACTTTGCTGCATGGGTTTTTCTTTCTGGTTTGGTTGCAGGTGCTGATGAGGTACTTGGGCTGATGTGGACCACCTCAGCTTTGTCCGTTCTGCTCTTCAACCTCTTTTCTCTTGCTGACAAGATGGGTGTGTCACCTTCTTCTTTGTCATCCTTTTTCTCATGCTTCTTCTTTTTTTCTTTCTTCTGCACTGTAGTCGGGGTCTTCTGGCCTGTTTCTCTCTTTCCCTCGGCCACTGATTCTTTTTCCTCACTGCTGGAGGAATCACTTTCTTCAGTCAGCATCCTTATGTCTCCGTCTCCTGTTAAATTCCTGAACGATTCCCATGAGAGGGGAACCTTATATGAATGAAGTGCATCCTCCACAAGAATTTTGATCAACCCATGGTGGGCTACCTGATCTGGTATGCCTTCTTTTAGCTTTGTAGCACACTCAATCAAAGATTGTAGCAGGAAATAAGGAATGCTCAGTTTCTTTTCTACAGGAAGATCAATCCGGTGCCTCAATTCAGTGAGCAACCGAAAGTGATACCCGTACACGATGCTATAACGGCCTTCACAGGTTATATACTTCATGATTTGCAGGCTAACTTCATTCCATGGTGGCAACAAACTTGTTCTTCGCACCCCATTTTTGTCCTCCGAGAATTCCTCCTCAGGTGGAAAGAATTCTTTCTTGGCCTACTGGCTCAACTTCTGTTCTTCCTTATCCCACGACAGACCCATTGGAAGTTCAATGATTCGACTGATATATTGCGGGGTGAGCTTGAGGCTTAGGCCCCTGAAATTTACTGTGGCCAGTGTCTTGGATTTCGGCCTCAGAGCCTGCAAGAATTCTTCGGCCACTTCATCGTCATAACCTTGCAGCTTATCACAAAAGGATATCCATTGTGCTCGTGTGAAGAGCTCCACCACCTCCTGGTTTTCCCTTAATTTGGTTGAATCAGTGGGTTCTCGTCTAATAAACCCACCCGGCATGATAACACAGTTTCCTTAACCAGAGGTGGTGATTGTGGAAGAAATTTGGTTTACTGAGACAGAGCGTAGAATGTCATGCACATAATCCACGACTTATCCCTGAGGAACTTAACACAGTTTAACTACCCTGACATCCTGTAGAATGACAATATAGGCACAACAGACAATAATTTCACCAATTTTCTATGACCAGACTGTGGACGACGATTCTGCCACCTTTAAAAACCAATTGCATGAGGAGTTCAGGGTTACCTTTTAATTTTCCACCTTTTTACGTGAGGCACCCGCCTTCCTATAGAAACTGCGTTCCTGTAGAATGACAGCGTTCCTGTAGAATGACAGCGTTCCTGTAGAATGCAGCGCGCGATTTTCGGGATGACTGCAGTCGGTCTGCGCCTTGGGTGTGCTTCACAATCGTTCTGATAGCCAAAGGCTCGGCGTATCGAACTGCAGAAAGATCAGGATAGCCGCTCGAGTTCAAAACGGTGGTTGATAAATGCATGAGTGCAATCTAGCCGATTAGATTTTGAATTCGGCGGAATCCGTGGCGCGGGGGTGAGCTGTCCCCGCCGGACCGTTGGGTGACGTCATCCCATCATTCAACTGCGCGTTCACTTGCTGCCACATCAATTCCCGCAGATCTGTCGCCGCCTCTTCGGTTAAACTCGTTTTTTTCGACGGGATTGCTCTCACGTGCGTGCTGCCCATTCTTTTTGTCATGGCCGCCACCCACACATCCAACTAGACCATTAACTGGCCGACGTGGCCGGCCAAATGGCCATACGACCGCTCAACCCATTCACCTTTACACTTAGCAATCAATCAAAGTAACATTCATGCAATCTGATGGAAGGAAGGGTCGAGACACTTACCTGCGCGGCTGCACACGATGTTTCGGTTCTTTGGACGCTGATGAGTCGATTTACCTGCTGCTGGCGAACTTACACAGGCCCGGAGGTCCATGTTCACAAGCTGCCGATGATGGATGGGATGCTTTAGTTGCATGCGCCCACGTTTCACTGCATATGGCCAGCGCTGTGAAGAGTATACACTCTAGCGGGCTCAACTGTTACAGGACTCCCGCGGGATGTCTGGTAACAGTTCTTCCTCCTTGGGTGCATGCTGCACGACGAAGGATCTGGCCTCCCGATCACGCTCTCAGGGCTTCTGGAGGACTGAGATGGATATGGTATGAGATCTCCAGCGTTTTTTTTCATTTAGAATTTGCTTTTTCTTGAGAACTCATCGATCTGCTTTGCTGGTGCAGGTAACTTTGTTGCATGTCAACAAGGATGGTGGAACAAGATAACAACAATGTGCAAGGGTGACAACAGTGGCTTGCATGCGTCTAGACCGATCCTTAGCCGTTAGATCTCTTCATGAAATGAATTCTAGGCCGTTCTGGGCTTCTACAGGAAGTTTCCTGTAGAAATACAGAGCTTCCTGTAGAAAGGCTGCATTTCCTGTAGAGAGTCTGCACCTTCCTGTAGAAAATCTGCATCTTCCTATAGAAACTCTGCATCTTCCTGTAGAAGACTCAAGCTGTAATAAAGTTGCACATACCTTGGAGAAAATGAGTATTCTTGGAGGGGGTGCTGGTGAGGTGTCCTGATTGCATGATGAGGACCTTTGGCTTTGAGTTGAGAGGCTTCCTCTCCTCCATAGAACACCTGCATGCAATTTTACATAATGAATCTGCTGAACTTGTTTTTTTCCTTTTTTTTTTCTTTTTTTTTTTTTTTTGAAAGATAACAGGGGCGCCTCATTGAGGTTTTCACCCTTGCCATCTGCCTTAAGCGCCTCAAAGAGGTTTTCACTCAAGGATCTTTTTCCAATCTCCCTTTTTTTTTTTTGAAAAGACAATAGGGGCGCCTCAATGAGGTTTTCACCCCTACCACCTGCCTTGGGCGCCTCAGAAAGGTTTTCACCCAAGGATCTTTATTATTTCTTTATTTTTATTTTTTTTTTTTTTTTTATTTTTTTTAGATTTTTCAGGGTATGCCCAAAGCAGGAGCAGAACCCTTCTCTATGACCAACACTGCCTTCTCCATAGTTTTGATGAACTCTTGTCTTGAGAGAGGCTTCCTGTAGATCTTCAATCGATGCCTATTGACAAGCATGGGGATGGCTTCCTCATCAATGGTCCGAATAAGAACAGATCCATTGTCATGACATTTTTCCACTGAATATGGCCCTAGCCATCTGGTTCTCAGCTTCCCCTTGAAATCTTTGTATCTGGAGTCATACAACAAAGCCCAATCTCCCGGCTGAAATTGCTTGTCATGGAGATGTTGGTCATGCCACACCTTTCTCTGAAGTTGAACCACTTCTGAGTGAATGAGGGCCTGCATTCGGTGCTCATCCAGTCCATTCAGCTGCAATAACCTTTCTTGTTGTGCATGGCTGAGATCTAGGTCCAGCTGAGCTGCCATCCTCAAAGTGTTGTATTCAAATTCAATGGACAGCAAAGCTTTCTTCCCACAGACCAGCTCATAAGGTGTGAAGCCGGTGGTGGTCTTCCAAGTGGTGTTGTAAGCCCATGTGGCTTCAACCAGGCGATCTGCCCAGTCCTTTCTGCTACTGCTCACCACCTTAGTCAAGATCCCTTCTAATGCTCGATTGGTGACTTCCACCTGCCCATTTGCTTGAGGGTGATAGGGGGTGGAAGTCCTATGCTTGATCTTGTGATGAGCTAGTAGATCTTCAACTAGGTTGGATGTGAACTGGCTCCCTTGATCGGTGACCAGCTCTCTTGGATAGCCAAACTTATAGAAGATGTTTTCTCTTAGGAAATCGGCCACCTTTTCTTCTGTTGCTGCTTTGATTGCTTTAGTCTCTGCCCACTTTGTCAAGTAGTCAGTACACACAATGATGTAAGACCTTTGCCTCGAAGGAGGGTTGATTGGGCCCACAAAGTCCATACCCCACTTCTCAAATGGCTCAAGAGTCACTTGAGGTTGGAGAGGCATCTCATCCCTTTGGGTCGGTTTCCCCATTCTTTGGCATTGGTCACACTGGCTGACATATCTTCTGACATCTTGATGAAGTGTGGGCCAATAGTAGCCTGCCTGCAGGATTTTGAAAGCAGTTCTCTTTGCTGCAAAATGTCCTCCACAAGGCCCATCATGACAGGTGAGGAGGATATCAAAGACTTCCTCCTCCCTTACACAACGCCTTAAGATCTGATCGGGGCCAAGCTTGAACAGATTGCCCCCGATCCAAGTAAATGAGGCACTTTTTCTGATGATTCTGCTCTTCTCTCTTGAAGATAGGTGCGGAGGGAACTGTGCTGAAACAAGGTAGTTTGCTATATCAGCAAACCATGGAGAGAGTATTGAAATAGCAAACAGATGTTCATCGGGCATCTGGTCATCCACTGTTCCATCCTCATCTGCAGACAAATCCAATCTAGATAAAAAGTCAGCAACAACATTTTCTCTACCTGGTTTGTCGACAATGGTCAAATCAAACTGCTGCAATAAAAGTAACCATCTAATAATACGAGCATTCACATCTGGTTTATTCATTAAATATCTAATTGCAGCATGGTCAGTATGTACAAATGTTTGATAGCCAGTGATATAATGTCGGAACTTGTTCAGTGCATGGACCACAGCCAAGAATTCTTTCTCGGTTACAGTGTAATTCAGCTCAGCTTTGGACAAGTTTTTGCTAACAAAGTAAATGGCATATGGAAATTTTTGCTCAACTTGTCCTGAAGCTGCACCTATGGCTTTGTTCGAGGCATCAGTGTGGATGTGGAAAGGTAGGGCCCAGTTTGGACCTCTCAGGATTGGGGCTGACACCAACTTGTCCTTTAATTCATTCAAACTCTTCTGACAATCGTCAGTCCATTTAAACTCCACATCTTTTACCAACAGGCCAAACAATGGCGAGGCTAGCTTGCTGAAGTCTTTAATGAATCTCTGGTAATATCCTACTAATCCCAAGAAACTCCGAACATCCCTTACCTTTTGAGGAGGTGGAACCTTCTTGATGAGAGCAATTTTGTTAGGATCCACCTGTAACCCTTGGCAAGAAATGGTATGGCCTAGCACGGTCCCTTCAGTCATTAGGAATTCACATTTTTCAGGACTAAGGGACAAGTTCATCTCGATGCATTTGGTTAGGACTTTTCCCAGATTGGACAATGCTTCCTGGAAGTTGGCCCCATAAGGAGTAAAGTCATCCATATAGATTTCCACTGCATCATGGACCAGCTCCGAGAAGATGCTCAAGACAGCTCTCTGGAAGGTAGCAGGAGCATTGCATAGCCCAAAGGGAAGGACTCGGTAGGCAAAGGTACCCCAAGGACAAGTGAAGGTGGTCTTATCTTGGTCTTCCGGGCTGATTTGGATTTGGTTGTACCCGCTAAACCCATCCAGGAAAGAGAAGAACTTCTTTCCTGCCAGTCCATCCAACACTTGATCTATGAAAGGTAGAGGGAAATGGTCTTTCTTGGTAGCTTTGTTCAGTTCTCGGTAGTCCACACAGATTCTCCATTTCCCATTTTTCTTGGGAACCAACACCAGAGGGGACACCCATTCACTATCTGAGATGGGGTAGATGAATCCGGCATCCAACAGTTTTTGCAATTCTTCCTTGACAATGTCCTTAAGAGCTGGATTCATTCTCCTCTGAGGTTGCCTAACCGGTTTACAATCCTCTTTGATGTATATATGATGGGTACAGACCGAAGGATGGACTCCTTTCATCTCCTTATAGCTCCAAGCAAAAGCATCTAGGTGGCTGGCCAACAGGCTACACAGCTCCTTTTCCTGGGAAGGAGATAGGGAGGAGCTGATCTTCAATGCTCTCTCAGGGCCGAACTCCACATTCTTGACTCTGGGAGTAACGGGTTGGTTGTACAAAGATCCACTAAGGTGCTAGCTTGGGCATCCTCCACCAATTTCTCTAAGGGTAGTGCACTGGAAGGTGGATTCTGGATCAAGGTCTCGATCAAGTCATCCTCGGTTGGGGGGTCTCTTCTAGTGGTATCTAGGGTGCACAGAGGTGCTGAGTACACCTCGTCTTCCTCTCCTTCTTCCAACCAGAGTGGTAAGTCATGCTCTAAGGAGGGTTGGGCAGGAGGGTATAGGACTAGTTGCTTGGACATGGGACCATTTTTGATGGTCATGTTTCCTACACGACAACTTATGTAAGCATCTGCAGTAGCTAACCAAGGCCTTCCCAAAATGAGAGGATATCTAGTAAGCTTCGCCTTTGGTTGCAGAACCAGGAAGTCTGCAAGGTATTCCCAAGAGTCAATAGAGACCAAGACATCCTCCACAATCCCTTCGGGAGTCACGGTGGAGCGATCTGCTAGTTGCAGTACTGTCGAGGTCTTCCTCAAGGAACCCTGAAGATTGAGTTTGAGCATGGTATCCCTGGTCATCACATTAATGGCAGCCCCCAGATCAATCAAGGTGTGAGGTATGATGGTGCCATTGATGTGGACATCTACTACAGGACTTCCAGGATCTAGGTACTTTGGGCAGATGACTTGTCCTAGCATAAGGTCAGACAGTTGTCCTATGACATTAATGGTTGAAGCATCTTTCTTCCGTCTGCCTGGGTGTTTGAAGCACTTTTCCTTAACCAGTTTGTTGTATATTGGCACATCCTTGATGGCTTGGAGAAGTGGTATTTTCACACACAACTGCTTGAGCTCACCCAGAAGCTCATCCTCCTCTGGGTTGGGTTGTGTGGTGGCTGTTAGTCTCTCAGGAAAGGGTGGAATAGCCTTTGGTTCACTTTCCTGTTTATCTTCCTCATCCTCTGGGGGAGGAGGTTGGCAATCTGGAAGAGTCTTTCCAGATCGAAGATTGATCTCCTGGATCTCCACAGCATAGGTAGGGCATGAGGTTTCCCCAGTGTATACCTGCTGAGCCTGTCTATTGTTGGGGTTCGGGTTCGGTTGAGCAGGCATTTGAGGTTGCCTTGGAGGAGCAGGAGGTAAAGGTTGAGGTTGAACTGGTGGTGGAGGCAAAATGGCAGGAGGAGTGTTGTATTGGGGCCTCCACCCCGACTGAGGTGCATTCCACTGAGGCTGTGGCTGGGCATGTGAATGATATGAATAAGAAGTAGGTTGAGTAGGGTACTGAGGTGGATAAGACCATGGAGGAGGCATGGACCAAGAAGGATGAGCAGGGGGACCCCGGAAGGCATAGGAGTCGATTGGTTGGGGCTGTAATAAGCTTGAGGTGCCCCTTGCATTCCCTGCTGATAAGGTCTAGATCCTTGTGGCCTCCTTTGGTTGAGATAATAGAGAGGTTCAGTGGGAGCTTCTATCCCTTGGTACATGGCTTTAAACCCAGGTAAGGTTGGACACTGATTTGTGGGATGGTCCTCCTCACAAACGAAACATACTTCAACCGAATGCAATGGGCATTCGTTCTTAGGGTGTCTCCTTATGCACCTAGGGCAGAAGACAGCCAAGGCTCTCTCAGCTTCTTCTTTCTTCTGCTGGATCCTGAATGTGTCCAGCTGCATGGCAATGGTCTGTCTCACCTCACTCTTGAGATCTTCTAATTGATTTGCAAGCTCATGTTTGGAGAAAGGGACACTAGTTGAGAGGAGGTTTCCTCTTCCTCGTTTCCGAGCTGCCCTGGAGTGATTTCTAAACACAGTCTTGATGTCCTAATAAGGCAGTTGGTAAATGTCCCCCCCAGCTAACATGTGAAGGGTATCTAAGAGGTCTTCAGGGACTCCTCGGAGCAGGACCAACTTGAGGGATTCAGGGTCAAGTGTGCACCTGGCCCGCTTATAGCTAAGTTGGAACCTCTCCTCATAATCCTCTAAGGACTTATCATTTCCCATGGTCATCCGAAAGATTTCTCCCTTGGTTTCCTTGGACCTACAGTAATCCCTGTACTTCGTATTGAAAGCTTGCTGCAGCTGAGCCCAAGTGGTGATACTATTCCCAGGTAAGCCCATGAACCAGCGTAATGCTGCATCCTTAAGAGTTGAAGGGAAGAGTTTCAGCTTTTGCTCATCTTCAGTATAGTCATAGGTTCTACAAAGGACAACAAACTCAAACAGGAAGGTATCAGGATCTTCAGTAGTCAGTCCATGGAAGTGAGGTAAGGTGGAGGAGCTAATGTTCTTCATTTTCATCTCTCCATTGGTCTCTCGGATGGGGAAGGCACCTTCTATTCTCTCATCTTCTCTTCTATTGTCAGCCATAGCTTCAGATGGAATGGTCTCTAACTCTTCTTCTACTATAGGATCTTCGTATATCTCAGGATGTTCACCTATAGGTTCTTCTGGATCACTGTCACCAAAGAAGAGAGAAGGGTGACTCAGTGATGTGGTGGGGGTGTTGGGTAGGAATTTGCCTGATTTATCTCAGTTCCTACGAGGCATGAAATGGAGAAAACTTCTTTTTGATTGCTTTTGCTTTTTCTTGGTACCTGCAAAACTGAAACAGATTGAACTGCAACTAACTATCTTGCTAAAATGAAAATGCGGAATTGAAATGAAAGCAGGAAAGGACTAATCTATTTTGCTCAAATGAAATTGCAGGAATGGAAATGCTAGTCTACGCTTGCAGAATTGAAATGCTAATCTACGCTTGCAGAAATGAAATGCTAATCTATGAAAGCAGGAAATGCTAATCTATGAAAGCAGGAAATGCTAATCTATGAAAGCAGGAAATGTCTATGCTACTTTTGCAGAATGGAAATGAAGTAAACTACTGAGCAGAAGGTAAGAGTAAGAAAATGGAAGAAAAGCAACAATTACTAATACTCTGACGCTTCCCCGGCAACGGCGCCAAAAAGATGGTGGGCTCCAGTATTGTAGCAATAATGCTACAACTCCTGGGGCTTCCTATCTCTAATTTTATCAACCCGGTAGTTCGTACAAACTTGGAAGCGACGGTGCTGTATGCACAAGTACTAGCTCTTGTCGCAGCTGTCACTTGGTCAGCTGGCACAAGTCTGCTAGGGCTCAAGCCAACTTCTATATGCTCTCAGAAGAAGCTTGCTAAATTATGGACGAAGGCTATCTCAAAGGAAATTAATCTACTTTGCAAAGATGAACTGAAAGCCAACCAAAACATGGAAACCCTAGTAAACCCTAATCTGATTAGCTTAATCTCTATGATGCCATGGTGGGAGTGCAAATGTCTAAGAATGATGCCATTACCTCTAGTAATATGAAATGCATGAACTTAAACTACTTCTATTGAAAAGAACATTGTTTTTGTGTTTTTGCTTAAGTGGTTGGAGTGATTATGATTTTGTTTCTTATTAGGGTTTGGCTGTGCAGAGGTGGTGCGAAGGGAAGGAAAGCTTGGGAAAGGTCAGGGGGGCTAGGAGAGGTCCCAGGGGATCCCTAGCATCAGTCCACAGAAGTCCACAACGTTCAGATGCTCGGCAACCAAGTTTGCGGGCTCCTACAGGATGTCTGCAGGGGATCCTACAGGAAACTCAGGAATTCTACAGGAAGTCTGCTAACTTCTACAGGATGCTCTACCGTGGGAGTTTTGGGTGATGGTGAAGTGATGGAGCGGTATGGGTGGATAGGTAAGGTGGAGATGGAGCTGTGATGGCTCAGGGACAGAGAAATAAGATGGAGAAAGAGTGCATGAAGTTGGTTGGTGGATAGAAGGATGGAAGCAACGAAAGGTCAAGAAAATGGAGCTACGTGGACAATGGAAGAGTTGGAAGGTAAACGAGCTGAACAGAGGTCGAGTAGGTGGCTTTAGGCGTGGTTAAGAAGAAGAAGAAGGAAAGGGAATGATGCTGAGCAGTGTAAATAAAACAAATTGCTTATGTCTTGCACCAAAAACGAGAATTCATTAACCTGTGCTACCTGTGCTATTAAACAAATGAACAGCAATGTAAATCGTGAAGAGAAGTCGTGCATGGAGTTAAAATAAAGAAGTATGGTTCAAGATCAAAGTGCATGGATGGATCTACGATTAAAATGACTGTGTTGCAGCTTGCATGAAAGTAAAAGACTGCGTTTTTTTTGGTGGTTGGGATAGACTGCACCCCAATCTCTAAACAGAGATGGCAGTGAAGGCACTATCAACCTTTTCTTGGAGCTCCAGTGAATTACAAACCTCCTATTCTGATCTAAGCAACTGAAAGTGATTTAACCGTAAGCTAATCCTACTCAATCTCATTAACGAAATAAAATCAACATACTGTGTTCTTGAAATGCATATCAAACAAAGAAACAAAGTGCTGGAAAGAAAGGCAAATAACACTACAAGAAGAGGAGGTCTATTGCTCTCAGGTTGGGCCCTAACCTGAGAGCTATAGCTCCCTTAAAAACTCAGAATTAGATCCAAATCTGCTTGCCTTTATTCATAATCAAGAGTCTAATGTCATGCCAAAACTGGCTTACAAAACAAACAAACACCGAGCTGTAACTCGTGCTCAGAAATTACAATAGTAATTCAAAAGGTCAAAAAGCTCCTAACAAAGGCTACGGCCTTCATATTTATACACAATGAAGATCAAGCTGGCTTCCTCCATTTGTGGAGCTTGGCTGTCCAACTGAAAGTCAAACTGCTGTAAAACTGCTGATCCTGTAGAACATGTTGGCTGCCTTTAAGCTCGGTGGGGAGAGCTGTTGGAGCTCGGAGTTAAGGTGAAAATCACGAGGAAGGTCATCAAGACTGTGGACAACCTCCCTATGAACCCGCAATGTCACATTTGCTGTCTCCTTGTCTCCATTTGCGTGGTCTTTTGCTCTCTTTAATGCCAAAAACCTGAAATCATCATGTATTAGCCACATAGATATAATGCCTGCCCTTCTTCCTACAAACAACACGAATATACTAAGAAATGAATGCATAAGTGATAAAAGATGAATGGTTGAGCAAGGTAAGTAGGCCAATATGAGCCCAAATTGTACCAAAAATTGGGGCTCATCACTTTGTACCAATCTAAGTCTCTAGTGAATAAACCGTTCCTACGGAAAAAGCTGTATAACTTGAGGATGAAAGATGGAGACTTGGTGACAGAGAATTTGAACGCATTTAATACTGTGGTAAGTCAGTTATTATCGTTGATATTAAAATTTCAAATGAAGATAAGTGTATCAGTTTGTTGTGTTCTCTACCAGATTTGTGGGATAGTCTGGTTATTGCAATAGGTAGCAATGCAACTGCCTTACAATTTGATGAAATAGTCTCATCCTTGCTGACGGAGGAGATGAGACGAAAAAATATGGAGAGTCAAAATGGTGATGCTTTGTTTGTACAAGGACTGTCCCAGAAGAAAAAAAGAAATAATTCATCGAGTGGGAGATCTAAATCTAGAGGGAGATCTAAATCTCCACGAAAACTTGTAAAGGTGATGTGCTAGAAATGTGGAAAGGAAGGGCACTACAAAAGGGACTGTAAATCTAAAGTTCCTGGAAAAGGAAAGGGATCTGATGATTCTCTTTTTGGAGAGGCGAAAACCACCTCAGTTGAAGGTGAGGATGTGTACTTGGCTTCTTCAAGTACACATGTAGATCATGAGGCATGGTTGATTGACTTAGGTGCATCCTTTCACTTCACTCCCCATAGAGAGTGATTCTGTGAGTATGAGAAATATGATGGCGGTGATGTATTCTTAGGGGATGATAGGAAGGATGGAATCGTTGGTCGTGGAAAAGTAAAGTTGAAGTTGCAAGGTGGAAGGGTTAGAACACTTCCGGGTGTTCTGCATATTCCTGCATTGGCCAGAAATCTGATTTTTGTAAGCAAGCTCGATGATGCAGGTGTAAAAATAGTGTTTGAGAAGGATACCTGCAAGATGGTTCGGGAAGCACTGGTATTGATGTGGGGAGTTCGGATTGGAATTCTATACAAGCTGAAAGGTAGCACTATTGTTGATGGGTGCAACAGTTCTATGGTTCCTAAAAGTGGAGCAGAAAATCTAGTGGTCTCTGGAGAAAAGACCATGTTGTGGCATCAAAGGCTTGGACATATTGGAGAGAAGGGCCTTCAAATACTTCATGGTAAAGGTATGGTAGAGGGTATGAGTAATAGCTCTATGGATTTTGATTTCTGTGAAAATTGTGTATATGGGAAGCAGAATCGGGTAAGTTTCCCCTTTGGTGGTAAGAGGGCAAAATAGATATTAGAGCTTGTGCACAGTGATGTGTTTGGACCTGTGAAGGTTCCATCACTTGGTAAGTCTGTGTACTATGTATCATTTATAGATGACTTCTCAAGGAATACATGGATATATTTCCTTAAGAAGAAATCTGAAGTCTTTGACAGGTTTAAAGAATTTAAGGCTTTGGTGGAAAACCAGACAGAGAAGAAGATAAAGGTGTTGAGGTCAGATAACGGTGGAGAGTTTTGTAGCAAGGAATTTGAAGAATTATGTAAGAAGTGTGGTATAGCATGGCAGAATACTACTCCATATACACCTAAGCAAAATGGAGTTGTAGAAAGAATGAACAGGGCGTTGATGGAAAGGGCAAGAAGTATGCTCAGTGGTGTCGGGTTAGGACAGGAATTTTGGGTAGAGGCGGTGGAGACAGCATGTTACCTGGTCAATAGATCACCTTAATTAGCATTGGAGGATAAAACTCCACAAGAGATATGGACTGGTAAGAAACCCTCTCTTTCACATCTAAGGGTATTTGGATGTGATGCATATGTACATGTTCCAAAGGAGAAAAGAACCAAGTTGGATAGTAACTCTGAAAAGTGCATCTTTATTGGGTATAAGGATGGTTTAAAGGGTTATAAGCTTTGGAACCCAATAACAAGGAAGGTTGTGTACAATCGAGAAGTGGTGTTCAGAGAGGTGAAAAATGTTATTAAACATGAAGTCCAACCAAAGGAACCTGAGAAGATATAGTTTGAGCTTAAGGAGGAATAACCAGACTTTACAACATAGGAGGAATCAGAAGACAAAGAGCCACAAACTCTGGGTGTGAGAAGATCAGTTCAAGAAAGAAGGCAGCCAGAAAGGTATAGTCCATCTGATTTCTGTTCAAATTTTGCTTTATCTATTACTGATGATGATCCCAGAACTGTGAAGAAAGCAGTAGATTCATAGGATGGAAAACTCAGGAAAGAGGCCATGGTTGATGAAATGGCACCTTTGCATAAAAATGAGGCTTGGGATCTAGTGGAGTTGCTGGCTGGAAGGAAACCCATTAGCAGCAAATGGGTGTTCAAGAAGAAGACACATGCAAAAGGAAAGGTGGAGAAATACAAATCTCGGTTGGTAGCAAAAGGTTATTCCCAGGTGCCGGGAATTGATTTTGGCAATATTTTTTCTCTTGTTGCCAAGGTAGCTTCTATCAGATTACTTTTATCTGTTGTTGCTACTTTTGATTTTGAGGTAGAACAGATGGATGTGAAGACATCATTTCTTCACAGGGATCTAGAAGAGGAGATCTACATGAAGCAACCTGAAGGTTTTGTGGTGAAGGGTAAGAAAGAACTGGTATGCAAGTTAAAAAAGTCTTTGATATCAGAAATTTGATACATTTATATGGGGACATGGCTTCACCAAAAGCAAAGCAGATCACTGTGTGTATTTTAAATTAATTGGTGATCGTGTTATCTATGTGGTCTTGTATGTGGATGATATGTTGTTGTTGGAAATGATAAAGAAATTATCTAGGATTTGAAGACCCAATTGTCCTCCAAATTCGACATGAAAGATCTTGGTGCTGCAAACTATATTCTGGGCATGGAAAAGAGATTGGGCAAAGAGGAAGCTCTGGTTAAACCAGAGGAAGTATGTCGAGACAATACTGCAGAGGTTTAATATGCAGGATAGTAAACCGATGAAAGTTCCTATTCCTGTAGGTGTAAAGTTATCTATTGAACAGTGTCCCAAGACACAAGAAGAGGAAGAAGACATGTCCCGTGTTCCATATGCAAGTGCAGTCGGTAGCTTGATGTATGCGATGGTTTCTACTAGACCATACATTTCACATGCAGTGGGAGTATTGAGCAGGTTTATGTCAAAACCAGGGAAGGAGCACTGGACAGCAGTGAAGCAGCTTTTTAGGTATTTGTGTGGCACTAGTGATTATGGTTTATGCTACCAAGGAAGACAGGATTGTACAGAGTGTTAGATATTCATGGCTTTGTTGATGCAGACTGGGCTGGATATCTGGATCAAAGAAGATCTACAAGTGGGTATGTGTTTAACCTATTTGGAGGTGCAGTCAGTTAGATGAGTAAGAAACAATCTGTAGTGGTACTATCAACTACAGAGGCGAAATACATGGCAACCACTCATGCAAGCAAGGAAGCAGTCTGGTTCCAGAGATTATGTTCAAGTATGGGGTTAGTACAGGGAACTATAAGGATAGACTGTGACAACCAAAGTGCAATTTTCTTGGCAAATAACCCTGCTTATCATTCAAAGACAAAGAATATTGATGTTCAATATCACTTTGTGAGGGATATGATATAAGACAAAATGGCGTTCCTGGTAAAGGTGGACACTTTGAAGAATACTGCAGATGCATTGACAAAATTTGTGACCTCTGAGAAGTTCTCTTGGTGTAGAGAAACAATGGATGTTGCAGGGCTGGATAAATGACTAGGCTCTCCTGTGGCCCCCTGTGGAAAGAAAACAACAAGTGGGAGAATGTTGGGTTGTGTTATATTCTTTCCACAATTTTTTTTGGACCCTGTATTAGGTTGGGTGGACCTACCTATGGTTTTGTGCATGGTTTTGGCACATGGTTTTGGACGCGATGGTTTTCGGTTCATGGTTTTGGACGTAATGGTTTTCGGTCCATGGTATTGGATGCTTCGACATGTATAAATATTTATTGTAACATTGAAAGGAACATAATGAAAAACCAATCTGGTAGTCCCGGTTTTGGGATCCAGGGGAAAATCATTGTGTATATGTGTTATGCTCTCGCATTGTTTATTTTTTGTTCTTAGAATTCCTATGTAGGTAATTTCTGTACGGGGTTAAAACCTACATTTGGTAAAATAGAGAGACAGACCAGAGGAGTGTTGTTGTTTCCCCATAAGAAGAAGTGGAACCGGAGGAACAAGAGGAAAAAAATGTACCAAAGACAAGAGAGCCTCTTTTTCTTAAGAAGGTGTTATTAAAGCCAAAGAAAGAATTTGTTGAACCAACTTAGAGGAAATCTTTATTCAGCACTACTTGCAAACTCCAGGGGAAATGTTGCAAAGTGGTGATCGATAGTAACATCACAGAAAACTTGATGTCTATAGAAGTCGTGGAGAAGTTGAGTTTGAAGAGGATGAAGCATACAACACCTTATAAGGTGTCTTTGCTTCAAAAATGTCATCAATTATTGGTGAATGAACAATGTGAAGTGGAGTTGTAGATAGGTAGCTATAAGAAAAAAAATACTATGCGATGTAATTCCCATGGCTCTGTGCCAAATTCTATTTGGTAGACCTTGGAATTTTGACAAAAGTGTTACACATGATGGGAAGAAGAACACTTAAAAGTTCCAGAAGGATGGCATAAACCATACCATGATACCATTATAGTAAGAAGGGACATCAGAGAAAAATTATCCAAAGGCATTATTGTTGAGTGGAAAAGAATTTTTGTAGCAAATGGAGCGATAATGAGGTAAAGTTTGTTTTAGTTTACAAACCTAGAGTAATTATTACTTCAACTATGGTGACAAAATTTCCTTTTGAATTTCGATACATGTTGAATGAATATAATGACATTGTAGTAAATGACTAGCTTAATGAGTTTCCACATGTGACAAGTACAATTCATCATATTGCATTGATACGAGGAGTAAGTATACCAAGAAAGGTTGCATACAAAATGAACCCTCAATAAAATGAAGAAATTAGAAAGCAAGTGTAGGATTTGCTAGATAAAGGATTGATTAGAGGGAGCCTTAGTTCATTTGTAGTGCCGACGTTATTGAGTCCTATGAAAGATGGTGGTTGGTGAACATGCACATATTCCAGGGCATTGAATAAGATTAAAATTAAGTACAAATTTCGTAAACCCAACATAGATGATTTGTTGGATGTTTAAGTGGTTCTAGTTGTTTGTCTCTAGGATTGATCTAAATAGTGTGCATCGCCATATAAGGATTAGAGAAGGAGATGAGTGGAAGACTGCATTTAAAACCAATGGTGGGTTGTATGAATGGTTGATTATGCCATTTAGACTACCTAATGCACCCAATACCTTCATGAGATTGTTGAATGAGGTGTTAAAGGAATTCATAAGGAAGTTTGTGATTGTTTACTTAGATAACATATTTATATACAATCAATCCAAAGAAGAGCAATTAAGGCACTTGAGGTATGTTTTAGAAAAGTTCTAGCAAGAGAAATTGTTAATCAATTTGAAGTGTTCATTCTTAAAGACAAAACTTGTTTATATGAACTTACTTATAACTAAATATGACTTGAAGATGGACCCTGAGAAGGTAAGAGCTATTGTTGATTGGCCCTCTCCTAAAAATATATTTGAAGATAGAATGTTTATGTTTTGGCTAGTTTTTACAGGAAATTTATCGAAAATTTTAGCATGACGAGTGCTCCAATTTTGGAGACCATAAAGAAGAAAAAGCAACCATTCTAGTGGAATTTTGAAGCTGAGAATGGATTCAATTATTGAAGAAAAAGATTACATAAAAACCTATTTTGGTGTTTCCATATTTCAACAAACATTTCCAGGTGAAGTCTGATACAAGTGGAGAAGCAATAAGTGTTGTACAAAGGCAGGAGGATAAGCGCATGGCATATTTCAACAAGAAGCTAAATGAGTCAATGAAGAAGTAATATTCCTATGGTAAGGAATTTTATGTTATAGTCCAATCCTTAAATAGGTGGAGGCATTATTTGATGTTTGAGTTTTTTTATACACAGATAATCATGTTTTGCTATACATTATTCAATAGCCAAAATTATGCCAAAAACATGTAAAATAGATAGAGTATTTGAAAAGTTTCATTTTTGTTTTAAATCATATTAGTAGCCAAGCTAACAAAATTAAAGATGATTTGAGTAGGAAGAATTTAATAATGCAGGAGAGTCAAGTCTAGGTTATGGGTTTTGAATTCATGAAGGAGTTATATAAGGTTCATGCAGACTTAGGGAATCTTGCGAATCTTGTAAAAATATAGCTATCCGAGATAGAAGAAAGTTACTTGATTATATGCTACAATAGGAACTACTATTAAAGAATAATAAACTTTGCATTCCAAAATGCTTAATGAGGTAAAACCTGATTAAGGAGAAGCATAATGGAGGTCTAGGTGGAATCTTTGTACATGATAAAGCATATGAGAAATTGAAGCATTTCTATTTTTGACCAAAGATGAGGACTGATGTTGAGAAGTTTGTAAATGATTGCATAATTTGTCAACATTCAAAAGGAAGAGTCAAAACATAGGACTGTATACACCGTTACCAATTCCAGATAGAGCTTGGGTTTCAATGAGTATGACTTTGTATCATAGTTTATAAAAACACAGAAGGGTAATGATTCAATCTTTGTAGTAGTGGACATATTTTCAAAACTAGCCCATTTCATTCCTTGTTTTAAAACTAGTGATGCTACCTATATTGCTAATATGTTATTCAAAGAGGTAGTAACACTGCATGAAGTTCCCAAAAGTATTGTCTAAGAAAGAGACACTTGATTCTTGGGGCATTTTTGGAGGACTTTGTGGAAAAATATTGGAATAGAGTTGAGTTTTAGTTCAACATATCTCTCTCAAATGGATGGACAGATTAAAGTAGTTAAAAAGAGTTTGGGAAATATCTTAAGAAGCTTGGTTGGAGATCATCCCAAATAGCGGGATTGAGTGCTTTCCAAAGCTAAATTTACTTACTACAATTCTCCAAACATAAGAAGTAGGCAGAGTTCATTCCAAATCATGAATGAAATGCACTTGAGAGGATTTCATGAGCTTAAGAGCTCGGGAAGAGCTGAAAAGAGAAGGGAAATAGGTGAAGATTTTGTCACACTCTCAAATTACAAGGCAACAATCTCAAATAAAAAACTATAAGATACCTTAAGAGGATAAGACATAATTTTGAAGTGGGAGAGTTAGTTTTAGCACATCTAAGGAAGGAAAGGTTTCCTAGAGGATAATATAAAAAATTAAAATTCAAGAAAATTGGTCCTTGTAAGATCCTCAGGAAATTATTAGCTAATTATTATGCGATAGAGGTAACCCTGGGGATTTGCATCTCTCCCACTTTCAATGTTGTATACCCGTAGAAGTATTAGCCACTTGAACCAACACAAACATTAAAGAACAATGGAGAACAAAATGTTCATTGGCAGAAACAAATCCCAATAGTAGATCCTTTATAACCAGAGAGAATTTTGGATAAGAGACTGATCAAGAAGGCAATGGGGAAAGGAGTATTATGAGTATTTGGTCAAGTGGAAAGACCATCCTATAGCTTATGCTACTTGGATAACTACATAATTACTATAGAAAAATGGAAAATATGTTGAATATCTCATGCGAAGAAGCCAATGAATTCTTTGTTCCTTAGGAGTATGATGGAGGGGCATTCATAAAAAATCAATTGACTAAGAAGGTCAAAACCTTATACCAAAGGAGTTGGTTTCTCAATGTATGGGATTTTCAAGATATAGTTTGTTTTATTGCCATGTATTTTATTAAATATAGCTAGTTTTTGTGAATTTGTTTAAATATGCCAAGTTTGGCTCGTCTGATCATATCCTCATGGATTTAGAATGATGCGGCATATGTATTTATCATTGCTTGAAATTAATAAAACATAGAGAGTGTGGTGAGAGGCTTTAAGTGTGAATAAAAAATCGTAGAGTGGTTATATTGTGCCTATGTAATTCCTGTACATTCTTATCTTTAAAATGTTGTTAAACATGTGGTTTATTTATTATCGAACGCAATATGAGTGGTGTCACAATTGTCTATGTATATGCATGTTAACACCTTGTTAAAATCCCTATAATAATCTTGCATGAATCTTTTCTCAGAATAGAGCAAAAGGGGATGAATACTTAGTTTTTTTTAAAGTTGTGGGAGTTTGTTACTTGACAGAACCATAACTCTGTTAAGAGATTTTTGTCTCAAGACAAATTCCCCAGAAGAAATTACCCTGAACGCTCTTAGAAGTGATTGTGTTTGAAATCTCCAAGATAGAATCTCTAGTGGTGAGTGATGGAGAGACAAGCTACAATTGTTGTCAAATTTCCTGTCCCAGAGGTCATCGCAAGTAGAGGTTGGTCAAAAGTCAGGATAAAATTGTATCGCCAGGGTCAAAAATTGACGGGAAAATAGAGAAGTGGCACTTGATGGGAATTATTCCCATCCCATTAGATCTTCCCCAGAAATAAAAGTGGGAGAATCAACACATTCTCAGCGATATGACTCAATAAAAAATGTTGGGGGCTGAAATCTTGGTCACGGGTTGTGGTTGTATGGACTTTCTCGTATGTGATGGTGCTAAGATTTAATTGGTGTGTGCAAATATATTATCGTGTTGGCTATGGTAGCTATAATATAAGGTTTTGGATTCATATAATCCCTTCCCATTTGGTCTATATTAATTTTTTTTTGAATCTAGTGGTTTTAGAGAATTAAAGGCCCTGTCCATGTATATATTTAATTAGAAAGAAAAATCCCCTTGGAATGCATCACTAGAAGACAATTTTTATTTAATTAGATGGAAATTTGACTAATTTGAAGAAAATTATTTTCTTGGTGAGGAATTGGAAAAATATTTGTCTCTTGGTGTAATTGGGAGGGAAATTTTTATCATGTTGTGAATTTGGAAAATATTTTTTTGTCCTTTTTGGTAAGCTTGGGAGAAAATATTTGTTTTCTTGTATAATTAGAGGGAAAATTTTGTAATTGGAAGAAAAATTATATGTTTATTTGTGATTAGAAGAAATTCCTAAACGAGAAAAGAAACCCACAAGAAAGATCATTGAAGTAAGAGAAAAGGCCATGGTAGGCATGGCAATATTTAGATTTTTGAAAAGAAGAATTCGATTTCTAGCACAATAGATGAACCTTTAAATAATATTCAATCAAAACATAGAGAAGGAATATGGGAAAGCTGTTTAGAAAAATTATAATAATTTGATATTGAGATAAAACGTTTGAAAGTTGTGAAGCGACAAGGTCTATGTAAGTTGAACGGGGGAATTGAAGTAGTTAACATTCCATGTCATAATAGAGTTGGCAATAATTATTCATTATATGCATTTGAATGGTACAAAAATATAATATTCTATTTGAAATTAAGGAAATATGCAGTTGGCATGATAGGTAAAGAAAGTAGAAAATTAAATATGAAATCCAATTTCTATGTGTTGATCTCTAGGGTATTATTTTGAAGAGGCGTATATTGAGCTCTACTTGTGTGTTCCAAAATCAAATGCTTATATAGTTGAGTTTAATCAAAGCCTTCAAATTCTCAATACCAATTTTGGCTATATGTTACTCTATATTGATCAATAGTTCCAAGCACAACAAAGAAGGCTTTTGGTGCCCATGGAAGAGCTCTTGGGAAGGATGAGTGATGCCCTCAATCAGGGCCAACAACTCATCAGTTGTGCTCATTAACAACAAAAATGACAATGTTTTGGTTGTTAGCTCCTGTGCAACCCCTATATATATATATATATATATATATATATATATATATTTAATTTATTTATTTAATATTTTTTTTTTTCAATTTAAATTATATTTTTCATTTTTATTTTTTATTTTAATTTTGTAATTTTTAAAAATTCACCAGAACTTACTATTTGTGCGACCCCTAGTAGATAATTGTTGATCTAAGAATGATGAAATACCCTGAATTTGATACTCCATTTTCTTTGACCCCATCAAAGTTTGAATCAGAATATCCAATTAGGCTGAAGTCATCCACGTTAGTGTACTTAAGTCCAAAATATTTGGTTCCCTTTAAGTATCTTAGACCCTTTTTGAAGTAGACCAATGCCCTTCACAAGGCTTTTGCATGAATCTGGAAAGGATGCCAATAACAAATGAGAGATCTAATCTGGTGGTGGTAAGGTAGATGAGGATACCCACAAATTGTTTGTACTTAGTTGCATCCTTTAATTCCCCTTTTTTTAATGTGATGATCAGGTGCTCAAAAAATAACTGAAAATTCAAAATTGTCGGATCGATGTGGAACCTAGAAAACCGCATAGTGCTCTTCATGTTGAATTTGGGACAACTTGTTTCGCGTGAAACTAACACCATATGCTTCCAAAATCATATTCTGTTCACTTTCCCAAATAGATGACTTTTTCAAAAAAATGGACAGCCTAGTCTACAGTTCACACTGTTGACTTGGCGCTGACTGTGTAAGTGTATGTGGTAGTTTGACTGGTCAATGGGCTCCTCCTATGAATGGTAGGCTGACAAGTGGCATATTTTTATTGGTGCAATTCGACGATTTCTGATTGGTTGGATTGGTGGCCAACCACGGGTGGACATGTGGCCCAGCCGGAGGCTACCACATGGCAGCCCGGGGGCACCAAAATTATGGTTCAAGTTTGAGGGGAGGAATTGGGGGTCGAACCCATGACCTCCCAACATAATTCTAACACCTCCACCAATACATCATTGTAGTGTTTCTTAACCATTACAGGCGCGAGTTCTATTTGAATTTTAGTAGCGCACCATTTGGAGGTTGGGCTAGCCTGTTGGGGGCCGAACCTTGGTTATACCACCCACATACAACCACCGATGGAGAGCAGTGAGGGGGGGCGGATGGCGGGGGCAGCCCGTTGGCCTTAGCCCTAGGCACATGGCCCCCCACATGGCCACATTTTTCGGAATTTAAGCGTTGAAGACATTTAAAGTGTTTGACAATTTCACTTGATTTTCGGTGAAATTTTCGCTTTGTTAGCGTGTTTTGGGGAAAAATTATAAGATGGTGCCGGATTTTGGGGAATTTGCAGTGTGATTAGAAAAAGATTGGGAAAGGCCATAACTTCTTCAGTTTTTGACCAAATCAAGAGCATAAAGAGGCTACACAGGCATTTTTGGGCATTCTGGAGCCATTAGAACAGGTTTCAGAGCTTTCTGAGCATTGTAAACTGATGTATTCACACTTTTGAGCATAATAGAGAGGGTCAAGCCATTGGAAGTTGGACCAAGGAGACGTAGCCCAGGAGGGGTGAACTCCTTCATCATGTGTTGTTGTGATATTGTTTATGGTGATGTTTATGTTTGTTATATGTTGTTGTTCAGTCATTTGTTTATGTTAATTTTCACATAAAAAAACTCAAAAACCCATGTTTAAACTTCCAAATAATTTCATAAATCCTAAAGCATTAATATAATATGAAAAGGAACTTTAACACAGCAAAACTAATTTTCTCAATCATATCAAGTTTGGTATCATAGCTCTTCGTTTTATTCGTGTAAGAAAGATTTAACTGTTTGCAAGTGAATGTCATGCTTACAAGGTTAAAACTCAAGAGAGCAGAAGAGAAGCTGGTTGAAAGCCCTGAAGTTGGGTCAAGGGGAAGGAGGGCAAGGTTGCCACAATCTCCACCACAAGTTCTTCCTCAAGTTGCAGTTGAGACTCTAGTGAGCATGTCTCATGAAGGAGAACCTACAAACATGACAGAGGATGAAAAGGTCTTCAGGAAGGCTTTCTTTGATATGACAGAGATGGTGAAGGTCCTCTATGAAGAGAGGAATACCAGACTGCAGGGTGAAATCTCCAAACCTCCCAAAGGAGAAGGTTTTTCACGAGGAGGTAAACCTCCACCCTCTCCACCATATTGTTCATCTTCTTCTTCACAAGCATCTTCACCCTCTTCCACTAAGTTACACAACCCTTACTCATAATCATCAACGTACCTAAAAAGGAACTGATAAATCACCCTTATTAAAACTTGATGTTAAATTTGAACTGCCCATGTATAATGGTGAAGTGAATGCAGAGAATCTTGACAATTGGGTTTGTCAGTTGGAGGTCTATTGCAAAATTCAAAACCTTCAAGTTGATGACATAAAGATTCAATTTACCTCCTTGATTATGGAGGGTGCATCACTAGTATTGTGGGAATCAAAGACAGAAGAAGAGATAAAAAAACACGATAAGATCTCAATTTCTTGGTTTGATTTCATTGTTGCAATTAAAAGACAATTATACCCTCTAGCTTATATGTAGAAATCCATCATGAATTGGTAGAAATTTAGACAACTTAAAGGTCAAAATGTGCAAGATTACACCCAAGAATTTTTGTATAATTGTGGCCATCCAGAAGTCTCATGACAACAAGAGTTAAGAATAGTGGTCAATGCCACAATTGGGGGATGACTGAGGAAATTTGCAATGTTATTAGTGTTTCCCTTCTTGTATTTAATGTTTAAATGAAATTTTTATAGATATGTGGACCATTTTTTATGGCAATCATTCTGAAACTTTCGTTTTATCTGTATAAATTGAAGAGCTCGAAGATCTATTTGGATGATCGTCTCCTTCCCCATAATGTAATTTTTCCACTATCGGCAAGCCTAAACAATGGAATACATCTCCTTATCATAGGTGGGGTACTTCTGAATCATATCGGAGAGTGTCTCACTATGGTAGGCCACTGGATGCCTTTGTTGGGTGAGAACTATACTAATAGCATAGTTGGAGGCATCTGTCTCAATTTCTAATGGTTTTTGTAGGTCTGGCAAGGTGAGTATTGGTGCAAAGAAAAGGCAGTGATTCAACTCAATGAATGCCTTTTTTTGGGACTCATATCGAAAATAATTTTCTTTCACTCCACCTTTAGTAACTTGACTCAAAGTCCAAGTGATATGAGAGAATCCCAAAATGAACCTTCAATAGAAATTGGCAAGTCCAAAAAAGATGTGAAGCTTTGTTAGAATTGTTAGGGTTGGCGAATCTCAAATGACTTGGATCTTAGCTGGATCCAGGTGCATGCCTTGTTAATCAATGTTGTAGCCTAGATATTGGACCTGGTTCATGACAAATTATCATTTCTCCAAATTGGCACATAGTTTGTGATGTCGTAGAGTTTGAACGACCTGTAGAATATGTTGGCGGTGATCTACCCAACGTTTGTTGAAAATAAGGATGACGTCCAAATATATAACCATGAATGGGTTGGTGAAAGGATGCAATATGCCATCCATCAACCTCATAAAATTTGTACGGCCATTTTTCAACCCGAAGGGCATGACCAACCACTCAAAGAGGTCTTCCTTGGATTTGAAGCTAGTCTTCCATACATCTGTGGGTTTTATTAGAACTTGGTGATAGCCAAACTTCAAATCAATCTTGATGAAGTAATTAGCCCCCTTGAGCTATTCAAGAAGGTCATAAATCCATGGGACTAGGTACCTACTCTTGAAAGTGATTTTATTCAATGCCCAATAATCAATGCAGAGTTTCTAGGTCCCATCCTTCTTTTGTACAAGTACAATTAGGCTCCCACAAAGTGAGGAACTTGACTGGATGTATCCTTTTTGTAGTAGCTCATGGATTTGCTACTTGATTTCCTCATTTCCTAGAAGAGAGCGATGATATATGGTTCCATTGGGTAGAGGATCTTCAAAATTCAAATTGATCAAATGGTTGACTTGATAGTGCAAGGGTACCCCTGTGGGTGAGGAGAAGATGTCCTTGTACTCCTCCATGACCTTATCAAATTACTTCTATTGCATAAACGAACTCTCTTTGGGGTCCATGGATGTTTCCATGATCTTCCCCTTACTTTGAGAGTGAATTATAAAGAAAAATAAAATCTCGGTCTAGGAGATGATTTTACTACATTACTTATTAGAGGCTAAAGAAATGGCAGTAGGTTGGGCTACCTCTGGTATCCTGTATAGTTTTCTTCCCAAAGTAATAATCACAGTGTGACGTCTAGACTCATACATATCATGACACTTCCAAAAGTATGGTTGGAATAATAAAACATCACAAACTTCAAGAGGACCAACATCACACGATACCTCATCTGCGAAGAGCTTGATGTTGTAGGGAAGGCGACATTGTTGGATGACACTGAGATATCATCCTTGGTGGAGCCACACGATGGTGTATGGTTGTGGGTGTGGTGTCATTAACATGACCAATTTCTTAACGAACTCTGTGGATATGAGGTTCCTTTAGCTCCAATTGTCAAAAATGAACTATAGTGGAGAACCTTTCACCCACATTTGTGAGTGGAAGAGATGCTCCCCCTCCTCTAGATCTTTTGGCTCAATCTTCTATACCTTGGTGGTGGTAACGATGGCACTGGGCTCTGTGTCAATAATCTACTTCCCATTGTCATTTTCATTATTGGTTTCTGGCTCAAAGTCAGAACATGCATCATACTTCGAAGTTTTTAGCTGGGCCACGAGTGACTACTTGGTGAGACACTCATTTGTGTTGTGGTTGGGGCTCTTATGGAACTGACACCACTTTCCTATGTCCTTCTTCATCTTTGTGGTGCTATTATTTACTTATGGCTTAAATGGGATGTCTTAGGCCACTCTACCTTGGCTTTGTCCTTTGTTTTGTGGTTTGGGGGTGCCTTTTCCCTGCTTAAGATTCGCAGATCCAAAGTCTCACTTTTTCTGCTTAAATTTCTACTCAGTCTTGACATCATATCCATATGTTGCACCAAGCGAGGAGATGTCCATGAAATCCATTTTTTCCTAGACCATTTTTTTCAAAAAACCATAGTACTTGAGTACCAGATGCCACTCAGAATCCTTCATACCCAAATTTGCGTGCAGAGTATGGAAAATATTTGTGAACTTTGGGATGTCTTGATCCCTTTCCTATCATAGATTGGTCCATTTTCTATACTTATCTTGATAGATCTTGAAAAGGTAATATTGTTCCTTGACATCATCGCAAAAATAATTCCAAGAGGTTTCAACTAAAACTAGTTAGGGTTCCTCCTCGTCCCTCTGCTTACAGTAAGTTTCCAACCAATCCTTGACATGGGGGTGGTTTTAAGGAGTGTAAAAGTAATATTTTCATTGTTGAAAAGATTGTGGACTGAAAAATATCCTTCCGGTAGATTTAAACATCTATCTAGGGCATTTTCATCTATCTGGCCTTCATATATAGAAATACCAAATTTAACTTGTACCTTAAAGGGGAAAAAACCTATGAAGTGATTGTTGGATGAAGATGCTTCACCCACTAATACATGTTGAGGGATCTGGGAAAAAATATCCATCATCTCATTTTGATGTCGCTCAAGGGCCTCCTCAAGCAAAATTTTGAAAATGTCTCTTGCTTCATTGTCTTTTTTCTTCTCCAATGGGAGGCCATCATGGTTAGTGAAGTAGGTCTTACAAGGGTTCAACCTTGTCAAGTCCCAACTCCTTATACCCAGACCTTATTGTGGACATGCACAAAAAAACTGAGAAATAACAAACCGCTCTGATACATTTGATCCTGATTTATGAAGGAACATAAAGAAATACAAATTTACACAAGAACTATGTTACAATGAGGCTTAGAGGCATTTTTATCACCAATAAATAATTGAAAACCATAGACAACTAAAAACCTAACACTAGGAGATGAAGTGTAAAAGGCTTGTGGGCCTTGTTGGGGTTAGTTGGAACATCAACTTTCCAGGGTCGTAACTTTGGCATATGATCTTTGTTTGGTGCACACAAAACCTCTTTAGAAATATATATTTGAGGAAAAAAAAATTTAGTACAAAAGGGGGCTATTTGCTTCCCATTTTCTAGTTTCTCAAGAAAACGCCATTTAGGGCCTCAAAACAACATTGAAAGTTTAGGACCCGAAAAATTGCCAAAAATAGAAAATTGTTGAAATAGGAAACTGTGCTAGAAATTAGGAAACTAAAAGGATTCATTATGGGGGGTAAAAATGGAATAGGTAGGTGGCCACCAATATCCACCTAGACTAGTGGATATGTTAGAGAAAGACCAAGATAGAAATGCTCAGACAATGGGAATGAGGTAAAATCATGATTAACAATCTGCAAAACAAGAAACAAGAATGAAATAGAAAAAAATAATAAGAAACATGCCACAAGAAGGATTAGTGAGTTAATACCATCTCAGATATACATGAATAGGAAAGGGATAGAGGTTAATTGCAAATAAATTTACAATGATTTACTGGCATAGTGTGGAATAAGAAAGTAAGGATTCAAAGTAGACATGTAAGCCGCAAGGCATGAACAAGTTCATTAACATATCACCCACATGAAAACACACATACAAACATGATGAAAATACCAGAAACCTAGTACAACCATAGTGAAGAAGCATCGAAATCAATGGCAAAAGAGGAGGACCTCTTATTAATGTTGTTGCAAATACAAGTACATATTCAATAAGTCCATCAAGGCCCAATAGTGGAACATGGGTTTTTCATACCATCACACAAAGCAAAACCCTAGATTCACCGCAACACACCCTACTAGCTGCTAAGAGCTGAATGCCTCTAGCTCCTTAAGCAGATAAAAACTACATAAATATAACCTAGCTTAAGTGCTAAAATTCCCTACAGATGAGGCATTAGGGTATATTTATAGAAGTGAGGTGATTTCTCACCTACCATGACCTTTCACCTACCCTCATGACTCTTGAACTTCATCGTGACTCTCTCTCATGTCTAATGACTATTGCATGCTGAAATCAATCCTATCATAGTCGTTGGCATTATGATGACAAATTTTTATATTATGGCGAAAAAAGAGTTATGAGGAGAATATAGAGGCTTCTTGGAAACCATATAGTACTTGTTGCTAAGGTTGTTTCCAGGTCACGATATAAGGTTGTGTTGTTCACTTGTTGTCTCGAATGACTATTTTCCTTCTACTGCAGCTCATTTGCATCCAACCAACTTTTTATGTCGTGCCTTTAATATTGATAACTAGTTCTAAAATCGAATATGGATCTAGCTTGTCTGCTCATTAAAACCCTAGTTTCATAGCCTATGTGAGTAGCCCTAGCTTCCTCCACATAGGTCACCATTGTCATTCCCTTTCTTCTACCTACAAGAAAACTACATCGATCAAATACATTTGAAGACAAAGAATAATATTATAAATCTAATAAATTGAATAAATGTTAGATATTAATTTTGACCCTTGTACATTCCTTTTATGCACTACAATATCATCAAGGTTTGTATAGCTTGTGTAGGATTATTTTAAGCTTCCTTAACCATATTTGTGGAAGAAATTCCTTCCCAAAAATCATGTCCTTATTTAAGAAAATCACAGGTAAGGTCTTTGATATGATCCTCATTGAATTTTTTTCATCATAGTTGCGACTTTTCCTGAAATTTTCTCCTCATAAACATATATTTTAATTATCTTGATATCTTACAATTGATATTTCTATCATCAAATTTGGAAGCCTCCACTATTTCATTACATGAATTAGAAGGTATACTGACATCTTTTCAATTTTCATAGTTGGAGCATTTTTATCTCACCAACTGTAACTTTTATAACCCTTCTCATCAATATCATGAAGAATTAATATTAGGACAAACTGATCTACTTGTGATGCACAACCAAATCATATTTGGAATAGTTTGGATTTCTAGATGTACACTATGAAACTCTGTTGTCTAAGTTCTCATATCCACTTTCAGAAGTACCTTCATTCCAAACTCCCCTTTAAACATTTGGATAAAAACATAGCATGGACTTTTCAACATTTAAAAATGATTTCCATCAAATTCACGATGATCATATCTAATGCTCTCCTGGTCACCATTGTTCTAGAATTCCGAACATTAGCTTGCATTTGGAACTCATCCATGGGTGAAGATTTTTTTTTCTAATGAGATGGCTATAGATCCCTTTCTTCATTACCCATAAAATTTTAGGTCTAAACGCATTTTATTGAGCAAAAGTAGTTGCAATGTCGTGAATTAAATTGTGTGTCACAATTTCTGGAGTGGTCGCATGTTAAACCCTTAGCACAGGTCACACATTCGGGGCATGGTGCAAGTCGTAACTTTGGATTACATGGATACTAAGGGTTGCGGATGTGACTTGCGACCTAAAGAGCTGAGTGAAAGACCTAGTTAGAGGTAACATCCGTCGTTTGCAGTTAGAGAGAGCAGGAATGAGACCGACAAGTAGGATTACGACTAGTGAATTCAATTTTTTTAAGAGAAAGGTGTGTCACTCTACTTGTTTATGGTTTTCAATATATGCTACGGAAGAAAATTCTTAATCTAATTTGGGTCATAAGAATCATTTCATGATTTATATGGCAAGTCACCAAAACTAGTTACTATACAAACTACTTATGGACTAAAATGAAAGGAACACATAGGATCTTTGAGAGGGATTCATTAAAGGGGATGTAACTTTAGTTCAACTAGCACATTGCATGTTCTATGCCATATAAGATAAATTACTTTCGTTTAAATGAATGTATGCCACCTTCAAGACCCTAAGATCACACCTATCGAAGAAATGCATGAACAATTTAATAAATGCACCTCTAGATGATTAGATATAGTGATTAGAGCAATTCAAAAGTGATCCAGTGTCAACTAAGATTTCATGTGTAATCATAGGTATTGAACCCTGCAGTTGAAAGGAAATTGGTGTCGCTCTAAGAGCATCATTCAACTGAGGAGGTCAGAGATCAACATTTTTTAGCCAAGTGAAAAATAATAGGAAGAGTAGTGTGGTAGAGGAGAATAAGAATGCAAGGTTGGGGCCGATGAAATTGATGAAACCTGGAAAGTGTGTCAAGAGAAACTATTACAATGATTGATAATTACTTCCAAGGGGGTTATAAATTGGAGCCGTGTTGCAACTTGTTAAGTCAAAAATTCCACACAAATCATAAAGTCAAGGGCAATCGGTATCACTGTGAAATGTGTTGGTGAATTGTGACTGAGGCAAGTCACATTTCCCATTATGAATTCCACATAATTTTATTTGTTCATGTTGATTTGGTGGTCATCAATTTTAGTTGTGATTTCATTTTGGTAAATAATTTCAGGAGCAAGATATCCATGAGTGCAAACCATTGTTTTCCTCTCATGTATGTCTTCCCATGGTAGAAACATGGACAGGCCCACACCTATTATGTGTGCCCCAAAATCTTCATATAAGAGGAAATTGTTGGCCTGAATATCTATGTGCTTTATATGATGTTTTACTTTTCATGTAGAAACACAATACCTTGGGAAAGTGTAGTCACAATTCATATTCTCATCCTCCAATCCAAACTCCTACCTCCTTTCGGAAGATGATGTAACCATCCATCCAAAGGACCATTGGCTACAAGTTCATAAATAATATCCCTAACCATGTCCATATAAAAATGCTTTAACAACCACAATATTGGGATGATTAAGCCATGTGATCCTTCTAACTTCATAATAGAACCTTTCTTACTCTGGAAACTAGATTTTTGTAGCTTCTTAATAGCTACTATTGAACTGCCTGGCAAGACACTCCTATATGTTCCTCCCTTCTTTGTATCTCCTAGGAGGTGATTTGTTTCACTAAAATTTTTAGTGGTAATTCTCAATTCATCATCACGTGACACCCTCCATGAAGGAGGAACAAGAGCAACAAAAGAAAGGTTGGGTATTTTCCTAGATCTCTTGTGCCTTTTTCTCTGCCTATATGCTAGAAACCAAATGACCACAACAAGTGTAGTAGAAAGGATCATTCCACTTACAACCACAAGGATTAAAATTTACTCTTTATGACAAGGTCCATGATCATATTTATTTTATTTTCTTAGCATGCATACAAATTCATGGGAGTTATTGCATCTATCCCCCACTAGAGTGACTTGCCCATTGGTCACTAAAGTGAAAAAGTCAGTCCAATTTGTGTTGAGGCATGAATAATTTGAAAAGTTGAGAGGAGATGGTGCCCTAAGAAAAACATGTTTTTTCCAAAGGGTTCAATGATCACTCAATTCCAAAATAAAACCTTTCTAAGAGTTAACACCATGCCCTCCAGCCCAACACCCATTTTCTACAAAAATCTTGTACATATTTTAGCTATTGCACATATGTTAATGCAACGAGATGATTATTGTGGCTCCAATAGACTACCTCTAAATTGTCTCATGAACATGCATTTGACATGATAAGGAAACACTTTTTTCCTGTTTGGTGGGTTGTTCCATCCTATTCGGAAAAGTCCTTTTTTGAATAGTAAGTTGTGCCCTATAATATTCCAATAATATTTCTAGGTGCAATTATGTTTCGCTGTTTTTAATTCAAGCACTTGGTGCATTCTCCGGGTCATTATTTATTATCACATTGTTGCTGAATTTTTACGGCCTGTGACTTAAAAGGATAGGAAAGCTAGTGTGATCACAGGTCGCATTTTTAGGTTGCAATCTGAGAGTGCATAAGTGTGACTTGCA
Organism: Pinus tabuliformis; assembly: GCA_031772625.1. Classification (NCBI taxonomy): domain Eukaryota; kingdom Viridiplantae; phylum Streptophyta; class Pinopsida; order Pinales; family Pinaceae; genus Pinus; species Pinus tabuliformis. The sequence continues at coordinate 702,405,732 of CM062812.1, forward strand.
AGTAGGAATGCGACTAGCAACTTCAATTAACTCAAGAGAAAGGTTCGTTTCTAATGGAATAACATTCACTAGTAAAAAAGGCATCATATTTCTTGGTCCATCTCAGATGTAGGTGATGGTGTCCCATTCAAAAGTAGCTTTTCACCAGAAAATTGTTGAAGCTAGTGATCCTCATCACAAATTAATCTTATTTATTGTTAGAAAGAGGTAATATTATGGAGGTTGTGTCAGCTAGGGAAGACTATTACAACAATTTGATGATTTTCTAGATGACATAGAGAATGAAAGAAAGAAATCAATTGCATTCCATGTATGGATAGAAGACTTCCTCAAGAAAGGCACTCATTATGAGTGAAAGGATGCACAAAAATAGGGTTTGGTTTAGTTTCTACTTCCACTAGTGTCGCCTTCCTAACATGAGTACTTTATGAGAATGAACATCTAGAAGCTTTCTCTTCCCAAACTAGTCATATAAATGAAAAATTCATGGAGAATTCCATTAGGGGTGGATAAAAGTGACTAGGGTTTTGGGTCAGTAAAACTTGGAATCTTAATGGCTCCCTCTCTATTTTTTGAAACCACTTTGAAATTGAGTTTTGTATGCATTCCAAGGGAATGTTTAGAAGTCCATAATCTTAAATGATAAAATTATAAATCCAAAATGGATTGTAAGCATGAGATTGAAAATGAGATGTTGCCAAACTGTATGAGGCGCTTTTAGTTGATTTTGCAGCTTCAAGTGACATGGATATTTTAAATAAATTTTTTGAATATGTGATCAAACATTCGCTCAAACCCTAATGAAATCATAATAAAACAATCCAACATGAACCTAGGAGGATAAATACCACGCACATCATGAGAGTATTAGTTCCCTACCATAGGAGCCCTGAAAAGTAGAGGGCGCACCCAAAATTTGGTGTTAGGCCAAAAGTTTGGGTGCGTTTTGTGATGAGCCTCATCATTAGGTAACTATATGGACCTTAATTCACCTCCTAGCTTAGTCAAATCAACACTTCTCACAATTTATTACATGTTTTGATTATATTTTGTTTAATGAGATGAGTCAAAGTAAGATATTATGCCTAGTGGACTAATGTGCATTGAATGCAGGTTTGTGAGAGGAAATCAGGGAATTTTGGCAAGATTAAAGGCAGAAACTCGAATGCGACAAGGAAGAGAGATTGTAAGAGGTAAATACTCCTCATTTACTCCTCCCTCATTCGAATATTCCTCCATCAATCACACTAGCTCAGAGTACAAGCAACCAAGTCATGAAGATCAAAAGGCAGCTGAGCAAGTGATAGTCAAAGAGTTAGTTCATCTCGAGTTTAGAAGAAGAGCCTCCCTATATTTAAGGAATTCATTGGAGACTTTAGTTTTATAAATAAAGAGGCCTAGAGCCTCATTAGGAGTCGAATTTTTGCTGTAAAAGAACTAGTTATTTTTGAGCTCCAGACTTGTGGAAGACATTACTATGTAATTTTCTATTTTGATAATGAGAATGAGCTTCTTCTTGATCCAACACTGATTTAACTTAGAGGGCTGAAGCTCTTGGGTTAGGGCCCAACCCTAGCATATCTTGTATCTGTATGCTTAAGTTAGTTTCATAGATTCATGTTTAAATTGTCCTTAGAAGTATTTCATTGCAAGTAGTGTAGATTTGATTAGTTTGCTTCCATTTGTGCTTTAGCTCAACAATAGGTTAGAGGGGATAAAAGGAGCATAAAAAAGCTATTAGTAGGTGTCTTGGCCTCACCTCTTCCTTCAGGGATCATGATTTGAGGAAAGGACCCCCATGCAGCCCCAAAAAGACATAATTCTACTTTCTCATAGAATTTAGAGTTTATTGTACTTGAACCAGCATTTGATCGGTTTTCAAGTGTAAGATTTAATTACAATTTCTTCCATATTCAGTGTTACAGTAGATCTCATCAATGATTTCATCTTATTCTGCAAATTTGCCTCATGCATGAAGTAGATAGCTAGATCATTAAACTCTATTTTTCTAGCTTATTGAAATTCTTTTTGTTTACATGATTTTTGGGCAAATATCAATGTTTGATGCAGTGCAGGTGTTTCAGAAGCAAAGAGAGATCTCATAGTCAGAAACCTCCTCCCAAATTCATCCATCCATGATCATTCCTTGCTTTCACTAAGACCCTCACCAATTTCATCATTTTTCAAGGAAACTTCTCTAAGCATGTTGAGAAAATCCAACCATCTCCCAACCTTGGTTTTGAGTTTTGAGTGATCCTAGGCATTTTCTCACTCCATTCCATCCACCAACCACCTTCCCTAAGCCTTCCACCACCTTCAGCACCCATCGTTTTGCGCTCGGCTGTATCCTGTAGAAATACCGGGAATCCTATAGGTTTTCTTGTAGTGGCCTGTTTTGAGGCCGAATTGAGGGAAAACGTATAGAAATCCACACAAGGTCACCTAAGGGTCTCCCAAACCTTCGAACCATCCACCAACATCCCTAAGCCACCTGCCACATCACCAAAAGAGATTAGCTTTCACACTTCTCCATAAAAAAGGAAAAAGACAAAAAGAAAAAATAGATTTGTTGTAGGCATTTACATGCATAGTACTGGAATGTTGATGCTTTGAATTTACATGCTTAAAATAGTTGAATTTCATACATATTATTCTAGCATTAGACAGAATTTATCTTAGAGTATATTTTTCTTTCCCTCATTAGTACTCAAGCTTCTTCTGAATCCATAGAAATCTAGCTTGACAAACCCTAGTTGTCTCTCGCCAGCTGAATAGTGACAAAAGGTAGAACCATCACTTTTACTTCTATATACAACACTATCACCTCCAAGTTTGATCCAGGTGGATATTGTTGGCCACCTACCAAGTACACTTGGACCCCCACCATTGTTCTCTCAACAATTTCAGTTTCCTTAATTATAGCACAACTTACTATTTTTAGCAGTTTTTTAGGTCCTGAACTTCCGGACCCGTTTTGAGGCCCTAAACGATGTTTTTTGGGAAATATAGGGTCCATGGAGTAATGTTTCCCTTCCCAAACTTGTAGTGCTCGGATAGATCTTTCTAACGAGCTATTGTACGCGTCAAACAGAGATCGTATGCCAAAGTTACGACCCTGGGAAATTGATGTACCAATTTACCCAAACGGGGCCCACAATTTGGCGTTTCATCTTCTAGGGTTAGGTTTTGGGATGTGAAGGGTTTTCCATTGTTTCTCAACAATAAATAGGCCTTCGAGCCTCATTGTAACATAGTTCAGAGGCATGTAGCCACCACATCTCTTCTCAGAGATAAGCTACCATCGCCCTAGCTGTTTATTTCCATTTTCTATTTGTAAGCATATCTCAGTATTTTACATTAATGAAATGAAGTATTATTTCCACTGCATATCTGTGTTTATGGTTATCTCTGTAATTTGTTGCATTCCTGTTTAAATCTGGATCAGTGGTATCAGAGCAGTCTACATTTTCTCTGTTTTTCTTTGCATGTCCCCAACGAGGTTAGGATATAAGGAGTTAGGGCTTGAACTGGTCGAACCTTTGCAAGACCAGCCTCGCAAATCCCGACGGCCTCCCATGGTGGATGAGAAGAAAGACGAGGGGGTAGGAGATCCTATCAAAATCTTGCTCGAAGAAGCCCTCGAGCAACAAAGGAACATGATGATGGACAACTTTGCCTAGATCCTTCAGTGACTACCCAGAAGCGATGCATCGGCTTCCAGCAGCTACTCTGGAAATGCCACGCCCTTTAAGGTACAAGTTAATTTTGAAATCCCCATATTCGAGGGTCAGATAGACGCAAATGTCGTAGAGAAATGGTTAAATCTGCTAGAGCGTTATTTTTCTGTTCATGAATTTTCGAGTCGGGAAAAGATTGTTTTTTCTCTTCTCAAAGCAGCCCCCCACGTCAAGGACTGGTGGGAAACCTACTGCGAGCAGAAGGATGAAAATATCGACTCACTATTTTCAGCCGCACCCACCTGGAATTCATTCCGGGATGCCATCAAGGAGCAGTACTACCGTGTCAGAAGCTATGAGGATCAATACATAAAGTGGACCACGCTGCGTCAAGGAAGGGACCAAGACGTACCAGAGTTCACCATTCTTTTCCATACCCTTCGCACAAAGTTGGGTATCAAGGATTCGGAGCAGCATTTGATACTCAAATACCATGGCTGCTTGCACAAGTACATCTAGGAAGAAATAGAATTCCTGAACATCTCCTTGCTCGGCACAGCATACCGATATGCCATCAAGGTCGAGCAGAAGTTTAAACAGAAGAAGTGAGACTTTGGATTTGCGCATCCAAAAGGTACCCCTAAACCACAGAACAAAGGACAAAGCCAAGGTGGGGTAGCCCAAGAAAACCCGCCAAAGTTGCAAGCAAAGAACAGCACCGCGAAGCCGAAAAAGGACACGGGAAAATGGCGTGAGTTCCATAAGAGCTCCACTCACAACACAAGTGAGTGTCGGGCCAAGCAGTCACTGGTGGCTGAGCTAAAGGTTTCAGAATCAGATGCATGTTTCGACTCTGAGTCAGAACCCGACAAGGAGAATGAAAAAGGGAAGCAGATTATCAATGTGGAGCCCAACGCCACCGTTGCCACCACGAAGATATAGAAGGAGGAACCCGAAGATCCAGAGGAGGAGGAGCGTCTCTTCCACTCCCAGATGTGGGTAAAGGGCTCCCCGCTATAGTTCATTGTCAATAGCGGGAGCCAAAAGAACCTCATTTCGGCAGAGGTCATGAAGCAGTTGGGCTTAGTGACCACAACACATCCACAACTGTACACCATCAGGTGGCTTCACCAAGGACGGGATCTTCGTGTGAGCAGCCAGTGTCGCCTTCCACACAACATCAAGCCCTTCACGGTTGAGGTATTGTGTGACATTGCTCCCCTTGAAGTTTGTGATGTATTATTAGGACAACCATACCTGTGGAAGCGACATGCTGTGTATGAATCAAGGCCCCATGCTGTTATTATTACATTTGGAAATAAGTTGTACAGGATACCAGAGGTAGCATCGCCTACCTCCATCTCTTTGATTACTGCAAAACAATGCAGTAAGCTCATTTCCAAAACCAGGAAATTTGTTTTCCTGATGATACGCCCTCAAGGAAAGAAGAAGACAGTTGCCACGACCTCCAGATAGGGCCCCTCCATATGACAACTACAGATGGACAAGGTTGTGGAGGAGTACGAGGACATCTTCACCTCCCCCGCAGGGGTTCCTCTGCACTGTCAGGTCAAGCACTCCATCGATCTGACCCCAGGTGTGCCGCTACCCAATGGACCAATTTATCGGCGCTTTGTTCTGTAGAACGATGAAATCAAGTGGCAAATTCAGGAGCTACTACAGAAAGGTCACATCCATCTGAGTTCATCGCCTTGTGGGAGCCCGATCGTGTTGGTACAGAAGAAGGATGGGACTTGGAGACTCTGTATTGACTATCTGGCGCTGAACAAGATCATTGTCTGTAATAGGTACCCGATCCTGCGGATTGATGACCTCTTGGACCAACTAAAGGGGGCAAAATATTTCAGCAAGATCGATCTGAAGTCAGGATATCACCAGGTACCAATCGAACCCTCTGATGTGTGGAAGACTGCCTTCAAAGCCAAGGAGGGCCTTTTCGAATGGTTGGTTATGCCTTTCGAATTGACGAATTCTCCTGCAAACTTCATGAGGCTAATGGATAACATATTGCAGCCATTCCCCAACTCATTTGTAGTGGTATACTTGGATGACATTCTGATCTTTAGCCAGAGTTGGGAAGAGCACCTCCACCACATCTGACAGGTTTCTCCAAACACTGCGACAACACAAGCTATGTGCCAATTTGGAGAAATGCACTTTTGGCATGACCCAGGTTCAGTATCTGGGATACATTATTGATGAATAGGGGGTGCATGTGGATCCAGCCAAGATCCAAGTCATTCTGGATTGGCCATCTCCAACCACTCTGACAGAGCTCCGCAGCTTTCTAGGTCTTGCCAACTTCTACCACAGGTTCGTGTTGGGGTTTTCTCATATCACTTGACCCTTGAGTCAAGTCACCAAGGGAGGAGTGAAAGCAAAATTCTTTTGGTCTGATTTTCAACAAAAGGCATTCACAGAGTTGAAAGATCGCCTCTGCACGGCACCAGTGCTCACGTTACCAGATTTGCAACAACCATTTGAGGTCAAGACAGATGCCTCTGACTATGCTATTGGGGCAGTCCTTACTCAACATGGGCATCCAGTGGCGTATCACAGTGAAACACTTTCAGACACAGTCTGGAAGTATCCCACTTATGACAAAGAGATGTATTTCATTGTGCAGGCTTGCCGACAATGGAAGCATTACATTTTGGGGAAGGAAACGGTCATCCACACAGACCACCGACCCTTGCAGTTCATAGAGACCCAAGGGAAATTACAGAATGATCGCCATCAAAAGTGGTCTACATACTTGCAACAGTTCCATTTGAATATCAAGTATAAGAAGGGTAGCGCCAATAATGTTTCAGATTGCCTCAGTCGACCACCGATCATGGCGTTAACCACTGTGCTCAACTCTTGTGGGCACGAGACTTCTGATTGGCCACTTCTCTACAAAAGCGACCCAGAATTCGGCCACACATACTAGACACTCTTGGAGGGTCGACATGTTCTAGATTTCCACCTCCAGGATGCCCTGTTATGCCACTTGGGTCACCTTTGTGTTCCTTCAAGCGAGCGTGCCAAGATGATTTGGGAAGCACACTACAATCGGGCTGCTAGGCATTTCTGGGTCGAGAAAATGGTGGCAATATTGCAAAAGTATTTCTTTTGGCCAAATCTTCGACAGGATGTTGGGAAGTACATCAGATCATGTACTGCCTGCGCCATTGCCAAACCGACCATCAAGAAGCAAGGCCTCTATACCCCGCTGCCTACCCCTAGTCGACCTTGAGAATCCATCTCCATGGATTACATGTTAGGCCTTACTTCCACTAAGCATGGAAATGACTGTGTTTTCATGGTCGTCAACAGGTTCTCGAAGATGGCCATTATGGTGGCCTGCAAGAAGAATATCATAGCAGAAGCCACTGCTAAACTCTTCTTTGAACGAGTGTGGGTGCACTTTGGGATCCCACAGTCTATCATCTCAGATCAGGACAGTCGGTTCCTCAGTACATTTTGGTCCAGTCTCTGGTCAATGCTGGACACCAAACTCGCCAAGTCCACAGTCTTCCATCCTCAAACTGATGGCCAGACAAAGGTTGTCAATAGGATGATTGTACACATTCTGTGCATGTACAACTCAAAGCATCCATGCACATGGGATGAGAGCCTCCCCTATGTTCGGCACAGCTACAACCGAGCTCTTCACAGTTCGACTGGCCACAACCCTTTTCAGGTGGGCTTGGGATTCCAGCCACTATGCCCCATTGATGTGGCCATGCCACTTGCAGCTACTCACACAGATTCGGCTCATGACCAGTCCGAAACAGACAAGGCAACTAGCTTCATTGAGCACATCCAACATATTTGCCAGTAGGTCCATGACATTCTAGAGAAATCAAATGCCAAGTACAAGTTGTGACATGATCAACATCGAGTGCCACACAAGTTTCAGGTGGGCGACAAAGTCTGGTTGCATTTGCAAAAGGAATGCCTTACTGGAGCCTATTGGAAACTGAGACCACTCTGATATGGTCCTTACACCATGACTAAGGCTATGGGAGACAATGTATTTGAGCTCAGCATTCCCCCATTCCTAGGCCTGCACCCAGTGTTCAATGTGGACCGCCTTCAGCCATACTTTCCACCATTACTAGACACATCCGACATTGCAGAACAACTCACACCCACAGAATTAAATCCAGATTGCATGGAACAAGCTGCAACTGATTGGATCATGGACACACAGATCAAGAACAATTGCCAATAGAATATCCAACTATACCGAGTTGTCAAAGTAGGCCAACTCCTTCACTAGGGCAAGTGGCTCATCACGGACCAAGTTCGGTAGAAGTTTCCTCATCTCATGGAGGAACTCAACGCAATGGGGACCATTGCTTCCTAAGGGGGGAGGAATGACCTAGGTGGATATTGGTGGCCACCTGCCAAGTCCACCTGGACCCCCACCATTGTTCTCTCAGCAATTTCAGTTTCCTTAATTATAGCACAACTTACTATTTTTAGCAGTTTTTTTGGGTCTTGAACTTCCGGAGCCGTTTTAAGGCCCTAAACAACTTTTTTTGGGAAATCTAGGGGAAACATAGGTCCTTTCCCAAAGTTGTAGTGCTCGGATAGATCTTTCTAACGAGCTATTGTACGCGTCAAACGAAGATCGTATGCCAAAGTTACGACCCCGGGAAATTGATGTACCAATTTACCCAAACAGGGCCCACAATTTGGCGTTTCATCTTCTAGGGTTAGGTTTTGGGATGTGAAGGGTTTTCCATTGTTTCTCAACAATAAATAGGCCTTCGAGCCTCACTGTAACATAGCTCAGAGGCATGTAGCCACCACATCTCTTCTCAGAGATAAGCTACCATCGCCCTAGCTATTTATTTCCATTTTCTATTTGTAAGCATATCTCAGTATTTTACATTAATGAAATGAAGTATTATTTCCGTTGCATATCTGTGTTTATGGTTATCTCTGTAATTTGTTGCGTTTCTGTTTAAATATGAATCAAAGTTTGTACGAACCCCGGGTTGATAAAGTAAAGTTGGCAGCCCTAGGAGTTGCAGCATTCTTGTTGCAATACTGTTGCTCATCACTTTTTGGCGTTGTTGTCGGGGAGGTGTTTGAGTAAAATGTGATTACTGCTTTCTTTCTTCCATTTCTTGTTTATGATATTCTGCTAGTAGTTTCATTTCTACAAGAGTAATTTAGTTGTTTTCCTTTCCATTCTGCATTCTTTGCTTTCCTTTCCATCCTGCAAGTAATATTTCATTCAATTAGTTAGTTTTCATTCAATGTGCAATTTCAATTCCGCAATCACTCTCAAATTTTGAAAAAAAAAACTCAAAACAAAACAAAATCATTTTTTTCATGCCTCGTAGGAATAGGGATAAATTAGGGAAATTTTTTGCAAATACCCCCATTGCTTCAAACATCCAACCTTCCATCTTCTTTGGTGGCTGTGAATTGGAGGAAACCTTAGGTGAGCAACCTGAAATATTTGAAGAACCTACAAGGGAAGAAGAAGAAGAAGAACCCATTCCTACTGATCCAATGGTTGAAAATAGAAATGACAGAGGAAATAGAGAAATATTTGAGGGTACCTTCCCCATTAGGGAAACCAATGGAGATACTAAGATGAAGAATATAAGCCCCTCTTCCCTTCCTCATTTCCATGGCCTAACCTCAGAATATTCGGACACTTTCCTATTTGAATTTATTGTCGAATGCTGAACCTATGACTACACCAATGATGAGCAGAAGTTGAAACTATTCCCATCCACTCTCAAGGATGCAACTTTGCGCTGGTTCATGGGTTTACCTAGGGATAGCATCACCACTTGGGCTCAGATGCAGCAAGCCTTCAACAACAAGTATCGAGACTACTATAGGTTTTGGATTGCAAGTTTCTGTGGAGCGGTTTTTGAGAGATTGAGTTCGGATAATCCACAGTGTTCATCTTTTTTGTCGACGTTTCGAGTCTAGAGCAAGACTCATCATCAGGACATGATATGCTGAGAAGAGAAAGGAAAGGGGTTTTGAGATAAATACGGTGAATGATGCTGGTTTGGGATGCTGAGCCGACTGCTTGATTGATAACCGACTAGCTGATATTTTAATATTTTATTATTTAATTATTTTGTTTTTATTTAATAATGTGAATGCTTTTAACCTAGATTAATGCTGCACCAATGTTATTATTCTTACTGCGCTCAGATATTACGAATGGCTTTAATTAACAAATTTCATTGATGATTTGAATTTAGTTTTATATTGAATTTCTATTTTAGTTATATGATTGTTAATTTGTTTTAGTTATAATTTTCTTAAATAATTTTAGTTTTATATTGCTTATTATCTTAGTGACATATTTTTCTTAATTAACTAATTTATTTAACGAGATTTTAAGTTGTTTTATCAATTAAGTTCATATTGTATAGTTCTCATAGCTTTGGTTATAACTAGGTTTTGAATTGAATAAAGCTTCAAGGAATGTAATATTAAGATGTTATGAATAGTTTAATTAACTAATTTTTATTGATTGAACTTGGTTTTATATTGCATAAGGTTTCAAGGAATGTAATGTTAAGATATTACGAATGGCTTTGATTAACAATTTTATTGTTGATTAGAATTTAGTTTTATATTGAATCATTATTTTAGTTATATGCTTGATGATTTGTTTTAGTTATAATTTTCTTAAATAATTTAGTTATATATTGTTTATTATCTTGGTAACATATTTCTCTTAATTAACCAAGTTATTTAACATGATTTTAAGTTGTTTTATAAACTAAGTTACCTATTGTAAAGTTCTCTTAGCTATGGTTTTAACTAGGTTTTATATTGTATAAAGTTTCAAGGAATGTGATATTAAGATACTATGAATAGCTTTAATTAACTAATTATTATTATTGATTGAACTTGGTTTTATATTGAATAAGGTTACAAGGATGTAATGTTGAGAAGTTATGAAAAGCTTTAATTAACTAATTTTTATATTGATTTGAACTTTGGATTTATATTGAATGGTTAATTTAGATCTATAATTAATAATTGGCTTTAGTTGTAAATTGCTTAAATGATTTAGCTTTATAATGCTTAACAACTTAGTAACATATTTCTAATTTACTAAGATAATAATCTAGGTTTCAAGCTGATTTATAAACTAAGATACCTAAAATAAAAGAGAGGGGAGATAGTTAAGGCATGGAATATGAGGGGAAGGGGAATGTTAGGTGGAAGAGGGATAACTTTTTCTAAGAAGGGAGTTCCAATTTTTGCTAATGTCCCAGCCTCCATCCCTATTAAGGTTACTAGGATGCTTAATGATTTCTATTGCTTCACGAATTTTCCGTTTGAACTGGTGCTTTTTATTAGCAATGACTTTGGTGTCTTCCAGGCATATGTGATGGTTTGTTTTTCCTACATGCTCGGCTAAAGCAGAAGAGTGAGTTCTTTCTTTACGGATATCAGCGCTGTGTTCTTTGAGCCTTATCCTCACAGACCTGCCAGTTTCCCCTATATATTGTTTACCACATGAGCAATTAATGACATAAACACCTTTTTGTTGAAGCTGATCTTGGCTGTCCTTAACAGATTTCATATTTTGTTTGATAGTAGACAAAGGTTTGAAAGAGGTTTTGATGTCTTTTTTCGTGAGAATTCTAGCTATTTTGTCGGTGACACCTTGAATGTAGGGAAGGTAGGCATTAGAAGCTGCGGGGTTACTTGTTTTGTTATTGTTGATCCCAGATTTTGCCTTTTTAATAGCTTTGTGGATGTTTTTATTATTGTATCCTAGGTTGGTGAAAGTTCTTTTTAGGTATGTAATTTCTTCATCAATGTGGTTATCATCTGAAATTCTACAGGCTCTGGTGAAGAGGGTTTGTAGCACCCCCATTTTTTGAGCTGGGTGGTGATGCGAGTCAGCATGGAGGTAATTGTCTGTGTGAGCTTTCTTTCTGAATACTTTATGACCTATGGATCCATCTTTGTTTCTTATAAGGAGAATGTCAAGGAAAGGAATGCAGTTGTTCTCCTCTATTTCCATTGTAAACTTGATGTCTTCAGATATGCTATTGAGATGGTTCAGAAAGTTCTTGAGCTCTTCTTCTCCATGAGGCCAATTAACACATGTGTCATCAACAAATCTGGCCCAGAACTTGGGCTTTAAAGGGTATGTATCAAGGGCCTTGGTTTCAAATTTTTCCATGAAGAGATTAGCAACAATTGGAGAAAGAGGGGAACCCATGGCAACACCTGAAGTTTGCTCAAAGATTTCACCTTGGAAGGAGAAGAAGGTAGAGCGGAGACAAATTTCAGCAAGCTTTGCAGTCTGGGGGTCAGTTACATCTTTGATCACTTGAATGGCTTCATCAAGGGGAATTTTGGTGAAGAGTTGTACTACGTCAAAACTGACCATTTTGTCTTCAGGACCTAATGTTGTGTTTTTGATGAATTTGACAAATTGATTGGAATCTTTTATGTAAGAGCTGGTTTTTCCAACAAGCGGGGCTAGGATGCTGGCGACATATTTTGCTAATTCATAAGTGGGAGATCCTATGGTGTTGACTATAGGTCTTAACGGAACATCTTTTTTATGTATTTTAGGGGCTCCATAAATCCGGGGAGTGATTTCACTGTCAGGGGTAAGGCGCTTTTTTAGTTTATCGTCAAGGTTGGTTTCTTTAATGGTTTTCTTTACTAGTCTAGGTCATGACCTTCACTAGATTTAGGATCTCTCTACTTACCAACTTCCATGGCTTCCATTATTTCTTCCAATTGTTGCATAAGTCACATCACCTTAGCATTCACTAAAGGCCTTTGTCCTCTTTGACATCCTCTTCCATCTCTTTCAACTATGGCATCCATGATAAGTTATTTGTTCCTAGAGCATAATCTTCTTTAATAGAACAATGGTGCAAGAAAAGGGGTTTTTTCTTTATATATATATATATATATATATATATATATATATATATATAGGACCTTTCTTTCTAAAAAACCATTGGATAAAAAATATTTTTAACATAGACCAAAGGGGAAGGGAGGATACAATTCTAAAACTTTATATTATAGCCATCATAGCCAAGACCAAAATATATGCATGCACACCAATTTAACCTTAGCACTAGTGCTTACAAGGAGGTCCATACGACAACGACCCATGACCAATATTTTAACCCTTGGCATTTTGGTACCAAGTCACCCTCGTGAGAATTTACCAAGTCTCTTGATTTTATTTCTAGGGAAAATATGTTGGCATGTGAATAATTCTTGTCAAGTGCCACTTCCTTGTTTTTCCCATCAAGTATTGATCCTGACAATAAAAGTTTGACCCAATGTTTAACCAACCTTCGCTTGTGAGGACCTCTAGGATAGGAAATTTGTTAGCAATTGTAGCTTGCCTCTCTGCCAATCACCACCAAAGAGTTTGTCTCAACTATTTCAAACCCAATCACTCATAAGAAATTCTAGGGTGATTTCTTTCATGGAAGTTGTCTTGGGATAGAAATCTCATAACAAAGTTTTGGTTCTCGTCAAGTAACTAACTCCCACAACTTAAAAAGAAAAAACTAAATCTCAATCCCCTTTCACTCTATTTTGAGAAAGGCTTCATGCAAGCTTATTATAGGGATTTTAATAGGGTGTTAACATGCATATATATACCCCCCTATGATACCACTCATATAGCATATGATAATAAAGAATCCACACATTTAACAATAAGTTTAAAAAAATACTATACATGAATCATAGAGGCACAATATAACCACTCTGGAATGTTTTATTCATAATTAAATCCTCTCGCCACACTCTCTTTCTTTTATTAGTTTCAAACAATGATAAATACATATGCAACATCATTCCATATCCATGAGGACCGAATCAGACGAGCCGAACTTGGCATAATTAAACAAATTCATAAAAAATAGTTCTATTTAATGGATTGCATGGAAATAAAATGAATGCTATCCTAACAACCCCACACATTGAGGGACTAAATCATCTAGTAAAAGGTTTTGACCTTCTCGTTTAATTAAGTTTTACGATGCCTTTGCATCATCTAGTTACACAACAAGACAAAAATTGGATTACTAATAACACAAGTGGAAAAAATTCTTATTTCTAATTACAAAAAAACTCATATCAAATGTTACCATAGTCGTTGTTCTTTTGTGCTTGTTCTCAAGATTTTTGTATGGATGTCCAACAAGTGGCGAGTACATTGGGTAAATTCTAGCAAAAAAAGTTTGCATGCATTCTTCGAAATGTGCATATGTTCAACTAATTTTTATTTCTTAACAACGGGAATACATTCGTGAGACTCATGTACAATACATTACTGTTAGATCCCTATAATACTAGTGATTACCCCATTACTATTGTAGTTGTATCCCTTATTAATATTGTTGTGCCCCTATTGCCCCCATATTGTTATTATTGTGCCCCATAGAAACCCTCTATTGTTATTTTTGTGGCTTTATAGTATTATTGTTAGGTCGATTGGGTTATATTGTGACTCCTTAGACTCCTATATATAGAAAGGAGGTTTTGTCATTTGCATCATCCAAGAATTGTTCATTTATGTAATGTAAAGGAGGTTTCCCCATCGAAGAGGCTGAATTCTAAGGCGTTGATCTATCTTTTCTATCTTTTCTTGAGCTAGTTTCATAACATTTGGTATCAGAGCTTTGGATTCTAGGGTTTCGCTGCTCCAAACAGGTCATCGTGGCATTTTCGCTATAACTTTTTTTCTGCGACGTTTCAGAAGCTAAAAAAAACCCATTTGAGAAGACATCGTGCTGAATCTTGGGTCCAAATTTCAGATCTTTTCGCTCTATATTTGCGGAGATATGATCTGAGGAAGTTGGTCTTTTTGTAGACTCCTGAATTACATTCCAAACAGGTGACCTGGGGAAAATCATCATAACTTTCTCTCTGAGCATCGGATTGAAATTTCGTAAGAAGGTGCAGAAAGAGGACGGACTGTAGTTTTCTTGTATATATTTTTCAAAGCCAAAGGTCGAAACAGTGACTCGTGGCACGTCATACAAGTTCGCTCTACTGAACTAGTCTATAATCAGGTCACTGTGGGAGATTTGGCATAACTCTTCCGTGGAGAATCCAATTTGGATCAGACTGGTGGCATTGGAAAGAGGACACAGAGGGCTATCATAGGTTGCAATTTCAGAACTAGATGATTCGAAATTACAAAGATACATCAGATTCAATATCAAGCTCCTACAAAGTGAAAAAAGGTGTGTAGTTTTTTAAATTTTTGCATAAGCTTGGTTTGAAAAATTAGTTTGAAGGAATTCAAAGGGCATAGTAAAGCATTATTATTGGTAATTGATGACCCGAGGGAAGAAAATGCAAACACCTAGTAGGCAACCTGAAAGCTCTAGCATGACTCATGAAGAAGAGGAAGAAATGCAACATGATATATCAAAATTACGAGACCAAGTGCAACAAGTGTCACTTGCACAAAAAGCAACAGAATCTAAGATGGATGGTTTAAAGAAAGATGTAGAAGCTAAGATGGATGGTTTAAAGAAAGGTGTAGAAGCTAAGATGGATTGTTTAAAGACAAGCATGGAAGATTTGAAGACAGATTTGACAAAGTTTCTACAAGAAATGCTTACTAATGGTGAAAGGGTAGTAAAAGAAACTCATGATGATAACAAAAGAAATGTTAATCATGATTTCATAGACTCTAATGTTGGATCGAAGACCCACCATATTCCAAAAATCGATATGAGGAAGTTTGATGGCAAGGATCCCGCAACATGGATATTACAGATGGAGCAATTTTTCGATCTCAATAATGTGCAAAACACACAAAAGGTACGTATTGCAACTTTATATTTGGAACCAAATCAGTTTGTATGGTATCATACGCTTTGCTCTCATAAACAAATTATCACTTGGGCAATTTTTACGGAAGAATTGACAGCACATTATGAGGATACAAAAAGCAACACTTTTTTTAGCCAATTGATAAGTCCCAAACAAAAGGGTTCAATAATGGAGCACATTGAGGAGTTCCAAAAATTGAACATAAGGGTAAAAAATATTCCAGAGGAGCATAGGATTGATGTGTTCATAGGGACTTTAAAGGATAATATCCAACATGATGTTCGCCTTTGGGAACCTAATTCATTAGAGAAGGCATTCAGGTTAGCAAGAAAAATGGAAAGCAAAATTATGGCAACCAGGAAGCATACCACTCACAACTATAAAGATGGAAGTGTTGTTGCCCCTAGTCTTCCACAACCTATAAGGTTGACAACACAACAATTGGAAGAAAAAAGAGCAAAAGGGCTTTGTTACAGTTGTGATAGCAAATACACTAAAGGTCATAAGTGTGCTGAGAAGAAATTATTCTACATAGATTGTGAAGAGGAAGAAGAAAAGGAGCAAGAAAGGTCAAAAGAGAGGATATACTCCAGGAACAAAGCCTAGATAAAGAAGAAATGAATCCGACCATATCTTGTAATGCATTGGCGGGAATTACCACTCCTCAAACCATCAAGATAGAAGGACAAATCAAGAAGAAAAAGGTAATAGTGTTGATTGATTCAGGAAGTACCCACAATTTTATTCATTGTAAGGTAGCAAAAGAATTGAATTGCTTCTTATATCCAGCACCAGAGTGTCAAGTGATGGTTGCAAATGTAGGAACAATAAATTGCTCTGGAAAGTGCCATAATATCAAGCTATCCATGGGAGAATATGTATTGACTAGCCCAATGCTTTCCATTCCAATAGGAGGTGCTGATGTTGTATTAGGAGTCCAATGGCTACAATCCTTGGGTAAAATATCTTTTAATTTTCAAGAACTTTTCATGAAATTTTATGCGGAAGGAAAGGAAGTTGAATTAAGGGGTATTGCAGGGAAACCCGGAAAGATAATCAGCTCTAACGGTATGATAAAGATTTTAAAAAAGGAACAAAGAGGTGTAATTGCACAATTATGTTCGCTAGATGTTTCCACATCGGAATCATATATTTCTCCAGATCTCCAAAAAGTCTTGGACAATCATTCCAAGGTATTTGAGACTCCCAAAGGTCTCCCACCTATTCATGAGCATGATCATGCTATTCATCTGATTCCAGGAAGTGTTCCTCCAAACATCAGGCCGTACAGATATCCCTATGCCCAAAAGAGCGAAATTGAACGTATGGTTGTAGAAATGCTAGAGGCTGGTATAATTCAACCTAGTCAAAGTTCTTTCTCTGCTCCAGTAGTATTGGTGCACAAGAAGGATGGATCATGGCGCATGTGTCCGGATTATAGGGAGCTCAACAAGCTCACTATTAAAGATAAGTTTCCCATTCTTGTCATTGATGAATTACTGGATGAATTGTATGCAACAATTTACTTCACCAAGTTGGATCTTCGTTCAGGATATCATCAAATCAGAATGAAGACTGATGACATTCCGAAAACAGCATTTAGCATGAGGGTCATTATGAATTTTTGGTCATGCCTTTTGGCCTTACCAATGCACCTTCTACATTTCAAGGTTTGATGATTTCCATTTTCAAACCCTTCCTTAGAAAATGTGTGTTAGTATTTTTTGATGATATACTAATCTACAGCAAGTCTTGGAAGGATCATGTTGAACATGTTGACAGGGTGCTACAACTATTGGAGGAGAAACAATTATATGCAAAAAGATCCAAATGTTTCTTTGGAGTACAAGAGGTGGAATATCTGGGTCATATTGTATCTCATGAAGGAGTTAAGGTAGACCCTAGCAAAATTAAAGCCATTAAGGAATGGAAAATCCCCACGTCCATAAAGCATCTGCGAGGATTTCTCGGGTTGACAGGGTATTATCGCAAGTTGGTTAAGAATTATGGGAGAATAGCAGCACCTCTAACAACATTATTGAAGAAAGATGCATTTTCATGGACTCCAGAAGCAACAAAGGCCTTCGAACATCTTAAAGAGGCAATGTGCCAAGCACCGGTCTTAGCTACACCGGACTTCACAAAAACCTTTATTGTGGAATGTGATGCTTCAGGAAATGGAATTGGTGTTGTTTTAATGCAAGATGAAAGACCAATTGCTTTTGAAAGTCGTCCAATCAAGGGAAAGTTTTTACACAAAGCTATTTATGAGAAGGAAATGTTGGCAATACTACATGCACTTAAGAAATGGCGACCCTACCTAATGGGAAGACACTTCAAGGTAAAAACGGATCATGATAGCCTTAAATACTTTTTAGAACAAAGATTATCCTCTGAAGAGCAACAAAAGTGGGTCACAAAGATGTGGGTATATGACTTTGAAATCATCTACAAAAAAGGGAAGCAAAATATGGTGGCAGATGCACTCTCAAGAAAGGATGAGGATGTGGAAGCATTGTTGTGCGCCATTTCTATTATCCAACCCAATTGGATAAACGAAGCAAGGGAGGAATGGAAGAATGATGAAGAAGTGTGGACACTTATTCGAAAGTTACAACAAGATTCCAGTACATCTGATACATTTAGCTGGCAAAATGATTCGTTATGGTACAAAGATCGCTTATACCTCTGTAAGAATTCCCAACTCAAACAAAAGATTCTTATGGAATTGCACACTTCTCCCTTAGGAGGGAACTCAGGATTTTTAAAAACTTACCACAGTGTTAAGAAGGAATTTTTTTGGGATGGCCTTAAATTAGATATTCAAAAGTTTGTGGCAGAATGTTTGGTTTGCCAACAAAATAAAGTTGAAATAATTAATACCTTGGGTCTATTACAACCTTTATCCATTCCAAGCCAACGTTGGGGGGAGGTTTCAATGGATTTTATCACAGGTTTACCCAAGTCTGAGGGAAAGAATGTCATCATGGTGGTAGTTGATAGACTTACCAAGTATGCACACTTTTGTGCATTATCACATCCATTTAAAGCCAGTACAGTTTCTACTGCATTTATGGAAACAATTCAAAAGCTACATGGAAATCAAAAGATTATTGTAAGTGACAGAGATCCCATCTTTACGGGAAATTTTTGGATAGAATTATTTTCTTGTCTTGGTACTCAGTTAGCTCATAGCTCATCTTATCATCCTCAATCTGATGGGCAAACTGAGATAGTAAACAAATTTCTGGAAGGATATCTTCGTTGCTTTGTCTCTGATCAACAGACACAATGGGTCAAATGGTTGCCTCTAGCTGAATGGTGGTATAACACATCCTTCCATACATCAACAAAAATGACCCCATTTATGGCACTTTATGGATATCAGCCACCATCCATCACATCATATTTAAGAGAAAATTCTAAGGTTCAAGCAGCGGAACATCACATCGAACATCAATAACAAGTCCTCCAACTCTTAAAGGATAACCTCGTGTTGGCACAGAATAGAATGAAACAACAAGCAGATCAACATCGCAGCGAAAGAAGTTTTGATGTAGGTGATTGGGTATTCCTACGGCTACAACCATATTATAAATAAATGTCCCTGAAGCAAGCTAAGAAGGATAATAAATTATCACCAAAGTATTATGGTCCGCACAAGGTATTGCAAAAGATTGGTACTATGGCATACAAATTGGAGCTTCCTGCGGCTTCTCGAGTGCACCCAGTTTTCCATGTTTAATGTTTAAAGAAGGTTATAGGCGACAAGCTCCTAGTTCAAACAATATTGCTAGAACTTGACGAGGAAGGAAAAATTATATTGGAACAGGAAGCAGTCACAGAGACAAGAACTAGACAGCTACGAAATCGATCAATTTCAGAGTATCTCATCAAGTGGAAGAACTTATTCGTTGAAGATTCCACATGGGAGGATGAGAATTTTATACAGAAGCATCCAGAACTACTCAAGCGTTGAGGACAACACTTTTTTGAAGGAGAGGGGCATGTTAGATCCCTATAATACTAGTGATTACCCCATTACTATTGTAGTTGTATCCCTTATTAATATTGTTATGCCCCTATTGCCCCCATATTGTTATTATTGTGCCCCATAGAAACCCTCTCTTGTTATTTTTGTGGCTTTATAGTATTATTGTTAGGTCGGCTGGGTTATATTGTGACTCCTTAGACTCCTATATATAGAAAGGAGGCTTTGTCATTTGTATCATCCAAGAATTGTTCATTTATGTAATGTAAAGAAGGTTTCCCCCTCGAAGAGGCTGAATTCTAAGGCGTTGATCTATCTTTTCTATCTTTTCTTGCGCTGGTTTCATAACAATTACCTTCCCTACCTACCTTCATCTCTCACCTTCTCACATTATCTTAGTAATGCCAAGGCCATGCATGCATTATAT
Organism: Pinus tabuliformis; assembly: GCA_031772625.1. Classification (NCBI taxonomy): domain Eukaryota; kingdom Viridiplantae; phylum Streptophyta; class Pinopsida; order Pinales; family Pinaceae; genus Pinus; species Pinus tabuliformis. Next base: position 702,425,671 of record CM062812.1, read on the forward strand.
AAACTGTGTGTATGTGTGTCTCTATCCCCCTTCCTCTACCATTTCTCTCTCCCTCTCTCTCTCTCTCTCTCTCTCTATTCCCCCCATCAATGTCTTTGTCTCTCCCTCTCTCTCACTATATATATCCCTCTCTCTTGCATTGCTCTCTGTCCTTCTCTTCACTTCTCCCTCTCTCTCTATCTCTTTCTTAATCCCTCTCTATTCCCCCACCATCTCTCTCTCTCTCTCGCCCCCACCCCACCCACTGTATCTCTCCCTCTCCCCCCCATCACTATCTCTCCCCCTTCCTCTCTCTTTATATCTCTCACTTCTTTCCCTCCATTATATACATCCCTCCCTATCTCCTTCCGTCTCACTTTCTATCTCCACCTCTCTCTCTTATTCCCCCTCCACTATCTCCATGCCTCCCTCTCTCCTTCTCTCTCACTCTCTATCTCCACCTCTCTCTTCTTCCCTGTTTATCTCTCTCTTCTTCCACACTTTCTCCCTTCCTCTCTCCTCTCTCAATCTCCCTCCCCTCCTTCACTCTCTCCTCTCTTAATCTCCTCTCCCTCCTTTTCTCTCTCCTCCCTCCCTCTCTCCTTCCCTCTCTTACTCTTTCTCTCATCCACACTCTTTATCTCCCTATATCCATTTACACATTTGTCTATGTCTCTCTATCTCCCCCCACCCTCTCTCTCTCCACCCCCCTCTCCTCTCTCTTTCTCCCATATTCCATTAGTATCTATCTTCCTCTCTTTGTCTATATATCTCTTCTTCCTCTTCTACTCTCTCTATTTCCCCCTCTCCCCTCTCGATCTCCCTCCCATCCTCTCTCCTCCCTCCTTGTCTCCTTCCCTCCCTTCTCTCTTTCTCTCTCCCCCCCCCCCCCCCCCCATTTTTTGTCTCTCTATTTCCATTTACCTATTTGCACGTGTCTCTCCAACTCTTCTACCTGTCCTCTCTCTTCTCGTTGTCTCCCTCTTCTTTCCTCTCTATGTATTAAAAATTGACATTTTTTACTATTTTTAATACACTTTTCTCTTGATATTGATCAAAACCTTAAAATATAAACCTTTTATTTCAGCTACAAGTTTTGGGGACCTTTACCATTTGGAAAAAAATAATATGGCACACTAGAGGATATTGAGACCTACAATCTAATAGAAAGAATTGTTTGATAATGGTAAGATCCTTTTAGGTTGCAGTAATGGAAGGTTCTACAATTTCAAGGAATAATGACTTTTACAATTTAAAAAAACATATAAAATTAGGTTTGTAAATTTTGAAAAAATAGTTGTGCAAGAACAACATGTTCTCTACAACTTCACAAGTTTTTGTAGCAATATTGCATCATTTAGATACTCAAAGGTTGTATTAACCGAAACATGTGTTATATTTTGCATGAAAAATAACATACCAATGTTAGAAAAACTCAAAATTCACATAGTTAGACACAATTTCTATAAATAAGAATTATATATTTGGAAAGCCAACTCATTTTCCTACTTTTCATCATTTTACATCATCTTCAAATTCATTGTGTAAATATCTCTAATCATCTCTCTAAATTAAGAAATTGTTATTTTTCTAAATTTACATTGCCACTAACTCTTCCTCAAAAACCATCATTGGTTTGTACACACCCTGAAAAAAACTATTATTATTATTTGGAGAGGGAAAAACTATTTCTATTGTTTGAAAATTTGAATTTGTAAATTGATGAAATTCTTCAAGTAAATGTTATAATTTACCATATATAATACTAAAGTAAAGTAAATAAATAAATTTATGAAAAAAATAGATCCCTATAATGATTACAAAATCTAAAAAAAACCAAGAACAAATATTTATTTTAATATATTAATATTAACGATTTAATTTTTAATATATCTATCTTTAAATTATATTAGTTATTAGTCTTTAAATTGGAACACCAATAATTATCACATATGAAAACAACAATTTAAAGAGTTCACCCATTCATCATTGCGTTTGTAGTATTGTAGCCAAACATGAAATATGGTGCAGTATGAAAATGTCATTGCATTTGTAGTATTGTAGCCAAACATGAAATGTGGTGCACTATGAAAATTTGAAGCAGCATAATTGGCAATTCCCTTTTAATATTGTATATACTTATTAGTTAAAAAAATATTGTTAATAATAAATTAGTTTTATTATATATATTTATTTATATCATAATAATAAAATTATATTTCATTAAATTATTTAAATTAATTTAATAATTACAATATTTTTTTTTTATTTTATGTTATTTAAAAATTGGGAAAAAAACCATTAAAACATATTCAACATAGGAAAAAAGAAAAATGAAATTCAAAGTAACATTTAAATAAAGAAAAATTTCTAAAATGCAACAGTCAAATAATATTTAAGATTATCCTGTTAAAGCATTATCACCATGTACTCAAATAACATTACTACCATTTTTTGAATGATGGTTGCAGTTTCAGTCTTGCAGCTTCGTCCTCCCAAATTAGAGCGGACCACCAGTTTTCTTCCCCCTAATTTGTTTCAAGTTACATAATCTTTCTTTTCCTATTGGTAATCTCTTAACCAACGGGCAACCCCATATGTCCAACCTCTTTAACATTGGAAAACTGGCCGATGCACCATCACCACCAATCTCCAAAACAGGCAGCTCCCTTAGTTCAGTGCACACGCGCAACCCTAGCTCCTCCAAATTTGGCAACTTGCGAACGTAACTGGGCAAACTTCTCCCCGGATAGTAAAATAAAGACAAGCTTCGCAAGTCGTTCATATTTTGGAGAGGAGGGAGAATATCTACCATCGCTGCATCCTCCACCACATCATCCACCGGAGCATCATCTCTCCTAGCATTTGCATCCTGGGCATACTGTAACTCTAATTTTCTCATCTTCTTCAACCACCCACAATCACAATCACTGAATATATGAGGTTTTACTCCTATCCTTAGTTCCAACAGATTTGACAGATTTTTAAAATCTTGAATATTGCTAATTACCCAACCAGGCCTCTTACACGGCAAACACAATTTGGTCAATGAAGTGAGTCCAAAGATACCCCGTGGAATCACCGTTGATCTGTCTTCCCTATCCCATATATCAAAATTCAAATGTTTTAAGCTTTGAAGATCTCCTATCTTGTCTGGCAAAGAAACCAGGGATTCACAACATTGAAGATTTAAAAACTGAAGACGAGACAGAGTGCATATGCTTTCAGGCAATTCCTTGAGAAGATAGCAGCCAGTCAAATTGAGAAACTGAAGCTCTCCAAGTTGCCCCACCGATGTTGGTAATGATTCTATTAAGGTGCAAGATAGATCCAGAACCTTGAGAGACGTGATGTTTGAAAATGATGCTGCTGGAACCTTTGTCAATTTATTGCAGTTGGCTAACACCAAACACAGGAGTTCTGTACTGCATTCCAAATCCGTGGGGAGCTCTTCAATATCATTGTGACTAACAGATAGTCTTCTGCAATTCCTAGTCACTTCTCCACGGGGGAATTGCTGGAGATGTTGAGCTGATGCAAATACCCAATCTTCATCCCTTTCGCCTATGTAAATTGCCATATCGCGCAGAACGTCATGAACTCTTATCACCTCACTCTCCACAATAAAGAAACAGCGTTCTGACCGTATCCTTATTCCCGTCAGACCGACATATTCGATCAAGCACCTGCTTACCAGTGCATCTATGTACTGACGCCCAACATCCATTAAAGAAGTTATTCCTCTGGAGATGACCAATCCTTCAGCACTCCACAACTCCACCAGTGTCTCCACCTCGATTTCTGCATCCTCTGGAAACGCAGCACAATATAGAAAACAACTCTTCAGATGATTTGGCAAATCATTATAGCTCCATCTCAAGCGTTGATAGAGATCTTTATCGATGGTGCTGTGAGTGTCCGGGAAGGTAGGATCTACATTTCTCATGAATTGTAAAGCATTGCGCCACTTACTTACATCCGTTTCCGAACGCAGTGCTGCAGCAACTACATTTAAAGCCAGGGGCAAACCTTTGCATTCTCTGGCAATTTCTTTGGCAGTAGTTTCTATCTCAGGAGCAACCCCATTTGCGAAAGCTTTTCTGCTGAATAACTCCCACCCTTGCTCTGGGGACAGGGGTTCCATCCTCAAGGAGTAATGATCACTTCCCGCCATTGTTTTAATAACATCGCTGCTGCGACTGGATATGAGGACTTTGCTGCCCTTATCACGCCCAAATTTGATGCCTACTTTATTCAGATCAATTGGACTCCATAAGTCGTCCAAGATCAGAAGAAATCTCCTGTTTTCTAGAAAGGCGGACAATCTCATCTGCCTTATGTCAAGTGTAGGACAGTCCTTGAGATCTAAATGCAGTGTGTAGGCAATGGAAAACTGCGACTCTTTAATCCTATCATCTTCCGATTCAGATTTATGCATTGAAACTGTATGCCAAATGACAAAATCAAATATACCACTCACCTTGTCCTTGTAATTGTTGTGAATTACTTGGAGCACGGAGGTTTTGCCGACCCCACCCATGCCGTATATGCCAATCACGCGAGCTTGGTAATGAGCTGGTTCCGTAAGCCATGCCTGCAGCTTCACCTGAGCAGATTCAATGGACGACCCTACGATGTCTTCTGGTACATTTTGAAGAAGTAGCTCGGCGTGGGGCGCTGAGGTGGACGCAATGTCCTGGACATTGGCAGTCACTGAAAAGTCCTGCTCAAGGTCTTGAAAGAGCTGGCGAAATCTTGTATCCCAATTTCTAACTTCTGTGGTGAGGTTGGGATTACAGGGGAGGCAACAGCCATAACACCGTTGTCGCTGTCGCTTGGCGCGCTGGACGAGCTGTTGGGCCTCTCTGAGGGCATCGTTCATCCTTGTTAAACATAGAACGACGGGCTCGGGCAGACTTCTTTGTTGCTCTTGGAAATGCTTGTCAATATATCGCAAGTGAACCTCCATCCGGATGAAGTCAGTACTGAGAACCTCAAGGTTTTCCTCCAACTCAACAATATTCTTTATCTGGCTGACAACTCCAGCAATAATGGTGCTTGCAATACTCTTTACCACATCGGTGGCAATACCAGTGGCCGCCATGAAAGAATGACCAAAGAAAATATTGGGAATATGCGAAAAGCCAAATGAAATGGGAGCTGAACGGAAAGCTTATGGCGGCTTGTGAGGGGAGAAGTGCCCTGCTGAGTCTCAAAAGTGCATGCAAAGGGGATGCGGTAATGGATTGGGGGAATCGGTGATTCGAATATGCAAAGAAAAGAGGTGGCTTAGGCTTGGTCTGAATAGAGACACGCACATGGGTGTGGTTAATTCAATTATTGTAGCCGTCCTTCTCACACTCCGCGTTTAGGAAAGATTATTGTAGCCGTCCTTCTCACACTCCGCGTTTAGAAAAGATTATTGGTGCTCAAAGAAGATTAAAAGAGTTACATAATGGAGGGAAAGCTGGGTGATCCTTCACTATGTTACTATTACACGCTTTAGTAAAAGTTGATTTGAGTGAATGGAGTTGCGCTTTAGTAAAAGTTGATTTGAGTGAATGGAGGTGGGGTATTTTTGTATGGTATCGGAAAGTGTCTCACTATGCTAGGTCACTGGATGTCTATGTTGGATGAGGACTATACGAATAACATAGTCGGAGGCATCTGTCTCAATTTCAAATGGTTACTGCAAGCCTGACAATGTGAGTACATGTGCAAAGCAGAGGCAGTGCTTCAGCTCAACGAACTTCTTCTATTGGAACTCAAACTAGGAAAAATTTGCTTTTTCTCTGCCCTTGGTAATCTAACTCAAAGGAAAAGTGGTATGGGAGAATCCCAACATGAATCTCCAATAAAAAATTATGAGGCCCAAAACATTACAAAGCTCTGTTAGAGTGATCGGGGCTGGCCAATCTTGAATGAAATGGATCTTAGCCAGATCCACACACACGCCTTGCTCATATATGATGTAACTCAGATATTGGACCTGGCTCATGCCGAAGGTGCATTTCTCCAAGTTAGCACATACTTTTTGTTGTCGTAAGGTTTGAACGGCCTATCGAATGTGTTGTAAGTGCGCTTCCCAACTCTTGTTGAAGATGAGGTTGTCGTCCAAATAAACACCCATGAACCAATTGGTGAAGAGTCACAAGATATCATACATCAACCTCATAAAAGTAGTAGGGGAATTTGTGAACCTAAAGGGCATGACCAACCATTCAAGAAGGCCTTCGTTGGCTTTGAAGGCAGTCTTCCATACATATGTGGTCTCTATTGTAATTTGGTGATAGTAAGACTTCAAATCAATCTTGTTGAAATACTTGGCCCCCTTGAACTGGTCCAGAACGCTATCAATCCGTGGGATTGGATACCTGTTCCTAGCAATGATTTTGTTTAGTGCCCAATAATCAATGTAGAGTCTCCATGTCCCATCCTTCTTTTGTACAAGTATAATCGAGCTCCCACGGAGTACGGAACATGGTCAAATGTGCCATTTTTGCAGTAACTCCTAGATATGTCGCTTTATCCCTTCATTTTCTAGAATAGAGCAGCAGTATATCGACCCATTGGGTAGGGGTGCTCCAAGAGTCAAGTTGATCGAATGCTTGACCTAATAGTGCAAGAGTACCCCAATGGGTGAGGAGAAGATGTCCCTATATTCTTCCATGACCTTACTGTTGTAGTAGCTACAGCCACCCTCCAAAAATTTTCCTAAGCTTCATTTGGAGCCTCCCTCCCAAATCACAACAACTTATTTCGCATTGATCCAAGTATTTGTGCTTTGATTGACCTTCATCCTTTGCATCATGTTTTATGTTTTCTTACTTGATTTACTGTGTAGCCGACAAGTCGATCTCTTGACTTGGTCTCAACCCAATCTTGGGCTTGCTTTAGAGAACTGTGTAATCCTTGAGGGAAACCAACCTTTCCCTTGGGAATTGCACAATCCAAGCTAACAGTGAGCTTTCAACTCCAAAATTGTGCAGTCCCAATTGATAGCCGACCTTCAGCTAGGAAATTATACAGAGCATGAGAGGCATCCCAACACCACTCAGCCGAGAAATTATGCAGAAGCTTCTCCCTCAGCAATTGCCCAGTGCATGAACCAGTGAGTTACCCAGTCCTTCCTAGAATTGCGCAATCTCTCAAGGCAATGCATGGCATCCTTTCTAGATTATTGTAGTCATCCTTCTCATTGTAACAATTATTGTAGTCGTCCTCTCACACTCCGTGTTTACAAAATATTACTGGTGTTCAAATACGATTAAAAGACTTTGAGATTTGTTGGAACGGCTTATGGGAGGGAAAGATCGATGATCCTTTACTATGTTCAATTCAATATTGTACACATTTTTCGTTTAACCGAGTTCAAGTATTACAAGGGATTTGATTTAGTAAAAATTTATTTGAGTGAGTTGAGTTGTGGATAAAAATTGATTCTGATCGTCGAACAAGACACGGCTTTACTGAAGAAAGTCTTCACATTTTCCACCATCTGATTATATCTTCCACAATCATAATTTGGCACGAGACTTAGGGCTATAGCTAAAAGTGAACTCCAGTGTGGTGAGTGGAGTTATTATAATATAAAAATTGGTTTTTATTGGAAGGAAGTTGGAAGTTTTGTGGTCCAATGCTAAATTAGTTCGACTTCGAAATTTTAAAATCAAAATTTTAAATATTTCACTTTGGCATAAAGATTTCCATGAAGCGTCTTAGGCATTTTTTAAATTAATCCGACAGAGACAATAAAATTTAAAAAAAAAATATTGATTTTTAAATTAATTCGTAAAACGCATAAAAATAATTTTTCAAAAAAAATTCTCACTATCTAAATTAAATTAAAGAAAAAGTACGAAATTTTAAATTAAATATTTTTACAACACATTTTAATTTGTAAATTAATTAGCAGAATAACATTATTATATTTATGAAGTAAATAAGTAGAGTTTACGACACAGTGGAGATTTATAAAACTCTATGTACATTCTAATGTTTTAATTATCATTCTAAGTTTCATTATAGTTTTGAATGTTTTATAGTTTATGATTTTTTTTGCTATCCACGTTGAATTTGGCGTTGCATATTTTGTTAAAGGAAATTTTAAAAAATTGAAAGTGGGATAAATTTTTTAAAATGGAAAAAGTGTTAGTATTCTTACTTTTAAAATAGATAACAAAATTAGTCTCCAAATTATCATAATTAATTTTCTTATAATGAAATAATATAATAAAATTTTAGAAAATAAGATTAGCTTATGATTAGAAAATTATGATTAGAAAGCTAATTTAAGATAGGTTGGCAATTAAAGTTATATTTGATCTAAGCAAACATAATTACTTTTAAAATTATTGTTAAAGTTGTAAGAAATAATTAAAACAATCTCTTTTGTTGTTTTGTCAAATTCCCAAAAGCTTTTGATATAGTTAGCTGAAATAATCATTCGAAGAGACCCAAAGGTATTAGGGTTCCATTTAAATGACAATTGTAGTGATTAGGTCTTATGAGAGGCTCATTGTCAAATTTAGAAGTAGCTAGAGATAATTAGAAGAAATAAATTGTAAAATAAAGGTAAATAAAGGTTACCATATGTTCCTTATTATTTTTTGCATTTATATAAACATTCTAAAGGAAGTAGCTTGCACAAGGACTAATCTATTGAGGCTAGTCATTATTCTCCTTCTTTAAACAAATGATATTATTATTTTAGCAATGGGACATCTATCCTTTATTTTCCCATCAGAAATATCTTTATATTCCATAGGAGGAATATGCATGTTTCAATCGGGAATGTTGAAACTCAACAACAAGGATAGAAGTCATTATGAAAAAGCTTATTACTTAGGAGAACAAAACTTTGGTGGGGAGGATAAGAATCATTCTTCCCAATCATATGAGATAAACCCAATTGGCAAGTGGCTAACCTAACCTTGAAAATCATCTATAAATTGTCATGGATATTCCAATGGATAGTTCGTCATGACATATGTGTTAAATTATGCTAAAAATCTGAAATCTACATCATGAGAGTAAATTTCTCCTTAGATTTCTAGTTTTGTTAAGTATCATTTATTGTGTATGAATGCAAATTATAATTATGTAAAAAACAGAGAACATCAAAATAAAAATCACAAACCACAACTTAATGCAAGATGTAACCAAGGAAACTCTTTCAGGCGAAAACCTAGCTAGAAGGTGAGGCCACTTTGATCTCTTTATCTGAATAGAAAATGGATGCAAGTAAAAAGAAGCGAGGGTTGTGGGATGCTATAGTGCATAAATCCCATTTGTTTTCTCTCTCCCTAACCACTCTTGGTTACTACGTTCACCTATGATACAAAATGCACTAGAATATAATAAAACACTTTTCCTCCTAGAGACCCGATTATAACACAACCTAATAGCCTACTTGATCCAAACTTATGAAGGAACGAAATGAAATACAAGCATAAACAGAAACATAGAGATACGACGAAAACATAACTTTAATTCATTAATAACAAAGTACTAAAAATTGTTTTCATGTAGAATGGAAATAAACTAGCTCAGGCGATGGTAGCTTATCTATAGGAAGAGATGTGGTGGCTACATGCCTTCTAAAATATGTTATAATGAGGCTCAATGGATTTTTTGATCATTAAGAAACAATGGAAACCCTAAAAATCCAAATACATAACTCTAGGAGATTAAGCGCCAAAAGCTTGTAAGCCCCGTTGGGGTTAGTTGGAATGTCAACTTCTCGGGGTTGTAACTTTGGCATATGATATTTGTTTGACTACCATAATACCTTGTTTGGAAGATCTCCAAGAGGAGGCAAAAAAAAACAACAAATTGGTCTTGCACTTTTTTGGTCTCTCCATTTTCCAAAAAAAAAAAAAGGTCTTTTAGGCCCTCAAAACAGCCCCAAAAGTTTAAGATATGAAAAACTATCAAAAATAGTAAGTTACACTACAATTAAGGAATCTGAAAATAAACAACAGTGGGGGTACAAGTGGAATAGGCGAGTGGCCACCAATATCCACCTAGATTAGTCCTCCCCCATTAAGAATAAATGGCCCCCATTGTGTTGAGTACCTCCATGAGATTGGGAAACTTCTTCTGCTGCACTTGGTCCTTAGTGAGCCACTTACCTTGGTGCAGGAGTTAGCCAGGTTTGACAACCCGATATAGTTGGATCTTTTGTTGGTGATTGTTCTTGGTCTACGTGTCTGTGATCCGATCAGTTGTGGCCGGTTCCATGCAGTATGGGTTTAGCTTTGTTGGTGTGAGGTGTTCTATAATGTCTGTTGTGTCTAGTAATGGTGGAAAGTATGGTTGAACCCACATTGAACACTAGGTGTAGGCCAAGGAATGGGGTAATTCTAAGCTCAAAATGATTCTCTCCCAAAATCTTGGTGATGGTGTAAGGATCATATTGGAGTGGTCTGTGGTTTCGTTGGGCTTCGGCAAGGCGTTCTTTCTGCAAATGCAACCAAACTTTGTCACCCACCTGAAACTTGTGTGGCACCTGATGTTGATCATGCCGCTGCTTGTTGCTGTTGATCATGCTGGTGCAGTCTTTAGATGATGTGGGATGGGAATCCTTCCTAGCAACTAACATAGAATTCCTGGTCACATTGCAAAACAAATTAAGCCGAGCAGTGCCATAACTTGAAAGAGGGTTCTAGATGGGATTTTCTCTCGACAATTGACATAAAATTCCCTATTGTGCCCCAAAAGGCCTAGTTGAAGCATTTCATAAGGTATGGCAAGATGGTGTCATGGTGCTATAGGGCCCAAAATATGAGATGAGATGGAAAGTGCCACAGATATTTTGGCTATGATGCATGGAGACTAGGTAAGCATTGTGGATGACGTGGAATAGCCACGTGGGTTACATATAGGTTGCATGTGGCAATATCTTGTTTATGTGGCAAGAGTTAATTAAAAAGCTTTGGAAGGGCATAAATTTCAATCTAGAGGTTGGATTGAGATAAAATTCATATCACCGGGAATTTCTCAAGGATCTAAACATAATGGTAATATCTATTTTGAAATTTGATAAAATTGGAAAAAGAGGAATTTTGTAACCCAATCTTCATATTGAGACCATGGAGGTTGATTTAATTTTGATATAACACCTCCCACAACCTAATAAATTCCCAAGGGAGTGGGAGAGTGTGTTACAACTATTTTGATACAAAATATAGGTTTTAACCATGTACAGTTAATTACCACAAATATATTATTAATAAAATAGAAAATATGTCACGGTAAAGACACACATTAATGCATATATTTTATCACGAAAACTCATAACCTCGAAAACTAACAATATTTTTCAATATATATTATTTGCGTACAACATTACAATACAATATATATCACGTGACATTTATAAACAACCAATCCATTTACCTTTGATTAGAATACAACCATAGTTCCTTAATGAAAACTACAAAACCATGGGAAAAGCCACCACGCACCATAAAACCACTTTTAGCAAATTCATATGCCGAAAAATGGAAAAATCAGATGAAAAAAACTACCCAAATTATATTTCAGCATTGCACATTTATAGGGTGTGGTGATAGTCATGCAAGCAATATAAAACATACCCAACAATGCCACATTTTTGCTATCAAAATATATTTATTTTTCATAGGCTATGTGTGAATGTCCTTAATTAAGAATAGGGAAATTTGCTATCAAAAATTCTTATCATTAAATTCTTGTATATTGTAGTTTATTATTAGTAGTAGTAGTATTTTGTAATGTACATGTATTTAGTTAATTTTGAACCTTTCTGGGAGACTCTCTCTTTTGGTATTATGTTAAAATGGCTCCTTTATTAGCTTCTTGCTTTGTGGTTGGGTGTGCTAAGGGGGTTTACATAGTGTGGTATTAGAGATTAGATTAAGTTCTCTTGCAACTTCATATTTAAACCTATGTAATGGAACACTATTATGGACCTTCCATTTGACCTCTTTTCTCCTTTTTCCATTTAGGTCATGATTTTTCTCTCAATCTACTTCGCCATTCACACAAATTCCCTAGGAAATCCTACTCAGAAACTTCATAGGTATTATCATCATCATGTAGAAAAAAGGAATTTAAACTACTAGCATTGTACTTTGCTAAGTGGTTTATTTAACTAAGCCACCACCACTCCACATAAGTCTTAGTCAACTTGCCTATCAAAATATTATAAGGCCATACACACCATTTTAGATCTTAGCAAAAAAAGAATTTATAAATTCAATTTTAGATTAATATCCACATTGGTTTCCAACAAAGGGGATCTATTGTAGTCAAAGCACTGAAATTTTTAATCCCGATGAAGGAGAAGGTCTCACCTAAAACATTATATTGAGACTTAATTCTATATAGGGCTTCTATTATATGACAACTGCAATTAGTATCCATCTTGATATTGATTAGGCATCATTCCCTATCAATTCAATGGTTAGCATTATCATAACCAAAACCATCATCATAACCTAAGAGAATAGGTGCCATGAAATTAGCTTACTATTATCCAACATCATAGATATTGAAAGGTAGTAACAAACATGTCATCACAATAGAATGAAGAAACAACAAAATTTTGAGAGAGGGGTTGCATTCCATTCATCTCAAAGTAATCCAGTACATCATTACAAACCAATTATTTAGACACGAGACCTATACATGAGCATAATTCAGAACTTAAATAATCAACATACTAATTAATAGATAACTAATATACATTCGGCTAGGATATAAAGGGTTAGTAGAGAATCAACCCTTTTATAAGTCAAGGTCTTTACAATTGTATTTATGTGCTTGAAGGTGGGAGATTAGGAAATTGTTAGCCTACTTTTAGTTCGTTGTTTAAGAGCCAATTGATATTACTTCCGCTCTAGCTAGTTGTCTTCACTCTTTCACCACTCAGCTTTGTGATCACTTGGACCCTTGCCTATTGTTTTGGTTCTTGTATCCCTCTATTTTACTATTTAATGTTGATAAGGGTCTTCAATCCAGGTAGTATGAATAATGTCTTCTATGTCTACTAACTTTGTACCACCGTGTCCTTGCCTCCAGTCAAAACATATATTCCATCAAAATCAAAACGAGGGGTCCAACAAATATCATTAGAGCTTATTTTTATTTAAGGGTTAGGTTGGTAACCCCTTCTATTTACAAAGGGTTGAGATTAGAATTATGAATTAAAATATTGGATTGAGATCTACCAATGGAAGCATTAAAATATTTAAGAAGAAGAATGTGTTATTTAACTTAACAAAATAAGAATTCTTGTAAAACATAGAGTTGAAAGAAACAAAATAACCAGAAATTTATATTGGATTATATTTTTTATTTTTCTTTTATGGTAGGAAAAATCTCAGGGCTATGATATTTTCCAATTTGCACCAAATTATTATCTTGCATCACAAGATGAAGTTACTCCTATTGATACAATCTCAATACGTCAATGAGAAATAACATCCTTGTGTGTATACAAAACCGAGCCACTTAATAACTCTTGGCGGTTCATAAGGGGACACACATCCACCCTTGCTAAATACATTTAGGTCTTGAGTTGTTAATTTGTTTTTTATGTCCAAAGAAAATGAGCTCGTAAACAATCATAAGCATCTTGAAATCATAATTTAGAATTAAAAATAGTTTCAACATAAATAATATTTAAAAAGAGTTCAACTCTACTACTACTAGCCTAAATCTGCCAAGAGTGATCAAATCTCTGAAGGTGCAAACCTCTTTTTTGAGTGCAAAACTTGAGGAAATGTTTCCACCTCAAGAGATTTGATCCCTCTTGACACTTGCTAGATCCAAAGTTAAGATGGATCTAATTGGTTTAAAATAAAGTTATAATTTAGTAAATTTTATGTTTTTTTTTTTAAATATTAGTAATGTGGATATTATGAGGTAAGTGTTTTGATGCCTATCAACATTTACCAACCATTTTTATGGAAATAAACTTTATATTGAGTTTGAAATTTATTATTGAAATTTAACATAGTAACATTATCTCATTTTTAGATGTTCTCATCATCAATTTGATGGTGTTCTCATCCACCAAATTTATAATGAAAGTGTTCCAATAGATACCTTCATGCACAATCTCACTATCACCCCAAATTTATAATGAAAATATTTCACCCGTCTCACTATTGCCTATTCAAAAAATTATTATTTTAAAAGATAATTATTCAAACTTTTCAAATCTCTACCTTTCAAATTTAGTCATGATCTAAACTAAAAGGCTATCATTTTAAAAGCTTGAACTTTTTCATTCTCTACCTCTCACTTTTTGAAAATATTATTTTGGTATTTTGATATATAATTACTCTGTCTTAAATTATTAAAACTTTCTCATCTACTTGTCAAAGTAACTCTATCATCCCTCCCCTTGTTTTCATTTCCTCATCCCTCTCTTATTTTCATTCTCCCCTTTATATAAAATTCTCCCCATTATATGGAATGCCTAGGGTATTTTTGAAAAATTAACCATATATACAAAACGCTATTTTTTAAAATACTAAATCATGAAACATCATTATGCCAAAATCACATACCCACTACTTAATCATCTTCAAATTTCCATTTGTTTTCATTTTCCACACCAAAACCTGCTTATTAAATTATATTTTAAAATTTTTAATCATATTAATGATATAAAAAAATAAACCTATAAAATATTCAAATTTTAACCATATATACAAAAACGCTCTTTTTAAAACTTACTAAATCATGAAGCATCATTGTGCCAAAAGCACATACCCACTACTTAAGCATCTTCAAATTTCCATTCGTCCATTTGTTTTCATTTCCCACGCCAAAACCTGCTTCTTAAATTATATTTTAAAAAATTTAATCATATTAATATTAAAAAAAAAAGGTAAAAACTGGTAAAAACAAGTCAATACTCAAATGAAAATTCACCGAATTCCTTTTTATTATAATAAATGGTACATAGAATAAAATAACAAATTTCCCCTTAAATGATAATCGTCATTCATAAATGTATTAATTGGAAAAATAAATAAATAAAACTAATAAACCACTCAAATCACTTTTCATCATCCTGATTCTTATCATCTTAAATTAATCTGAAATAAAATTTTAATATAATTAAATTCTAAATATATCCTGGAGTATGTCCTAAAACTGCTTCTGCTTGGCTAAGAGCTCGTCTTCCTCGGACGTAAGGAAACAGGTTAACGGCCCAAGACCCAGAGGCATCTTGTAGGAGTGAAAGCCTGCTCCCTTACGGACCACCAGCGGGTTATTTCAGGTGGCGTGGTTTTCCTTGATAACAGTGATGTGTTAAACTAACATTCGTGGATAGCAGCCAGAGATGGCTGTCCTCACTGTTGGTTTGACAAACTGAGTTTGATAGGTTTTTCCACCTTTTGAAAAAAAAAAACTAATAAACCACTCAAATCACTTATCACCATCGTGATTCCTATCATCTTAAATTAATCCGGTAATAAAATTTTAATATGATTAAATTTAAAAAAATATATTAAAGTTAAAACATTTATGAAGATCGCCATCATGATTCCTATCCTATTAAATTAATATGATAAATATAATATATATATATAAATATAAAATAAAAAATCGAAAGAAGACGTTTCACCAAAATCTATAAGAAAAATTAAACCTTTATAAAAATACTTAAGTTATTTTATCAAAATTTATCATTTAATATTTATTTTAAATTTTTTTTACATTTAAAATAATCTAAAAAATAAATGATTTATAAAGAGTGATATCCAAAATATTCCACCAAAATTCATATTTTACATTAAAAAAAACAAAATTAATAATTTGTATATATAAAGTTGAATTAAATCTATTAAAAATATATAACTTTATAATAACAAGAAAAAAGAAAATCTAATCACTCAATTAGTTGGCCATAACAGATTTAATATAATAAATCAAATAAAATAAAAATTTAAACAGAAAAATATTTTTTTTAAAAAATTATAAGCTATAAGCATTTAGGATGTGTTGGACATTGGATAATCCAATCTCCACGTGTATTTCATGACATGTGCTTAATTCATGACATGTGCTTAATTGCCTTTCGCCTCTCGAGTATCCATTAATTCTGGCTATGTGTTTGTTTACTAGCACATGCAGGTTTTGGTGCAATAGCAATCCTATTCCAATAAATGGTATTAGAGCCAAAGGCTTTAGAGTTTCCGAAGAAAGTTCCTTTTAATAGGGTGGAGTTCAAAAAATTCATAAGATTCATTGTAAACATTGCCTTCGAGTGAGGGACAACTTCCAAAAAAGATACACCCCAACCTTGAAAATTCAAAATTATGATATCAAATTCCCTCACTTATTAGCATATTCAGTACAAGTGTTTGCTCAGAAAGGAAGCAATCAATTCATAATTATTTTAGATAGAAAGGAGTTAAAAACAATTACATCATGGCAGACTTCAAAAGCTTCAATCACTGCCTTAATGTTTTCTATGGATAGTGTTTGCTCAGAAAGGAAGCAATCAATTCATAATTATTTTAGATAAAAAGGAGTTAAAAGCAATTACATCATGGCAGACTTCAAAAGCTTCAATCACTGCCTTAATGTTTTCTATGGATTTGAGATTGTTGTCAACTTCTCCATCAGTTCTTTCTGCAATTACCTAAAAAAAATGATAATCATAGGTTCTCATAATTTAATTTTTTACCGAAATTATATATGAGCTCAACAACCTACCACAATTTTAAAATAATTGTAAAGAAACCTTGGAAAAAAAAAATTAATTGGAATTTGATGCCTTTAAATAGGTTACATAAGAGAAGAATACCATTAACAAAATCATGGATTGTCAAAACTTGAGCCCAAAATCCAAGAATAGTAAATTGACTAATTTACCTCAATTTTATTTTAATTTTAATTTTGTTTTAAATAATGTATTCCTTTATTATTAGTCTTTACCAAGGTAGGACTCTAGCAATGGATTTATTAGTTTAACATTGAAGAAAGCAACTTAAAACGTTTAACTTTGTAAAATAAATATTTATTTTTCAATACTATTAAAAAAAATACTATTTTTCAAACATTTGATTGGACCATAACTTGAAGATCTTATTGCAGCCTTTGAAGAATATAATTCAATGTGGATAACTACGTTATAATTTATGCCATAATTTATGGGTATGGTTGCGATATTCATATATTATTTTTAGATATTTGTGTAGTGTTTTTTTATTATTAAGCTTTGCAAGAAAACTATCCAAAAGTAAACTTACTAGGAGTTACTTCTTACCACAATTTATTTTTCTTAGCACAAGTAAAACTATAAATGTGTATACTTATTAGAGATTACTACGCATCAAAATTTATGCATGTCCTTAATGTATATGAGCAAACCACTGATTTATCCACTTTACATCCCAATTTATAAGTTATTGCCAAAGCAAAACTATAAAATTATATTTATCTATTGACCATTATTAATTTAGCATTAATTAATATAAAATAACTTCATCTACAATTTTTTCCAAAATATATTTTTTAACTTAAATAACATAAACTAAACTACCCTGCCCCACATTTTTTTTAACCATTTTTACTTATTAAAGCAATTTTTTTTATGCATATGTTTTGTTAAGTGAAAAGATGAATCATCCAAAGACAATAAACTCAATATAATTTTAAAAATCATAAAGACAATAGACAAATAACGTGATGATAAAATATAATTTTAAAAATCATAAAGGAATTTTGAACTTTTATGACGCAACGGTTGATTACTCTAGTAACACCCGTTAACGCGTTACGCCCGCAGTGCGGCTAGTTCAACTTTAATTTTGAATTGGGATCCACTTTTATGAGAAAGAAATGTTTTAAAGTCTTTGATCCACTTTTATGAGAAAGAAATGTTTTAAAGTCTTTGTACTTGAAACCAAATCCCGCAAAATCTGCCGATAAAGCGCATGTCAATTCATTAAAGTAAAAATGTCCTCAACAACTGTCTTTATTAATGGAAGTTGTCGAGCATGGTTTCTTCTCATCATAGAAGATTTTGATTTAATAATTTAAATTTTCAATCCAATCCAAATTCACGATTGACTTTTAAATATTTGACTTGAAATAATTTTTTATCTTACTGAAAATCTGATTAAATTTAACGCCATTCTTTATTTAAAAAATTTCTATTTTTTTTTTTTTTTTTTTTCAAAGGTGGAAAAACCTATCAAACTCAGTTTGTCAAACCAACAGTGAGGACAGCCATCTCTGGCTGCTATCCGCGAATGTCAGTTGACACATCACTGTTATCAAGGAAAACCACGCCACCTGAAATAACCGGCTGGTGGTCCGTAAGGGAGCAGGCTTTCACTCCTGCCAGATGCCTCTGGGTCTTGGGCCGTTAACCTGTTTCCTTACGTCCGAGGAAGACGAGCTCTTAGCCAAGCAGAAGCAGTGTTAGGGCATACTCCAGGCTCAAAAAAATTTCTACCTTACTGAAAACCAAATGAAATTTAACATCATTCTTTATTTAAAATATAATTTATTTAATATAAATTTAATTATTTTTTAATATTAAAAATAAATTTATTCTCAATTAATATCTCATTTATATTTATTTATTTAATATTCAATCACCATTATGGAAAAAGTAAAGAAAACCTTGGGCATATTAGAGAAGAGAAGCGAAAGGAAAAGAGGCCAAATGCAATGATCGTAATGATCAATATGAGTGTCGGCAGTGAAAAAAAAAACCTTTAAAGGGATGGGAATTATTGTACTTTCTGTAGGCTTTCCACACAGTGTAATCCAACTTATGGTTAAGCGTCTTCCGAATCAATTATTGTATGCTTTTGGCTTTGAATTATTGTACTTTTTTCAAGCTTTCCGCACAGTGCAATCCAACCCATGGTCAAGAGTCCTTCGAATCAATTATTGTATGCTTTTGGCTTTTCCAAAGACTTTAGGATAGCCATAGTTTATTAAGGATTGTTTATTTTCCTTTTCTTTAGTTGAAAGTGTCATGTTTAATTTATTTGCAATGGAATATCTTTTAATTCTTGGGTTTCACGAATATACTTAAGAAGAATATGTCATAACAAGGTCGGATCGGATTTTTAGTGGATGTGATTGTATTTACATTTATATAATAAAAAATGTAAATTTTAAGAGTATAAAATGTGTAAATTATGTTTTAATGTTCTTTGTAAAATATGAATTTTTAAATAGCGTTTTCGTGTTATTAGAGGTTATAAGTAATATATAAGGTTGTTATTATTTTATAGTTCACAAGTATAGAGTAGATGATGACAGGTTGTTTTGTTAAAGCACTTTGTGTTGTAAAAGTTACTGGTTCAAAATTTTATGGGGAAAAATTCAACCATGTTAAGGGATGGTGTGGCCTAGGTTGGGTGTGATCGCCATGTGACTTTGTTGCTTAGATGCCCCTAGGTTGTGGCTGCTCAAGTCACAGGTTAAGCCATGTCAGTCCTCTGAGGACTTACATAAACTAGCAAACAAAAAAAATGTTAGTTATTATCTTATATTTGTTTCACTAAATAAAATTGACAATGTTGAAATAAACAAAGATATCAAGTAAACTTTGTGGATCACTTAAACTGACTTGAATGGATGATTTCCAGTTGAAGTTTGTTTTGAGATGTGGTTTTAATTTGATTAAGTCTCGTTAGGTTATCAAGCATTATTATGGCTAACAATCGATTCACTCTTCATTTGAATATACTAAGAAAGGGGTATTGTGAGGACCCTGACTTGAGGCACCATTGAAAGTGGTGACTAGAAGGGTACGTGGAAGCATGCATGGCAAGGCCATGATTTTGTAACCTTGGTGGTAGGGTCATGACATAGTGTGAGATGGTGTGCTAGAGTGCAAGTGCAAGCAAGCATGTTAGGAGAACTAAGGGGCACATCTTTTCAAGTATGACCAAGGATGAAAGCTTTCCTTTGGTGTAGGAACAACATCCTTGATGACTATCACAGGGGGTTTGAACAGACAACACATGTAGTCACACATTGGGTAGTCAGTTATTCGAACATGTTTAACTCGGGGGAGGTGACAATAGGTTGTTTATGGATTGGAGGCAATGGTGATGCATTGCCATGGCGGTCAAGCACTCCAATATTCCATAAGGTTGAAGATGCTTGACTTTGGTTTGGTTAGTACATGTTGGGTAGGCATAGTTTAGGTGATATGATTAGGTTGTTGGTCATGCCCAGCTCATGAGGTCACACTGGTGTCACACGTCAACTATGTTTCTTGAGTGGTATGGGATTTTTAAGTGGAACAAAAAGTTTAGTAGCATGACAAAAGGTATCAAAGTAGGCCACAACCATGGTTTGACATACTCACTCTTATGAGAGATAGTATTGGAGCTATGGTTGTAAATGTGAATTACATATGTATTTATCACTACCAGCAACCATCTCATTAGATGTGACAATGGGAGCCATGTTGACAAGGACATTAATGACTTCAAGTGGGGGAGAATGTAAGGACATGAACTTGAGGCACCATTGGTAGTGGAAACTTGGAGGGCATGTGTTATGCGGAATCTACGGCTGCGGATAGAAGTCTCTTCCATACAACAGAAAGCAAAGAATATAAACTTTTCCTTAGATAAATTGAATAATAGAAAGAGGCTTACCTAGAATCCGTCCCAAGATTTAATATCCTCTTGGCTTGTAATCTCTAATCGTAGCTCTGATTGCTATAATTAGAACCTGCACATACAATTAACACAAGTCAAATATCTACGACATCTATGTAGCATAATCCAATTACTCTATTCAATGGATCAACAAGGCATTAAAATATATGTATGTAAACATAACGTAACACATATAGGAAAGCAATGTACTCTTCGTACTAATAGAAAAGGAGAGAGCTTACAACTAAGAATCATGTTGATCTTGTAGAGATCTCCCCAAATTGACTTTTCCTTCCTTGTCACAAAGCACACCTCTATGTCACCCTAATGCATGAAGATAATGACTCTCTTAGATTCAAAGCAACAACATGAGGGCATAATTAGTCTCCAAAATCTAACCCCTATGTTGTGGATGGCAGTAAATATATAGGAGAGGGTGGTAGTTTAGGAATTCTTATCCATTTACTAATCTAGGCTTGAGATCCAATTAAGAGGGGAAGATGAGCTCAAGGGATAAGAGGTGAAATATCCAAGGTAGGATTAGATAGGATTCAAATTTCTTATCTAAGGTAAATGGTTAAACAAACTCTAGAAGCTTCTGGAAGAGGAAACTTTAGGATCCTTTTTAATTTTCTTGAATTTCTAGAATCAACGCACCCCTAGCAAGGGAAAACCTGTTGTTGATCACCATTGGTGCAGAAGGAAGAAACCTGTTGCAAAATGCATGTCCCTAAAGGGGTAGGGTGCGTTGGGCCTTAAAAGCACTGGAATAAAGCAGTCAGACCCAAAAACTCATGCATTTGGAAGAGTCATGCTTAGGGCTTTGTGTAGGGATGATGACAAGGTGTTCATGGATCTGGATTGATCCGGTTTGAAGGCCTATTGACCAGATGTGACAAAATGGCCTATAACAGATTGCCCCTAAATCACAAAGTCATAAATGACAACTGATGATTGAAGTGCTTTACCTTGTGACAAGTTCAGATTAAGAACAACTGGTTTAGATCATCGTCTTTTACAATACATTTTCATCATGACATATTTTCAAAGGGAGGCATACCCATTCTCAACACATAAGCTAACATTACATGTACAATAATCAAGAAGACACATCCATTGATGACAAAGTGTGTACTCATGATTGGATGATTATCTTAGCCATCATACTTTGTAATCTTATATTAATCCTGAAAGTGCAACCCAGATGGATGGAACGAGATCTGGGGCCTTCTACCTCATTCACTTGATCATCCATGTACAAGTCTAACCATGCGAATAAATAAGATAGAGTCAAACATGGCAGACACCATTTGATTACCGACCAAATGATATAAGCCATTAACATATTCGAGAGAAACCGTCGATGATGTTAATGGATTTCAAGGTACTGCAATACAATTCGTATGGTGTGAATGAAGGAGTTGAATTCGAACACTGCACAAAATATTTCGGTCAAAGAACAATGATGTAAACCAGTAGCCGAGAGAGGAAAATTGTCATTGATGTATGCAAGCTCCAAGGTACCAAAGGGATTTTCTAAATCAACTTCCTAGATAATGAGTTGATGTCGATAGGAAGCGACCCATCGTAGGAGGGCATTGATGTATCCCCCATCAATGACACGAAATGTGTATCATGATTTAAGACAAAATGATGTTGATGTGGAACTAGTTCAAGAATGACAAACATGGAATGAAGGCTTAAGTGTATCGTAGAAGATATCAACTGAATGAATTCTCTTGAACATATCGATGACACTAAATGGAGATGGCAGCGTTGAACCAAAATCGAAAGTGGAGGCTTTGATATGGTGTGATGAACCAAAAGACAAGAAAATTTCCCAACCCAACAGCCATGAAGATGAAGCGAAAGAGTGTCATGTTCAATAGCAACTCGCTGCCATTAATAAGTGAAGTACCTTATTTTCCAAATTCATCCAACCATTTCTGTTTAATACCTATTTATTTTTTACAAGCTTGAGGAGGATAACATATGATTAATTTGTAAGTTCATCCTTCAGATGAATCCCTCTAAGTATATTTAATGAACCCTGAGAAGGAGTGGTTCAGTCCCATCATGTTTGATGATTCCATTGTTGTTTTATGTTTTTACGAGTCTAGCGAAGGTGAAACTTGACATCTTTTTCATGTTTAGAGAGTTTGAAAAATAGTCGAAAAAACAAAACTCTAAAGGTTCCTTTTCATAAATAGTCTCTTGAGTCCGAAAAGGTAGAAAATGATACTCAAGAGAACCTCTTATCCATAATCAACTAATGTATTCCTTTTTCGTAGATAATCTATCTCAGTTTGGAAGATGGTTAAACTTATACTGAATAGACGTCCAATCATTTACTTTAACGAGTTCGAAAAGAAAAGTGCTCAACAATCTCTTCATATTTTGGGAGTCTGAAAAGGGCTAAAAGAGGACTCCAGGGGGTTCCTTTTTCATAAGTTTACAGAGCCCGAAAAAGTTATAAAGTGTGCTCTTTGGTCAAAATGATTTGTTTCCATTCAAGACACCATAAAATATGTTAATCAATTGTCAACCTGCTCTGAACACCACTTAAGGATTAAAAATACATGTTTCATGATAAAACTGAATCACATTTAGGTTAAAACATTAAAATATTAATAAAATAATGGTGAAAATGACCATAAGTAATCAAAACAACGATTCATATTTACCATTTCACATTTTACCTCTTGGTGAGTGAGCTTTGAGTGTTTTTTCCCCCGATCATCTGCAGTTGATTGCAACCAATCCGGTGGATCATTTCAAGCGCCATCACTTCTAGGTAGGAGCTATTACTTTACTCTTTCCATTCATGGTTCGATTTTGTGATTTCATGTAAGTTTTTTCATTTTTTTTTAGGGCCATGTGGCTCTAATTTCTCGCCCTAGGTCCAACACACCCTCAACAAGTCAAAATGAGGACTGGAAAAGCAATAAATGCACTAAGGATGGCATTGTAGTGTACCATCTCCCCTTAGTGGGGTGTGCTGAGCACAATTACCAAATTTGTTTTTCCTATTTCTCTCAAAACTTCTCCAATTTTTGCATGAGATTGGTTCTAATGAGTCTTCTTGTGATGTTTCAAGATTCTATTGGAACAAAATGGCTTTAATATGGTGAGAAAAAGAACATGAGAAACAAGATATGAATGCAACAAATGACTCAGCCACTATCTAACCATTAAGGATTTGTGGGATATTGAAATTATTCTAGCTTCTCGGTATCAGGCAACAAATGGAGTTATTAGAGTATCTTGTATGAGCATGGGATGTTCAGGCACAAGAATTCAAACTTGGAGCGCATATGCTCAAAATACAGGTGGAAGATATATTCCTTGATTGGTTTATTTAGTAGAGGTACTCCCATCTCATTCTCTAGTTTGAGGAGGGGTGAAGAGATAGTCAAAGATTACATCAGCACACACTGCAGACCTCGATCCCAACCGACCAAGGATGGGAAAATTGAGATAAAACATGTGGTCCAATTGCCTCTACATACGATCCTAGTCAACATTTCTGGATTGGCCGAGAGTTCTACTCTACATTTAACCAATAGGTCATACATACAATACACTCTAGAATGTATAGAGCCAACAATATTCAACTGAAGCAAGGGAGTACTAGTAAACATGAAAGAACAACTAACCAAGGAAAAGGATTAACGGTTGAAGAACTTTGGCTATGGTTCGATCTTGATCTCTTTTGCCTCAAAGTGGATTCCATTTTCTACGACCACAACATATTTCACTCGAGCCCACAGATCTGATAGTCCCACGGATGAGGAGGTGGGTGGATCTCTTGTCCAAACATGTAGGTCCATTGGTAATGAGCTTCACACCAGTATTCTTCAGATGCTTGTGCATGCAGCTCATTATGATAAAATACTACCCATATGCAGGGATGGATTTCCGTAGAGACCCAGAGATCGTGCTTCCTGATGGCAAGCAATAGGGTGCCATAGGTAAAACAAGAAACATTTTGATGCTTTTTTTTATTTTAAGTTTCACAATTTTTTGTGTTTTTTATGTATCAAAGACTAAATTATTTGTTTCTACATGCAAATATTGGACTTGTTCGACCTGTGGGTTCCTCTTATCTTCAGGATGCAAGAGACCCACAACAAGCACCAATAGAAGTACAAGTTGTTGTAGCAAGACGAGAGGTACTATAACATTTCAATGTGGCCGAGGCCCTTGCAAAGGTTGAGTATCATATGGAGGCGTTGACCCATGGCATAGTTGAGACTAGGGTTAACCAAATACCTATGAGATTACAATACCATACTATAGGCGTATCTGGGCGTATCAGTCGACTACTGTGCAAGATGGCTCGCATAATGGCATGCTACCATGAGCTCTATTATTAGTCTACTAGGAGGATTATAGCCATATTTTGACTGCATGTATATTTTTTGATATGATAGGTCATTTGGTCATATGTGTC
This sequence comes from Pinus tabuliformis, assembly GCA_031772625.1. NCBI lineage: Eukaryota > Viridiplantae > Streptophyta > Pinopsida > Pinales > Pinaceae > Pinus > Pinus tabuliformis. Next base: position 702,450,748 of record CM062812.1, read on the forward strand.
TCAAGCACAAATTTTCATAAAACCAAACTTTGATATATATATACAACTACCTTCAATGTTTCTTATGGTTCTATTATCTCTTTCAATGTATATGATGTGTATTGAATTTTACTTGCATGTGTTGCAAATGTATATCTAAAACATGATTATCTAATGCATCTTTCAATGTATTTAAATTTCTTAAAATATGTTGATATTGGATGAAATTAAAATATCTTTTTTCAGAAGGTTAACCCTTAGGAACATACGAAGCATAGTTGGACTTCTAATTGAATAGACATTAGTCAATTGTAGTACTATAAGTTATGAGTTGTGTCTGATAACTATATGACGGATACCATGAGAAATAGTATCAAACAATAGCTCGATCATTGTACTATACTCAATAATATTATTGGTAGAACGGATTCCTGGTGTCCATCTTCCGTTTGTTCAGGGGACCACAGATAGGATTGCGAGGATTCTTAAGAAGCATAATGTCCCCACAACCTTTAGACCTCTTAACACCATTCGTCAGTCCCTCAGATCAGTGAAGGATCCTATTGACCCCAATGACATGAAAGGGGTATATACTATTCCTTGTTCATGTGGGACCCCCTATATTGGTGAGACTGGTCGCTCCATTAATCAAAGGATTAGTGAGAACGCAACAGACCTTAAGCGTAGGAGAACCAAGTCTTCCGCTTTAGCAGAGCATGTGGAGAAAACTAATCATCATATCTGTATCGAGGAAGCTAGTGTTATTGCTAGAGTGTCGCAATTCCATCACCGGAAATTTAGGGAAGCCCTTGAGATTGAAAAAAGGCTGAAAAATCTCAATAGAGAGGATGACTGGAAGATCAATAGTTGCTGGGTCCCAACCCTCTCCTCCTAGTCGTTTTCTTCCTTTCTTCCCCTCCCTTGGTTTAGCTTGATTTGGTTGTTTTTTAGTAATTTTTCCCTTGTTGTGGTTGATATAAGTGGAGTTCATGGATTTGAGACTTCTGCGATTTGCATTCTGTGTGGTTGTATCTTCCAGATCCATTGCATCTGTTGTTTTAGTGCATCGACGTTTCGAACCAGGCTGGTTCGAAACGTCGATGCACTAAAACAACATAAGTGGAGTTATAATAATAGCACTTTATTTATGCTATTGTTTTATTCTAATAACAGAAGGAAAATATTCTTGAAACTAATTTAGGATAATATACTAATTTTTGACCCTTAAATAAACTATTAATTAATTTTTAAATATTATAATATTTTTTCTAACCCTTGAATTACTCTAATATTTATATGTTTAAAAACTTTTAACTATTAATTTATAATGAATTTATTTTAATATATATTTATAAATATATGTCCCTTTAACTTATATTTTAATTAAAATATAATTAACTATTTATATATTACTCTATTTTTAACTTTTATAACTAACTAATATTTATATATAATAACTTTGATAACTAACAATTTTAAATTAATTTATTTTATAATTTACTTATTCTAATATATTATTTTACTTATTCTACTATATATTTATAATTATACAATGGTCCATTTACGTTTCTTTTAATAAGAATATAAATAATCGAATTAACTTATTTAATTAAATAAATTTTATACCCCTTATCAAAGTCAAACTAGCCGTTTCCTGGTCAAATCTAGCCGTTGTCATTATAGCCGTTACTAGAAATATAGCCGTTGGATGTTTGCCCTATCTGTTCATTCAACTTGTCCTGACTATGAACCACACTGGTTGGTTCGAAATGCGTCGACAAAAATATCTCTATGTGATTTTCGCCAAAAAATCTTCTCAAAATTAAACTTATAAAACATTCCGTTTTTATTACAAACTTGTTACAAAAGCGCCAATGCTTAAATGAAAATTTACCAAATTCCTTTTTATTATAGTAAATCCTATATAAAATAAAATAATAAATTTCCCTTTAAAAAATAATGGTCAAGATAATTGCCATTCATATATTTACTAATTGAAAAAATAAATAAATAAAAACTAATAAACCACTCTAATCACCTATCACCGTCCTGATTTCTATCCTATTAAATTAGTTTGGTAATAAAATTTTAATATAATTAAATTAAATATATATATATATATATATATATATATATATAAAGTTAAAACATTTATGAAGATAACTATCGTGATTCCTATCATATTAAGGTAAATATAATTTTAATATATATTTATTTATTTATTTTTGTAAGGATTGATAGAAGATATTTCACTAAAACCTATAATTTATATTTTAAATTAAATTATATAAAAAAATAAAACCTTCATAAAAATACTTAAGTTATTTCATCAAAATTTATCATTTAATATTTATTTTAAAATTCTTTATATTTAAAATAATCCAAAAATAGATAATTTATAAAGATTGATATTCAATATATTTTACCATAATTCATATTTTACATTTTAAAAAAATCAAAATTAATAATTTATATATATAAAGTTAAATTAACTTTATTAAAAATATATAGCTTTATAATAAAAAAAAATGAAAACAAAAACATAATCACTCAATTAGTTGGCCATATCAAATTTAGTATAATAAATAAAATAAAAGAAAAATTTTAAAAGAAAAATAAAGCTTTTTTTTTTAAATTATAAGCTATAAGCATTTAGGATGTGTTGGACATTGGATAATCCAACCTCCACATGTGTTTCATAGCATGTTTTTAATTGCCTCTAGAGTATCCATTAAGTTTGGCTATATGTTTGTTTACTTGAATCTGCAGATTTTGACGCAATGGCAATCATAATTCCAATAAGTAGTCTTAGAATAAAAAATCTAAAATTTAAAACACTCTTAAAACTTTTGCAAAGAAACAAAAAAATATCAAAAACTTAATTACTTCATGCTACTTCAAGCTTCTATACAAATCAAACAAGTATCTATTAATAATTTAAATTACATATGAGAAGAAAAAACCAACAAAGAAAAAAAAAATATCAAAAACTTAATTACTTCATGCTACTTCAAGCTTCTATACAAATCAAACAAGTATCTATTAATAATTTAAATTACATATCAAACAAGTATCTATTAATAATTTAAAATACATATGAGAAGAAAAAACCAACAAATAACTAACTATTTATGATCATTTTTCTAGCAATAAAATCTAAAAACACAAATGAATACATCATTGAATAATAATTGAAGTCTTGTCTTATTAGTACAACTCTACAAAGCATATAACATGGTTTAGAGTCTCCGAAGGTTCCTTTTGACATCGTGGAGTTCAAAAAATTCACAGGATTTATCGTAAACATTGTCTAGGTTTTTTTGACATCATGGAGTTCAAAAAATTCACAGGATTCATCGTAAATATTGTCTAGTTCTTTTTGACATCGTGGAGTTAATTTTTTTTAATAGGATTCATTGTAAACATTGTCTCTGAATGAGGGACAACCTCCAAAAAGAGATCACCCCAACCTTGAAAATTCAAAATTATGTTATCAAATTTCTTCATTAATTAGCATATTCAGTACAAGTGTTTGATTACAAAGAAACAATCAACTCGTAGTTATTTTTTGAATCACTAATATATTTAGATAAAAAAGAGTTAAAAGCAATTATATCATGGTAGACGTCAAACACTTTAATTATTATTTTAATGTTTTTTGGGATTTGAGATTGTTGTCCTCTTCTATCAGTGCTTTTTGTAATTATCTCTCTATATAAAATAATTATAAGTTTTCAAATTTAAATTTTTACCGAAAATATAAAAGAGTTTAACAACATACCATAATTTTAATAGGTTACATAAGATTAGAACTTTATGCATTTAAATAGATTACATAAGATAATAATACTATTAACAAAATCATGGATTGTCAAATTTTGGAGTCCAAAAACCAAAAACAGTAAATTGACTAATTTACCTCAATTTTATTTTAATTTTAATTTTGTGTTAAATAATGTATTTCTTTATTATTAGTCTCTACCCAAGCAGGACTCTAGCAGTCCATTTATTAGTTTAACATTGAGAACACAACTTATAATGTTTAACTTTGCAAAAGAAATATTTATTTTTCAATATTATTAAAAAAAAACTATTTTTCAAACATTTGATTGGACCATAACTTGAAGATATTATTACAATCTTTGCACGCCATAATTCAAAGTGGATAAGTGTCTTACAATTTATGCTATAATTTATGGATATGGTTGAGATATTCATACATTATTTTTAGATATTTGTGAGGTGTTTTTTTATTATTAAGCTTTGCAGGGAAACCATCCAAAAGTAAACTTACTAGGAGTTACTTACCATTATTTATGTTTTTCTCAACACAAGTAAAACTGTAAATGTGTATACTTCATAGAGATTACTACCCACCAAAATTTATGCAAGTTCCCAATGTATGTGAGCAAACGATTAATTTATCCACTATAAATCTCAATTTATTAGTTATTGCCAAAGCAAGATTATAAGATTCTATTTGCCTATTGAACATTATTAATTTAGCATTGACCAATATAAATTAACTTCATATGCAATTTTTTCTAAAACATAATTTTTAACTTAAATAGCATAGACTAAAGTGCCCTACAACACATCTTTTTTAAGCAATTTTTATTATACCTGCTACCACAAATTGAGTTTTGCTTTGACTTGTGTATTAGTTTGTCTTTGATTAAAAATTTTGTTGCTTATTCATAGTTTAACATTAGGAATTCAATTTTTTATTATTATTTAAATTTATTTTTTTGTAAAGTGATTGGTTGAAGTCTTATTATGGGCTCTTTAATTTTTTTGATTTTCTTATTATTTCCATTTTCATGAATTATAGTTTTTTCTCCATATTTTCAAATTAAGATAACTTATTATTACATTAAAAACATTTTTTTAATAAATTATATATATATATAACTAACACACATATATAAATAAAATAAACATATATATTAAAGTGTATATATGTTAATATAAACAATATTAGTTAATCATATTTCTTAATTTTTTATCATGATATTCAACACTATAATATTTTATTAGTAGTTTTATTTTTGTGATTAACTTCTTGTTTTTATTATTGTTTAGTTTAATCAAAATATATTTAAATTAAATGAAAATACTAATTACTATATAGCTTTTGTTTATTAATAAATTTTTGAAAGAATAACTTCGGCGTAAATCACATGTAGACAGAGATTTGTCGACTTCGGCATAAATGTCTGTCTACATGTGATTTACGCAGAAGTTATTCTTTCAACTATTATGGATCACAAAAACCTCAATTCAACTAATAAATTTTTATTTATTTATATATTTTATTATTGAGTAAAAATATAAATCATACAAAATAAAATAAAATTCATAATTTTCTCAAATAATGTGATAAAATATAATTTAAAAAATCATAGAGGAAATTTGAACTTTTACGACGCAACCGCTGATTACTTTAGTCACACTCGTTAACGCATTACGCCAGCCGTGCGGCGAGTTCAACTTTAATTTTGAAGTGGGGTCCAATTTTATGAGAAAGAAATGTTCAAATGTCTTTGTACTTCAAACTAAATCCCGCAAAATCTGCCGATAAAGCGCGTGTCAATTCATTAAAATAACAAGGAAGCACTCTAGTATAATTTAAGAAAATATGTCTATATACATATCCTCATGGTTTCTGTCTTTATCAATGGAAGTTGTCTAGCATGGTTTCTGTCTTTATCAATGGAAGTTGTCTAGCATGGTTTTTGGTTTCGTGAATGATTTTGATTTAATAATTTAAATTTTCATCCCATCCAATCCAAATTAATGATTGAATTTTAAATATTTGAGTTGATATCAATTGAGATAAAATCTACGAAATAATATATTTAAAACATAAATTTTATTTTATTTTATTGAAAATCTGATTAAATTTAAAAAAATTTCTCCCTTATAAAAAAAATCAAATGAAATTAGATATCATTTTATATTTAAAAAATAAATTTATTTATTACAAATTAAACAATTTTTTAATATTCAAAAATGAATTTACTTTAAATTAATATCTCATTTATATTTATTTATTTAATATTCAACAATCATCAAAGAAAACAATGGGAATATTAGAGAAGCGAAACTAAGGAGGCGAAATGCAATGATGGTAGGCATCACTATGAGTGTCGGCAAGGAAAAAAAACAAAAAAAAACCTTAAAGGGATAGGAATTATTGTACTTTCTTTAAGCTTTCCACACAGTGTAATCCAACCCATGGTTACGAGTCTTCCGAATCAATTATTGTATGCTTTTGGCTTTTTCAAAGATTTTAGGATAGTCATAGTTTATCATTGATTTCTTATTTTCCTTTTCTTTCGTTGAGAGTGTCATGTTTAGTTTATTTGCAATGGAATATCTTTTAATTCTTGGGTTTCACGAGTATACTAATCAAGAATATGTCATGACCAGGGCGGATTTTTAGTGGATGTGATTATAATTACATTTATATAATAAAAACGGTAAATCTTAATAGTATAAAATGTGTAAAATTTGTTTGAATGTTATTTGTAAAATATGAATTTCAAAACGGCCTGGAGTATGCCGTAAAACTATTTCTGCTTGGCTAAGAGCTTGTCTTCCTCGGACGTAAGGAAACAGGTTAACGGCCCAAGACCCAGAGGCATCTGGCAGGAGTGAAAGCCTGCTCCCTTACGGACCACCTGCGGGTTATTACAGGTGGCGTGGTTTTCCTTGATAACAGTGATGAGTCAAACCGAAATTTGCGGATAGCAGCCAGAGATGGCTGTCCTCACTGTTGGTTTGACACCTGAGTTTGATAGGTTTTGCCACCTTCGGGAAAAAAATAAAAATATATATATATATATATATATATATGAATTTCAAAATAGGGTTTCCATGTTATTAGAGGTTATAAGTAATATATAAAGTTATTATTTTATAGTTTATCGGTAGAGGTTATAAGTAATATATAAGGTTGTTATTATTTTATAGTTTATAGAGTATAGAGTAGACGATGATAAGGTGTTTTATTAAGGCACTTTGTGTTGTAAAGGTTATCGATTCAAAATTTTGAGGGAAAAAATTCAACCATGTTAAGGGATGGTGTGGCCTTGATCTGGAATTTATCCAAGACAAAGAATTTAAGGTATTACAGACTCATGTGCATGGATGTGCCTATGTTACTTTATGCAATGGATTGATAAGATTGCTAGAATACATAGACACTGAGGCAGTTAGAGAAAACATAACAGTCAAATATGTAAACATAACAAGTTTAATAAGGAGTTCACCCAATGCTCCTGGGCTACGTGGTCCAGCCTTCAGTGGTGGCCCCTCTATTATGTTTTCAAGCAGAGTTTTTACAACAGTGAGCTGAATTCGAGTCCCACTAAACAGATAAAAATCAGTAGGACTGGGGTACACAAACTCTCCTTACTGAAACACGACCTCTACTAGTCGCAGTAGTATGACAGGCCTATACCGAGGAGCTCGCTTGAACCTCTCAAGCCTTCTCTGGAGTACACAGACTCTCTGACTCTCTCTGGCTCTGTCTGGCTCAATGCTGCCTTCAGGTCAGCTCGGCTTCTACTCTTTGTTCTCTGCTCTTAGCTTTCTTTCTACTCTCTCTCTTGTTGTTGTCATTGTTGTTCTTGTCTGCTTTTGTCAGTTCATGGCTTTACAGCCAATCTGTTCTTTTGGTTGTTCGTTTCCACTTCTCGGCTTTCTAGTTTCCCTGCCTCTATCCGTTCGAACTCCTCTGCTCTGTGTCATCATCACTGGGTAACGCCTTGCAGGGAGGTGGCCACCTGTTTCCTAACGAACTGAGTGTGTCAGATTCCTTGAATCATATTTGAATGGTCGTTATTTCCATTTGCTTCAAGATTGCCCGCAAAACACGAATCTTTTGCCAACTCATCGTCCACGTCGGACTTCAAATCCCATGTAATCTTGCTTTATAACTTTGCCAAATCTAGTCATTTATCGGGATGCGCCTTCGTCGTTGATCTGGGCCCCCCAGATCCTACGGTCGTCGTCCATATCGGGCGGGCAAGTTGCATGACGTTTACTCGTCCGATGCGGGCGGTTTTCTCTCTCATCTGCCAGACGCGTGTCACTCAATGTGTGGCATCGGGCCGGAATCAGTTGAAATTGCTTACCACCTCGAGGCCTTTCGATATTCCTGCCAGTTTCGTGGAATCTCACGCTACGGAACCGAATGCATTACTTTTCCACATTTCATAGTCATTTCGGGTCCGAGCGCTTCAGGGCTTTCCTTCACTGAGGGGGATGCCCTGCGATACATGATCGCATATCAAAAACTACCCCCGTTTCTTGAATTAACCTCCGGTTTCATTAGTTTGTGCCAGAGCGTGTTACCATGGGCCAACGGTCTGCGTGCTCAACCGAGGGTCCTCGTTGCTCCGCGCTGATCACAACTGCAACTCTCACGAGGATTCCTTCCAATAGCTTGATCTTTCTAGGACTTGAATCTTTTGGCATAATTTAAAAGAGTTTATGAAAACTTAGAGAGTGTTTAGGATCTGATTCAGATCACAGCCTTCCCACTAAAAAAAAGCTTTTAGACCACTAAAAGTTGGTTTTCTTTAAGCATCAATCAAGTGAGGGTATAGATTCCTCGCTTGCTCAATTTCTATCCATTTTGCACTGTTTAGCTTTGAACCTTTGAGTCCAATCCTGAGGTACTCAACATCCCCTCTGCGTGTGGTTCTCACCTTCTTGTCTAGAACTGTATCTTCCTGTAATTCATTAAGATATTCAGGCAACATATCATCAATAGAAGGCAACTGACTCTACTCTTTTGGATCTTCAATTAATGAAGGTTCATATAGTCTCAAGCTATCTGCATTAACAACTGAGTAGATGTGCATGTAAGCTATTAGATCAAGGCAAAAAGAATTCTCACCAATTTTTTCAAGTATCTTGAAAGGTCCAAACCTTATTGGCTTCACCTTCTTACCTTCACCTTGCATTCTGTCTTTGTTGATATACAACCAGATTTGATCACCAACTTGGAAACTATGCTCCATCCGATGCTTGTCATGCCTTGCCTTGTACTTGGCTTGGCTCTTTTCCAGCTGTTCCTGTACTTCCTGGTGAATATTTTGGATTTGTTCAATGAATTTGGTTGCCTTGTCCACATCACTAAGTCCATCAACTGCTATGTCTTTACCAAAGACAAAATCCAAGGGAGACCTTGGTGTGAAACCAAAACAGGTCTCAAAAGGAGATCTTTGCGTAGAAGAATGTTTAGCTCGGTTGTAAGCATGTTGCACATAACATAAATTTTCATCCCAAAGCTTGGGATGCTTGCTGCAATAGCCTCTGAGCAACTGGATCACTGTCATGTTGACCACTTCTGTTTGGCCATCTGTTTGTGGATGAAAAGCTGTGCTCTTTTTCAGTCTGGTGTCCATCAATTCCTACAAACTCGACCAAAATTTCCCAACAAATCGGGTATCTCGATCAGATATAATGGAAGTGGATAATTCAAAATGAACCCATAAATGCTAAAAGAACAACTTTGCAGTTTGTTCAGATGTAATCTGTTTGTTACAAGGTATTAAAATACACATTTTGCTTAACCTAGCCATAACAACATATAAATAGTCATGACCTTTCCTAGACTTAGGCAGTCCTCCAACAAAGTCCATGGAAACACTTTCCCAAGGATGAGAAGGAACTGGTAGTGGAGTGTACAAACCTAGTTTTCTATTACTGGGTTTGCTTTTAGCACACATGGTACACCCTCTCACATATCTAGAAACTGTCTCATTCATTTTTGGCCAATAACAAAATCTTTGCAGCTGTGCAACTGTTTTACTTACCTCAAAGTGACATGATATTAGAGAAGTGTGTGCTTCTCGAATTATCTTTACTTTCTTAGTTTGTGGAATGCATAGCTTCCCAAAATGATATAAGAGCTGGTCCTTAACATGATAATCCAATTCTCCTACTTGTTTTCCTTGACTTAAATTTTCATATACATCTTTAAAATCCATATCTTGAGCATATTGTTCAATGTAGCTTTCATGCAATACTGAATTATGCTTTAGTAGATGCATTTATGATTGGTCTGGACAACATGTCTGCAACTTCATTGTGTATGCCCTTTTTATATCTGACGACAAGATGAAACTGTTGTAGAAAACCCATCCACCTATAGTGTCTTGATTGCTGCAACTTAGTTTGGGAGTGTAAATATTGAAGTGGTTGATGATCAGTATGTATAACTGTCTCTTTGCCCATTAAGTAATGTTTCCACTTTTTCACACTCTGTACTAATGCATACAATTCTTTATCATATGTGGGATAATTAACTACTGCAGAATTAAATGTCTTAGAATGATAGCATATGGGTTTACTGTGCTGCATCAACACTGCTCCCATGGCATAGTCACTGGCATCCGTTTCAATTTCAAATGGTCTTTGAAGATCGAGCAGTGCTAGTACTGGTGTTGTACTAATCTTTTCTTTCAAGGTGTCAAAGGCTTTCTGTTGTTTGCCTCCCCACTGAAACACCTTGTTCAATCATGTTAAAGCATGTAAGGGAGCTGCAATTAAGGAAAAGTTAGAAATAAACTTTCTCCAATATTGTGCTACTCCTAGGAAGCTTCTAACATCTATAGCAGATTTGGGTTTAGGCCAGTTTACAATGACTGCAACCTTAGAGGGATCTATCTTCAATTCACCACCCCCTATTATATGACCCAAATAATTCAAAGATGTTTTGCAAAATTCACATTTTGAGAGTTTAACATAAAGATTTTCTCTTTTCAAAACATCTAGACTCTGCTTAACATGCTTTAAATGTTCTTCCCACGTTTTGCTGAATAAAAGAATCTCATCTAAATATAAAATAACAAAATCATCAAGAAAAGGTCTGAGTACATCATTCATTACTCTCATGAAAGTAGCAGGAGCATTAGTTAAGCCAAAAGGCATAACCAACCACTCATACAAAACCATGTTTTGTTTTGAAAACAGTCTTCCATGCATCGTGCTTTGCAACTCTGACCTGATGATATCCACTACGCAAGTCCAACTTGGAAAAATAAACAGCTTCTTTCAACTGATCTAACAGATCATCTATGTGAGGAAGGGGCTAACGATTTTTTATCGTTATTTTATTCAATGCTCGGTAATCAATGCACATTCTCCATGAGCCATCTTTCTTTCTCACTAAAAAAATTGGAGACCCACATGGCGATGTGCTAGACCTTATGAACCCTTTCTCGAGCAGCTCTTGTACCTACTTCTTGATTTCCGCATTCTCTAAAGCGGACAACCTGTACATTCTGATGTTAGGCAATGGAGCATCTTGCTGCAAATTAATATCATGTACTATTTCCTTTTTGGGTGGTAGACCTTTAGGTAATCAGCTTACTGTTTAGCATCACAGCCCTCAAATACATTGGTTTTATCAGGTTTCTTTTCCTTTACAACCATCAGTAAAAATTGTTTGCATGAATTTACAATTCTCTTCATCTGCCCTGAGTTTGTGAGAGTATAATTATTCTTGAGCTTATGATCTCTTACAATATATTCGATTCCATCTTTAACAAGTAGATACTTGTTCTCAGTTCTATAGAAAATAGCTTTTCTATCATACAAGTAAGGACTTCCTAAAACAATTCCACATATATCCAAAGGAACTATATCTAACTCAACCTCATCTACAAATGCTGACCCAAAAGAAAACTTAAGTTTACATTGTCTAGTCACTTGTAGCTTTGCTCTATCACATAACCAACCTAATGGATATGGTTTCTTGTGAGGTGTGGTTAGTAATCCCAACTTCTTTACAATTGCTTCAAAAATTAAATTTACCTGTGAGCCACTATCAAACAAAGTATCAATCTTTTGAAGATTGGAAATAACTCGAATATGAAAAAGCTCATGTCTTTTCCTCTCATTTTCTTCATTATCAGTAGATTGTGTATAATTACTAGTAGATGCTTCAGAATTTTTACCTTTTATACCTGTGGCTGCAATTGTTGTTTCATCCCCTGAGTCTGACCCCAGATCCTTTTGAATAGCTGCAACAGTCCTCTTTTTTTTGCCCTCATTTTTCTTGGGTTTCATCTCTGGATGCAGAATCCAACAATGTTCATCATCATGCCCATCCTTCTTACAGTGAGTGCATGAAGACTTACTCTTTTGTACAGTATTTGTCTTCCTCTCTTTCCATTTCTATTTTCTTTTCTCCTTATTCTTTGCTTGCAGTGGGTTTGGATGATCCCCAACTTATGGGTTCACACTCTTACCTCTAGCCTCTAGATGTGTAGCCTGGATAGATACCTCATATAAGCTAGTGGGATTAAACATGAGGATAGTGTGCCTCATGTAGCTTTCTAGACCACCTATATACTTCAACAGAGTTTCAGGTGAGTCTAAAGAAATTCCTAGAATCAAAGCTCTCTTCCTAAATTCTTGGGTGTAGCATTGTACACTTTCCCCTTTTAGTTGGCGAAGAGTTTGCCAGCTCATCATGGCTTGCTGCATATAGGCTAGTGGATAGAATTGACTTTTAATTACAGAAACAAACTCACTCCAGATAAAAAGAATCTTACCATGTTTCTTCATGTCAGCTTGTGTCCTGCCTTCCCACCATACCAAGGCAGTGCCTCCAAGGCATAGGCTGGCCAGCTGAATCTTACTCTTGTCTAAATCAATGCTCTACACTATGCAATAAACATCAATCTGTCTAATCCAATTATCCAGCTTCTCTGCATTCAACTCTCCATCATATATCGGCAAATCAAATTTAACATCTAATTTGATCAAAGATGTTTTCTTTTTATTTTCAGGGCTATTAGGAGGTGTAAGAAATTTTTCTTCATTCCCTTTGCCTTTAGAGTGGTCATGGAGGAGAGATTCTTCTACTCCCTTGTCTTGTTTGGAGTTTGATGAATCTTCATATTTACTTTTTTAATTCTCTATACATTTCCTCCACCATGGATTTCATGGTCATAAAACTATCTATGAACAGGGAGTTTGATTCCAAGGGACTTTATTCTAACATTTTCCTCTTAGGATAGACTCTTCCAATTTCTGGGTTAGCTTCAAACAACTCTCCTCCTAATTTAAGCTTTGACCTAGTTAGCATTCAACAACAAAATCCAACCCAAGCTTGTCTAACCTTAGTAACCTAGAGCTCTGATACCACTTGATCTGGAATTTATCCAGGACAAAGAATTTAAGGTATTACAGACTGATGTGCATGGATGTGCCTATGTTACTTTATGCAATGGATCGATAAGATTGCTAGAATACATAGACACTGAGGCAGTTAGAGAAAACATAACAGTCAAACATGTAAACACAAGAAGTTTAATAAGGAGTTCACCCAATCCTCTTGGGCTACGTCTCCTGGTCCAGCCTTCAGTGGTGACCTCTCTATTATGTTTTCAAGCAAAGTTTTTGCAACAGTGAGCTGAATTCGAGTCCCACTAAACAGATAAAAATTATTAGGACTGGGGTACACAGACTCTCCTTACTGAAACACGACCTCTACTGGTCGCAGTAGTATGACAAGCCTATACCGAGGAACTCGCTTGAACCTCTCAAGCCTTCTCTAGAGTACACAGACTCTCTTACTCTCTCTGGCTCTGTTTGGCTCGATGTTGCCTTCAGGTCAGCTCAGCTTCTACTCTCTGTTCTCTGCTCTTAGCTTTCTTACTGCTCTCTCTCTTATTGTTGTCATTGTTGTTCTTGTCTACTTCTGTCAGTTCATGGCTTTAAAGCCAGTCTGTTCTTTTGACTGTTCATTTCCGCTTCCTGGCTTTCTAGTTTCCCTGCCTCTGTCTGTTCGAACTCCTCTACTCTGCGTCATCATCATTGGGTAATGCCTCGCAGGGAGGTGGCCACCTGTTTCCTAACGAACTGAGTGTGTTAGATTCCTTGAATCGTATTTGAATGGTCATTATTTCTGTTTGCTTCAAGATTTCCCGCGAAACATGAATCTTTTGCCAACTCATCGTCCACGTCGAACTTCAAATCCCATGTAATATTGCTTTATAACTTTTCCAAATTTGGTCATTTATCAAGATGCGCCTCCACCATTGATCTGGGCCCCCCAGATCCTACGGTCGTCATCCATATTAGGTGGGCAAGTTGCATGACGTTTACCCGTCCGATGCGGGTGGTTTTCTCTCTCATCCGCTGGACACATGTCACTCAATGTGTGGCATCGGGCGGGACTCGGTTGAAACTGCTTACCACCTCGAGGCCTTCCAATATTCCTGTCGGTTTCATGGAATCCCCCGCTACGGAACTGAATGCATTATTTTTCCGCATTTCATAGTCATTTCGGGTCCGGGCACTTTGGGGCTTTCCTTCATTGAGGGGGACGCCCTGTGATACACGATTACCGCTTAGTGCTAATCACGGATCAGAAACTACCCCCGTTTCTTGAATTAGCCTCCGGTTTCACCAGTTTGTGCCAGCGCGCATTAACATGGGCCAACAGTCTGCGCGCTCGACTGAGGGTCCTCGTTGCTCCGCGCTGATCACAACTGCAACTGTCACGAGGATTCCTTCTGATAGCTTGATATTTCTAGGACTTGAATCTTTTGGCATAATTTAAAAGAGTTTATGAAAACTTAGAAAGTGTTTAGGATCTGATTTGGATCAGGCCTAGGCCATGTGTGATCTCCAGGTGATTTTGTTACTTAGATGCCCCTAGCTTGTGGCTGCTCAAGCCACAAGTTAAGCATGGCAGTCATCTCAAGACTTACATAACCTAGCAAACAGGAAAATGTAGTTATTATCTTATATATTTTTTCACTAAATAAAATTGACAATGTTGAAATAAACGGAGATATCAAGTAAACTTAGTGGATCACTTAAACTAACTTAAATGGATGATTTCAAGTTGAAGGTTGTTTCGAGATATGGTTTAATTTGATTAAGTCTTATTAGGTTATCAAGCATTATTGTGGCTAATAGTTGACCCACTCTTCATCTGAATATACTAAGAAAGGGGTATTATGAGGACCCTAACTTGAGGCACCATTGAAAGTGGCGACTAGAAGGGTACATGGAAGCATGCTTGACAAGCTGCATGGCAAGTCCATGATTTTGTAACCTTGGTGGTAGGGTCATGACATAGTGTGAGATGGTGTGCTAGCATGCAAGTGCAAGCAAGCATGTTAGGAGAACCAAGGGGCACATATTTTCAAATAGGACAAAGGATGCAAGGTTTCCTTTGGTGTAGGAACAACATCCTTGATGACTATCACGTGGGGTTTGGACAAACAACATGTGTAGTCACACATTGGGTAGTTAGTTATTCGAACATGCTTAGATTGGGTGAGGTGACAATAGGTTGTTTATGGCCGGGAGGCGATGGTGATGGATTTTCGTGGCAAATCAAGCACTGCAATATTCCATAAGGTCAAAGATGCCTGACTTTGGGTAGGCATATTTTGGGTGATACCATTGGGTTGTTTGTCAACTCATGAGGTCACACTGGTGTCACATGTCAACTAGGAACCTTGAGTGGTATGAGATGCTTAAGTAGAACAGAAAGTTTAGTAGCATGACAAATGGTATAAAAGTAGGCCACAACCATGGTTTGACATACTCACTCTTATGAGAGATAGTATTGGAGCTATGGTTGTTAATGTGAATTACATATTTATTTGTCACTATCAACGACCCTCTCATTAGATGTGACAATGGGAGCCATGTTGACAAGGACATTAACGACTTCAAGTGGGGGAGAATATAAAGACATGAACTTGAGGCACCATTGGTAGTGAAAACTCGGAGGGCATGTGTTATGTGGAATCTATGACTATGAAGAGAAGTATCTTCCTTAGACTTCGTAGGCTGGTTTAGAACAACATAAAGAAATGAATATAAATTTTTCCTTAGAGAAATTGAAGAATAGAAAGAGGCTTACTTGGAATCCGTCACAATCTTTACTTTCCTCTTGGCTTGTAAGCTCTAATCGTAGCTCTGATTTCTATAATTAGAACCTACACAAGCCAAATATCTATAAAATCTATGTAGCATAATCCAATTACTATATTCAATCAATCTAAAAGGCATTGAAATATATGAATGTAAACATAACATAACACATATACGAAAACAATGTACTCTTTGTATTAATAGAAAATGAGATATTTTACAACTAAGAATAGTGTTGATCTTGTAGAGTCTCCCAAGTTGATTCGTCCTTCCTTGTCAGAAAGCATGTTAGGTCCCTATACTACTAGTGTAACCCCTTATTATTATTAGTGCAACCCCCTTATTGTTTTTTGTTCCTATATAGTCCGCATGTTGTTATTATTATGCCCCATAGAAGCACACTATTGTTATTGTTGTGCCCCTACAATATTATTGTTATGTAGGCTCTATTGTATTGGGACCCCTTAGACTCCTATATATAGAAAGGAGGTCTTGTCATTTGTCTCATCTAATAATTGTTCATTTGTGTAATGTAAACAGAGGTTTCCCCCTCAAAGAGGTGGATTTTTAAGTCGTTGATCTATCTTTTCTATCTTTTTGTGAGCTGGTTTCATAACATTTGGTATCAGAGCCTTTGGATTCTAGGGTTTCGCTACTCCAAACAGGTCATCATATAATTTTTGCTATAACTTTTTGTTTACTAAGTTTCAGAAGCTAAAACAAAAAGCCCATTTGAGCTGAAATCATTTTGAACCTCGGGTCCGAATTTCAGATCATGTCTTGCTATATTTTCGGAAAGATGATTTGCAAAAGTTAGGCTTTTTGCAAGCTCCAGAATTCGATCTCAAATAGGTCATCATGGAATTTTCACTATAATTGTTTTTCTAAAAAGGTTTAGACATTGAAATTAAAACCCATTTGAGAATAAATCTTAATAAATCTTGGCCTTGAATTTAAGATATTTTTTCACTATATGTTCGGAGATATGGTCCAAGACATTCAGGGTTTTTGCAGGCTCCCGAATTACATCTCAAATAAATGACCTTGGGAAAATAGTCATAAATTTTTATCTGAGAATCAGATTGAAATTTTGTAAATAGTTACAGAAATAGGATGGCTTGTAGTTTTCTTTATATTGGTTTCAAGTCCTCAGGCCGAAACAGTGACACATGGCACTTTGTACAAGTTCGCTCTACTGAACCAGTCTATAATCAGGTCATCGTGGGATATTTGGCATAACTCTTCCTTGGAGAACCCAATCTTGATCAGACTTGAGGGGTTGAAAAGAGGACTCAGAGAGCTACCATAAGATGCAATTTCAAACTTTGGAGATCCAAAATTATAGTGATACAACCGATTCAATATCAAGCTCCTACAAAGTAAAAAAAACATGTGTAGTCTTTTTTAAATTTTGCATAAGTTGGGTTTGAAAAATTAGTTTTAAGGAATTCAAAGGGCATAGTGAAGCATAATTATCATCAATTGATGCCCCAGAGAAAGAAAATGGAAACACCTAGTAAACAACCTGAAATCTCTAGCATGACTCATGAAGAAGAGGAAGAAATGCAACATGATATATCAAAATTACAAGAGCAAGTGCAGCAAAACTCACTCTCACAAAAAGTAATAGAAGATAATATGGATGGTTTAAATAAAGGCATGGAAGATAATATGGATGGTTTAAAGAAAGGCGTGAAAGCTAATATGGAGGGTATAGAAGAAAAACTTAAAGGAAACATGGAAGATTTGAAGACAGATTTGACAAAGTTGTTACATGAAATCCTTACTAATGGTGAAAGGGTAGTAAAGGAAACTAATGATGAGAAAAAAATAAATGTTAATCATGATTTCATAGAATTTAATGTTGGATTGAAGACACACCGTGTTCCAAATATTGATATGAGGAAGTTTGATGGCAAGGATCCTGTAACATGGATACTACAGGTGGAGCAATATTTCGATCTCCATAATGTGAAAAGCACAAAAAAGGTAAGCATTGCAACTTTATATTTGGAACCAAACTAGTTTGTATGGTATCGATGGATTTTCTCTCATAAACAAATTGTCACTTGGGCAATTTTTATGGAAGAAATGTAGCACATTATGAGGATACAAGCAACTCCTTCTTTAGCCAATTGATAAATCTCAAACAAAAGGGTTCAATGATGGAGCACATTGAAGACTTACAAAAACTAAATATAAGGGTAAAATATATTCCATAGGAGCATATGATTGATGTGTTCATAAAGACTTTAAGGGATAACATCCAACATGAGTTTCGCCTTTGGGAACCTAATTCATTGGAGAAGGCATTCAGGTTAGCAAGAAAAATGGAAAGAAAAATTATAGCAATAAGGAAGCCTACCACTCACAACTATAAAGATGGAAATGTTGTTGCCACTAGCCTTCCACAACCTACAAGTTTGACACCACAACAATTTGAAGAAAAAGGAGCAAAATGGATTTGTTACAGTTGTGATAGCAAATACACTAAAGGTCATAAGTGTGTTGAGAAGAAATTATTTTACATATATTGTGAAGAGGAGGAAGAAAAGGAACAAGAAATGTCAAAATAAGAGGATATACACCAGGAACAAACCCTATAAAAAGAAGAAATGAATCCGACCATATCTTGTAATTCATTGGCCCGAATTACCACTACTCAAACTATCAAGAGAGAACGACATATCAAGAAGAAAAAGGTAATAGTGTTAATTGATTTGGGTCGTCCCATAATTTTATTCATTGTAAGATAGCCAAGGAATTGAATTGCTTCCTATATCCAACACAAGAGTGTCAAGTGATGGTTGCAAGTGGAGGAACAATAAATTTCTCCAGAAAGAGCCATAATATCAAGCTATCCATGGGAGAATATGTATTGAATAGACCAATGCTTTCTATTCTAATGGGTGGTGTTGATGTTGTACTAGGAGTCCAATGGCTACAATCCTTGGGTACAATAGCTTTTAGTTTTCAAAAACTTTTCATGAATTTTTTTCAGAAGGAAAGGAAGTTGAATTATGGGGTATCGCAGGGAAACCAGGAAATATAATCATCTCTAACGAAATGGAAAAGCTTCTAAAGAAAGAAAAACGAGGCATAATTTCACAATTATGTTCACTAGAGCTTCTCACATCAAAATCATCTATTTCTCTAGATCTCCAAAATGTCTTGGACAATCATTCCAAGGTATTTGAGACTCCCAAAGGCCTCACACCTATTTTTGATCATGATCATGCTATTCATTTGATTCCAAGAAGTGTTCCTTCAAACACTAGGCCTTACAGATATCCCGATGCCTAAAAGAGTGAAATTGAACATATGGTTACAAAAATGCTAGAGGTTGGTATAATTCAACCTAGTCAAAGTTCTTTCTGTGCTCCAATAGTATTGGTGCACAAGAAGGATGGATCATGGCACATCTGTCTGAATTATAGGGAGCTCAACAAGCTCACTACTGAAGATAAATTTCCCATTTCTATCATTGATGAATTATTGGATGAATTGCATGGATCAATTTACTTCACCAAGTTGGATCTTCATTCAGGATATCTTAAAATCATAATGAAGACTGAAGACATTCTGAAAACAACATTTAGAACTCATGAGGGTCATTATGAATTTTTGGTCATGCCTTTTGACCTTACCAATGCACCTTCTACATTTCAAGGTTTGATGAATTCCATTTTCAAACCCTTCCTTAGAAAATTTGTGTTAGTATTTTTTGATGATATACTAATATACAACAATTCTTGGAAGGATCATGTTCAACATGTTGACAAGGTGCTCAAACTATTGGAGGAGAAACAATTATATGCAAAAAAACTTCAAATGTTTCTTTGGAGTACAAGAGGTGGAATATTTTGGAACTCAGTTAGCTCATATCTCATCTTATCATCCTCAATATAATCGGCAAACATAGATAGTGAACAAATGTTTGGAAGGATATCTTCGTTGCATTGTATCTGATAAACAAACACAATGGGTCAAGTGGTTGCCTTTGGTTGAATGGTGGTATAACACTTCCTTCCATACTGCAACAAAAATGACCCCATTTATGGCACTTTATGGATATCATCCATTGTCCATCACATCATATTTAAAATAAAATTCCGAGGATCAAGCAATGGAAGATCACATCGAGCATCAACAACAAGTTCTCAAACTCTTAAAGGATAACCTCACGTTGGCATAGAATAGAATGAAACAACAGGAAGACAAACATCACAACGAAAGAAGTTTTGATGTATGTGACTGGGTATTTCTACGACTACAATGATACAAACAAATGTCCCTCAAGCAAGCTAATAATGATAATAAATTATCACCAAAGTATTATGGTCCGTACAAGGTGTTACAAAAGATTGGTACTCTAGCATAAAAATTGGAGCTTCCTGCATCTTCCTGAGTGCACCCAGTTTTCCATGTTTCATGCTTAAGGAAGGTTATAGGTGAGAATATCCTAGTTCAAACAATATTGCCAGAACTTGAAGAGGAAGGAAAAATCATATTGGAACCAGAAGCAGTCACAAAACAAGAAATTGATAGCTACGAAATCGATCAATTTTAGAGTATCTCATCAAGTGGAAGAACTTACCCACTGAAGATTCCAAATTGGAGGATGAGAATTTTATACAAAAGCATCCAGAACTATTCAAGCATTGAGGACACACTTTTTGAATGAGAGGGGCATGTTAGGTCCCTATACTACTAGTGTAAACCCTTATTGTTATTATTGCAACCCCCTTATTGTGTTATTGTGACTCATATAATCCCCATGTTTTTATTATTATGCCCCATAGAATCCCACTATTGTTATTGTTGTGCCCCTACAATATTATTGTTATGTAGGCTCTGATTGTATTGGGACCCCTTAGACTCCTATCTATAGAAAGGAGGTCTTGTCATTTGTATCATCCAAGAATTGTTCATTTGTGTAATGTAAAGGAGGTTTCCCCCTCGAAGCGGCTGATTTTGAAGTCATTGATCTATCCTTTCTATCTTTTTGTGAGTTGGTTTTATAACAAAGCACACCTCTATGTCACCCTAATACATGAAGATAATGACTCCCTTAGATTCAAGGCAGCAATATGAGGGCATGATAAATATCTAAAATCCAACCCCTATGTTCTGGATGGCAATAAATATATAGGAGAGGGTGGTAGTTTAGGAATTCTTATCCATTTACCAATATAGGCTTGAGATCCAGTTAAGAGGGGAAGATGAGCTCAAGGGATAAGAGGTGAAATCTGCAAAGGTAGGATCAGATATGATTCAACCTTCTTATCTAATGTAAATGTTTAAAAAACATCTAGAAGCTTCTGGAAGAGGAAGATTTAGGATCCTTTTTAATTTTCCCAAATTTCTAGAATCACCGCACCCCCATGAAGGGACAACCTATTGTTGATCAACACTGGTGTAGAAGGAAGCAACCTGCTACTAAACGCATGCCCCTAAAGGGGCAGGGTTCACTAGGACTTAAAAGAAATGAAATGGAGCAACCAGACCCAGAAACTCCAACATTTGGAAGAGTCATGCTTAGGGCTTTTGGTAGGGATGATGACAAGGTGTTCATAGATGTGGATTGATCTAGTTTGAAGGCCTATTGACTAGATGTGACAAAATTTCCTATAACATATTGCCCCTTAAATCACAAAGTTATAAATGACAACTAATGACTGAAGTGATTTACCTTGTGACAAGTTTGGATCAAGAACAACTAGTTGAGATCATCATCTTTTACAATACATTTTCATCGTGACATCTTTGCAGAGGGAGGCATACCCATGCTCAACACATAAGCTAACAATACATGTACAATGATCAAGAAGACACGTCCACTGATGACAAAGTGTGGACTCATGATTGGATGATTGTCTTTATGATCATAGACATCATACTTTGTAATATTGTATTAATGCTGAAAGTGCAACCGAAATGGATGGAACTAGATATCTCGTTCATTCGATCGTCCATCATAGGAGTCTGTAAATAAGTTGGATTCAAACATGGCAGACACCATCTGATTACTGCCCAAATGATGTAATCCATTAATAGATGCGATAAAACCACTTATGATGTTAATGGCTCTCAAGGTACTACAATGAAATTCATATGGCATGAATGAATGAGTTGAAGTTGAACACCGCACAAAAAAATTCGGTCGAAGGCTAGTAATGTAAACTTGTAGTCGAGAGCAAGTCCATTGATGTATGCAAGCTCCAAGGTACTAAAGGGATTTTCTAAGTCAACTTCCTGGATAATAATATGATGTCAATAGGAAGCGACCCATCGTAGGAGGGCCTTGATGTATTCCCCATCAGTGACACGAAACGTGTATCATGATTTGAGACAAAATGATGTTGATGTGGAACTGGTTCAGGAACAACAAACATGGAATGAAGGCTTAAGAGTATCGTAGAAGATATTAATTGAATAAATTCTCTTGAACATATCACCGACACTAAATGGAGTTAGCAGCATTGAACCAAATTCGAAAGTGGAGGCTTTGATATGGTGTGATGAACCAAAAGACAAGAAAATTCCCCAACCCAATGAAAACGAAGATGAAGTGGAAGAGTGTCATGTTCAATAGTGACTCTCTTGCATTAACAAGTATAGTATCTTATTTTCCAAATTTCCATAACCATTTCTAGTCAATACCTCTTTATTTTTTACAAGCTTGAGGAGGATAACATTTGGTTTATTTGTAAGCTCATCCTTTGGATGAATCCCTCTAAGTCATATTTAAAGAACCTTGAGAAGGAGTGGTTTATTCCCATCATGTTTGATGATTCCATCATTGTTTGATGTTTTTACGAGTCTAGCGAAGGTAGAACTTGACATCTTTTTCATGTTTAGAGTGTTTGAAAAATAGGCGGAAAAAAAAAAAACTCCAAAGGTTCCTTTTCATTAATAGCCCCCTGAGTCTGAAAAGGTAGAAAATGATACTCAAGAGTACCAATTAGCCATAATCAACTAAGGTATTCCTTTTTCGTAGATAGTGTATCTTAGTTTGGAAAATGGTTAAAATTATATTGAGTAGGCGCCTTTTCATTTACTTTAACCAGTTCGAAAAGACTAGTGCTCGACAATCTCTTCATACATTGGGATTCTGAAAAGAGCTAAAAGAAGACTTGAGGGGGTTCCTTTATCGTAAGTTTACAGAGCTCGAAAAAATTATAAAAGTGTGCTCTTTGGTCAAAATGATTTTTTTTCCATTCAAGACACCATAAAATTCGTCAATCAACTGTCAACCTACTCTAAAAACCACTTAAAGATTAAAAATACCTATTTCATGATAAAACTGAATCACATTTAGGTTAAAACATTAAAATATGAATAAAATAGTGGTGAAAATGACCATAAGTAATCAAAACAACAATTCATTTTTACCATTTCACATTTAACCTCTTGGTGAGTGAGCTTTGAGTTTTTTTTTCCCCGATCGTCTACAACTGATTGCAACCAATCTGGTGGGTCATTTCGAGAGCCATCACTTCTAGGTAGGAGTTATTACTTTCCTCTTTCCATTCATGGTTTCATTTTGTGATTTCATGAATTTTTTTCCAATTTTTGAGGGCCATGTGACTCTAATTTCTCGCCCTAGGTTCAACGCACCCCCAACAAGTTGAAAGGAGTGCTGGAAAAGAAATAAATGCACTAAGGAGGGCATTGTAGCATATCGTATCCCCTTATGGGCATGTGTTGGGCACAATTACCAAATTGGTTTTTCCTATTTCTCTCAAAAATTCTCTAATTTTTGCATGAGATTGCTTCTAATTAGTCTTCTTATGTCAGGCTTCTACCAGAACAAAATGGCTTTAATATGGCGGGAAATAGAACATGAGAAAAAAGATATGAATGTAGAAAATGACTCAGTCACTATCCAGGCATTAAGGAATTGTGGGTTACTGAAATTCTTCTAGCTTCGCAGTCTGAGGCAACAAATGGAGTTATTAGAGTATCTTGTGCGAGCATGGGATGTTCAAGCACAGGCATTCAAACTTGGAGCGCACATGTTCAAAATATAAGTGGAATATATATATATATATTCATTGGTTTATTGAGTAGAGGTTCCCCCATCTCATTCTCTAGTTTGAGGAGGGGCAGAGAGATAGTAAAAGATTACATCAGAACACAATCCAGACCTGGATCCCAACCGACAAAGGATGGGAAAATTGAGATAAAACATGTGGCCCAATTCATGGAAAATTTTAGGGACTATTCGTAGGTGGGCTAATTTTCCATGTTTTTTCCAAAAAAAGTATTTGCCAATTTCCATTTTTTTATAAAAATGATTCGCTCAATTTCTTTAATATAAAATTATTTTACCTTAAAAATATCCAACATTATATAGAGAGTATATATTAAATCATTATAAATTTGACTAATTTAAAAATACATCAATAAATATTTTATAGTTTGCATGTTAGGGACTAGTGAGATTCGTCAATGTTTTTAAACTTCAAGATAATTTTCCATCCTTAAAATTTTCCCTAGTCCAACTGCCTCAACGAACGATCCTATTCATCATTTCTAGATTGGTCGATAGCTCTACTTTACATTTGGCCAATAGGTCATATATACAATATTCTCTAGAATGTATAGAGCCAACAATATTCAACTGGAGCGAGGGAGTACTGTTAAACATGAAAGAACAACTAACCAAGGCAAAGGATGAATGGTTGAAGAACTTTAGTTATGGTTTGATCTTGATCTCTTTTTCTTCAGAGAGGATTCCATTTATACGATGAAAACATATTTCACTCGAGCCCACAGATCTCATAGCCCTAATGATGAGGAGGTGGGTGGATCTCATGTCCAGACATGCAAGTCCATCAGCGATGAGCTTCACACCAGTATTCTTCAGATAGTTGTGCATGCAACTCATTATGATAAAAGACTAGCCATATGCAGGGATGGATTTCCATGGAGACTTAGAGATCATGCTTCCTAATGGCAAGCAATGGGGTGCCATAGGTAAAACAAGAAACATTTTGATCATTTTTTGATTTTAAGTTTCACAAATTTTTGTGTGTTTTTTATGTATCCAAGACTGTAGAGCCCAACATTACCATAGCCACCATGAATATCCAGAAGGAGGGACCCGAAGATCTAGAGGAGGAGGAGCACCTTTTCCACTCCTAGATGTGGGTAAAGGGTTCCCTGCTACAATTCATTGTTGACAACAGGAGCCGAAAGAACCTCATTTCTGCAGAGGTCGTGAAGCGGTCGGGCTTATCAACCACAACATACCCACAATCGTACACCATTAGGAGGCTTCACCAAGGACGAGATCTTTTCATGAGCCACCAATGTCACCTTTCATACAACATCAAGACCTTCATGGATGACGTATTATGTGACGTTGCTCCCCTTGATCTTTGTGATGTATTATTAGGCCAACCATACTTATGGAAGCGACATTTTGTGTATGAGTAAAGGCCTCGCGCCCTTATTGTTACTTTGGGAAATGAGTTATATAGCATACCAGAGGTAGCATTGCCTACTCCCATCTCTTTGGTTAGTATAAAACAATGCACTAATCTCATTTCCAAAAATAAGAAATTTGTTTTCCGGATGATATGCCCTTAGGGAAAGAAGAAGACGTTGGCCACGACCTCCAAAGAGGGCCACTCCACACTACAAAAATAGATGGACAAATTCATGGAGGAGTATGAGGACATCTTCACCTCCCCCGCAAGGGTGCCTCTACATTGTCAGGTCAAAAACTCCATCGATTTGACCCCAGGTGTGTCGTTGCCCAATGAACCAATCTATCGGTGCCCTATTCTAGAGAACAACGAAATCAAGAGGCAGATTCAGGAGATGCTCCAGAAAGGTCACATCCGGCCGAGTTCATCACCCTATGGGAGCTCAATTGTGTTGATACAGAAGAAGGATGGGATTTGGAGACTCTATATTGACTATTGGGCGCTGAATAAGATCGTTGTATGGAATAGGTACTCGATCCCATGGATTGATGACCTTCTGGACAAACTCAAGGTGGAAAATTATTTCAACAAGATCGGCTTGAAGTCTTGATATCACCAGGTACCAATCAAACCCTCCAATGTGTGGAAGATTGCCTTCAAATCGAAGGAGGGCCTTTTCAAATGGTTGGTTATGGATTTCGAGTTGACAAATGCTACTGCAACCTTCATGAAGCTAATGGATTACATCTTGTGGCCATTCACCAACTAATTTGTTGTGGTATACTTGGATGACATCCTGATCTTCAGCCAGAGTTGGGAATAGCACCTCCACCACATCTGATAGGTTCTCCAAACATTGTGGAAACACAATTTGTATGCCAATTTGGATAAATGAAATTTTAGCATGACCCAGGTTCAGTATCTGGGATACATTATTGATGAACGGGGGGTGCATGTGGATCCATCCAAGATCCAAGTCATTCAGGATTGACGAGCCCCAACCACTCTGACAAAGCTCCGTAGCTTTCTGGGTCTTGCCAATTTCTACCGTAGGTTCATGTTGGGATTCTCTCATATCACTTGGACCTTGAGTCAAGTCCCCAAGGGAGGAGCGAAAAAAAATTCTTTTGGTCTGAATCTCAACAGAAGGCATTTGCAGAGTTGAAACATCGCCTTTGCTCTGCACCAGTGCTCACATTACCAGACTTGAAACAACCATTTGAGATCGAGACATATGCCTCTGACTATGCTATTGGGGTAGTCCTTACTCAATAGGGGCATCCAGTGTAATTTCACAATGAGAGACTTTCAGACACAGTTCGGAAGTATCCCACTTATGAAAACGAGATGTATTCCACTGTGTTGGCCTGCAGACAATGGAAGAATTACATTTTGGGGATCCACATAGACCACTGACTGCTACAGTTCATACAGATGCAAGGGAAGTTGTAGAATGATCAACATCAGAAGTGGTCCACATACCTGCAGTAGTTCCATTTGAATATCAAGTATAAGAAGGGAAACACAAATAATATTGCAAACTGCCTCATTCGACCACCGATCATGGTGCTAACCACTATGATCAACTCTTGTGGGAAAGAGACTTTTGATTGGCCACTTCTCTGCAAAAGCGACCTAGAATTCAGAAACACATACCAAACGTTCTTGGATGGTCAGCGAGTTCCAGATTTTCACCTCCAGGATGCCCTGTTATGCCACCTAGGATACCTTTGTGTTCCTTCAAGTGAGCGTGCCAAGATGATTTTGGAAGTGCACAACAGTCGGGCCACTGGGCATTTCAGGATCAAGAAAACAGTGGTAGTACTACAGAAGTATTTCTATTGGTTGAATCTTTGATAGGATGTCAGGAAGCACATCAGATCCTGTATTGCCTGCGTCATTGCCAAAACTACCATCAAGAAGAAAGGCCTCTATACTCCGCTTCCTACCCCTAGTTGACCTTGGTAATCTATCTGCATGGATTACATGTCGGGCCTTCCTTCTACTAAGAATGGAAATGACTATGTTTTTTTGGTCATTGACAGATTCTCGAAGATGGCCATTATGGTGGCCTGCAAGAAGAATATCATAGTAGAATCCATTACTAAACTCTTCTTTGAATTAGTGTGGGTACACTTTGGGATCCCACATTCTATCATCTTAGATCGGGACAATAGGTTCCTCAGTACATTTTGGTCCAGTCTCTGGTCAATGCTGGACACCAAGCTCACTAAGTCAACAACTTTCCATCCCAAAATTGATGGCCCAAAAAAGGTCATCAAGAGGATGATCATACACATTCTGCGCATGTACAACTCAAAGCATCCACGGGCTCTTCACGGCTCGACTAGCCATAGCCCTTTTCAGGTGGGCTTGGGATTCTAGCCACTATGTCCCATTGATGTGGCCATACCATTTGCAGCTACTTAGGTAGATTTAGCTCATGTCCAGTCTGAAGCCGATAAGGAAAACAACTTCATTGAGCACATCCAACATATCCTCCAGTAGGTCCACGGCATTCTGGAGAAATCAAATGCCAACTATAAGCAGCGACATGATCAAAATCGGGTGCCACACATGTTTCAGGTGGGCAACAAAGTATGGTTGCATTTGCAGAAGGAATGCCTTACTGAAGCCTATCAGAAACTCAAACCACTCTAATATGGTCCTTACACCACTACCAAGGTTGTGGGAGACAATGCATTTGAGCTCAACATTCCCCCATTCCTTGGCCTGCACCTAGTGTTCAATGTGGATCGCCTTCGACCATACTTCCCACCATTGTTAGACACATCAAACATTATATAACAACTCACACCTACAGAGTTAAATCCAGATTGCATGCAACAAGACACAACTGATCAGATCATGGACACGTAGATCAAGAACACCCGACAACAAAGGATCCAACTATATTGAGTTGTCAAAGCAGGCCAACTCCTTCACCACGGAAAGTGGCTCACTAGGGAGCAAGTTCAGTAGAAGTTTCCTCATCTCATGGAGGAGCTCAGCGCAATGGGACCATTACTTTCTAAGGGGGGAGGAATGATCCAGGTGGATCTTGGTGGCCACCCGCCTATTCCAATTGTACCCTATTACACAATATTTTATTATGCCTCCTGCTATTCCCTGTGACATACCCTAAAGTGCCTGAAACATGATCATTATACAGTATACTCATCCATGTATACAGTTCAGATCCCTCCTTTAACTTTTCTTGGAAAAAGTTTGGAGCTTTCCCTGAAGAAATAGCTCTTGAAACCCTAAAATGAGGGTCATCGCTCTTATCAAGCTCAAAACTGCGATGGTCCCCTATTGCACCATGTTCAGCCAGCGATGGCATCACTCTATTCCCTTGCATACCTGCGATGGTCTCAAAAAGGAAATTTTCCTAAAGAGGATGAGAAGCTTCGTGATCTAGAAGCTTCCAGAGCGGCGAACTGGAGGTGGTTTCACATAGATGTGGTCGAATCCTACTAATTTGAGCTACCTCCTTGAGATGTGGGCCTAATCCTATATTTGGAGAAGTCCTAACTCCCTTTCCCAGCCTATAAATTCCTCCTCTCCCATTCCCAAATGGTTGGTATATGTCCATTTGCACCCGTATACTGAGCTTGTGCTTAGAGGCTATTCATTAGACTTGGAGAATGAGTGTTTGGATAGTTTCTTGGCTTGGACTTGGATTACCACTCAAGGAGAGCCTTTCAACATCAAGGCTATGGTTGTAAGCTTCCCTTTATTGTTTAAATAATATACAACTACTGGTTCTTCTTCCCAAAATATATATGTTCATGTATGTATTAGCTTGGCATTCCTTGATCAGCTAAGTAGGTTATTGTTGGATTTGCTATTGGTTTTGCATGCTTTGTTGTCTCTTGATCACTTATGCAATTACATAAGCGCTGAGAGAAGCAGGAACAAGTTCATGACACAAGTGGTTCGAGGATCTCAACAAAGGAAATCAGGTTAGCATCAGAACGAGGTAGGTCATCTCCTTCGTTCTACTTTTCAATTATAATCTAGGAAGATGTCTAGTTGATTGTCACTTTAGTTCCTAGACCCACTCATTGGGCTAGAGGGATCGTCTCTATCCGCAGAGAGGATTAACCTTGTCAAAAAAATGGTGACTCCACTGGGGACCCTATGACCCTTTCCTTCCATTCCTTCACCTTGTCTTTTGATGAGTTTAATCAACCATTCATTTTTAGACTTCATTGCTTGTATGTAGTCAGTGTCACTTTCTGGTAGATGCCTAAAGGTTGTTAATTTGAGCCGTTCTTGAAGATTTTGAGTTTCTTTTTTTATTATTGACCATCGTGGGTTTAACCCTAACAGTTGCAATGACATCACGATTTTGTTGCTTACGGTAGCGATGGTCGCTACTTTCCTCTTAACAGGTGTAATGATTGTAGAAAATAAAGAAATTTAGGGTTTATTTCCTCATTTTTAGTTATGTCTGCCTTCTCCCTGTGATTTACCAGTGCGATCTTGGTTGACTTTCTTATTGTCTGATTCAAATCACCTTTCAACTTGGTTTGAGAGTGCTTGAAGTTTGATTAGCCTTTTAGGGTTTCTAGGTCTTCTAGGTCAACTTTCGTCCACTTGTTGGTCTTCCCATCAGAGATCAGAGATCAATTACCTGTGTTAAAGAGTCTTTGTGTGTTAAGATATACTTAGTAGATCACCTTTTGGTTCTTGTGACTTAAGTTGTTTTCATTAGTAGATACTGTGAAAGTTGCTTAAGTTATCTTTGACAAACGATAGATTACAAATTGTCTGTCTCATTGGAATCAAAAGGAAGAGATTGCTCTGAAGTTTTGTGTTTTGAAAAGTGAAAGTGAAAGTGTTTGTCTTTTCATAGTTTTCGAAGAATTTTTGAGTTGCATTCAAATCATTAATGTGAAATATATTTTCATATTTGTTGGCTTGCTCGCATTCTCTTTTACTTTTGCACCATATTACATTAGTTGCATTTTGAAAAAGAGAAAAAATCATCATTATATCTTAGTGAAATTTTGCTTTAAGATTTGTTTTAGCATTGCATTTCATATGAAAGATAAGATTTCATATTTTCATTTAGAGTATGAAGATTGTCATGGATCCACTTTTTCATTTGGTTTGATGCATGATTTGAGTGATCTTCTTCACTACATAGATAGCTTTCACCGAATTGAAGGATTTAGTTTC
The DNA here is from genome assembly GCA_031772625.1 of Pinus tabuliformis. Lineage (NCBI taxonomy): Eukaryota > Viridiplantae > Streptophyta > Pinopsida > Pinales > Pinaceae > Pinus > Pinus tabuliformis. Next base: position 702,481,272 of record CM062812.1, read on the forward strand.
ATCATCTAGTTTGCATTTTAGGAATAGGTAACATCATTAAGGCCTTGAAATTGAAACATAATTCCAAGATCAACTTTAAAATCTATCAATTAATCTAAGGAGCATTTGAAACATTAACATATATATTTAGTGGTCTAGGTTAGAGACGTGTTTCAATGTCTTTAAAACTTAGCAGTTGTCATTCGCTTCAGCATTAGACAACACTAGCATAGATTTGTGCTCCCCGTATCATTGCGTATATAAAGGGAGACCCCCATAGGTTGCAAACCTTTATCCATAGGAAGTCGAGTATGTCACCTTGTAAATGTGATACATAGAACACAACATTCGGGGAGATTGCTTGCACATAAGTCAAGTACTTGGTAAATTTATTTGATGAGGTGTATATTGTAGTTCACGGTTACTTGGTACTCCTTTTACCTAGATTCACTTAAGCAGTCATTTCAATCTTTTATGACTCATTAAATTTGAAAAGATCATCGAGAAAGTTGTCCTTTCAAGCTCCCTAATCATCGAAAGTGACTAGAGTCACATTTTCACCCTTTTCTCGACTCTTAAAAGATGAAAAGGAAAAGTTTTTGTTTCTAAAAATAACTACCCACGATAAACATGTCGAACCTAAGCAGTTGCTTCTTGGACCAATATTGAGTAAATCCCTGTTAATTTCAATATTGTTAAAAGCCTTAAATGAATCTCCTTTCCTTTTTTTCTTTTGAGAGGAAGCCATCATGGCTAAACCATTGAGTTCATCTCATAGTTCCCATTCATTGTTTGATACTGAAGATTCCTCCCAAGGATTTCATCCGAAAATTCCTCATTCACTTGAGGATCAAGGTTTTGAACTTAGTCTCATTCCAAGTATCTAGCCTTTGTCTTCTCGTTTGCCTCCATCAGATTCTTGGTCACCTTAAGAACCTAATATGGATTCCTCTGATAATCCTATTTAGAACCCTAAGATACCATAGACTCCTGAGAGTCCGTAGAGGCTTATCGACTATTCGTCAAGTCCTTTGTTCAATTTTGTTGTGATATCTCCTCAACGCCCTTACAGTACGTATGACTGGCCTAGTATTCCTTTGGAGTTATCCCTTCGTACATCTCGGGTTCCTCGTCACCAATCGTTTCCATCTATGGAGTCAGAAGGTGAAATCCTGGTCTCCTCTCCATGTCATTCAGAAGTTTCCGCTACCCATGCTCCTCACATCGATGATGAACAAGGGTATGAATTTCCTCCAGAAGGATTTCATTATATAGGAAGAGTCTCGTTTCTCTCCTTTCATGAGATTAGTGGACCCATGTTGCCACATGGTTATACCACTTTAGTTCAGTTAGTTTCACGTACTCCTTGTGCCTTGTCATTATATCAAAACCCCATCTCATCTTCCAATTCTATTCCTACATCAGGCCCCTTCATTCCAAACATGACCTCTCGAACTACTGTATAAATTGCAGTCACCAGTTCTTGTTCAACTACCATTATTTCACAGCCTGTCTCGTCATTTCAACCGACCCTTACGGTTCAACTAACTGTTTCAAGTTAGGTCTTGGTAAGTTCTTCTACCCCTCCATAAAGTGGACAGACTATGCCACTGCCTGGAGGAAAGATCTGAATTATCCTCTTGTGTCACGCGAAACCAATGTGAGTGGATTACAAACTCACATGGTTGGAGTTAATCAACCTTATTAAGGTGTTATTCCTAACCTTGTTGTTCCATCCGAGTCAGGTAACATCCAATATCAGAAGCCTTATATGGCTCAGGTTCCGCTCCAATAGGCTTATGTCCCATATGGTTCACAAGCCTTTGTTAATTCGTCTTACATTCCTCAAATTGGAGCTTATGTCCAACCTATTCAATCTGTTATTCCTTGTGGATATGGCTAGATCCAATTCAAGAACTATCAATACCCTCAAGGTATAACCCAAAGAACTGTCCAACTACCCTTGTAGTAACAAGGACAACCTTTGCAACAACAAGGGAAATCTTTGCAGCAGCAAGGGAAAGCATTGCAGCAGCAAGGGAACCTGTCATAGTAGCAAGGGCAACCTTTGCTGCAGTCGCAGCAGCCTTTGCAGCCGCAAACTCAGTTTGTTCAGCAATCTTCTCCACCTTTATCCTCACAAGGCCAACCTTTGCAGCAGCAAGGTCAACCTTTACAGTAGCGAAGTCAGCCTTTACAGCAACAAGGTCAGCGTTGGAAGCAACAAGATTTATATGCATATCAGCAAGGTCGGCCTTTGCAAGGCCAAGGTCAACCCCTACATCAGTAGTGTCAATCTCCTTACATCCAAGGTCAACAGGTTCAACAACCTTATAACCCATGTGTCACGTACAATGCTTACCAACAGCCTATGGTAGGACAATACCAAGCCTACCCTAGACCAAATCCACCTTGCGGTCAAGGGAACCCTCAATGGAGACAAAATTAGGTTCAATATGGACAAAATCCTCCACTGTGGGGACAAAATCATTACCAACAAGGATGGACTCTGGAGTTTAGGTCTCCTTAAAGGCCCTATATGTCGTTTAACATGCAATTTCCTTTCCTGGCTATGTTGGAGCTGCCTGATGTCTTGAGGCTCACGAATGATCCCATTCTTCATTCACCTTTCTGACCTCCAGTTCCAACGAAAATTTCAAGCGATTACCCCAAATTCAAGGGAAAATCGAAGGAGGATCCACAAGCCCACGTGATGACTTATCTCCTCTAGTTCTCCTCTAATTTGTATGTCAATGATTCCATCCGTCTTCGACTCTTTCAAAGAAATCTCACAGGTGCTACTGCTAAATGGTACATCGAATTACCTCGAGGTACCTAAGGTGACTTCAACTCTCTCACTATGGCTTTCCTCACTCATTTCCAATTGCCAGTTCGATATGAAACTGGCACTCATTTTCCTACATCTCTTATTCAAGACATTGTGACCCACATCTCTGATCATATCCATGAATGGAGACATCGGCGTCGCCTCATCAAAATTGAGATTGCTGATGAGTTGTTGACAGAATGGTTCACAAAATCATTCATCAACAATATTGCTAAGGACATAGCTATGGGTGGATGTTTTACTAAAGATCGAGCTATCACCCGTGCCCAGTGTTTAGACTTGGTCTATTCGCAATCTGGCACATTATACGAGATGTTACCTGATGCTTTGAGACCATCCTCAGATCTGAAAGCATCAAAGTCTCATGATACACCACCTATTGATGGTGTAATTGGTTCCTTGTATCAGACTTCCACGAAAGCTTCTTCGAAGCAGAAATCTATCTCGAACACTCGTTCCAATAATCCCTCTAAAAATTCATCTAGGCTTGGTTAAACCTCTGAGGTGCATGTTGTTCAGTATATTGCAGTAGATAAGGCTTCTATAGGTAAAAATAAGGGCAAAGGTAAGGCCAAAGCCAATGCCCCAAAGAAGGACCCTCCTAAATCATTTGCTCATGATGCTTCTAGAAGAAAGTTGAAATATCCTTGCCTCATCTGTGAGGAGGATCCTTACACTAAGGATTGTCCCCAAAGATCTGAAGTTTGTCACTTGCTGAAAGGGACCTTAGCTATATTAAAAGAACCTTTTCCATCACAGTAGATGCAGTTAGTAGACCAACCTCAATCTTCTACTTCCTTAGGTTCCCAAGTGTTCATGATGCAAGGTTCATCACCTATCTCGATTTCTACTCAAACTAAGGACTTCAATCCACGCCTAAGCAGACGATGGAGAAAGAAGCTACTGATACTCCTTCTACTTCTACTCTATCCAATTCTAGTCTGCGGCATATTGAGTGCCCTAACAGTGAATCCATCATTCGACCACCTCCCCAAGGCATTCTTTGGAAGTCATCTTTTAATCCAAATGCTAGAGTTGCACAACATTACAATATTGTTGAGGATTTAGCTTAGGCACCTTTGACAATGTCTACCTTGGAGGTTCTCCAGTCCTATCCAATGCAAAGGAAGTCACTGTTATCTCAACTACAACCTTCTTCTTGGGCGAAGCTAGACCCACAACATATTTTGTGTGGTGTCTTCTTTGTTTTGTGTGCTTCGTTTTCCTCATGAAGGAAAATTAGTCACTATTGATCAAGTGTCCTTTTCTTCTGGTTCATCCAACGACAACGTTCCTTACATGGGAAATAATGAGATTCATTATGAGATTGTGGGTGCAGGTCTCTTCAAATACTTTTCCTTAATGGGTACTTTTATTCTCCCACCTCCAAATATTCATTCAGTCAATATGATCTTGGACTCTATGGATCCTTGGATTATCCCCACTCCGGATCAGATTGATTCATTTGCAATGCTATGCCTTTAAGTCCATTGGAGATAAATTATCAAGAAATTGCCTTGGCTTCAATGGCCACTTCGGAAAGTCATATTGTTTTCAGTATGAACCTGGACACTTACGTGCCATCTACTTGGCTTGGTTCTCGGGATTCTCCAGATCCTTTGAACGAGACATTCCCCAACGACGAGAGTATCATTGAGGTCATGTCTCTGGATGAAACTCCATGGAATGGTTTACATCATCTCTCTTCTTTTCTTCCTAGCCTTGATGAGATGCCTTCCTATCTTGAAGTGTATGTTTCTCATTATCCTACACCTCCACTTCAGACACCTGTCCTAGTGCATGAAGTCTTGTCGAAGGGTAATATGGGGAACATCACTCCTACAATGCCTCTTGAAATTTCCATTAAACTTGGAATTTTCGAGAACATTCATATTGGGGTTTCTTGTTCTCCAGATGAGATCAGGATTTATACTCAACTTTTTAAAGAATTCCGATACGTCTTCACTTGGTCATACAAAGAAATTCTTGGTATAAATCTAGTAATAGTGGTGCATGAGATTTCAACTTATCTTGGTGCTAAGCCTATTCGACAACAATTTTTACATGTGCACCTTTGGAAGGCTACTGCTATCAAAGCAGAAGTGGAGAAGCTTTTAAAAGCAGGTTTTATTTATCCTATTCCATTAACGGATTGGGTGTACAATATCATCCCTATTGCCAAAAAGAAGGGCACGATACATGTTTGTGTTGATTACCACGATATCAATTGCGCTTGTCCTAAGGACAATTATCCTACTCCATTTATTGACCAGATCATCGACAAATGCATAGGGAGTGAGATTTTCTCTTTCATGGACGACTTTTCTGGCTATAACCAGATCAACATTTCACCTACTGATCAGCATAAAACAACCTTTATCTATGCTTGGGGTACTTTTTCTTATAAAAAGCTTCATTTTGGCTTGAATAATGCTGACACTACCTTCCAACGAGCAATGTCTTATGCTTTTCGTGACATTCGACACATTGTTCAGCCATACCTCGATGACTTATCAGCTCATTCTGTTAAGCATTGTGACCATCCAGATAACTTAAGATCCATATTTTTACGATGTCGACATTACGATATCTATCTTAATCCAAAAAAGTGTGTGTTTTGCATCGAGTCTGGCCAACTCTTGGGTTTTGTAGTGTCTCGCAAAGGTATCCAGATTGATCCCTTGAAAGTTGAGGCCATTGTCAATTTACCCCCACCCCCCCCCCCCCCCACACACATTACCACAATTGCAGAGCTTGCAGGGAAACGCTAATTTTCTCCGTCGATTTGTCCCTAGTTACGTTGAGCTCGCCAAAGGTTTTACTCACTTACTTAAGAAGGGGATCCCTTTTATTTGGGATGAAGTTGCCTAGAAATCCTTCGATGATTTAAAATACACGCTGATCAGTGATCCTTTACTATACCCCCCCGATTATTGCCGTGATTCCTTCCTATATTTGCTTGCAACAGATACCACTATTGCTATGGTGTTAGTTCAAGACAACGATGACAACAACGAGCATGTGGTTTATTATTTGAGACAGAATCTTTTTGATACTGAGTATCGATATGCTCATGTCAAAAAGCTTCACTTGGCGGCAATTCATGACGTCCAAAGTTTTCAACATTATATCCTTTTCCGAAAAACCACCGTGATTTTTTATTGCAACCCCATGACATATATACTAACTCATCAGTTAGTGGGGGGAAATTACTCCAAATGTATTGTTATTCTACAAGAGTTTGATTTGGAATTTACTGTTGTCAATTCAAAGAAATTTCTTGTCTTTGTTGAATTGATCTATGCTCTTTCATCGTCAAGAACTTCAACTGATTTTACTGAGCAGATACCTGATGAAACTTTGTTTCTGATCAGCACCCTTGACCCATGGTATGGAGACATTATTGTTTATCTCCAAACCTAGACTTTCTGATCTGAGTTGTCCCGATTCGATCGACGTTGCATTTGGCATCAGTCTCAACCCTATCGGATCCTCGTTGATACATTGTATCGGGTAAGCGTGGACTCAGGTGTCTCACCATTGAAGAGGTTGAGTGGGTCTTAAATTATTGCCACTCTGGTGCTTGTGGTGGTCATATGTTTGGATATGCCACTACTCATAAAATCCTCCGCACTGGTTATTTCTGGCCTTCTATCTTCAAAGATTGCATTCTAGCCGTCCAAAAATTCCACGAATGCCATATTTTCAACTGCAAGGAGTGTGCCCCACCCGCACCCCTACACCCAGTAATTACATTGGCTCATTTTCCAAATGGGGCATGGTTATATAATCATCGTCGTAGACTATTTTACTATATGGGTCGAGGCGATGCCTACTTATAATGTTGACGGTATTAGTGCTGCTCAATTCCTTTTTAACCACGTCATATCATGTTTTGGTGTTCTGCAAGCTATCGTGACTAACCATGGAACACACTCTCATCAGCACATGATGGTAGAGATGACTGCTCAGCTGGGCCTTCGACATGATAGCTCAACTCCTTATTATCCTTGGGACAATGGCCAAGTTGAGGTAGTTAATAAATTTTTTATTACTATGCTTCAACGTAACGTTGGGAATCACATAAAGGATTGGAATTTAATGCTAATCTCAGCTCTCTAGGCTTACAGAACTTCTGCTAAGATGACCACTGGATTCACTCCATTCCAGCCGGCGTATGGTCTAGAGGCAACTCTTCCAACCAAATGTGAAATCCCTTCGCTTAATCTAGCTATCTAACTTCTTTTGAATACCTCACCTGAAGAGGAATGGATACTATATCTTGAAAGGCTTGACAAAACTCGTCGCATTGCTCTGATGGTCGTCGAAGCTCAAAAGAAACGAGTCAAAGCTCATTTTGACCAAACCGTTTCTCCTCGCACTTTTGCTGAAGGTGACTTGGTCCTTCTTTACGATCAATCCAATGATAAATTGGGGATAGGCAAGTTCAAACCCATGTGGCATGGGCCCTACATCATCAAGCGTGTCTTACAGAAAGGTGCCTATGAGCTATGTGATTACGAGGGAAATGCATTGTCACAACCTTGTAATGGGTTGTATCTCAAGAAGTATTGTGCGTGAAATTCATATAATAACTTTTGTACATTAGTGTGTTAATTCATTAGTGTGCATTTTTTATTTTTGGTATGTTTGTTTGCTTTGCACACGAGTTTTTCTGCTTACCCTATGTTCCACTTGGTTTGCAGATGTCGTCAAGCCATTATGTTGGTTTTTCTTATGGTGCTTGTCATAGCACACAGAACCTCTCTTCCGCAACATGGGTACTCTATGACCCTAATGGTGAGCTGATTAACTTACAAGGTATCTGCCTTGGTCGAACAACCAATAATATTGCTGAATATAGTGCAGTTATTGAACTCTTGTCAAAAGCAGTTGCTCTTGGCATTAGGGATTTAGTTGTCAAGTTGGATTCACAGCTCATTGTGTTACAATTAAACAATCATTACTCAGTGAGAAATCCACAAATATTGCTTGTGTATCTACGTGTTATATTTCTAGAAAGAAACTTTGATTACATTACATATCAACATATTCCATGTAATTTAAATACATTAACAGATGCATTGGAAAATTTTGTTCTTGATAGGGATTTGCGTCATTTATAAAAATGATCATGTTATGGACACATAAGTAGGAATAAAACATATATATATATATATATATATATATATATATATATATATATATATATATATATATATATATATATATATATATATATCGCGTCTATTGAAGTGTTTACATAAATATTAAAAAAAATAGAGTGTTTTGGGACACTTGGCTTTCAAATCCTATAAAATGTGTAAAATACTAGAGAAGCAATCAAAATGCACAGTGTTCACGATAGCACGAGATTGCACTGATCACTCGGCCTAACAGCCGACACAATCTCGCAGAGACTCCCACTGTGTGTCTCTTCCAACGCAGTGGAACATCATCAATAGTGGCATACTCTGGGACTCCATGTGATCCAGGTGGATGTTGGTGGCTACCCACCTATCCCACTTGGACCCCCACAACTATCTCTTTCATTTTTTTTCAGTTTCCTTATTTGTAGCACAATTTACTATTTTTAGCAATTTTCGGGTCCTGAACTTCTAGAGCCATTTTAAGGCCCTAAACGACTTTTTTGGGAAATTTGGGAGCAACATGGGTCCACAGATCGATATTTCTCTTCCCAAAGTTGTATTCCTTAGATAGATATTTCTAATGAGACATTGTGCGCATCAAACGGAGATCATATGCCAAAGTTACGACCCTGGGAAGTTGATGTATCAATTTACCCAAACGGGGCCCATAGTTTGGCGCTTCATCTCCCAGGGTTAGGTTTTTGGATGTTTAGGGTTTTCCATTATTTCTAAGAAATAAATAGGCCTTTGAGCCTCATTGTAACATATCTCAGAAGCATGTAGCTGCCACATCTCTCCTAAGAGATAAGCTACCATCACCTGAGCTAGTTTACTTCCATTTCTGTTTGTAAGCATATTTTAGTATTTTACATTAATGAAATGAAGTATTATTTCTGCTGCATCTCTCTATCTATGGTTATATCTATCATTTGTTGCATTCCTATTTAAATCTGTATCAGTGGTATCAAACCGGTTTGCTCTTTCTCTATCTTCCTTTGCATGTCCCCAACGAGGTCGGGATATAAGGAGTTAGGGCTTGAACTAGTCGAACCTTTCCAAGACCAACCTCACAAATCCCGACGACCTCCCATGGTGATTGAAAAGAAAGATGAGGGGGCAGGAGATCCTATCAAAATATTGCTTGAAGAGGCCCTCGAGTGACAAAGGAATGCGATGATGGACAACTTTGCCCAGATCCTTCAACGGCTACCCAGGGGCAACACATCTACTCCCAGTAGCTACTCTGGAAGCGCCACACCCTTTAAGGTACAAGTTAACTTTGAAATCCCCATATTCAAGGGTCAGATAGATGCAGATGCCATAGATAAATGGTTAAATATGATAGAGGGTTATTTTTCTGATTCAAGGGTCAGATAGATGCAGATGCCATAGATAAATGGTTAAATATGCCAGAGGGTTATTTTTTTGTTCATGATTTTTCCAATCGGGAAAATATTATTTTCGCACTTCTCAAAGCAGCTCCCCACGTCAAGGACTAGGGGGAAACCTATTGCGAGTAGAAGGATGGAAGTATGAGCTCACTATTTTCAGCCACACCCACTTGGAATTCATTCTGGGATTCCACCAAGGAGAAGTACTACCCTGTCAAAAGCTATGAGGAAAAATACATAAAGTGGACCACGCTGCGGCAGAGAAGGGACCAAGATGTGTCGGAGTTCACAAACATTTTTCATACCCTTCGCACACAGTTGGGTATCAAGGATTCTGAGCTGCATTTGGTACTCAAGTACCATAGATTCTTACACAGATACATCCAAGATGAGATGGAGTTCCTGAACAGCTCCTCGCTCGGCACGACATACAGATACGTTGTCAAGATCGAGTAGAAGTCTAAACAGAAGAAGCGAGACTTTGGATCTATGAATTCAAAGACCAAAGGACAAAGCCAATGCAGGGTGACCTAAGACAACCCATTGAAGATGAAAGAAAATAACAATAGCACAAAGTTGAAGAAGGACACAGGAAAGTGGTGTGAGTTCCATAAGAGCCCCACTCATAACACAAGTGAGTGTCAGACCAAGCAGCCACTAGTTGTCAAGTTGAAGGCTTCAGAATCAGATGCATGTTCTGTCCCTGAGTTAGAACCTGACAAGGGGAATGGCAAAGGGAAGTAGATCATTGAAATAGAGTCCAATGCCACTATTGCCACCTCCAAGATCCAGAATAATGAGCCTGAAGATCTAGAGGAGGGGAGGCAACTTTTCCACTCACAAATGCGGGTGAAGGGTTCGCCGCTGCAATTCATTGTTGGTAGTGGGAGCCAAAAGAACCTCATTTCAGCAAAGGTCATGAAGCGGCTGGGCCTACTAACCACACCACACCCACAACTCTACATCATCGAGTGGCTTCACCAAGGATGAGATATCTGAGTCCACCAGTAGTGTCGCCTTCCCTACAACATCAAGCCCTTCACAGATAAGGTATTGTGTGATGTTGCACCTCTTGATGTTCGTGATATACTATTAGGACAACCATACTTATGGAGGCAACATGATGTGTATGAGTCAAGGCCTCGTGTTGTTATTATTTCTTTGGATAATTAATTGTACAGGATACTAGAGAGAGCCCCACCTACCACCACCTCTTTGATCACTGCTAAGAAAGGTAGCAAGCTCATCCCCTAGACTAGGAAATTCATTTTCTGTCTGGTTCACTCCCAAAGTAAGGGGAATATTTTCACCACATCCATGACCCCCATGAAGGGTCCCTCCATGTAGCATTAGCAACAGAGGGATACGATCATCTTCTCCTCACCCACAAGGGTACTGTTGTGTTGTCAAGTCAATCATTTGGCTGATTTGACTTCCAGAGCACCTCTACCCAATAGGCCGATCTATTGCCACTCCATTCTGGAAAATTCCAAGTACAAGCAATGACATGATCAACATCGGGTGCCACACAAGTTTTAGGTGGGTGACAAAGTCTGGTTGCATCTACAGAAAGAATGCCTTACAATAGCCCATCAGAAGCTCAGACCACTCTGACATGGTCCTTATACCAGTACTAAGGTTGTGGGAAATAGTGCTTTTGAGCATAGAATTCCCCCATTCCTTTGCTTTCACCGAGTGTTCAATATGGACCACCCTCGACCATTACTGGACACAGCAAAGGTTGCAGAACAACTCACCAGGACCAAGTTCAGCAACAATTTCCTCATCTCATGGAGGGACTCAACGCAATGGGGACGATTGCTTCCTAAAGGGGGAGGAATGATCCAGGCGGATGTTGGTGGCCTCCCACCTATCCCACTTGGACCCCCACAATTGTCTCTCTTTTAGTCTTTTTAGTTTGCTTATTTGTAGCACAATTTACTATTTTTAGCAGTTTTTTTGGGTCTTGAGCTTCTAGAGCCGTTTTGAGGCCCTAAATGATGTTTTTTTGGGAAATTTGGGTGCAACATGAGTCCATGGATTGATGTTGATCTTCCCAAAGTTGTAGTCCTTGGATAGATCTTTCTAACGAGATATTTTGCGCGTCAAACGTAGATTGTATGCCAAAGTTACGATCTCGGGAAGTTGATGTACCAATTTACCCAAACAGGGCCCATAGTTTGGCGCTTCATCTCCTAGGGTTAGATTTATGGATGTTTAGGGTTTTCCATTGTTCCTCAACAATAAATAGGCCTTGAGCTTCATTGTAACACAGTTCAGAGGCATGTAGCCGCCACATCTCTCCTCAGAGATAAGCTACCATCGCCTGAGCTAGTTTACTTCCATTTTTGTTTGTAAACATATTTCAGTATTTTACATTAATGAAATGAAGTATTATTTTTGTAGCATCTCTGTATCTATGGTTATATCTATCATTTGTTGTGTTCTTGTTTAAATCCGGATTAGTGGTATCAAAGTGTTATGCTCTTTCTCTGTCTTTCTTTGCATGTCCCCAACGAGGTCGGGATATAAGGAGTTAGGGCTTGAACTGGTCGAACCTTTGCAAGACCAGCCTCGCAAATCCTGATGGCCTCCCATGGAAGATGAAAAGAAAGATGAGGGGGCATGGGATCCTATCAAAATCTTGCTCAAAGAGGCCCTCGAGTGAGAAAGGAATCCGACGATGGACAACTTTTCCCAGATCCTTCAACGGCTACCCAGGGGCGACACATCTACTTCCAGCAGCTACTCTGGAAGCGCCACACCCTTTAAGGTACAAGTTAACTTTGAAATCCCCATATTCAAGGGTGAGATAGACATAGATCCCATAGATAAATGGTTAAATATGTGAGAGGGTTATTTTTATATTCATGATTTTTCCATTCAAGAAAAGATTATTTTCGCACTTCTCAAAGGAGCGCCCCACGTCAAGGACTGGTGGGAAACCTACTGCGAGCAGAAGGATGAAAGTACGGGCTCACTATTTTCAGATGCACCCACTTGGAATTCATTCCGAGATGCCATCAAGGAGCAGTACTACCCTGTCAAAAGCTATGAGGACAAATACATAAAGTGGACCATGCTACGGTAGGGAATTGACCAAGATGTGCCAGAGTTCACAAGCATTTTGCATACCCTTCACACACAGTTGGGTATCAAGGATTCTGAGCTGCATTTGGTACTCAAGTACTGCAACTTCTTACACAAATACATCCAAGATGATATGGAGTTGCTAAACATCTCCTCGCTCGGCATGGCATACCGATATGCCGTCAAGATAGAGCAAAAGCCTAAACAGAAGAAGCGAGACTTTGGATCTGCGAATCTGATGACCAAAGGACAAAGCTAAGGCAGGGTGACCCAAGACAACCCATCAAAGCCAGAAGAAAATAAGAACACCACGAAGTCAAAGAAGGACACACGAAAGTGGTGTGAGTTCCATAAGAACCCCACTCACAACACAAGTGAGTGTGGGACCAAGCAGTCGCTGGTGGTTGAGTTGAAGGCTTCAGAATCAGATGCATGTTCCAACCCTAGGTCAGAACCTGACAAGGGGAATGGCAAAGGGAAGCAGATCATTGATGCAGAGCCTAGCACTACTATTTCCACCACCATGATCTAGAAGAATGAGCCTGAAGATCCAGAGGAGGGGGAGCAACTTTTCCACTCACAAATGTGGGTGAAGGGTTCACCGCTGCAATTCATTGTTGACAGTGGGAGCCAAAAGAACCTCATTTTAGTAGAGGTTGTGAAGCGGCTGGGCCTACTGGCCACACCACACCCACAGTCGTACAACATCGAGTGGCTTCACCAAGGACGAGATCTCCAAGTCCGCCAACAGTGCTGCCTTCCCTACAACATCAAGCCCTTCACGGATGAGGTATTGTGTGATGTTGCACCTCTTGATGTTTATGATGTACTATTATGCTAACCATACTTATGGAGGCAACATGCTATGTATGAGTCAAGGCCTTGTGCTGTTATTATTTCTTTGGATAATTCATTATACAAGATACCGAAGGTAGCCCCACCTACATCCACCTCTTTGGTCACTACTAAGAAAGGTAGCAAGCTCATCTCCCAAACCAGGAAATTCATTTTCTATCTAGTTCACTCCCAAGTAAGGGGAATATCATCGCCACATCCATGACCCCTTCGAAGGGTTCCTCCACATAGCAGTGGCTAAGGGATATAGTCATCTTCTCCTCACCCACAGGGGTACTATTGCGCTATCAGGTCAAGCATTTGGCTAATCTGACTTCCAGAGCAACTCTACCCAATAGGTTGATCTATCACCACTCCATTCAGGAAAATTGCAAGTATAAGCAGTGACATGATCAACATCGGGTGCCACACAAGTTTCAAGTGGGTGACAAATTTTAGTTGCATCTATAGAAAGAATGCCTTACAAGAGCCCATTAGAAGCTCAGACCACTCCGACATGGTCCTTGCACTAGTACCAAGGCTGTGGGAAATAATGCTTTGGAGTATAGCATTCCCCCATTCCTTCACCTAGACTGAGTGTTCAATATGGACCTCCCTCAACCATTACTCGACACAGCAGAGCTTGCAGAACAGCTCACCAGGGACTAAGTTCAGCAACAGTTTCCTCATCTCATGGAGGAACTCAACGTAATGGGGACCAATGCTTCCTAATGGGGAAGGAATGATCCAAGTGGATGTTGGTGGCCACCCACCTATCCCACTTGGGCCCCCACAATTGTCTATTTCAATTTTTTCAGTTTCCTTATTTGTAGCACAATTTACTATTTTTAGCAGTTTTCGGGTCTTGAACTTCCAGAGTCGTTTTGAGGCCATAAAAGATGTTTTTTGGGAAATTTGGGAGAAACATGGTTCCATGGACCGACCTTGCTCGTCCCAAATTTGTATTCCTCAGATAGATCTTTCTAATGAGATATTTTGTGTGTCAAACGAAGATCGTATGCCAAAGTTACGACCTCGGGAAGTTGATGTACCAATTTACCCAAATGGGGCCCATAGTTTGGCGCTTAATCTCCTAGGGTTATGTTTTTGGATGTTTAGGGTTTTCCATTGTTTCTTAGCAATAAATATGCCTTCAAGCCTCATTGTAACACAGTTTAGAGGCATGTAGTCGTCACATCTCTCATCAGAGATAAGCTACCATCACCCAAGCTAGTTTACTTCCATTTATGTTTGTAAGCATATTTCAGTATTTTACTTTAATGAAATGAAGTGTTATTTCTATTACATCTCTATATCTATGGTTATATTTGTCATTTTTTTTGTTCTTGTTTAAATCTGGATCAATGGTATCATCGCGGTCTGCCCTTTCTTTGTCTTTCTTTGCATGTCCCCAACAAGGTCGAGATATAAGGAGTTAGGGCTTGAACTGGTCGAACCTTTGCAAGACCAGCCTCGCAAATCCCGACAGCGTCCCATGGTAGATGAAAAGAAAGATAAGGGGGTAGGAGATCCTATCAAAATCATTCTTGAAGAGGCCCTCGAGCAACAAAGAAATGTGATGATGGACAACTTTGCCCAGATCCTTCAACGGCTACCCAGGGGTGACACATCTACTTCTAGCAGCTACCCTGGAAGCGCCACACCCTTTAAGGTACAAGTTAGCTTTGTAATCCCCATATTCGAGGGTCAGATAGATGCATATGTTATACATAAATGGTTAAATATGCTAGAGGGTTATTTTTCTGCTCATGATTTCTCCAGATGGGAAAAGAATATTTTCGCACTTCTCAAAGCAACCCCCCACATCAAGGACTACGGGGAAACCTACTATGAGCAGAAGGATGAAATTACGGGCTCAATATTTTCAGTTGTACCCACTTGGAATTCATTCTAGGATGCCATCAAGGAGCAGTACTACCCTGTTAAAAGCTATGAGGAAAAATACATAAAGTGGACCACGCTGTGGCAGGGAAGGGACCAAGATGTGACGGAGTTCACAAACATTTTTCATAACCTTCGCACACCGTTGGGTACCAAGGATTCTGAGCTACATTTGGTACTCAAGTATCATGGCTGCTTACACAGATACATCTAGGATGAGATGGAGTTCCTGAACATATCCTCGCTCGGCATGGCATACCTATACACTATCAAGATTGAGCAGAAGTCTAAACAGAAGAAGTGAGACTTTGGATCTGCAAATCCAAAGACCAAAGGACAAAGCCAAGGCGGGGTAACCTAAGACAATCTGTCAAAGCTGCAAGAAAAGAACAACACAATGAAGTCAAAGAAGGGCACAGGAAAGTGGTGTGAGTTCCATAAGAGCCCCACTCACTATACAAGTGAGTGTCAGACCAAGAAGTCGCTAGTGGCCGAGTTGAAGGCGATGAATGTTCCGACCCTGAGTCAGAACCTGACAAGGGGAATGGCAAAGGGAAGCAGATCATTGATGTGGAGTGCAGTGCCACTACTTCCACTGCCAAGATTCAAAAGAATGAACCCGAAGATCCGGAGGAGGGGGAGCGACTTTTCCACTCACAAATGTGGCTAAAGGGTTCATCACTGCAATTCATTGTTAACAATGGGAGCCAAAAGAACCTCATTTCAGCAGAGGTCACGAAGTGGCTAGGCCTACTTACCACACCACACCTGCAGCCATACAACATAGGGTGGCTTCACCAAGGATGAGATCTCCGAGTCCACCAGTAGTGCCGCCTTCCCTACAACATCAAGACTTTCATATATGAGGTATTATGTGATGTTGCTCCTCTTGATGTTTGTGATGTATTATTTGGCCAACCATACTTATTGAGGTGGCATGCTATGTATGAGTCAAGTTCTCGTGTTGTTATTATTTCTTTGGATAATTCATTATACATGATATCGAAGGTAGCCCCACCTACTGCCACCTCTTTGATCATTGCTAAAAAAGGCAGCAAGCTCATCTCCCAAACCAGGAAATTCATTTTCTCTCTAGTTCGCTCCCAAAGTAAGGGGAATATTGTTGCCACATCAATGACCCCTACAAAGGGTTCCTCCACACAACAACAACAACAAAAGGATACGGTCATCTTCTCCTCACCCATAGGGGTATTGTTACGTTGTCAAGTCAATCATTTCACTGATCTGACTTCCATAGCACCTCTACCCAACAGGACGATCTTGTAGAATTTTCTAGAGTTAACAGTCAGTTGATGCATGCATGCACTCAACTAGTGCTACTCTAGTTAACTAAATATTCCTTCATCAGAAACTCATGCATGTATATTCTGAGAAAGACCGAGTTGAGATTAAAGACAAGGATAGTGTACTATCAGTTGCATGTTTTTTCTTATAAAGAAAAGTCATGCATGCAGTCAAAGATTCATTCCTTGGGGATTGCGTAGTTCTGACAGTTTGTGAGAGATTTTTCCACTTGGTAACTGGAGAATCATCCACAAGGAACAACACAAGGAAATAGGAGATTGGAGGGTAGAGAGGAAGGCTTGAGAGAAGCCAATATTTCTTGTGAGCATCTGTGAGGATTGTACTGAGAGCTGGCTAGCTGTGAGAGATAAGGGTTTGTATAATTCTTATGTATTTCCACCTTGTATGCTAATACATATAGTGGGGTTTTTAGCTAAGGCTTTCCCCAAAGTATTTTCATGTGTATTATGCCTTGATTATTCTTCTTCTGGTTATATTGTTCAGCTCGATCTTTAAGCTTCCGCAAATTGATATTAGAAGTAGGTTATAGTATTTTGCTTTGATTTATATTGCATTATCGAGTTAACCTACATCAAATTTTATACATGGTATCATAGTTGGATTTGTAGAAAATTCTACCTGGTATCGGAGCTATGAACAGGATACTAGGAAGAGAATTCGAAGTTTGAAGTTTGGGGTTGCAGGTGCAAATCGAATTCATATCATACTTCAAGGTTGGCCAATGGCGTTCTATGGCTTGAGACTCGTGTATGCCTTGGAAGGTAGCTCGAATTACATACCATGGAAAGATAGAATGGAGGTTGTATTAGAAGACAATGGCTTGAAAGAATTCATTGATCAAGAAATCCAAAATCTAGCTTCAACTAATGCACAAGAGTTGCTTCAGTGGAAGAAGTGAGTGGCGAAGGCAAGACGAATAATCCTTGAGGGAGTTTGAGACCATATTGTCTCGAGTCTCCATGGGAAGGATACTCCATTTTCAATGTGGAAGACATTGAAGGACCTCTACCAGAACAGTAGCGGCCAAAAGAAATTGGCACTCAAGGATAAGCTTCAAAGAATCAAGATGGAGAAGGGCGATACTATTTCCACATATCTAAACAAGCTCACCACCTATAGACATGAGCTTGGCAGTGTGGGAATAACTACTGCCGATGATGATATGGTGATCCTTGCTCTCCTTGGCCTTCCAAAGAGTTGGAATAACTACCAGGACTCTGTGAATGGAAGGGAGAAACTGTCGGATTGGGAACGACTATGGTCGGATCTTATGCAGGAGGAGATCAGGAGGAGCACACGAGATGGTTCTTCATCTGTTATAGACATTTTTGTGCCTCGCAGCATGGAGCATGAAATGTCAATAATTACAGGGATCCTCAGTCCCTAAACATGTTGTTCTTACCCCTCGAGGAACAAGGTCAGCAAACCACAGCACTTCCTATCAGTTCTCCACCTGAAAACACTTAAAAACAGGCTATTTTTGGATCATGTCAGCTGCTCCACTGAGCATCTGCGCTGAATGTCAACTGCTCCTCCTTGTACCTGCGCTGAAAGTCAACTCTAATGAAGGCTACCTGCGCTGGGCGAGATTGGCCAAGTGGCACAGTCATTCTGCAAGGTGTCAATTGCCCAGGAAGCTTCCAAACTGACACTTGGTTCAAGGAATTCGCCCTGTGATGAGTAAGAGGTACTTGATCTCCATGTGGAAGCAAGGATCTCCAAGTGGACTCAAGAACTGAAGTTTAACTGAAGAGGGAGAGGACACAAGGCAGCTTTATGTCAGTCTCAAGCTGACTCATCCTTTCTCCTTCTACCCTATATATAGAGCTCTTCTATGAGGTCTAGGGAGGCTGGAATTTTGTGCAAAGCAAGGAAGTGCTGTTGGTTTACAGTTAGAGCTATTGGGTGATTGCTTTTATAGAGGAGAAGAGGAGATTTCTTGCTGCTGGGGAGGTGCTGCTGGATTGGAGCCATTTATGGTTGTAACCTTCTCAGAACCTTTTTCTTCTATCAATAAAGCTTTGATGTTCTCCTATATACTTGTATTGCAATGATGTATTGTTTTTATCTGTATATTTGATCCATTCTAATCCATGCATCAGTTATGAGTACATGTTTATTGTAGTTTCCCTCTCTTGTTTTTGCAGGATCTTTGTGTAGCTGGGCCGGCAAAGGGAGCAAGGAGCTGGGAACAAGAGGCAAAGAGAGAACACAGGATCGACAAAAGCGAAAGACATCGGTTGGTCAATCTTTTCTTCCTTCTCTGTACTTTCATAAAGGAAAAATATCAAAGCTTTACTTTCAGTTGTTGCTAAGGAACTATCACCCTTAGAGTAGGGATAGGGTCATTCCGAGTCGGATACTTTTCCCCACAACAAACTGGCGACTCCGCTGGGGAGCCTAGTATCTTGTTGGTGTTTGTAGTATCTTTGCTATTCATTTCCTGAACAAAAGAGTACCAAATCGAAAAGCTTTTGACTATATCAAAAGCGAAGTAGAGGGACTGCTACTCTTGCTCATTTTCTGAGCAGGTTCATGATTTGAAGAGCTGATCTACAAAAGACTCTTGTGCTCTTTGTGATAGCTTTTCATCCTCTTGATCATCCCTTAGCTTGTACTTGACCTATAGCTTTTTATTTCAGCAAAAACAGTGAATTTTTGAGCTTTTTATGACCCGGAAATCCTTGTAAACGCAACTCTCGTGTCTCAGTGCAGGCTGTCCAAAGGCAGTCTGCATTTCAGCGCAGGTACTCCCTTCGGGAACTGCGCTGAGAGTCAGTTTGACAGACCAGAGCCTGCGCTGGACCAGTTAGCCAGTGTCTTGCTGAGGTTTCCCACTGAGTCTTGGCCCTGTTTTCACTGTTATTTTGCTGCTGATTGCTTGTCATTTGTACTTGCTGTAAACCAACTTTCCTTGACATTATTCCGCCTCAGTTGTATGATGAAACTGTGATTGTTCTTTCAGTATTTCTTGTTTCAGTTACAGTTTCCCATTGTGAAAAGCAAACCAGTATAGCTGTGGCCTCTTAGATCCTGAACTGTAAAAGTGTCTTTGTGATCTTAAGAGCTAGTTTTGTTACTGTTCATGGCCGTTTGAGTTTGTTTGTTTTTCATTTTTGTGGTTTGAATCTATACATTTCCAGTGTCTAAACAAGTCGATCTTAAGGTGTCTTTTGATTTTGGACAAGCTTGTTTACTTTCGCTTGAAATTAGATTCAAAGTTATACAACAGTTTCCTTTTTGTCTTACATCAACATTAAGGAAAAAGAAAAGAAATATCTACATTGTGCATGTGCATTATTGACAGTTTGCATGTGATTTAGGAAAAAATGCATTTAGTGTGTGTTCTATGATCTGTGAGAAAAGTTGATGTCTTTCTTTTCCCTCAGTAGATTAAGGTTTTCAAAGTTGAAAGATTGAAAAGTTTTGCTTCTCATCTTAGATTGCATTTAGGAAGTTGTATACATACATCTCGTGGTGATCCTTAAAGGCAAACTGCTAAGCAAGATCAACATTAAAATAAATCCAATTTACATAACAACGCTTTGTAACATAACGCAAACATCTAGAGGTCTAGGTAGAGACGTGTTTCGGCGTCGTTAAACATAGTGACTGTCGATCTCTACGAAGGTGGGTGATTCCTCCTGAGAGTCGGTAGCACTAATACGGACTTGTGCTCCCACGTACCGTCGCGTATATATTGGGAGACCCCTATAGGCAATTATCCTTTATCCATAGGAAGCCGTGTCGGCTGCCCTACTGATCGCGATGCAGTGAACACAACATTCACAAAGATCGACCACCCGTACCGTAAAACGTATTCTGTGGTTTCGCGAAAAGTTTGGCACACCCTCTGCCTAGAACTCCAGAGCAGTTTCTTTTGGCCTTTTTCAAACTCTATAACTGAAAAAGTCCAACCGAGCATTTGTCACTTTGGGCTCGTTAATACATCGAAGGCGACTAGAGTCATCTTTAGTTTTTTCTCGACTCTTAAAACATGAAAAAGCAAGTTTGTGTCTAAAAGCGTCGTTAATAAAATTTATTTTAAGCGGAACAAAATCACCTGTTATTCCCACGTTGATCTTTCAGTTGAAAAGTATGGAGCCCACCAACCAAGGAGGCAACCTTGGCGGAAGTCCAAATCCCTTCTCCTCTTGGGGAGATGTTGGTGCGCCTCATATGGTGACATTGTCACTTCCAGGATTGACAATTGGCCTACCTGTATGGCTCTTTTCAACTAATGTAGTCCAGATCGCCACTAATCCTGAACAGTCGAATCAACAGTCAGAACAGTCTAGAACTACCCACCAGCCTTCCACTTCTTACAATACTTCCTCTGATCCTTCATCTTCGCAAGGTAGAGCTGGCAAAAGTCAACCTCCCAAGGAGAAGAAGGAAAAGAAGAAGAAAGAAAAGAAGCAGAAGGAGCCTATGGCGAAGGCGACTGGGGGCAAGCAGAAGACAGCTGACAAAAACTCACACACTGCACCGACCGGGCCTAAATCGCCATGTGTCATATGTAGAGGAGACCATTTCCACAGAGATTGTCCCTGTATTCCCCGGATACTAAGGGACTGGTCCCCTCGTTTGCACAATTCGGGGGCATCAACCTCTGACAATCAAGTTGATTGCTTTCCGTCAACCAGCGAAAGTGAAGGATCAAGACAAAAAGGGGGAGTAAGATTCCCCTGTATGTTGTGTGAAGGCAGTCATGCCATCCACCGTTGTCCCTTCTTAGACGAAGCGAAGAGAGTTTTGGAAGATCGTCCGGTTTCACAGGTAAAACTTCCTCCTGGATACAAAAAACTCGTGCCAAGTCCTTCGTTGGTTGAAAATACAGCTGGCCCGCTCAAGTGGTCGGCTGAAGCGTCAGTCACTGAAAATGAACCTACTGAATCCAGACCGGACGAAAGTCCAAAGGTCGATACGGCAGTTGACCCGGTTCTACCTTCAGAAGTTTCATCTTCAAATGACACCGTCGCCGAAGAGTCATCTTCATGCGACACCCTCACTGAAGAGAATAAGGATGACACCATCCAGGTTCTTTTCATTAGCACCGACTCTGATGAGCGTCAGGGCAATGCGCCCATTCCTTTATCGCAGGAAGGAACATCATCAGGGTCATACCCGGCCGTATATTCGGTCCCACCACCAAGCAACCTGGTTGTATCCTTTGATTGGAATCAACTAGGCAGACCCCGGTTACCAGCCAGTATACCATTCAGAATCATTGTCCAGATCTATAGAATGATTATGGCTGGTATTATCATTGATGAGGGGGCGTCTGTGAGTATCCTTTCCTCTGTTGCTTGGAAAGCACTGGGTTCCCCGACGCTTTTACCTGAGTTAAGAAATCTCTCAGGTTTTGATAAAGGAACCAGTCGACCATTAGGAATCCTCCCCAATGTGCCTGTTACATTGAAAGGGAAGACCGTCAATTTGAACGTGATGGTCGTCCAGGGACCCTTGGATTATAACCTACTCCTTGGACGTGACTATATTTATTGCATGGGAGCGATAGTCTCCTCACTCTTTAGAGTAATGTGTTTTCCACACGAAGGGAGGGTGGTCAAGCTCGTAGACCAACTTTCATTTCCGGGATCTCGCATCGCAAATAGTCAAATACCAATCCTAAATGGTCTGTTCACTCAAGATATGCCTCCACCCCCAGTCCTCCTTCCCGATGAGTGCGAGTGATTCGGAAAGAAAGACTGGAACCCAGGGGGCATGCACCCTGGTCTGCTTCGGGCAGAAGAAACCCTGGGTATAAGGTAGAATTTCCGCAGAAGAATATGACTAGTCCGTACCCCGTCCGTGGATGGAAGAGGGGTTGTTCTGGAATAGTATTCTTTTGTTAAAGTTATGTGTTTGGCAAAAGAGTCATTCACCTTTGTCTAAATAGGTGGGCACTGCCCAAGTAGGAATTCCCTTATTGCTACAAGTAGTAACCATCTTTGGGGAAAATCAAGCCTCACCCATTAAAACAAATGTTTTGAAGGATAAGTAGGGGCAGCCTCCAAAGAAAGAGATTCTATTGTTGTGACAGAGGGTAACCATCTTTGAGTAACCCAATGATAGACATCGCCGAAGAAAGAGATTGATTTGCGACAGCAAATAGAACCCTCTTCGGATAATAAGAAAGAGACAAGCCTCCCTCAATAATACCAATGTTTTGTCTTTGAGTAGTGTTCTTCTCTTGTCACAAATAGCTGTTCGTTAAAAGTTGGGCCGATGGGAAGACTGAGTACCGCGTAAGACCCCTTAAAATAACGAGAAGACTAGTATCGTTAACATTAGATTGGCAAGATGACAAGTAGCTGTGAACACCCAAAGAAAAGCAGAGGTAGGGGAGAGGAGGGGCAGCCTCGAAATTCTATCCTATGTCTGGGGGCATGCAAACTTTTGGAATGTGAGCGAGGGACGACTATTTATTTTTTAAATTTTTAGGTCCTCCCTTTAAACCTGTAGGTCTAACCCTTTAAACTCGTAGGATTAGCCGATTCCGACCTTGCATGAAGAAAGTCTGTGGGGCAAAGGTAAAAACTTGCCAAAATTGGAGCATAGCTTCGTGAGATAAAGCTCCTTAAAAAATAGCTATCTCACAGGAGGCGTTCTTATTCTATGACTGGTGTATCGAGCAGTTTTAGCACATAGTTCATGCTCGTTAAAAAATAAACGCAAGAATCGAGCAGTTTTAGCACATAGTTCATGCTCGTTAAAAAATAAACGCAAGATTCGAGCAGTTTTAGCACATAGTTCATGCTCGTTAAAAAATAAACGCAAGATCCGAGAAGTTTTAGCGCATAGTTCATGCTCGTTAAAAAATAAACATAAGTTGTGAGCAATCTTCCCCTAGAGTTCAAACTCACCCAGAAAAAATGAACCGGTAAATAACCTTGGTGAATGTAACCTTTGACAGCCATATTAAAGCCCTTGGTCGTGTTCTTGCAGTCTCACCTCCATCCGTTCATTTGGCCAAACGTTCATCTCCATATGTTTGTTTACCCATTTTGAGGAACAACTGCGAAGAGTGATTTCACTTAGCCATCCTTGTGACACTGCCGTGATTGGAATATTCCAACTTGTACCTGGAATCTGCTGCTATCCCTGCTTATCACTCGTTCCTCAAAAGACGAGTCTTCTTTGAGCTCTTTTCACTGACTCGTAAAATATGAAAAGTTTGCCGAGTTTTGGCCTTCCAGCTCGTTAAAGCGACCGGAAGAGCTATCCCTCCTCTAGATTTTAATCTTTTTGGACCTGAGGGATTATTGCACAAAAAGATCGAGCGCTTGTTTTGTTCGGCTCGTTAAAGCAATCGAAAATTCATCCCTTCTGTATTGTTTTATACTTTTTCGGACTTAAGGGATTAGATGACGAAAAAGGAATTATGGAGTTAACTTTCTGTACCTTTTTAGACTCTCTAAAAATGAAAAGGACCGAGTTTTCCTTGTCGTTAGACTCGTTAAAATGATTAAATAGCGACAAACTTGTCTTTAGACGAGAATGAGTTTCCCTATCGCTAAGCTCGTTAAATCATAGCGATGGGCTTGCCCGAAGGGCAGGTTATAGAACAAGCATATGTTATCCTCCTCAAGCTTGACAAAAATAAAGAGGTACTGGTTAGAAATGACTGGGGAAAAATTGGGAGAACATCAAAGCTTAATGGTAGCAAGTCGCTCTTGAACATGACACTTTTCTTCCGTACCACATCGGGTTGGGTTGTTTCATTCACCGGTCTCTTCACCATGGTCTTCGCCAAACCATCCACATTTTGGGGTAATGCTACCGATCCATCGCATCAGTGTCGTTATATGTTCAAGAGAGGTCATTCTGAAAGTGTCAACCGTGTCCCATCCACTGCCATACATTATCCTTCATCCATTCATGATCGCCACCCTGAATCATATGTCACAGTTTGTTTTCACCTCCACTAAAATCATTAGCTCCGTTCCGTGTCATTGATGTGGGATTCATTAAGGCCCTCCTTTGACGGATCGCTTCTTGTCGACTTCAGCTCATTATCCAAGAAGTTGATCTAGGAACAACCCCATCAGTACTTTGAAGCTTGCATGCCTCAATGGCAAGTTTCTCACTTCCGGCGACAGGTATACATCAATGACCTTCGACCAGAAGATTTTGCGTGGCGTTCGACGCCAAGTCCTTTATTCACGCCACGTGAATTGTACTGCAGTACCTTGAGGGTCATTATCATTATCGGTGATTCCTCTCGCGCTTGTTAACGGTTTTCATCATTGACCGGTAATCAAGCGATGTCTTTCCATGTTCGACTTCAGCGAAATTCTCACATGGATCGACTTGTACTTAGAGTGAAGATCGAACGAGTTTGAAGATCCCGGATCTAGTTTCATCCATCCGGGCTGCGATACATATTCAGGAAATATAAAAGCATTTGTCATGTGCATCATTGCAGCAGATGATCATCCTACTCAAAGGATGATAATTTCAGCAGAAAATTATCAGTCTACCATCAGACGATCGTCTGTTCTATGTACCAAAATGTATTTATAAAGCTGAGCATGGGAATGCCCGCCTCAGCTAGATCATGAAAACAGAATGAAAAATAATGTATTGTATTGTATTGTATTACAGGGCACCTCTCAGCACTTATATGAACTTCGGACCCTCTGGATAAAGCATTTCACCCGATAAACGACCTCATACTTTAGGGGGCAACTGTTATAGACATTTTTGTGCCTCGCAGCATGGAGCATGAAATGTCAATAATTACAGGGATCCTCAGTCCCTAAACATGTTGTTCTTACCCCTAGAGGAACAAGGTCAGCAAACCACAGCACTTCCTATCAGTTCTCCACCTGAAAACACTTAAAAACAGGCTATTTTTGGATCATGTCAGCTGCTCCACTGAGCATCTGCGCTGAATGTCAACTGCTCCTCCTTGTACCTGCGCTGAAAGTCAACTCTAACGAAGGCTACCTGCGCTGGGCGAGATTGGCCAAGTGGCACAGTCATTCTGCAAGGTGTCAATTGCCCAGGAAGCTTCCAAACTGACACTTGGTTCAAGGAATTCGTCCTGTGATGAGTAAGAGGTACTTGATCTCCATGTGGAAGCAAGGATCTCCAAGTGGACTCAAGAACTGAAGTTTAACTGAAGAGGGAGAAGACACAAGGCAGCTTTATGTCAGTCTCAAGCTGACTCATCCTTTCTCCTTCTACCCTATATATAGAGCTCTTCTATGAGGTCTAGGGAGGCTGGAATTTTGTGCAAAGCAAGGAAGTGCTGTTGGTTTACAGTTAGAGCTATTGGGTGATTGCTTTTATAGAGGAGAAGAGGAGATTTCTTGCTGTTGGGGAGGTGCTGCTGGATTGGAGCCATTTATGGTTGTAACCTTCTCAGAACCTTTTTCTTCTATCAATAAAGCTTTGATGTTCTCCTATATACTTGTATTGCAATGATGTATTGTTTTTATCTGTATATTTGATCCATTCTAATCCATGCATCAGTTATGAGTACATGTTTCTTGTAGTTTCCCTCTCTTGTTTTTGCAGGATCTTTGTGTAGCTGGGCCGGCAAAGGGAGCAAGGAGCTGGGAACAAGAGGCAAAGAGAGAAGACAGGATCGACAAAAGCGAAAGACATCGGTTGGTCAATCTTTTCTTCCTTCTCTGTACTTTCATAAAGGAAAAATATCAAAGCTTTACTTTCAGTTGTTGCTAAGGAACTATCACCCTTAGAGTAGGGATAGGGTCATTCCGAGTCGGATACTTTTCCCCACAACATCATCCAAGAATGATGATAAAGAAAATCTGGCCTTAGCAAGTAAGGCAAGGATAGGGAAGGGGAAGGCTTCCCATTTCAAATCAAATTCTTCTCATGGAGGGAAGAAGGGTGATATGTCTAAAGTAAGATGCTTTAATTGTCACAATATGGGACATTATGCGACTAATTGCCCATTGAAGAAGTTCAAGAAGGGATCCTTAGAAGGATCGGAAGGTGAGGCCTTAGCCTCTCAGTTCGAAATGGAATTTACCCTCATCGCATGCATGGTGTCATCAATGATGGGTTGTGTCTGGTATCTTGATAGTGGAGCCTCATTCCACATGATCGGTGATAAAAAATTATTCAATCCCTTGGAGGAGAAAGACCTCAAGATGCACATAGAGATGGGTGACGATGGAAGGTACAATGTTTTAGGAGTGGGCACGATTTATTTTAAGAGGGAGGATGGAGCTCCTCTCACCTTGACATATGTGAAGTATGTGCTTGGACTGAAGAAGAACTTGGTATCGGTCACGATTTTGGAGGAAAAAGGCTACGATGTTGTCTTTAGTAAAGGAAAGGTGTTCCTAAGACACATAGCCACGGGTCAAACCAAGAGGATAGGGATTCAGGTGAAGAATCTATATAAACTAGAGGTAGATGATTGTGCAGCATTGAGTACGAAAGCAGAATTGCTGTAAAGTAAAGACATTGGTGAGTTGTGGCACAGGAAGTTGGGCCACTTGCATAATGGGGCTTTGAAGATAATGTAGCAAATATCTATAAGACTCCCCAAAGGTAAACTTGAGCAAGTTGACACATGCAAAGGTTGTACCTTGGGAAAGTACACCAAGTCTTCCTTTCATGATCAAGACAGTCGAGCAAAGGCTATCTTAGAGCGAGTTCATAGTGATGTGTGTGGACCATTCTTGATGGCATCCACAACAAAGCAAAGGTATTATGTGGTTTTCATTGATGACTATTCTCGTAAATGCTAGATTTATTTCATGCAAAAGAATGACCAAACTTTCACAAAGTTTTGTCAGTTCAAAGCTTTGGTCAAGAAAGAGTCAGGGAAGAAAATCAAGACCTTGAGAAGCGACAATGGTGGAGAATATGTCTCTCAAGAGTTTATGGACTTCTATGTAGCGGAAGGAGATAAACGAGAGTTGACGACACCTCATAACCCATAATAGAATGGGGTGGTCGAGAGGAAGAACAGAACTATTGTAGGGGCAACACAGGAAATGTTGCATGACCAAGGCCTACCACTTCACTTGTGGGCTGAGGCATGAAACACAACAGTCTATTTGCAGAATAGAAGCCCGCATCGCATACTTGGGATGAAGACACCAAAGGAAGCTTTCTCTGGTAAGAGACCAGATGTGGGTCACTTCAGGATCTTTGGCTCATCAGTATATTACCATGTGACAAAGGATGCATGGAAGAATCTTGAGACGACAATAGAGTTTGGGATATTTGTGGGGTACACTGATACACCTCACAACTATCAGGTGTACTTGCCTACCAGTCGGAGGATAGTGGTTCACATAGATCTCAAGTTTTATGAGCAGAAGGCCATGTGAGTTTCCCTAGAGAGGGAGCACCAACTACAAGCTATGGAGGAACTGTTGGTTCCTAAGGAGGAGGAGCCTCAAACTGATGCGGAGCAGCCACATGTATAGGTTCCAGGAGTGGAGATATCCACTCAAGAAAATTCTTCCAGAGATGGATGGAAGCACACAAGATAAGCTGGCAGATTGTTGGAGGATGCGAGAGAGAAAGTGGGAGCACCATCTTCTCAGTGAAAATAAAGGAGGTCACCTGAGAGGTACACTTGATACATGGCCCTTGTTGCAGAATGTGTTGAGATCGAGCCATCTTCCTTTGAGGAAGTAGTGCAGCAGTCGATTTGGGTTGATGCTATGGTGGAGAAGTATGACTCCATAGTTTGTAACAGTGTTTGGGATGTGGTTCCCAGACCGGAGAACAAGTCAGTTGTGAGTTCCTGTTGGCTTTACAAGGTAAAGCAAGCTACTAATGGCAGTGTGGAGAAGGATAAGGCAAGATTTGTTGCCCATGGCTTTTCACAGTTCAAGGAGGATCATTTGTTGCAATATATTTCGACAGAGGAAAAAGATGTTGACATTTTGACAAAGGCATTGTCAAAGTGTAAATTTGAGTTCCATAGAGATAGGATCGGGGTGGAAGATAATCCCTTTCTTGTTGAGAGAGGGTGTTGAAATATGGCAACAAGAATATTCCAATTTAATTTTTCATTGAATTAAATTGTGAATTAAAATCGAATTTAGTCTTAACAGCTACTTGGAAATAAATAAATAATTAATTTTAAATTAATTACTTGGAGAAATTCAAGTTAGAAGTCTTTCTGAAGTCATGCAAGAGTTATCCCTTAAATTAAGGAGATAAGATTGAGTTACATTTGAGTTGTAATAAGTTAACTTAGTTTACTGAGTTAAGTCCAGTTAAATTAGTTCCAAACTATTTGAGGAACTAATAGTGAATTAATAGTTAGTTGATGCATTAATGCACTCAACTAGTGCTACTCAAGTTAACTGAAGATTCCCTCATCAAAAACTCATCCATGTCTATTCTGAGAAAGACCCAGTTGAGATAAATTTTCAAGGACAATGTACTATCAGTTGCATGTGTTTTATCATGGAGAAAGCTCATGCATGCAGTCAAGGATTCATCCCTGAGGATTGCGCAGTTTTTGAAGGCTTGGTTTTCCACTTGGTAATAGGAAAATCGTCCACAAGGAACAACGCAAGGAAATAGGAGCTTGGAGGGTAGAGAGGAAGGCTGGAGAGAAGCTAATATTTCCTATGAGCATTTGTGAGGATTGTACTCAGAGCTGGCTAGTTGTGAGAGCTAAGGATTTGTATAATTCCTATGTATTTCCACCATGTATGATAATACAATAGTGGGGTGGTTTTTAGCTGAGGCATTCCCCAAAGTATTTTCATGTGTATTGTGACATTGATTCTTCTTCTTCTAGTTATAATGTTCAACTCAATCTTTAAGCTTCTGCAAATTGATAGTAGAAGTAGGTTATAGTATTCTGCTTTGATTTATATTGCATTATTGGGTTAACCTATCACAAATTTTCTACAATTAAAAATTTATGACGAAAGACTCGTCACCATGACGAGACCGAGTTTCTCCTTCCTATGGCTTGTAAAACTTACTAGGATGGATTCATTCGAAAAATGAACTTACATGGCAAGAGTATGATATCCCCTTCAAGCATGTGATAAAAATAATTGGGGTACTTGCTAGAAATAACGAGGAAAAATGAAGATGAGTCATCCTTTGTATAAGCATCATGTCACTCTTGAACATGACACTCTTCTGCTCTTGTCTCAGGTTTGAGATATCCTCACTCAGTCACTTTTCCTCTCAGGTTTGGGTGATCCATTTTTCCTCTCATTTGACTATTTCATACTGTCATCATAGCCTTTAGTCCTATGTCGAGTCAGATGTTGCCACACTTTGGAGTCATGTCTCCAATATGTTCAAGAGAAGTCCAATCTGCAGTTATTTACTTATACATTGTTTGAGTCATTGCTACAGTCCTGAATATTATTCCACTTTATTCCTTGTTTCTTGTCGATGATGGGGGATTCATCGTTTCCCTCCTTCGACGGGTCACTTCCTATAGACTTCAGCTCATTATCCAGGAAAATTACATAGGAAATGCCTTCCAATACCTTAGAGTTGGCATGCCCTAATGGCCAATTCTTTGCATCCGACGACATGTCTTCATTATTCGCTTTCGATTGGGTGATTCCACGAGTGTTCAACCTCAGCTTCATTATCACTTTGATGGATTGTACTGTTGTACCTTGAGATCCATTGTCATTATTGGTGGTTTCTTTCGTACCTGTTAACAGTCCATATCATTGGTCGGTAATCAGGTGGTTTTATAGCATGTTCGACTTCAACACGTTTATTCACATGTTAGGATTCGTACATTGATCGGGTCAGGATGGAGCGCAAGACCCTGAGTCTTGTCTATCATGAATCAATATGCATGGAGTAATATGTTATTCATGATTGTACACATGTTTCTACTATACGAATGGCTATGACCATACCATGAGACTTTATCTTTATGATGATCCTCGTTATCTAGATGGTTGTGCCAATACCATGGATCTTTTCATATAGTCTTCATCATCCGGATGGTTGTGTCCATGTTGTGGATTCATGTCTTGATCTCATACATGTATATGTATATGTGTCGTTGGTTTGTAGGTTTCCTGATAGTGCATGTCCTCGTCCTTCCAAGAGCTCATAAAGCATCTCAGCCATCAATCCTCGTTCTGCCTTCATGCTTTAGGGGCCATTTGTTACACAGTATTTTGTCATGCCTCTTGCAATTCCATGTGACATACCATGAAGTGCCCAAAACATGATCATTGTACATTATACTCATCCATGTATACAGTTCAGATCCCTCCTTTAACTTTGTTTTGAAAAATTCTGGAGCTTTCCCTGAAGAAATAGCTCTTGAAAACCTAAAATGAGGGTCATCGCTCTTACGAAGCTCAAAACTGTGATGGTCTCCTATTGAACCATGTTTGTCTAGTGATGGAATCACTTAGTTCCCTTGCATACCTGCGATGGTCTCAAAAGGAAATTTTCCCAAAGAGGATGAGAAGATTCATGATCTAGAAGCTTCTAGAGCGGTAAGTTGGAGGTGGTTTCGCATAGATGAGGTTGAATCCCCCTAATTTGACCTCTTGGTCTCATCCCTATGAGCTACCTCCCTAAGATGTGAGCCTAATACTATATTTGGAGAACTACTAAATCCCTCTCCCAACCTATAAATTCCTCCTCTCCCATTCCCAAATGGTTTTTCTATGTCCATTTGCACCCCTATACTGATCTTGTGCTTAGAGGTTATTCATTAGACTTGGAGAAGGAGTGTTTGGAGAGTTTCTTGGCTTGGACTTGGATTACCACTCAAGGAGAGACTTTCAACATAAACATTATGATTGTGAGCTTTGCTTTATTCTTTAAATAACATACAACTACTGGTTCATCTTCTCAAAATATATATGTTCATGTATGTATTAGCTTGGCATTCCTTGATCAGCTAAGTAGGTTGTTGTTGGATTTGCTATTGGTTTTGGCATGCTTTGTTGTCTCTTGATCACTTGTGCAAGTACATAAGTGATCCAAGTGGATATTGGTGGCCACCCGCCAATTCCACTTGGACCCCCACCATTATTTCTTTTAGTTTTTCAGTTTCCTTAATTATAGCATAATTTACTATTTTTAGCAGTTTTTCGGGTCCTAAACTTCCAGAGCCATTTTGAGGCCCTAAATGATGTTTTTTTGGTAATCTACTGCCAGCAATTTTTTGACCAAAATCACCTTTTTTTTCGTAGTCCTCGAATAAATCATTCCAAAGAGTTATCATGCGCGTCAAACGGAGATAATATGACCAAGTCGCGACCCCGGGAAGTTGGATGTCTAACTCAACCCAACAAGGCCCATAAACTCTTGGTGTTACATCTCCTCGGGTTAGGGTTTTGTTTGTTTAGGGTTTTCTATTATTGTTCAATAATAAAAAGGCCCTTGAGCCTCATTGTAATGCAGTTCAGAGGCATGTAGCCGCCACATCTCTTCTCAGAGATAAGCTACCATCACCCTAACTAGTTTATTTCCATTTCTATTTGTAAGCATATTTCAGTATTTCACATTAATGAAATGAAGTATTATTTCTATTGCATCTATATGTTTATGGTTATGTCTGTAATTTTTTGCATTCTTGTTTAAATCCGGATCAGTGGTATCAGAGCATTCTACCCTTTCTCTGTTTTTCTTTTCATGTCCCCAATGAGATCGGGATATAAGGATTTAGGGCTTGAACTGGTTGAACCTTTGCAAGACTAGCCTCACAAATCCCGACGGCCTCCCATGGCGAATGAAAAGAAAGACGAGGGGGCAGGATATCCTATCAAAATATTACTCGAAGAAGCCCTCGCGTGACAAAGGAACATGATGATGGACAAATTTGCCCAGATCCTTCAATAGGTGCCTAGGGGCGACACATCTACTTCAAGCAGCTTCACTGGAAGTGCCACACCCTTTAAGGTACAAGTTAACTTTGACATTCCCATATTTGAGGGTCAGATATATGCAGACATTGTAGATAAATGGCTAAATCTTCTAGAAGGGTATTTTTCTGTTCATGATTTTTTCGGTCGGGAAAAGATTACTTTAGCTCTTCTCAAAGCCGTCCCCATGTCAAGGACTAGTGGGAAACCTACTGCGAGTAGAAGGATGAAAGAACGACCTCTCTATTTTCAGTTGCACCCACTTGGAATTCATTCCGGGCTGCCATCAAGGAGCAGTACTACCCTGTCAGAAGCTATGAGGATCAATACATAAAGTGGACCACACTACGGCAGGGAAGAGACCAAGGTATGCTAGAGTTTACCAATATTTTCCATACCCTTCGCACAAAGTTTGGTATCAAGGATTTAGAGCAGCCTTTGGTACTCAAATACCATGGCTGCCTAGACAGGTACATCCAGGGAAAAATATAATTCCTAAACATCTCCTCGCTCGGCACGGCATATCGATATGCCGTCAAGATCGAGCAAAAGTTTAAATAGAAGAAGTGAGACTTTGGATTTGCGAGTCCAAAGCAAGGGAAAGGCACCCGAAAACCACTGAACAAAGGACAAAGCCAAGGCAGGGTGGGCTAGGACAACCCGCCAAAGCCACAAGCAAAGAACAACACCGCAAAACCGAAGAAGGACATGGGAAAGTGGTGTGAGTTCCATAAGAGCTCCACTCACAATACAAGTGAGTGTCGGGCCAAGCAGTCACTGGTGGTCGAGCTAAAGTCTTTAGAACCAGATGCATGTTCTGACTTTGAGTCAGAACCTAATAAGGGGAATGATAAAGGGAAGCAATTATCGATGCGGAGCCCAATGCCACCATTGCCACCACGAAGATCCAGAAGGAGGAACTCGAAGATCTAAAGGAGGAGGAGTGACTCTTCGACTCCTAGATGTGGGTAAAGGGCTCCCTAGTACAGTTCATTGTCAATTGTGGGAGCCAAAAGAACCTCATTTTGGCAGAGGTTGTGAAGCTGCTAGTCTTACCAACCACAACACATCACCAACCGTACACCATTAGGTGGCTTCGCGAAGGACGGGATCTTTGCATGAGCCAGCAGTGTTGCCTTTCATACAACATCAAGTCCTTCATGGATGAGGTATTGTGTGACATTGATCCCCTTGATGTTTGTGATGTATTATTAGGCCAACCATACTTGTGGAAGTGACATGGTGTGTACGATTCAAGGCCTCGTGCTGTTATTGTTACTCTTTGAAATAAGTTGTACAGGATACTGGAGGTAGCACCACCTACCACCATCTCTTTGGTTACTACAAAAAAATGTAGTAAGATCATTTCCAAAACTGGGAAATTTGCTTTCCTGATGATACACCCTCAAGGAAGGAAGAAGACGGTGGCCATGACCTCCAGACAGGGCCCCTCCGCACGACAACTATAGATGGACAAGGTCGTGGAGGAGTATGAGGACATCTTCACCTTCCCCACATGGGCTCTTATGCACTGTCAGGTCAAGCACTCCATCCATCTGACCCCAAGTGCGTTGCTACCCTATGGACCAATCTATAAGCGCTCCATTCTAGAGAATGATGAAATCAAGAGGCAGATTCGGGAGCTACTGTAGAAAGGTCAAATCCAACCGATTTCATCACCCTGTGAGAGCCTGATTGTGTTGGTACAGAAGAAGGATGGGACTTGGAGACTCTGTACTGACTATCGGGTGCTGAACAAGATCACTGTATAGAATAGGTACCCTATCCCACATATTGATGACCTTCTGCATCAACTAAAGGGGGCAAAATATTTCAGCAAGATCGATTTGAATTCAGGATATCACCAGGTACTAATCGAACCCTTCGATGTGTAGAAGACTACCTTCAAAGCCAAGGAGGGCATTTTCAGATGGTTGGTTATGCCTTTCGGGTTGACGATGCTCCTACAACCTTCATGAGGCTAATGGATGACATCTTGCAGCAATTCACCAACTCATTTGTAGTGGTATACTTGGTTGATATCCTGATCTTCAGCCAGATTTGGGAAGAGCACCACCATCACATCCGACAGGTTCTCCAAACACTGCGACAACACAAGTTATGTGCCAATTTGGAGAAATTAACTTTTGGCATGACCCAAGTTCAGTATCTGGGATATATTATTGATGAACTGGGGGTGCATGTGGATCCAACCAAGATCCAAGTCATTCGGGATTGGCTATCTCCAACCACTCTGGAAAAGGTCCACAGCTTTCTGGGTCTTGCCAACTTCTACCGCAGGTTCGTGTTGGGATTTTATCATATCACTTTGTCCTTGAGTCAATTCACCAAGGGAGGAGCAAAAGCAAAATTATTTTGGAATGAATCTCAACAAAAGGCCTTCGCAGAGTTGAAACATCACCTCTGCTCGACATTAGTGCTCGCATTACCAAACTTGCAACAACCATTTGATATTGAGGCAGATGCCTCTGACTATGCTATTGGGGCAGTCCTTACTCAACACGGGCATCCAGTGGCATATCGTAGTGAGACACTTTCAGACACAGTATGGAAGTATCCCACTTATGACAAAGAGATGTATTCCATTGTGCAGGCCTGCTGACAATGGAAGCATTACATTCTAGGGAAGGAAATGGTCATCCACACAAATCACTAGCCCCTGCAGTTTATACAAACCCAAGGGAAGTTGCAGAATTATCGCCATCAGAAGTGGTCCACATACCTGCAACAGTTCCATTTGAGTATCAAGTATAAGAAGGGTAGCACCAATAATGTTGCAGATTGCCTTAGTCGACCACCAATCATGACACTAACCATCGTGCTCAACTCTTGTGGGAAAGAGACTTCTGATTGGCCACTTCTCTACAAAAGCGATCCAGAATTCAACTACACATACCAGAAACTCTTGGAGGGTTAGCAGGTTCCAGATTTTCACCTCCAGGATGCCCTATTATGCCACCTAGGTCACCTTTATGTTCCTTGAAGTGAGTGTTACAAGATGATTTGGGAAGCAAACTACAATCGGGTCACTGGGCATTTTGGGTTCAAAAAAAATAGTGGCAGTACTCCAGAAGTATTTCTATTAGCTGAATCTTCGACGGGATGTTAGGAAGTACATCAGATCCTGCATTGCCTGTGCCATTTCCAAACCGACCATCAAGAAGCAAGGCCTCTATACTCCACTGCCTACCCCTATTCGACCTTGGGAATCCATCTCCATGGATTACATGTCAAGACTTCCTTCTACTAAGCATGGAAACGATTTTGTTTTTGTGGTCATCGACAGGTTATTGAAGATGGCCATTATGGCAGCCTGCAAGAAGAATATCATAGTAGAAGCCACTGCTAAACTCTTCTTTGAATGAGTGTGGGTACACTTTGGGATCCCACAGTCTATCATCTCAGATCGGGATAGCAGGTTCCTCAGTACATTTTGGTCCAGTCTTTGGTCGATGTTGGACACCAAACTCACTAAGTCCATAGCCTTCCATCCCCAAACTAATGGCTAGACAGAGGTTGTCAACAGGATGATCGTACACATTCTGCACATGTACAACTCAAAGCATCCACGCACATGGGATGAGAGCCTCCCCTATGTTCAACACAGCTATAACCGGGCTCTCCACAGCTCGACTGGCCACAACCCGTTTTAGGTGGGCTTGGGATTCCATCCATTATGTCCCATTGATGTGCCCATGCCATTTGTAGCTACTCAGGAAGATTTGGCTCATGTCTACTCTGAAATAGATTAAGAAAATAGCTTCATTGAACATATCTAACATATCCGCCAACAAGTCCACGACATTCTAGAGAAATCAAATGTCAAGTACAAGAAGTGACATGATCAACATCGGGTGCCACACAAGTTTCGGGTGGGAGACAAAGTCTGGTTGCATTTGCAGAAGGAACGCCTTACTGGAGCATATTGTAAACTCAGACTACTACGATATGGTCCTTACACCATTACCAAGGTTGTTGACGACAATGCATTTGAGCTCAGCATTCCCCCATTCCTTGGCCTGCACCCAGTGTTCAATGTGGGTTGCCTTCGACCATACTTCCCACCATTTCTGGACACATCAAACATTTCCAGATTGCATGGAGTAAGCGACAACTGATTGGATCATGGACACGCAGATCAAGAACACTTGCCAGCAGAAGTTTCCTCATCTCATGGAGGAACTCAACACAATGGGGATCATTGCTTCCTGGGGGGGGGGGATGATCCAAGTGGATATTGGTGGCCACCTGCCAATTCCACTTGGACCCCCACCACTATTTCTTTCAGTTTTTCAGTTTCCTTAATTGTAGCACTTTACTATTTTTAACAGTTTTTCAAGTCCTAAACTTCCGGAGTTGTTTTGAGGCCCTAAATGACATTTTTCTGGCAATATACAACGATTTTTTGTTTATAATTGTCTTTTTAGTCGTAGTCCTCAAAGAAATATTTCCAACGGGTTATCATGCGCGTCAAATGGAGATAATATGACCAAGTCGCGACCTCGGGAAGTTGGTTGTCCAACTCACCCCAACGGGGCCCATAAACTCTTGGTGTTACATCTCCTTGGGTTAGGGTTTTGGTTGTTTAGGGTTTTCTTTTATTTTTCAATAATAAAAGGTCCCTTGAGCCTCATTGTAATGCAGTTCAGAGGCATGTAGCCGTCACATCTCTTCTCATACATAAGCTACCATCGCCCTAGCTAGTTTATTTCCATTTCTGTTTGTAAGAATATTTCAATATTTTACATTAATGAAATGAAGTATTATTTCTACTGCATCTCTGTGTTTATGGTTATCTCTGTAATTTGTTGCATTCCTATTTAAATCCGGATCAATAAGCTCTGAGAGAAGCAGGAACAAGTCCGTGACACAAATGGTTCAAGGAACTCAACAAAGGAAATCAGATTAGCATCAGAATGAGGTAGGTCATCTCTTTCGTTCTACTTTTCAATTATAATCTAGGAAGATGTCTAGTTGATTGTCACTTTAGTTGCTAGACGCACTCATTGGGCTAGAGGGATCATCTCTGTCTGCAGAGAGGATTAACCTTGTCAACGGACCCCCACCATTATTTCTTTTAGTTTTTCAGTTTCCTTATTTGTAGCACAATTTATTATTTTTGGCAGTTTTTCTGGTCCTAAACTTCCGAAGCCGTTTTGAGGCCCTAAGCGACGTTTTTTGGGAAAAATGGGACCAACATCACATTAATGTTGCTCATTAAAAAGTTGTAGTCCTCAGATAGATATTTTTAACGAGGTATTGTGCACATCAAATAGAGATCGTATGCCAAAGTTACGACCCCCGGAAGTTGATGTACCGATTTACCCAAACGAGGCCCATAGTTTGGCGCTTCATCTCCTAGGGTTAGGTTTTTGGATGTTTATGGTTTTTCATTGTTTCTCGGTGATAAATAGGTCTTTGAGCCTCATTGTAATATAGTTCATAGGCATGTAGCTGCCACATCTCTTCTCAGAGATAAGCTACCTTTGCCCGAGCTAGTCTTATTTCCATTATGTTTGTAAGCATATTTAGATATTTGATATTAATGAAATGAAGTGTTATTTCTACTGCATCTTTGTATTTATGGTTATATATGTAATTTCTTGCTTTCCTGTTTAAATCCAAATCATTCGAAGACAACTCTCCATTCCCATAACATTTATGAACTAAATTTTAGCTTCTTCGTAGGTCAACAATACAACTTCACATAGAAAAGAGCAAAAAAATTCAGCCTTGTGGGACTTAAAACTTTTTTGAGAGTCTAATAACCCACTAAATCACAAATCTTTCAGCACTATAATCCAAAGCTTCAAGTCATAACACATTTTTCGATATTTTGTTGGCTCATGGTACTACAAATCAATCAAACACTTTTTGATGTGATTTCATTATGACCCCCCTCAATATTTAGTCTATTCTGACTCTATAAAAACAATGTTGTAAGGTCCTGGAAAAATATGTAATCTTTTGTTGACCGAGAGTCCTAATATTGGAGATATCGTTTCACAGTGTAGAATCACTTTTTGCTATATAAGTGTAAAAATATGAAAAGCAATAAAACTTCACAGTATACATTGTAATTTTTTTAATTCTATGAATAACAAAAAAGTAACAGTGTACAGTTACTATATATATATATATATATATATCATATTCATTTAATCCATGTAAATTATCTCTAATTTAGAAGCTAAAATATAGAAAGAAATGCTTATATCTTCGTATTATATTTCAATGTTATAATAAGTGTTTATAAAAATTTTAAATAACAATAATTTTTTGTATGGACTAATTATTAGTTAAAATGACTTTTTTAGAGTATTTCTCTAGTCAATTTTACCTAAAATTTGGTAGATATTTATAAGGATCATAAACTTTAGTTATCTAACCCTCAAGGTTTAAAGGTCTTAAGAGTTTTTTAGTGTGTTGGATCTATTTATGCATCCAAAAGTCCATTTTAAACAAGAAGAAATCACAATCTTGCTCAAAATTATAACCAGATTCAACTAAAAGAACCATTTCGTTTATTAATTATAATAGTTTATTTTTTGTTAATTTGACCCATAAGTATTTGAACTTTTAATATCATATTTACACAATCCTTCATAACACACCATCATCTAGAATCATTTATATTTAATTAATCTTATAAATATATAAAGAAAAATAAAATAATTTAATAATTTAATTTGTCTCATTCTTAAATTAAATTTAAGTATATAATTTATTTTATCAAATTTATATTTTTCATATGAATTATAATTATATAATTCAATATTATAATATCTACACTTTATAATAAAAATAATTCAAACAAATTTATAAAAAAATAAAATAAAATTTTTCACATTCATTATTTATTCAACTCCTTGTATTCATTCCATAAATGTGTTTTACAAAGTAAATTCCATTGTCTATAAAAATCACTCTACATATACCACACATATACCTAAACTAACCCTCACTTTTTTATCCACCTAAGATGTTAGTGTGTAAATTCCATTTTCTATAAAAATCACTCTACATACACCTAAGCTAACCCTCACTTCTTTATCCACCTAAGATATTATCACACTAATAGCTATTGCATTTACCGCTGATATGACTAGTATAAAGATTGAAGTTGAAGAGTATTCCATAGAAATGTTTTACAAAGTAAAATTCATTTTCTATAAAAATGATTGTGTGTACACCTAAACTAACCCTCACTTCTTTATCTACCTATGATATTATCTCACTAACATTACCATTGCATTTACTGCTGATACGACTGGCATAAAGATTGAAGTTGAAGAGTATTTCATATACTTATTTTATAAAGTAAATTTCATTTTCTATAAAAATAACTGTGCATACACCTAAACTGACCCTCACTTATTTATCCACCTAAGATATTATCACACTAATATTGCCATTGCATTTACCTCTGATATGACTCGCACACAGATTGAAGTTGAAGAGTATTCCTTGACATGTTTTACAAAGTAAATTCCATTTTCTATAAAAATCACTATGAATACACCTAAACTAACTCTCACTTCTTTATCTACCTAATATATTATCACACTAATATTGCCATTGCATTTACCGTTGATATGACTCACACAAAGATTGAAATTGAAGAGTATTCCATAGACGAGTTTTACAAAGTAAATTCTATTTTCTATAAAAATCATTGTGCCTACACATAAACTAACCCTCACTTCTTTTTCCACCTAAGATATTCACACTAATTGCCATTACATTTACTGCTAATATGAATCGCACAAATATTGAAGTTGAAGAATATTCCATAGACGTGTTTTACAAAGTAAATTCCATTTTCTAAAAAAAAAAAATGTGCATACACCTAAACTAACCCTCCTTCTTTATTCACCTAAGATATTATCACACTAATATTATTGTTAGGATATTCTGGCACATGGAAAATAATTAAGTATAATTTGGTCTAGTGTATAGTTAGTTAAAGTATGTTTCTTTAGTATCTACTTTTTGTAACTTACAATCCGATGGTCACAATATGTTCTAGACATGAAGTGATTTGACGATTCATTCTCTCCTTGGTATTACTAACAATTGATATGTGGTTTAACACTCGATTGGTCCATGATCTCTATTTAAAGAGCATGGAGGGTCATTTGTTAGGTGATCATTCATGAGAGAAGCTTATGTAAATTTTCTTTCTTTTACATTAATAAAGTGCCTAAAGTGGCTACGTTGGCTCAGGTCGTGGACTGTCTTTAACCACGTCAAGAATACTAGTGTACTGATCTGTGATCTATTTGTGAGTGATGTCATTTGGTGTTCTATCTAAGGAACTTACCTTGTAAATTCCTACATGGTATCAAAGCTATTCAAGTGTTGCATCTGTTGGTGATCCAAATATGAAGCCGGTACAATTGCATCCAACTTTCGTTTCCTATATCTACTATTTCTGACTGCTTTCAGGCCGAGAGGACTGCTCTATTGTGTTAGGATCATCTGTTCCAGTGAGAAACCCCTTTTGTTTCACGCGAAAAGGTTTCTAGTAGCCCTAGCTACATCATTAGTAGCCCTAGCTATGTCATTTTTAAGATATGGAGGTATACAGTCTTATTTGCAGTTATAGTTATTTATCTCTTTGTTTATTTCAGTTGATAGTCCTCTATCATTTCTTTTATTACCAAATCTATACCTTTCATTTATGTCTATGCTCTTTTCCCCAAGACTCTGTGCAATCTGGATAAACCAGAAACAGAAAAAAAAATAAAAAAAAAATGATTTTTCTCATGTGTGTGCTCTTTTCCACCACGCCTTAGTGTGATCTTGGAAAATCAGAAACATTGAGGAAAACATTTTGTTTTTGGCCAAATCTAACTTTAAGCCATAAGACTTGGATACTTTTGCTTGTTTGTTTGGTTTGTGTGCTTATTTTTTTTGTTTTGTAGACAAAAAAGAGTTTTTCAAGTAAGCACGCACCCCAAAGCTTCAATAAGAAAAAAAAACAAAAACAAAAACAAAACCCTTTCCTTTCTTCCAAAAACTACTAACATTTTAAGCAAGCTCACTTGGCCTAAATTTCTTTATGATGATAGAGGTCTTGGGATCAAGTCTTTCTTTTTATTGAGTTATTCTTTCAAAAAGCACATGCAACTTATGTTTTAAAGTTACTTTATGTAAAAATGTTCTCACCCATTATAAAAAGTGAGTCACTTATAATTCTAAAGTATCTTTATCTTTTATTTAAGTTACAATTTAGTGAATAGTTTATAAAGTATCATTGTAAAAGTGACTTTCACTTATTTATAAAAGTGGGTCACATAAAGTATTCTTTTTTTAAAAAGTGAGCCAATTAGATTAAGTTTGGAAGGGGGGCAATTTTTTTTTAAATATAACATTATCATTAACTTATCAACATTCACGTGGTTCATTGGCATCTTCAACAAATTTTCTTCAAAAATCCATAACTCCTTCATCCGGAAGCCATTTTCAGAGCCGATTTTCTTTTAATTAGACTAATTTTTCGAGATATTTTCTTTGAACACTTAGTTTCAGCATATACAACTTCAATTTCTTTTAAAATGGAAAGTCCATGCCTAGTTATTCTTGACAACACCAACTACTTCCAATGACTATCCTACATGGTGGATTTATTTAGAAGTAAAGGTATTTATAGGATAACCTTAGGCCAAGTGTCTAAACCTCAAGATGAAGATAAGAAAACCAAATGGGAAAATAAGAAAGATCAAGCTCGTGGGTTGATAGGGATGTATATTTCTCCAAAATTTAGATTTGATATCGCATAAATCGATACCCTTGATGAAGCAATGCAAA
The DNA here is from genome assembly GCA_031772625.1 of Pinus tabuliformis. Taxonomy (NCBI): domain Eukaryota; kingdom Viridiplantae; phylum Streptophyta; class Pinopsida; order Pinales; family Pinaceae; genus Pinus; species Pinus tabuliformis. The sequence continues at coordinate 702,523,453 of CM062812.1, forward strand.
AGATTAATAAAGTTTTTGGAATTAAAAATGAAATTAGAGCTCATCATCTCGAAAATGAGTTGCTTACATTGGACCCCAATAATTTTCTTCCATTGAAGCTTTTTTGTCCAAGTTCAAGACCCTTAGACTTCTCTTGGAAGATGTTAAGGTTAAGAAGGAATATGGTAGTTTTATCTATTCCATTCTAACTAAGTTTGGACTAGCCTAACATTTATTTGTTTCCACCTTCCACTCTATTAGAGAAGCCTTTATTTCTCAAGGAAAAGACTACAAGTCCCACTCTTTTGATGCCTTTTGTGATTCTTTAGTAAGACAACAAAAAAAACTATTACATCTTGGTCTTCTTAATACTGGAAACTCTTCTAAGAAAGCCTTAGCAGCCCAGCAACAACCAAATTCAAAGAATCCTAAGAAGTAGCATCCTAAAAAGAATGGTCCTAAACCAAAAAAGAGTCCTAAGAAATTTCAATCTCACAATGAAATGTCAACTCAACAAAATTATAAGGCAACTAAAATCAAAGGGAAGAAGACTGATAGACATTGCAACTTTTGTAAGTGTGATGGCCACTTAGAATCCAAATGCTTTAAGAAGATGGAAGCCTTGGAAGCAACAACGAAAAAGCATAACATACATTTGGAGCACTCTTCAACTTCAACTTCATATTTAGGAATAAGACTCTCTGCATGTGGTTTTCAAGTGTCTCGGTCTGGTTATGCACTAACTATATCTCCTTCTTCTCATTCTCATGAGTGGCTCATTGATTCTGGAGCTTCTTATCACATGGCCAAAAACAAAGCCATGTTTTCTTCTTTAAATGATTTTAACACCAAAAATATATATGTTGGTGATGATAGATCTCTTAGTGTTGTAGGAACCGGAACTATTCATCTAAATAATTGTCAATTTAATGATGTATTATTTGTTCCTACCTTATCCTACAACCTTCTATGTGTATATCAGATAAATCATTCAGGTGAAGGTAAAAACAACGAATTTTCAGCTCATGATGTTGTAATTAAGGACCTAAGAGATCTTAGACAGATTTTAGCTACTGGCATTGTTGATGATTCTACAAGGTTGTATAAGTTTCACAACTTTGGGTCATCAACTCTCCCCTCGATATTTGTTGCTCATAATGATGAAGTGAGCAAACTTTGGCATGAGCGATTTGGTCACTTAAACTATCGCTCACTTCAAAATATATGTAAATAAAATATGGTGACTTGTCTTCCTATGGTATCTTGCAGAGATGGTGTTTGTTCCAGATGTGTATTTGTAAAACATCATCGGGATAGTTTTGCAAAACATGCCTCTTGGCATGCCTCAGTTGCTTTACAACTTGTGCATAGTGGTTTATGTGGTCCACTTCGAGTTGTTTCATTCTTTGGCTACAAGTATTTCTGAAATTTCATTGATGATTTCTCCAGACGCACTTGGATATACTTCTTAAAACTCAAGAGTGAAGTATTTAACATGTTCTTGGCCTTTAAGGCCTTTGTTGAGAAACAATTTGGACATCAAAATCTTAAGCTAAGAACTGATAATTGCAGAGAATATGTTAACAAAAAATTCATAAACTTTTTCACTGAGCATGGAATTCAATTGCAACATATTGTTCCATATAATCCATAACAAAACAGTGTAGTTGAAAGGAAGAATCACACCTTAAAGGAAATGGCTAATTTTATGCTTCAATCTAAAGGAATTAGTATTAATTTTTGGGTAGGAGAAATTAACTGTGCAAATTACATAGTAAATCACACTCCTACTAAGGTTTTAAAGAATATCACTCCAGAAGAAGCATGGAGCTCAATTAAACCAGATGTAAGTCATTTTCGTGTTTTTGGAAGTGAAGCATGGGTCCAAATTCCGGATGAGAAACATAAATCCTTAGAACCTAAGAGTGAAAAATGTATTTTTTTGGATATTTTGAAGATGTCAAAGGATATATCCTTCTTCAACCTAAATCCAAAAATGTTATCATTATAAGAGATGTAAAGTTTGCTGAAAATATATCGGCCTACGAGCCTAGTTCGGCAGATGTGCCACCTCTCTCTATTCCTTCTACTTATGAAAATATTCCTTCTTCATATGATGACAACGAGGATGACAATCCTCGACCACCTTCCTAGGATCCTCCTTCATCTCCTCAACGTTCAAAATGGGTCCGCGCTACTCGGTATGCAGCAAGTGCTCTTGCAGGTGATCCTATAGATCAGCGTCGTACACGTTCTTAGTTCGATAGAGCCTCTTCTTTACTGGTTCAAGCTTTAGCGAATTATCATCTTAACACCTTTATAGAAGCTTCAGGCCATCTAGATTGGGACGCAACTATGAATGAAGAATATCTTTCATTATTGGAAAATGATACATGGGACCTTGTTCCTCTCCCAAAGGGACGAAAACTTGTTAGATGCAAATGGGTTTATAGAACCAAGTTTGAACCAAATGGAAAAGTTGATAAACATAAAGCTCATCTTGTTGCTAAGAGTTTTTCACAAGTTTAAGGCATTGACTATACTGAAACCTTCTCTCCTGTTGCCAAAATGAAATCTATCTGCCTTGTTCTTTCCCTTGCTGCCTCTTTCAAATGGGAATTTCATCAGATGGATGTTAAATCCGCCTTCTTGCATGGGGACTTGCATGAAGAAATATATATGGAACAACCTCTTGACTTTATAAAAATAGACTCAAGCCTTGTATGTCAGCTTAAGAAATCCCTTTATGGTCTCAAGCAAGCCCCTCGGGATTGGTATGCCAAAATGGATAACTTTCTTTTAGATACTAGCTTTTATAGGTGTCATTCTGACAATATTGCCTACACCATGGAAGTGGGTAAGTATCTTATCATTCTTGTTCTTTATGTTTATGATCTTATCCTTACTAGTAGTGATCCAAACCTTATAAACCATGTGAAGCCCATCCTTAGAAATCAATTTGAAATGACAGACTTAGGACACTTGCATTATTTTCTTGGTCTTCAAGTCTTGCAATGTTAAGAAGGTATTTCCCTTTCCTAGTCCAAGTATGTCTATGATCATCTACACCAATTTCACATGGAAGGCTGTAATCCAGCCCCTTCTCCCTTTCAGTCTAGAGCCAAACTTCTAGTCACTTGTACTTCCCCTGAAGTTGATGCTACCTTATACCGTTAGCTTGTTGAAATTTTTTTGTATATGACCCATACTGTCCTGACCTTTCCTTTATTGTTGTCCTTTTTCTCGGTTTATGAAAAACCCACATGAAAGTCATTGGAAAGTAGCTAAAAGAATACTTCGTTATGTTCAAGGTATAATTTAGTTTGGGATTCATTGCAGTGTAGAAGCATCTCCTCTATTGGTTGGTTTCACCGATTCTGATTGGGTTGGTGACCCTAATGATCATAAGTCTATTGCAGGTTATGTCTTCACTCTTAGTTCTGGACCTATTATATGGGATTGCAAGAAACAAAGTGCCATTTATATTTCTTCAACAGAAGCAGAGTATCCTAGTGGCATTGAAGCTAGTAAGGAAACCCTATGACTTCTTCAACTCCTATCAGAGTTTGGTTTTCAGCAACAACATCCGACTACACTTTGGTGTGATAATAAAAGTTCCATTCAACTATGCAAAGATCCTATCCAACATAAGCCCAAAAAACACATTGAACTACACATGCACTTCATTAGAAAGCTCATTCATGACCATGTTCTTGAAGTGAAATATTTTTCAACCAATGATCAAGTTGCAGACATCTTTACAAAAGATCTCACAAAGGCGAAGTTTACTAAAGTTTGATTTATGGTTGGATTTCAGGAAGTTGTCACTAAGGGGGAATAGGCTCTAATGCCTCCTTCCTTCTCCTGTCATGTCATCTTTTTACATCCTTCAATACTATCCCAAGTTGCTCTTAAGGGGGGATATTAGGATACTCCGACACATAGGAAATAATTAAGTATAACTTTGTCTAGTGTATAGTTAGGAAAAGTGTGTTTCTTTAGTATGTACTTTTTGTAACTTACAATTCGATGATCACGATATGTTCTAGACATGAAGTAGTTTGACAGTTCATTCACTCCTCAGTATTACCGACACTCAGTCCATGGCTTAACACCTGATTGGTCCATGATCTCTATTTAAAGAGCATGCAGGGTCATTTGTTAGGTGACCATTCATGAGAGAAACTTATCTAAACTTTTTTTCTTTTACATTAATAAATTGCTTGAAGTGGCTGTGTTGGCTCAGACCATGGACTGTTTCCTTCTTTGAGGGTTTTAACCACGTCAAGAATACTAGTGTACTAATCTATGATCTTTCTGTGAGCGATGTCCTTTGGTGTTCTATCTAAGGAACTTACCCTGTAAATTCCTACAATTACCATTGCATTTACCATTGATATGACTCGCACAAAGATTGAAGTTGAAGAGTATTCCATAGACGCGTTTTATAAAGTAGATTCCATTTTCTATAAAAATCACTGTGCATACACCTAAACTAACCGTAACTTCTTTATTCACCTAAGATATTATCACACTAATATTGCCATTTCATTTGCAACAGATATGAATCGCACAAAGATTGACGTTGAAGAGTATTCCATAGACATGTTTTACAAAGTAGATTCTAGTTTCTATAAAAATCATTGTCCATACACCTAAACTAACTATCACTTCTTTATCCACTTAAGATATTATCACAGTAATATTTCAATTACATTTACCGTTGATAAGACTTGTACAAAGATTGAAGTTGAAGAGTATTCCATAAACGTTTTTTACAAAGTAAATTCCATTTTCTATAAAAAAATTGTTATGCATACACCTAAACTAACCCTCACTTCTCTATCCACCTAAGATATTATCACACTAATATTTCCATTGCATTTACCGCTAATATGAATCACACAAGAATTAAAGTTGGAGAGTTTTCCATAGACATGTTTTACAAAGTAAATTCCATTTTCTATACAAATTACTATGCATACACCTAAACTAACCATCACTTCTTTAGCTACCTAAGATATTATCAAACTAATATTTCCATTTCATTTATGGCTGATATGACTCACACAAAGATTGAAGTTGAAAAGTATTTCATAGACGTGTTTTACAAAGTAAATTCCATTTTCCATAAAAAAACACTGTGCATACACCTAAAATAACCCTCACTTCTTTATCCACCTAAGATATTATCACACTAATATTAGATTGAAGTTGAAGAGTATTTCATAGAAGTGTTCTACAAAGTAAAATAAATTTTCTATAAAAATCAATGTCCATACACCTAAACTAACCTTCACTTCTTTATCCACCTAAGATATTATCACAATAATATTTCAGTTTCATTGACATCTGGCACAAATAGTGAAGTTGAAGAGTACTAAACTCATCCTCACTTCTTTATCCACCTAAGATATTATCACACTAATATTTCCATTTCATTTACCGCTAATATGACTCACACAAAGATTGAATTTGAAGAGTATTCCATAGACGTGTCTTACAAAGTAGATTCCATTTTCTATCAAAATCACTATGAAAACTCCTAAACTAAACCTCGCTTCTTTATCCACCTAAGATATTATCAAACTAATATTTCCATTTCATTTACCATTGATAAGACTCGCACAAAGATTGAAGTTGAAGAGTACTCCATAGATGTGTTTTACAAATTAAATTCAATTTTCTATACAAATCCTTGTGCATACACCTAAACTAACCCTCACTTCATTATCCACCTAAGATATTATCACACTAATATTTCCATTACATTTAACGATGATATGACTTGCACAAAGATTGAAGTTGAAGAGTATTCCATAGACTTGTTTTCCGAAGTAAATTCCATTTTGTATAAAAATCACTGTGCATACACATAAACTAACCCTCACTTCTTTATCCACCTAAGATATTATCACACTAATATTACCATTTCATTTACCGCTGATGTGACTCACAAAAGATTGAAGTTGAAGAGTATTCCACGTACGCGTTTTATAAAGTAGATTCCATTTTCTATAAAAATCACTGTGCATATACCTAAACTAACCGTCACTTCTTTATCCACCTAATATATTATCACACTAATATTGCCATCTCATTTGCAGCTGATATGAATTGCACAAAGATTGATGTGGAAGAGTATTCCATATATGTGCTTTACAAAGTAGATTCCATTTTCTATAAAAATCACTATGATTCCTAAACTAACCCTCACTTCTTTATCCACCTAAGATATTATCACAATAATATTTCCATTGCATTTACCGTTGATAGGACTTGTACAAAGATTGGAGTTGAAGAGTATTCCATAGATGTTCTTTACAAAGTAAATTCCATTTTATATAAAATCACTATGCATACACCTAAACTAACCCTCACTTCTTTATTCACCTAAGATATTATCACACTAATATTTCCATTGCATTTATTGCTAATATGAATCGCACAAAGATTGAAGTTGAAGAGTATTCCATAGATGTGTTTTACAAAGTAAATTATATTTTCTATAAAAATCCTTGTGCATACACCTAAACTAACCATCACTTCTTTATCCGCGTGAGATATTATCAAACTAATATTTCCATTTCATTTACGGCTGATATGACTCGCATAAAGATTGAAGTTGAAGAGTATTTCATAGACGTGTTTTACAAAGTAAATTCCATTCTCTATAAAAATCATTGTGCTTACACCTAAAATAACCCTCACTTCTTTATCCACCTAAGATATTATCACACTAATATTATATTGAAGTTGAACAATATTTCATAGACGTGTTTTACAAAGTAAATTCCATTTTCTATAAAAATCATTGTCTATACACCTAAACTAACCCTCACTTCTTTATCCACCTAAGATATTATCACACTAATAGTTCAATTTCATTTACTTTTGGCACAAATATTGAAGTTGAAGAGTACTAAACTAACCTTCACTTCTTTATCCACCTAATGTATTATCACACTAATATATCCATTTCATTTACCGTTGATATGACCCACAAAAAGATCGAAGTTTAAGAGTATTCCATAGATGTGTTTTACAAAGTAAATTCCATTTTCTATAAAAATAATTGTGCATACCCCTAAGCTAAGCCTCACTTCCTTATCCACCTAAGATATTATCACACTAATATTTTCATTGCATTTATTGTTGATAAGACTCGTACAAAGATTGAAGTCGAAGAGTACTCCATAGAAGTGTTTTACAAAGTAAATTAAATTTTCTATACAAATCCTTGTGCATACACCTAAACTAACCCTCACTTCTTTATCCACCTAAGATATATCACACTAATATTGCCATTGCATTTACCGTTGATATGACTCGCACAAAGATTGAAGTTGAAGAGTATTCCATATATGTGTTTTACAAAGAAAATTCCATTTTCTATAAAAATCATTGTGCATACACCTAAACTAACCCTCACTTCTTATCGACCTATGATGTTATCGCACTAATATTGTCATTGCATTTATCGTTGATATGACTCGCACAAAGATTGAAGTTGAAGAGTATTCCATAGACGTGTTTTACAAAGTTAATTCCATTTTCTATAAAAATCATTGTGCATACACCTGGACTAACCCTTAATCATTTATCCAACTAAGATATTATCGCGCTAATATTACCATTGCATTTACCATAGATATGACTCACACAAAGATTGAAGTTGAAGAGTATTCCATAGATGTGATTTACAAAGTGAATTCCATTTTCTATGAAAATCATTATGCATACACCTAAACTAACCCTCACTTCTTTATCCACCTAAGATATTATCACACTAATATTTTCATTGCATTTATCGCTAATATGACTCACACAAAGATTGAAGTTGAAGAGTATTCCATAGACATGTTTTAGAAAGTAAATTCTATTTTCTATAAAAATAATTCTGTATACACCTAAACTAACCCTCACTTCTTTATCCACCTAAGATATTATCACACTAATATTTCCATTTCATTTACCGATGATATGACTCCAGAAAGATTGAAGTTAAAGAGTATTCCATAGACGTGTTTTACAAAGTAAATTCCATTTTCAATAAAAATCACCATGCATACACATAAACTAACCCTCTCTTCTTTATCCACCTAAGATATTATCACACTAATATTGCCATTTCATTTACCGCTGATATAATTCGCACAAAGATTGAAGTTGAAGAGTATTCCATACACATGTTTTACAAATTAAATTCCATTTTATATAAAAATCACTGTGCGTACATCTAAACTAACCCTCACTAATATTTCCATTACATTTATCGTTGATATGACTCGCAACGCAAAGATTGAAGTTAAAGAGTATTCCATAGACGTGTTTTACAAAGTAAATTCCATTTTCTATAAAAATTACTGCGCATATACCTAAATTAACACTCACTTCTTTATCCACCTAAAATATTATCACACTAATATTTCCATTGCATTACTGCTGATATGACTTGCACAAAGATTGAAGTTGAAGAGTATTCCATAGACATGTTTTACAAAGTAAATTGCATTTTCTATAAAAATCATTGTGCATACACCTAAACTAACCCTCACTTCTTTATCCACCTAATATATTATCACACTAATCTTGTCATTGTATTTAACGGTTATATGACATGCACAAGGATTAAAGTTGAGAGTATTTAGATGGTCGCATTAAATAGTATTATATTTTAGCCTAGTTTAATTAATAGGTTAAATGTTTTGTTTTGTTTTGTTTTTTTTTTTCTTTTTCTTTTTCTTTAGCCTTGTGGTTTTTTTCTTAATTGTATTTGTTGAAATTTTTAAAAATCTTAAATTTAAATTGTTCAATATAAAGTTTTAATGTTTTAAAAGTGTTTTAGGATGTTGAATCTATTTATGCATTAAAAAATCCATTTTACCAAATTTCGACAAAAAAATTCATTTCATATAATAATTAGACAACATTTGTTCCATTTGTTTTCTAAACATACTCAACATCAAAAAAATATTTTGACAACCCAATTAATTTTTCTTTATACCAATGGTTTCTCATTTTCATTTAATCAATTTATACGTATTTATAAATTGTTTAATATATACTTATTCAAAAGATTTTTTTTTTCTTTTTTTTCTAAATTTAAATTTTAATCAAATAAATAAATTTTGTATCGTCTTGCAAGTTCATATCATTATCTCACCCAAAAGGTTGGAGTTCTCAACAACATAGCTACTCATGCTTTAAGGGTTTCGGATGATAGTCACATGGATAAGGAGAAATCCCATCTGCTTAAGGTGTTTGAAAATAATGGCTATAATAAGCACCAAGATCTCAAAGCTTTCTTAAAGGCAAGTAAAGATTCAACGATTAGGAAAGAACCCGATGACTTGGTTACCAGTGTTTAGTTTCCCTTTATCCAAGGGATCACCAACAAGATTGTTCAGATTCTTAAGAAGCACAAGGTCTTTTCCACCTTTTGACCCCTTAACACCATTTGAAGCTCCATAAGATCCATGAAAGACCCAGTGTATACTAAGAGTATGAAGGTTGTTTATGTGGTCCCATGTTCCTATGGGATCCCCTACATTGAAAAGATAGATCACTCCATAAAACAAAGGATTCAAGAGCATGCAGTGGACATCAAACATTTTAGGACTCACTCCTCAGCTTTGGACAAACATGTTGAGTAGACAAAACACCATATTTGTATAGAAGAGTCCAATTCATTGCCAAGATTGAGCATCTCCATCATTGAAAATTTAGAGAAGCCATCGAAATTGAGAGAAAATCTAATATGTAGAATAAAGATGATGGTTGGGAAATTAGCAGTGATTGGATCTTACTTTATAGTCCTAGTTTGTTTTTTTCCCCTTCCTTTGATTGGTGTGCTCCCTACATTTGGGTTTCTTTTAAGTTTATTCCTTTTCTTAATTAATTGTGATAACATTTTAGCAATCTTATGAATTTAGTCGTTGGATGCTCTACTCTGACTATTTAACATGCATAGCTAGATCTGATTCTTCAACTTGTCCTGACGATGAACCACACTAGTTGGATCGAAACGCGTCAACAAATGAAATATCATGTGATTTATGCCGAAAAATCTCTCATAAACTTGATATGGATCACAGAAGCCTCAATTCAACAATTTTAGCAATTTTTTTTATAATTTTCATAATTTTATATTATTCTTCTTATTTTTTATTTCTATATTTATAATTTCTTAATTTATATTTCAAAGATTTTGTATCTTCATTTTCATTTTAGGTTTATTATTCATTTGATTTAAATTTAAGTATTTTTTTTTTCATTTTTGTTTCTCATATATATGAATTTATGATTACCTATATTAATATTTTTAAATTTCCATGGTCGATTTCTCATGGTTCATCATTGATATTTTTTCCATGTTTAAATATACATAAATCCATATCTATATATTATTATGCTTTGATTATTTTTTTCATCAAATTATTGGTTTACTTTTATTATAAGTATTTATTATTTATATTTATATTTATTTACTTAAATATATAAAAAAGTATTATTATTATTATTATTATTAGCCTAAGCCATGGTTATCATGTTTGTAAGATGGAAGATGTTGTTTGTCTGGACTTAAGAGTGGTTTACACCCTTACACCTCTCTAAATGAACCTATGCCCTGATGAAAACTAAACCCCACACAAGACTAATTGATCTACAACTCATGGATACAAGAATTTATTATTAATACAAAAATGTTAATATATTTAAATTTATTTGATCTTTATCTCATGATTTTTTAATTGTATTTATAATTTAGTCAAATATACATTAATTATATTTGATTCTTTATATTTACTATTCTTTATTTTTATTGGAAATTCAATTCATTTATATTTAAATTATTATTCCTGGTGTGCCGTAACACTGTTTAGGTTTGGCCCGGCTAAACCAAATCCGCAGGATTGAGTCACGGGTTGCGTTGGACTTGCGCCCTGCGAAAATGAAAGGGCATGTGTATCATGTTCTGAAAATTATTACAATAGCGAAGATATCATAATTTAAAATTTCGAGAAAGAGGTGTTTAAAAATGTCTCAATATTTTAAAACCAAAAACCATGCGTATTATGCTTTTAAATTATCACAATATGGAAGATATAATAATTTAAAATTTGAAGAAGAGGTGTTTAAAAATGTCTCAATATTTTAAAACTAATTGCCTCGTAATCGGCCCAGATAAAACCAAAAACCAAATCCCGCAGAATCTTGAGTCACGGGTTGCGTTGTATTAGGTTTTGAAAACGATGTGAAGTTGAATTATTTATATAATAAACATTTTAAATTTTTAATTATTTTATTATTATTTTCATTAAACAAATTTAGACCATTATAATAATAAAAATATTTATTTAAATAGTTATATAAATTAAATGATTGGTAAGACAATCATAATAATAAAAATATTTATTTAAAAATTATATAAATTAAATGATTGGTAAATGTAAATATGTAGTGGTTCATTATCAATATTAAAAATGCTTATCTTATGATACATTTTATGTTGTCTTAATTTAAAAAATCATAAAAATTAACTAAATTATATTACTATTATTATCATAAAAATAATAGTTAAACATGTATACAATAGAGAAGATATCATAATTTAAAATTTCGAGAAAAAAATGTTTAAAAATGTCTTAATATTTTAAAACCAAATGCCTCCTAATCGGCCTGGGAAAAACCAAAAACCATGCGTATTATGTTTTTAAATTATCACAATATGGAAGATATAATAATTTAAAATTTGGAGAAAGAGGTGTTTAGTCTCAATATTTTAAAACCAATTGCCTCGTAATCGGCCCAGATAAAACCAAAAACCAAATCCCGCAGAATCTTGAGTCACGGGTTGCGTTGGACCTGCATGTTTTGAAAATTATGTGAAGTTGAATTATTTATATAATAAACCTTTTAAAATTTTAATTATTTTTTTATTATTTTTCATTAAAAAAATTTGGACAATCATAATAATAAAATATTTATTTAGATAGTTATTTAAATTAAATGATTGGTAAATGTGAATATCTAGTGATTCATTATCAATATCAAAAATACTTATTTTATGATACATTTTGTGTTGTCCAAATTTAAAAAATCATAAAAATTAACTAAATTATATTATTATTATTATCATAAAAAAAATAGTTAAATATGTATATATTTAAAAAAACATGTGACAAGATTTTTAACCATAGAAATTTACTCACTTTATCATGGAGATTTTTAATTTGTAAATAGACTTTGTTACAATTTATCAATACCACATGCTTAAAAAACCATAACCCTTTTTCCATGAGAGTTGTTCACATAACATTTTTTTTAATTAATCAATTAAATTAAATTGGGTAGAAAAACATAACTAATTTGGAAATAAATCTCAACTAATTTGCATCATTTATACTATTAGATGTCCATGTTGACACATTCAGAGGTTAAAAGGGAGACTTTTGTGATGAGGGCATCACATACCTTTCAAACAATGTAGGTGAAGATGTTCCTATATGATTCAACTACATTTGTAGAATATGTTTTGCATTGTTGTGGCTAGACCTATGCAAGGGCTCCTTATAATTTACACAAGGTTAGTTAATGTTATATACTCATTTCAATATGTATCTTTTTACAGTGATTACATTTGAAGTTTAAGCATTAAGATCAACAGGGCAGTTTAGATCAATGCCTGAGTTCTGGACTTCTGAAGGGGTGCTCTGTTTTTCTAGGAGGATCCTCAACTTGGGCATAAGGAGTTGGAGATCCCCGATCGTGCTACGTAGTTCTCAGACCTCATCCTCAAGCATGCCTGTCTTCTTACATTTGGCCTCTATTGCATCAGAGTTGTCACATGCCATTGCATTTTGATGGTGCAACACAATATTAAGGACGAAGAGCTCTGTTTTAATCTCTGCGAGATCCTGGGAACATTGGCAGCATAATGCAAGAGTTGGGGAACCAAGAGAGGTTGCTTTTGACCCATTGCTAGGAAATATATGTTTTCCATTAAGTCTGCCTCTGAATTGAAATTTCTGAGAATATCCTAGACTCGTGAACTATCAAAGGCGAGGAGAATACTTTGAGCACATTGGAGAGTCTTGTTTAGATGATTGTCTTGAGCAAGGGAGGTGGTTCTTAAATTTCTTATTACAAGGAACGAGTCTCCCAAAATTGTAATGTTATTAACTTCCCTCTTCTAGGCTAGGAGAAGCCTCATATACAAGCCACTAAAGTCAACTTGATTATTGGTCCTTTTACCTAGATCCTAGTTGTACTTATCCATTATTATTCCTTTGGGATTGTAGAGAATTCCTCCCCCTTCTACTACTCATGGGTTTCTTTTAGAAGCACCATCAAATTGGAGAATCTAGGTTTGAGTTTTTAGTTTCTAGTCAATAAATTTTTCATGGGGGCACTCGAAGAAGCCAATCGAGACAACAATGTGGATGTTCATGTATGGGAGGAGGAGGTCGGGGCAAGGACCAAGGCTCCAACCATTGATTGTCATTCGGCTCTAAGGAGGGATCCAAAGAGGGGGGATAGAGGTCAAAGGAGAAAGAGAGTGCTTTGAGGGCAAACATACTGAGAAAAGGCCTAGAGGATTTAAAAATTGTTTTATTTCTGGACAACAAAATTTTCTAATAAATATACTTTGTGTTATGCAAAATGTATGATTACAGACATAAATATATTCCCTAGGCCTGGTGGACTTGATCCAGGTGGATGTTGGTGGCCACCCACCTATCCCATTTGGACCCCCACAACTCTCTCTTTCAGTTTTTCAGTTTCTGTAATTGTAGCACAATTACTATTTTTAGCAGTTTTTCAGGTCCTGAACTTCCGGAGCTGTTTTGAGGCCCTAAAAGACGTTTTTTGGGAAATCTGGGAGCAACTTAATGTTGCTCTTCCCAAAGTTATATTTCTCAGATAGATCTTTCTAATGAGCTACTGTACGCATCAAACAGAGATCGGGTGCCAAAGTTACGACCCTAGGAAATTGATGTACCAATTTACCCAAACGGGGCCCACAATTTGGTGTTTCATCTTCTAGGGTTAGGTGTTGGGATGTGAAGGGTTTTCCATTGTTTCTCAACAATAAATAGGCCTTATAGCCTCATTGCAACACAGTTCAGAGGCATGTAGCCACCACATCTCTTCTCAGAGATAAGCTACCATCGCCCTAGCTGGTTTATTTCCATTTCTGGTTGTAATCATATTTCATATTTTCCATTAATGAAATGAAGTATTATTTCCGCTGCATCTTTGTGTATATGGTTATCTCTGTATTTTGTTGCGTCCCTGTTTAAATCTGGATCAGGACTGGCCTAGAACAACAGAAATACAAAGGCACTATTGTTTTCTTTAAAGTAAATTGATAACGAGATGAAGCCTACCTACACTCTGTCATATTCTTTGTTCCTTCTTTGGATTGAATGCTCCAATCCTACCTCTTATCACTATTATTAGAACTTTCACAATCAAATAACACAAGCAAGGGATCCACAAAATCTATGCAACATCATTTAATCACTTTATTCAATAGATCAACATGGTATTGAAATATATGAAACCATAACATCGTATATAGGAAAAAAAAGAACTCTTTGCATTAATAGAAATGCAGTGACTTACCACCAAAAATAGGTGTTGATCCTGTAAAATAGCTCCTTTAAGTTGACTTGTCCTTTCCTTGTCACAAAGTGTGCCTCTAATCACCCTAATTCATAGAAATATATCTCTCACATCAACAACATAATGCTATAATGAGTCTCCAAAATCCAACCCATTGTCTATGAATCAAAACAAATATATAGGTGATGGAGGTAGTTCATAAATTCTTATCCTTTTACCAATTTGTGCTTGAGATCCACTCTTGATGGGAGGATGAGCTCAAGGGATAGGAGATGAAAACTCCAAAGTAGGATAGGATAGGATTCAAGACTTTTATCTAAGGTAAATGGTTACAACAGATCTTGGAAGCTTATGGAAGAAGATGCTTTGGGATTCTCTCTCTTTTTCTTGAACTTCTAGAACTAACATAGGTTCCTATTGGATCATCAAACATTGTAGAACAAATCACACCTATAGAGTCAAATCCATATTGCATGGAACAAGACACAATTGATCGAATCATGGAAACATAGATCAAGAAGACCTGACAACAAAGGATCCAACTATATCGAGTTACCAAAGCAGGCCAACTCCTTCACCAGGGAAAGTGGCTCACTAGGGACCAAGTTCAGTAGAAGTTTCCTCATCTCATGGAGGAACTTAGCGTAATAGGGACCATTACTTCCTAAGGGGGGAGGAATGATACAGGTCGATATTAGTGGCTACCTGCGTATTCCACTTGTACTCTATTACACAGAATTTTGTTACGCCTCCTACACTTCCCTATGACATACCCTGAAGTGCCCGAAACATGATCATTATATAGTATACTCATCCATGTATACAGTTCAGATCGCTCCTTTAACTTTGCTTGGAATTTTTTTGGAGATTTCCCTGAAGAAATAGCTCTTGAAACCCTAAAATGAGGGTCACCGCTCTTATGAAGCTCAAAACCGTGATGGTTGCCTATTGCACCATGTTCAAATAGTGATGGAATCACTCTATTCCCTTGCATACACGCAATGGTCTCAAAAATGAAATTTTCCCAAAGAGGATGAGAAGCTTTCAAAGCGAGCTGGAGGTGGTTTCGCATAGATGAGGTCAAATCCTTATAATTTGACCTCTTGGTCTCATCCCTATGAGCTACCTCCTTGAGATGTGGGCCTAATCCTATATTTGGAGAAGTCCTAACTCCCTCTCCCAACCTATAAATTCCTCCTCTCCCATTCCCAAATGGTTGGTCTATGTCCATTTGCACCCCTATACTGAGCTTGTGCGTAGAGGCTATTCATTAGACTTGGAGAAGGAGTGTTTGGAGAGTTTCTTGGCTTGAACTTGGATTACCACTCAAGGAGAGCCTTTCAACATCAAGGCTATGGTTGTAAGCTTCTCTTTATTCTTTAAATAATATACAACTACTCTTTCTTCTTCCCAAAATATATATGTTCATGTATGTATTAGCTTGGCATTCCTTGATCAACTAAGTAGGTTGTTGTTGGATTTGCTATTGGTTTTGGCATGCTTTGCTATCTCTTGATCACTTGTGAAAGTACATAAGCGCTGAGAGAAGTAGGAAAAATTTCATGACATGAGCAGTTCGAGGATCTCAACAAAGGAAATAAGATTAGCATGAGAACGAGGTAGGTCATCTCTTTCATTCTACTTTTCAATTATAATCTAGGAAGATGTCTAGTTGATTGTCACTTTAGTTACTAGACCCACTCATTGGGCTAGAGGGTTCTTACCTATCCAAAACGAGGATTAACCTTTTCAACAAAATGGCAGATCCACTAGGGACCCTATGACCCTTTCCTTCCATTCCTACACCTTGTCTTTTGATGAGTTTAATCAACCATTCATTTTTAGACTTCAATGCTTGTATGTAGTTAGCGTCACTTTCTGGTAGATGCCTGAAGGTTTTTAATTTGAACCGTTCTTGAAGATTTTGAGTTTCTTCTTTGTTTTTCTTGATCATCATGGGTTTGACCCTGACAGTCGCAATGGCATCACGATTTTGTTGCTTACAGTAGCGATGATCGCTACTTTCCTCTTAACAGGTGCGATGACTGAATAAAATTAAGAAATTTAGGGTTTGTTTCCTCATTTTCAGTTATGTCTGCCTTCTCCCTATGATATACCAGTGTGATCTTGGTTGGATTTCTTATTGTCTGATTGCAATCACCTTTTAAGTTGGTTTGAGAGTTCTTGAAGTTTGATTAGCCTTTTAGGGTTTCTAGGTATTCTAGGTCAACTTTCGTCCACTTGTTGGTCTTCCCATCAGAGATCAAAGATCAATTACCTGTGTTAAAGAGTCTTTGTGTGTTCAGATATACTTTGTAGATCAATTTTTGGTTCTTTCTTCTTAAGTTTCTTTCATTAGTAGATGTTGTGAAAGTTGCTTAAGTTCTCTTTGAAAAACGGCAGTTTACAATTGATTGTTTCATTGGAATCAAAAGGAAGAGTTTGCTTTGAAGTTTTGTGTTTCGAAAAGTGAAAGTGAAAGTGTTTATCTTTTCATAGTTTTTGAAGCATTTTTGAGTTGCATTCAAATCACTAATGTGAAAGAGATTTTCATATTTGTTGGCTTGCTCGCATTCTCTTTTACTTTTGCACCAGATTACATTAGTTGCATTTTGAAAAAGAGAAAAAATCATCATTATATCTTAAGGAAATTTTTCTTTAAGATTTGTTTTAGCGTTGCATTTCATATGAATGATTAGATTTCATATTTTTTATTTAGAGTTTGAATATTATCATGGATGCACTTTTGCATTTGGTTTGATGTATTATTTGAGTGATATTCTTCCCTACATAGATAACTTTCACCGAATTGTAGGATTTCGTTTCATCATCTAGTTTTCATTTTAGGAATAGGTAACATCATTAAGGCCTTGAAATTGAAACATAATTCCAAGGTCAAATTTAAAATCTATCAATTAATCTAAGGAGAATTTGAAACATTAACGTTCATATTTAGTGGTCTAGGTTAGAGACATGTTTCAACATCTTTAAAACTTAGCAGTTGTCATTCACTTCAGCATTAGACAACACTAGCACGGACTTGTGCTCATTGTACTATTGCGTATATAAAGGTAGACCCCCATAGGTTGCAAAACTTTATCCAAGGAAGCCAAGTTTGTCGCCCTGTAAACGTGATACATTGAACACAACATTCGGGGAGACTGCCTGCACATATGTCAAGTCCTTGGTAAATTTATTTGATGAGGTGTATATTGCAGTTCACAGTTACTTGGTACTCCTTTTACCTAGATTCACCTAAGCAGTCATTTCAATCTTTTCTGACTCATTAAATTTGAAAATATTATCGAGAAACTTGTCCTTTCAACCTCCCTAATCATCAAAAGTGATTAGAGTCACATTCTCACCCTTTTCTCTACTCTTAAAAGATGAAAAGGAAAAGTTTTTGTTTCTAAAAATAACTGCTCATGATAAACATGTCGAACCCAATCAGTCACTTCTTGGACCAATATTGAGTAATTCCCTGTTAATTTCAAGATTGTTAAAAACCTTAAATAAATCACCTCCCCTTTTTTGCTTTTGAGAGGAAGCCATTGTGGCTGAGCCATTGAGTTCATCTCATAGTTCCCCTTCATTGTCTGATACTAAAGGGTCCTCCCAAGGAGTTTATCCAGAAATTCCTCATTCACTTGAGGATCAAGGTTTTGAACTTGGTCTCATTCCAAGTGTCCAACCTTTGTCTTCTCGTCTTCCTCCATCATATAATTGGTCACCTTAAGAATCTGATCCAGATTCCTTTGATAATCCTATTCATACCCTTGAGAGTCTGCAGAGGCTTGTTGACTATTCATCGAATCCTTTGTTTGATTTTGTTGTGATATCTCCTCGGCACCCTTACAATACATACGACCGACTTGGTATTCCTTTGGAGTTATCTCCTCGTACATCTTGGGTTCCTCGTCACCAATTGTTTCCATCTATGGAGTTAGAAGGTGAAATCTCGGTCTCCTCTCTGGGTCATTTGGAAGTTTCCGCTACCCATACTTCTCACATCAGTGATGAACAAGGGTACGAATTTCCTCCAGAAGTCTTTCCTTATACAATAAGAGTCTCATCTCTCTCCTTTCATGAGATTAGTGGACCCATGTTGCCACATGGTTATACCACTTTAGCTCAGTTAGTTTCGGGTACTCCTAGTGCCTCGTCGTTATATCAAAACCCCATTTGGTCTTCCAATGCTATGCCTACATCAGGTCTGATCATTCCGAACATGACCTATCCAACTACTGTACAAATTGCAATCACTTTAGTTCCTATTCAACCTACCATTCTGTCACAGCCTGTCTCGTCATTTCAACCGACCCTTCCAATTCAACCGACTGTTTCAAGTCAAGTCTCGGTAAGTTCTTCTACCCCTCCATCAAGTGGACAGATTGTGCCACCTCCTGGGGGAAAGATCCGAATTATCCTCTTGTGTCAGGAAAAACCAATGTGAGTGGATTACAAACTCACATGGTTGGAGTTAATCAACCTTATACGGTGTTATTCCTAACCCTGCTGGTCCATCTGAGTCAGGTAACATCCAATGTCAGCAACCTTATATGGTTGAGGTTCCACTCCAACCGACTTATGTCCCATATGGTTCACAAGCCTTGGTTAATCTATCTTACATTTCTCAAGCCAGAGCTTATGTCCAGACTGGTTAATCTACTATTCCTTGTGGATATGGCCAGATCCAATTCAGGAACTATCAATACCCTCAAGGTATAACCAAAGGAACTGTCCAACTACCCTTGTAGTAACAAGGACAACCTTTACAACAATAAGGGAAATATTTGCAACAGCAAGGGCAAGCATTGCAACAGCAAGGGCAAGTGTCATAGCAGCATGAGAAACCTTTGCCATAGTCATAACAGCCTTTGCAGTCGCAAACTCAATTTGTTCAGCAGTCTTCTCAACCTTTGTCCTTGCAATGCCAACCTTTGCAGCAGCAAGGTCAACCTTTACAACAACAAAGTCATCCTTTGCAGCAACAAGGTCATCCTTGGCAGCAGCAAGATTTATATGCATATCAGCAAGGTTAGCCTTTGCAAGGCCAAGGTCAATCCCTACATTAGTAGGGTTAATCTCCTTACATCTAGGGTCAACAGGTTCAACAAACTTATAACTCGTATGTCGCATGCAATGCTTATCAACAGCCTATGGTAGGACAATATCAAGCCTACCCTAGACCAAATCCACCTTACGGTCAAGGGAACCCTTAGTGGACTCAAAATTAGGTTCCATATGGACAAAATCCTTACCAACAAGGAGGGACTCCAGAGTTTGGGTTTCCTCAAAGGACCTATATGTCGTTTAACATGCAATTACCTTTCTTGGCTATGTTGGAGTTGCCTAATGTCTTGAGGCTCATGAATGATCCCATTCTTCATTCACCTTTTTGACCTCCAGTTCCAATAAAAATTCAAAGCGATTTCCAAAAATTCAAGGGAAAAGCGAAGGAGGATCCACAAGCCCACGTGATGACTTATCACCTCTAGTGCTCCTCCAAGTCATATGTCAATGATTCCATCCGTCTTTGACTCTTTTAGAGAACTCTCACAACTGTTGCCACTAAATGGTACATTGAATTGCCTCGAGGTACCTATGTGACTTCAACTCTCTCGCTATGGCTTTCCTCACTCATTTCCAATTGCCAGTTTGATATGAAACTGGCACTCATTTTCTTACATCCCTTAATCAAGACACTGCAACCCACATCTATGATCATATCCATGAATGGAGACGTCGGCGTCGGCTCATAAAATTTGAGATTGTTGATGAGTTGTTGATAGAATGGTTCACAAAATCATTCGTCAGCAATATTGCTAAGGACATAGCTATGGGTGGATGTGTTACTGAAGAGAAAGCTATCATATATGCCCAATATTTAGACTTGGTCTATTCAGAATCTGGCACATTATACGAGATGTTACCTAATGCTTCGAGACCATCATCAGATTTGACAACATAAAAGCCTCCTGATACACCACCTATTGATGGTGTAATTGGTTCCTTGTCTCATACTTCCACGAAAACTTCTTCGAAGCAGAAATATATCTCAAACATTCATTCCAATAATCCCTCTAAAAATTCATCCAGTCCTGGTAAAGCCTCTGAGGTGCATGTTGTTAAATCTACCGCGACAGATAAGGCATTTAAAGGTAAAAATAAGGGCAAAGGTAAGGCCAAAGTCGATGCCCCAAAAAATGACCCTCCTAAATCATCTATTGATGATGCTTCTAGAAGAAAGCTGAAATATCCTTGCCTCATCTGTGAGGAGGATCATTACACTAAGGATTGTCCCCAAAGATATAAAGTTTATTGCTTGCTGAAAGGGACCTTGGGTGTCTTAAAAGAACCTTTTCCATCAGAGCATATGCAGTTGGTAGACCAACCTCAGTCTTATGCTTCCTCAAGTTCCCAAGGTTCATCACTTATCTCGATCGCTACTCAAGCTAAGGACTATCAATCCACACCTAAGTAGATGATGGAGAAAGAAGCTACCGATACTCCTTCTACTTCTACTCTATCCAGTTCTAGTCTACTGCATATGGAGCACGCTAGTAGTGAATCCATCTTCCGACCACCTCCCAAAGGCGTTCTTCAGAAGTCATCTTGTAATCCAAATTCTAGAGTTGTGCAACATTACAATATTGTTGAGGATTTAGCTCAGGCACCTTCGACGATTTCTGCCTTGGAGGTTCTCCAATCCTGTCCAATGCAACAGAAGTCATTGTTATCTCAACTACAACCTTCTTCTCGGGTGAAGCTGGACCCACACCATGTTTTGTGTGGTGTCTTCTTTATTATGTGTGCTTCATTTTCATCATGAAATAAAATTAGTCACTGTTGATCAACTGTCCTTCTTTTCTTCTAGTTCATCCAACAACAACATTCCTTACATGGTAAATAATGAGATTCCTTGCGAGATTGTGGGGCAGGTCTCTTTAAAGACTCTACCTTAATGGGTACTTTTACTCTCCCACCACCAAATGTTCATTCAGTCAATATGATCTTGGACTCTACGGATCCTTGGATTATCCCTACTCTGGATTAGATTGATTCATTTGGCGATGCTATGCCTTTAAGTCCATTGGAGATAAATTATCAAGAAATTTCCTTGGCTTCAATGGCCACTTTGGAAAGTCATATTGTTTTTCAGTATGAACCTGGACACTTATGTACCATCTCCTTGGCTTGGTTCTTGGGATTCTTTGGATCCTTTGAATGAGACATTCCCCACTGATGAGAGTATCATTGAGGTCATGTCTCTGGATGAAACTCCATGAAATGGTTTACATCATCATTCTTCTTTTCTTCCTAGCCTCAATGGGATGCCTTCTTGTCTTGAAGTGTCCGTTTCTCATTATCCTACACGTCCACTTCAGATACCTGTCCTGGAGCATGAAGTCTTGTCAGAGGATAATATGGGTAACATCACTGCTATAATGCCTTTTGACATTTCCATTAAACCTGGAATTGTCAAGAACATTCATATTGGGGTTTCCTGTTCTCTAGATGAGATCACAATTTATACTCAACTTTTTAAAGAATTCTGAAACTTCTTCGCTTGGTCATATGAGGAAATGCTTGGTATCAATCCAGAAATAGTGTTGCATGAGATTCCGACTTATCCTAGTGCTAAGCTTGTTCGACAATAGTTTTTCCCTTTGCACCTTTGAAAGGCTGTTGCTATCAAAGCAGAAGTGGAGAAGCTTTTAAAAGCGGGTTTTATTTATCCTATTCCATTAACAGATTTGGTGTCCAATATCGTCCCTATTGCTAAAAAACAGGGCACGATACATGTTTGTGTTGATTACCGTGATATCAATCACACTTGTCCTAAGGACAATTATCCTACTCCATTTATCGACCAAATCATTGACGAATGCACAGGGAGTGAGATTTTTTCATCCATGGAAAGTTTTTCTAGCTATAACCAGATTAACATTTCACCCACCAATCAGCATAAAACAACCTTTATCTGTCTCTGGGGTACTTTTGCTTACAAAAAGCTTCCTTTCAGCTTGAATAATGCTGGCACTACCTTCCAACTAGCAATGTCTTATGCTTTTTATGACATTCGACACATTGTTTAGCCATACCTCAATGACTTACCATCTCATTCTGCTAAGCGTCGTGAACATCCGGATCACTTAAGATCCATAATTTTACGATGTCGGCATTATAATATCCATCTCAATCCACAAAAGTGTGTGTTTTGTTGAAAATTGGCAACAAGAAATTGCCAAAAATAGAAGTGCTAAAAATAGCACTGCTAGAAATAACAGTTTGGTACCAGTGCTGGATTGGGAAATAGGGAATGAAAAATGGAAGTGCTAAAAATAGAAGTTCTATTTTTAGCAGTGCAGTATGGATTCCTATTTTAGTCAGTCCCTAGACTAGAAATAGGAAGTAAAATTCGAATTTGGTCTTACCAGTAGTTTGAATATTAATTAATTAATTCAGTTTGAGTTAATTAGTTAAGGAAAATCAAACTTGAAGTCTTTGTGAGAACATGCAATAATTTCTCCACTGATTGGGGAATGTGTCCTTGATTTTCTCCACTGATTGAGGAATTAAGGATGAGTTCTATATTGAGAGGATCAGTTGACTTAGTTTTACTTAGTCAAGTCCAGTTAGATTAATTTAGCAAGTTGTTAAATTAATGAGATTCAGTTTGTTGATGCTTGCATGCATGTGACAACTGGTATTTTCAGATAACTGAGTATTCACTCATGGATAACTTATGCATGTCAGTTCAGATAGAGACCCAGTTGAGATCAGATGAGGGACAATGTACTATCAGTTGCTAGGATATTCCTAGTGAATATTCCTTGCATGAGGAAGGAATATTACTCCTTCTAGTACTGCATAGTTGGACCTGAGGTGATAACATGCTGTATTTTTTTGGGCCAATTCACACATGTTATGTAATTGGACCCCAATCAAAACTATGCAAGGAAATAGGGGCTTGGAGGACTTGTGGAGCCTATATATGCAGGCCTAGATAGTACATGAAATACATCATCAAAGTACAGAGAGAGCAGGATAGTTTTTGAGCTGATTCTTTTTGTATGTTGTTGAGGATTTCCACTTGATTGATAATACAGAGATGGGGTTTTAGGTTGGTGCTTTCCCCAGGTTATATCTTCTGTATTATGGTTGATTACTTCTCATTCTCAGTTATACCTATTCATGCTTGATGTTGCTCATGTTCAATTAAGCTTCCACAAAGTTTATGGTAGATGTAGATCTAGTATTATGCTTTAGTACATTGCATATATCAATTTGATCTGTAGGTGAAATTTCTACATAATATCAATGAGCTAGCTGATTTGTAGAGAAACTTCTACATGTTTTGCATTGAGTCTGGCTAGCTCTTGGGATTTGTAGTGTCTCTCAAAGGTATCCAAATTGATGCCTTGAAAGTTGAGGCGATTGTCAATTTACCCCCCCTGCATCATTATCACAATTGGAGAGCCTGTAGGGAAAGGCTAATTTTATCCATCGATTTGTCCCTAATTACGATGAACTTTCCAAATTTTTTACTCGCTTACTTAAGAAGGGGTTCCCTTTTATTTGGGATGAAGTTTCCCAGAAATCCTTCTATGCTTTAAAAGACATGCCGATTAGTGATCCTTCACTGCACCCCCTCAATTATCGTTGCGATTACTTCCCATATTTGGTTGCAACCGATACCACTATTGCTATGGTGTTAGTTCAAGACAATGACGACGACAACGAGCATGTGGTTTATTGTTTGAGCCAAAATCTTCTTGATACTGAGTATCAATATGCTCATGTCGAAAAGCTTGCCTTGGCGGCGGTTCATGATGTCCAAAGATTTCGACATTATATCCTTTTACAGAAAACCACAGTGATTTTTTATTACAACCCCCTAACATATATAATGACTCGTCAGTTAGTGGGGGGAAAATATTCCAAATGGATCGTTATCCTACAAGAGTTTGATTTTGAATTTACTACTTTCAAATCAAATAAATCACTCGTATTCGTTGAATTGATCTGTGCTCTTTCGTCATCAAGCACTTCAACTAATTTTACTGAGCAGATACATAATGAAACTTTGTTTCTGATCAGCACTATTGACCCATGGTATGGAGACATTATTGTTTATCTCCAAACCCATACTTTCCGATCTGATTTGTCCTGATCCGACCGATGTTGCATTCAGCATCAGTCTCAACCCTATCAGATCCTCGGTGATACATTGTATCAGGTCGGTGTGGACTCCGTTCTTCACAGGTGTCTCACCATTGAAGAGGTTGAACGGGTCTTAAATGATTTCCACTCTAGTGCTTGTGGTGGTCATATGTTTGGATATGCCACTACTCATAAAATCCTCTGTGCCAGTTATTTCTAGCCTTCTATCTTCAAACTTTGCATTCTAGCTGTCCAAAAATGCCATGAATGTCAGATTTTCAACTGCAAGTAGTGCACCCCACCCGCATCCCTACACCCAGTAATTACCGTTGGCCCTTTTTCCAAATGGGGCATTGATTTCATGACATGTAATCCTTGCTCGACCAGGGGACATGGTTATATAATCGTTGTCGTCAACTATTTTACTAAATGGGTCGAGGCGATGCCTACATATAATGCTGACAATATTACTACTACTCAATTCCTTTTTAACCACATCATATCACGTTTTGGTGTTCTGGGCCTTCAACATGATAGCTCAACTCCTTATTCGCCACAGGCCAATGCCCAAGTTGAGACAGTTAATAAAAATTTGATTACTATACTTCAACGTACCATTGGGAAGCACAGAAAGGATTGGCATTTAATTCTAATCTCAACTCTCTGGGCTTACAGAACTTTTGCTAAGACGGCCACTTGATTCACTCCATTCCAGCCGATGAATGGTTTAGAGGCAACTCTTCCAATCAAATGTGAAATCCCTTCACTTAAACTAGCTATCTAACTTCTTTCAAATACCTTGCCTGAAGAGGAATGGCAATTGTATCTTGAAAGTTTTGACAAAACTCATCGCATTTCTCTGATGGTCATCAAAGCTAAAAACAAACGAGTCAAATCTCATTTTGACCAAACTGTTTCTCCTCGCACTTTTGCTGAAGGAGACTTGGTCCTTCTTTACGATCAAGCCAATCATAAATTGGGGGTAGGCAAGTTCGAACCCATGTGGCATGGGCCCTACATCATCAAGCGTGTCTTACAGAAAGGTGCCTATGAGCTATGTGATTATGAGGGAAATGCATTGTCAGAGCCTCGTAATGGGTTATATCTCAAGAAGTATTATGTGTGAAATTCGTATAATAACTTTTGTACATTAGTGTGTTAATTCATTAGTGTGCATTTTTTATTTTTGGTGTGTTTATTTGCTTTGCAAACATGTGTTTTTCTGCTTGCCTGGTTTTTACTCGGTTTGCAGATGTCGTCAAGCCATTATGTTGGTTTTGCTAATGGTGCTTGTTGTAGCACACGGAACCTCTCTTTCGCAACATGGGTACTTTATGACCCTAATGGTGAGCTGATTAACTTACAAGGTATCTACCTTGGTCAAACAACCAATAATATTACTGAATATAGTGCAGTTATTGAACTCTTTTCAGAAGTAGTTGCTCTTGGCATTAGGGATTTAGTTGTCAAGTTGGATTCAACTCGTTGTGTTAATGTTAAACAATCATTACTCAGTGAGAAATCCACAAATATTGTGTATGTATCTATGTGTTATATTGCTGGAAAGAAACTTTGATTACATTACATATGAACATAGTCCACGTAATTTAAATACATTAACAGATGCAATGGAAAATTTTGTTTTTGATAGGAATTTGCATCATTTATAAAACTGATCATGTTATGGACACATAAGTAGGAATAAAACAAACACACACGCACACACACACATATATATTGTGTCTACCAATGTGTTTACATCAAAATCTTAAAAAATAGAGTGTTTTGGACACTTTCCTTTCAAATCCTCCAAAATGTGTAAAAGACTAGAGAAGCTATCAAACTGCATGGTGCTCATGATAGCACGAGACTGCTTTGATCACTCGGCCTAGCATCTAATGCAATACCGCAGAGACTCCCACTATGTGTCTCTGCCAACGCAGTGGAACATCATCAATAGTGGCATACTATGGGACTCCATGAGTTATCGCCTACAGATTACGCTCTGTCTCAGCTAAGGGGTCTGCCCCTTCCTCATACTCTGCACCCACTATCTACTGTGAAAATCACATTATATTGGTGACATGCTTGATGGTCTCTTTGGTCCCACATCTACACACTTATCACAAGTTGAGTCTCAATTCACACTTTTATAAAAAATTATAAAACTTGAAAAAATCCAAAAACATGTTTTTACCTTCACCATCCACTATTCGCATGGTGGTAGAGGTATATCTAGATCCCAGCTAAAATTCGTGCCAGCATAAGCGTAGTCATCCACCACGAGTAGTTGGAGTTCTATCCAAGCAAAGAATTGTGGTGGATAATGCATATGTTTACCCGTGCCTCCTGCAGGCATGAGCTGGCTCCATCTCACGAGTCTTGGATCTCAGGGGGAAGGATGTGGTACCTCTACCCATTGATACCAGAAGAGGGGAAATTGCTCCAAAAATAAGGTCACTAGTATAGAACCAAACCCAAATTGCTTCAGGTGTCCATGCTTACCCTTGGTTGGTTGTCGTTTCATGTTTTCCAAAAGGCCTCCACACCAATTGAAGACAGTGGGGGTCAAACATGTGATATCATATTGGAACTGGGATTTTGAAGCCTCATGCAAGGCTTGCGTGCAAGATACACGTGCCATAATGAACAAGATGTTTCTCAAGGCCAGGTTGTTGGTGATTGTCACTATCTTCACCTTACCTCCATTGGTTATTTCGGTACCGGGAAAATATATCTAGACTAGACTCGTACTCTCACCTCCCTAGTGAGATCCAAAGAGTTGGACTTCTTCCCCCCATCAGGACAATCCTGTGATGAAGTAGATATCCATCTCCTCCAGTTCCTGGCCTTTTATAATGAAGATCTCTCGATCTGAATCTCAGATATTGATTAGATAGGGCAACAATTCCATATGAGCCCTTAACCCTGTGGTCATGAAGAATTTTAGCAGCTCGCAATTCCTCAGAGCATTTATGCATTCAGGATCTTGAGCTGCTTGATGGTTTTCGGCCTCATGGCCTCTTCTTTCCACTCCAAGTCCATATTCTCCTACAAAAAAACATTTGACACTTATTAATGCCTTTTTCATGGATCAAAAAGATCAATTTTTTCTTAAAAGAGATTTTTATTTCTTACAAAATCGCCCTTGACGCCATCGCGCCTGCTTTTACAAACAGTGTGATGGCATTGTGCAAACCTTTAGGCTCAAGCGCAACCATCGCTAGTCATATGACCATACCCGTGATGTTCGTCAGCGCCCTAAATTTTTGAAATCCTCCTTTCTAGCATAAACATCATCATTTAAAATGCATAAAAAAGTAATGAAATGCAAGAGCAGGGATGGGCCTCTTACCTATCCCAAACGGTTCGTGAAACGATACCCTGGATCTCACACAACAAACACTGGAAAATCAAGAGAATTAGGGCACAAAATGCACTTTCAGAGCTCACTTTGGTAAAATGGTAAAAAATAAAATTACTTTTGCCTATTTATAAGTTTTGCAAGTCATTTTGGTCAATATTTTTGTAATATTTTAATATTTTCTCTCGATACCAGTGATGGGTATGTTTCTTGTGTAGTTATAGGTGCCTTCAAATTGAACAGTGATCATTATTGACCAATTCTTGTGAGTTTTATTTTATCTCTTTTTTCAGTCTCATTAAATAAACGAAAAAGGAACCCCCCTGGAGTCATCTTTCAGCTCTTTTCTAACTCTCGAAAACTGAAAATATTGTCAAGTACTTGTCATTTTGAATTTGTTAATGTAAATGAATCGACATCACCTAAGTATATGTTTATCCCTTTTTCAGGCTTGTTAGAGCCTAGATTTACCTTAGGTTGAAAAGACAAGGTTCTGGGTCCACATCAAACCACGCTCAGCCTCGTAGCTAGCCCTACGAGGACAGGAGAGGGATCTCTCTGGTCAATCTTAGCAAAATATAATCAGATGGGGCTTGAGATGACTGATTTTTCAACTAATTTTAGGCTAGGTATTAAGTGCAAGGACTTAATTTAAGTTTTTGAGGGTTTTGTTGGGAAAAAAGGGAAAGGCAAATTTGGGTCCGGGGATGAGGCCAAATTTTTGGAGAGTTCAGGTAGGGGCAAGATAGGCAGTAGTTTTGATGTTTTAGATTGAATGAATGGATAGATCATACTAGTGAGGAGCTAAGTAGGGCAAGAGGGTCTCAAGAGTCCTCCTCAAACAGATGAAAACATGTAGAATTAGACAAAATTTCAGGGCAGAGCACAACAGTCCAATGAATTCTACCTTAATCACTCATTTGTTTAATTGAAGAATAAAAGAGAAGGGAAAATGATACACATAAACATCAATGAACTTACAAATACATAGAGAAACACACCACCAAAACAAAGAGCCACATGGATCCCAACAAGTGCTGCAAAACCCTGGTCTTTCCTTTGCCAAAAATGCAGAGATAAAATGTACAATAAAGTGCCAAGCAATCCCAAGTGTCCAACCCTAAAAATGATTTAGAAATTACATAATATAGACAAGCCAAACCTATTCCCTTGCCTCTAGGGGTCGAGCTTATCATTCTAGGAGTTGTTTGAACTAATTCTAAATAAGGAACTGAAATCTAGATAGTCAAACAACTTACCCCTATATGCTAGGAAACTGATTCATTCATTCAATTTTCACTTTTTAGTGAATGAATCCTCTAGAACAAGTAAAAATGTGCCAATATTACATCATGGCTATAAAATTACATCATCAAAAGTCAAGAATAACATCAAGAAGCAAAAATGGTTGAAACTGGGCGAATTACTGAGCTGAACAGTGAAAAATAGGCAAAAATCCTCTATGCACCGCGCCTGATTCTCTATGCATCATGCCACTTTGCAGCTGAATGTGAGGCCCTTCCCGGAGTCCAAATTGAGCTCATGATAGCTCATTGGAAAGCCCTGCCTGTCTACTTTCCAACCCAAGTGGAATTTTTCAATTTGGTGCCCATTTTCCCCTCCAAAACTTCAATCTCCCAAGACTGCTTTTTGTGTGTCAAAATAGGGGCAGTGAGGTCATTTTTTGAGTGTTTTTGACCTCCTGAGGCTTCAAAATTTGCCCAATTTTCTCGGCCATGCACCAGAAACCATAATTTTTCATGCCAAATCCAGAAATGTAAAGTTTTTGTAATTTGGAGCTCCCTAGCAAAAGCGCGCGCCACGTGGCGCGGCGCATAGGGAGGAAAACCCTGTTTTGTGACCAAAGAAATTCAAAAATGACAAAATTTTCTCCAAATTCCTTGAAATTTGGACTGAAGGTGCCTCATCAAGTATCATGCTCAACCAAAGAGGCTTTAGCCAAGATTTGGAGCCGATCTTGCCTTTTACGCCGTTCCAGTGTCCTCCTGGTGCATGCAGTTTCAGTTGTAAAGTCACTGTCTTGGTCATATAATGTATCGGTGTCTGCCTTCATGGTGTTTCAAAGTCTGTTTGGCTTTCAATGAGATGAAGAATGAGAATTTGGTGCAATTTCCAAATGTGGGAGGGACTGTGGGAAATAGGGCAGTGTGGACAGTGGGGTTTTTCCCTTTGGAATTTTGACAAATGTAGGAACAATGGACAATTACTTGACTGTTTGGGAAACTTGAGGTTTTGGGAATTTTACAAATGACATGAATGATAAGGAATGCAATGAATTTAGGGATAGGGATAGTGGGACTTAGGAATGAGTAACTTGGGATATGAGGGAATGTTGGGATAGGGTTTAATATATGGACTAGGGTTTGGGATTATGGGAAATAGGAATTGGGGGCATGGGCTTAGTGAATTTTGGAGGTATGTTAACTTAACGAACAATGAGATTAAGGGATAAATGGGATAAGGGAATGATGGAAAGAGGATAGACTTGGTAGCAAATAGTTGTCAAACCCTAAGCAACAATCTTTGTGTGAGGAATTTGAAATGGTAGGGTTGGGTTTGATTATTTGTTTAAACACTCACCACATCAATCATCATAACATAAACACCAAACTTGGATGAAAAAAACAATGATCCATGCGATTTGGGGCGATTTGATGAAGTTTTTGAGAAAATTGGGCTTGGCAGCTCTATGCGCCGCGCCTCAAGCCCAACACACCGCGCCTTCCCTATGTGCCACGCCAGTGTAAATTTACACTAGAAATTGCTGCCCAATGCGCCGCGCGTTCCCTATCCATAGCGCTTTTTCCAGGAGACTTTTGAAGGCCTTCCTGATGTGAAAATTGGGCATAGGATAGCTTTTTGGAAAGGTCTTTGAGTTTGCTTTCCAACCCAGCTAGAATTTTTCAATTTGAAGTTCATTTGCCTTGTCAAAAATCAAATCTCCCAAGACTGGTCAAAATGTGGCAAATGAGGCTGCCTAAAGGCAGAGTGCTGTTGCAGTCGACATTTGAAGATGTTCCGCAACTCCAAATTGAGCTCATGATAGCTCATTGGAATGCGCTATGTGTCTAGTTATCATTTGACTCATCAAGAAAGTCATTTGGCCAACCAAGCTAGGAGAAAACTTTATTTTTCCAAGGTCACTTCAGAGGTGCATCAATTCTCCCAAGGCAACTGTATTTTTGACATTTCTCTAAAACCATTACACCTGTGTAAAAAGTGAAGGATATTTTTCTTCCTTGGCATATTTTTGACAAGAAACTCTCTCATTTTTCCCAAATTCATCTTTTATTGCTCAGAAACATCATTGGAGTAAAACATATCTTGATGTGTGGAACAGGGGATTTGTTGAAATGAAGCGAAATGAAGGGGATAGGGAGCTTCGAAATTCTTGAGGAAATTTTGGGAAGTAGGGAGGGATGTTAGGAAGTACGGGAAAGTGGAATTTCAAAGATTGAGTGAGGGGAAGAGGTCCAAAAGGGTAAAACACAGGTCTAGCCTAGAAAATTGCCAAGTTGTAGCAAGAAACTAGGGTTGTTGCGAAAATGAGGATTTTGGGGGATCTTAGTGATGGGAAATGTTTAATAAGGTAAATTAAGGATAGAGGAAGGTGTATGAACATCAGGATACAAGTTTTTCTGATGATTTTGCCATCCAAGAGAAATTACCTCCAAAACCCTAGGAGAGGGAAATGGACCTTACCTAGGCACAACTGAAGCATGAACAAGGTGCAAAATGACCCTTTGGAACCTGACATGATGATGAAAACCCTCTAAATGATGGTACACCCAGCTCAATAGTGACATGGACTGACATTTGGACAACTTTGAAAGGAGTAAAACCAAACCCTAGACCTAATACCTAGTGACCAAATTTTGCTTGAAGACTCACTGAAATGACAAAATTTGACCTTAACACCTAGAAATCACTTTGTAAGAGCATGTTTGATCACTGGAGGAAGGCTGGAAAGACTGACACTAACATTGGCTCCAATGGGGATGGTAGCTCCTTGGAGGTGCCAAGAACGACAGATCTTTGGGAGAGCAGACCAGTGCCTTATCCATTGGACAATGGAGTCAAAACTCAAGCTGAAAATGCATGACTAAAAACTGATGACTTGACGACACAAATTGACTCTCTTAAACACAACCGACAAACTGGAAATGATGCTCAAAGTAGAGCTTATTCATCAAAACCTACTCTAACAGTTCTTTTCACCACCCGATCAAGTGAAATGGAACAGCCAACGCAACCATGTAAGCATCATGGCTGATATTTGATTTCTTCCCAAATTCTTTCTGATGCGCAGGAAAAGGGAAGAATCGAAAGGCAACTCCCATGGAAACTCTAAATCAAGTTGACTACTGATAAACTTGCAAAATATGAATTGGCTGGATGACTTCAAGAATACTGAGAAAGGATCTTCATAAGCATCGCTATTGATTTCCATTAACACATTACTGCTCTGGTTCAAGTAATCTTCATATCTGGATATTAAGATTTTCCTCACATCTGTGCTGTATTTCTTTGGTGCTTGCAGCAAGATGCCAAAAGGATCCTGAATTTTGTGAATAACCAAACTCTGTTGTTGATTCCAAACAGAACAAAAGTCTTCTTTATCAATCTCCTCATATGAATGCAAACCTTGATATGGACTTTGTAATGAAAAATCTGTTAAATAAGACAATGAAGGCAACTTTTGAATAAGATTATTACCAACATTCTTTTCTGGCACATGGTTAGCCAATGGGGAAGAACTTTTACAGCAAACATCATCCAACACACGAGCAATAGGATCATCAAAAATTTGAGAAGACTGCTGCGATGTATCCATTAAAAATGTATGACATCCTACTAGTTGTTCATCTTTTTCTTTAGAGATATTACGAAGATTATGCCTTATAAACTGAAATGCTTCGAAACAAAAGGGTATAGAATCCTCTTGCATCATTAGATCATGTATTTCGGCTGCCACACCTTCATCTCCAATCTGACCTTCATCTTCAACATTAAAACTGAGAGATTTTTGATTTTCTACAAGCTGTTCATTTGAAGATTTACTATGCAATTTACCCTTCAAAAATTGAAATGATTCAAAACAGAAAGGTTGGGAATCTTCTTGTATCATTTGATCACATGTGCCAACTTCCATGTCTTCGTGTGCAACTTGACAAGCAATGGCATTTGGGGGCTAGAACTCTGAATATGAGAAGTCTAGAACAAGGTTTTCATTGCCCTCAAGATGGTCCAGATCAAGACTTGTTGACAGTTGATTTCTGATTGCATGGAAATTGTCTCTGTTGAACTGAAATGAATCAAAACAAAAAGGCAAATATCCTTCACTTCAAAATTTG
The DNA here is from genome assembly GCA_031772625.1 of Pinus tabuliformis. Classification (NCBI taxonomy): domain Eukaryota; kingdom Viridiplantae; phylum Streptophyta; class Pinopsida; order Pinales; family Pinaceae; genus Pinus; species Pinus tabuliformis. The sequence goes on from CM062812.1 coordinate 702,556,969, forward strand.
CTGCACTTTCCTCGTCACTGTCATAGCTGATATGTGATGGCTGAACATTGTATTCGTGCTCCTGAAAGTGAACTTCTTCCTCCCACAAACTAGCTATTGATTTGTTTGCAAGATTAGCTTCTGTTTGGAGAACATAATCATCATCATACTGATCAAATTTAGTCAAATCATTAGTATAAAACACATCATCAAGCATACATGTCATATCAACTAATCTCTCTCCTCCAAGATGATCTATAAAACAATCATTACCAGATCTATGACAACTGGGATCAGAAAGAATATGTTTTGGATCAACAACTTGTTCTTCTTCAATCAACGAGTGATGGGCTTGAACACTATACTCATTCCTTGTGGTGTTTTTTTGCATCATCTCTTCTACTGCACCTACCAACATGTCAAGCTTTACCTCTAGAGATGTCAATTTCTTCGAATCTATGTTTTTCATTTCTTCTTCCTTCAACTTTGCCCTTCGGATCAGCAAGTGAGCCTCTACATTTACTGCATTGTTCTGCATCTCCTCAAGTGTTGCAAGACTCCTTTCTCTCAGCTCAAACTCCATTTTTGGATCAAAGGCACCCGGGTAGTGCAAGAGAGCAGATCTAGGAGGAGGTCTTATATAAATTGGGATCGAAAATAAACTTGGTTAAATCTGGTAGAAAATTATTGTACTGTCTCCCCTGACTGTCTTTTCAGCTGGTTATACTCTTCTAAAATAAGGAAAAGGTTTTGTACGATCATCCACCTGTCGAGAAAAACTTTGACGAACTACTGGAAATTTGAGATGCTCGCATCAGGCAGGGTTTTGAACCAACTCTTGACTCTGCCTTGCAAAGAAAGAGCAAAAAGCCTAATACTAACATCTTCTTCATCAACTTCAAAAAGAACAAGAAAAGTCTCAACATTCTGCACATGTTTCTCAGTGTTGACATTCTTACATTCGCTGTCAAATCTCGGCAAATATAGATAATAATTTGCAGGGAAAGCATGGAGAACAGAAGGTAAAACAAGAGGTTTATACCTATCCGGGACTATAAAAGGTGTAGGAGTATATACATGAGCTACAGGATTATGTTTGTTTTCTTTAGGCTCATCACACTGAAGAGAGTCATCATGAGATGGGGGAAAAGTAAGGAGGCCAGGATCAAAGGAAACTCAATATTTACACTTTTGGAATAGATCGAGTGAAGATTTTGATCACCTTTATCATACAACAAATTTTGAAAACATTTCAGGACAGTTTCAAGAACAACAAAGAAGTAATTTACAAGAAAGCAGACTAGAACCTGAATACCATTCCACTTTGGATACCCGAACTTTGTGTAAGATCCTTCCATTTTCTCAGAGAAAGAGTTAGTCCTCCAGTGGAGTCTCTACATTGAATTGGAGTCACCAGGGGAATGATTTCAGCCTTCTTATGTCTGATTGTTGTCCACCATCAATGATCAGATCTAACTTGATACATGTACTGGGGTGATCATTTAGATCAGAAGTTTAGTTTATAAACTAGACCGAAGATTGACCGAAGCAGCTTTCATTTACTTTCGCTAATGCAAAGCAAAAGCATTTCGAAGGCTACCTGGCTAACTTCAGGCTCTGTCTGTAGTCTAAAAAGCAAAACAATGATAATAAACTTTTCTTCCCCAGTGGAGTTACCACTATGTTAGAGCCTAGATTTGCCTCAGGCTGAAAAGACAAGGTTCTAGGTCCACATCAAACCATGCTCAGCCTCATAGCTAGCCCTACGAGGACAGGAGAGGGCTCTCTCAGGTCAATCTCATCAAAAGATAATCAGATGGGGCTTGAGATGACTAATTTTGCAACTAATTTTAGGCTAGGTATTAAGTGCAAGGATTTAATTTAAGTTTTTGAGGGTTTTGTTGGGAAAAAAGGGAAAGGCAAATTTGGGTCCAGGGATGAGGCCAAATTTTTGTAGAGTTCAGGTAGGGCCAAGATAGGCAGTAGTTTTGATGCTTTAGATTGAATGAATGGATAGATTAGACCGGTGAGGAGCTAAGGAGGGAAATAGGGTCTCAAGAGTCCTCCTCAAACAGATGAAAACATGTAGAATTAGAAAAAATTTCAAGGCAGAGCACAACAATCCAATGAATTCTACCTTAATCACTCATTTGTTTAATTGTAGAAGAAAAGAGAAGGGAAAATGATACACATAAACATCAATGAACTTACAAATACATAGAGAAACACACCATCAAAACATAGAGGCACATGGATCCCAACAAGTTCTGCAAAACCTTGGTCTTTCCTTCGCCAAAAATGCAGAGATAAAATGTACAATAAAGTGCCAAGCAATCCCAAGTGTCCAACCCTAAAAATGACTTAGAAATTACATAATATAGACAAGCAAAACCTATTCCCTTGCCTCTAGGGGTCGAGTGTTACACTAAAAAATGTCACCATGACTATTTACAGTTAGTATGGCTCTATCAACAGTCATGCTATCCTCTTAGGCAAGTCTTATACCTCTGCTCTCCATGTCAAACTCCAAAAAAGAGAGAAAGTCTTTATAAATGTATTTATCTCTGGGTACGCAGGTTCTCTCAACCTTACCTGCGAGGACGCACCCAATGTTCACAAAAGCTGCTTCTTTGGACGCTCTGTATGTAATGGGGCAGGTGCGTCCCCCTGTAAAGGTTAAAATGCGCAAGTTTCATCTTTAAAAAGTTACTTGTGGTCATTTCTAGAGCATTCTAGAAGGTTGTTCGACGTGTATTGAGCGCCTCCAGATGGTTCATGCACTCCTACCAAAGAGGAACTTATCCCATCAATAAGGGAGCTATCCCATCCAAAGAGGGGATTATCCCATTAATGGTGGACCTGATTAACCTCCTCTTGAGCACTATAAATACAGGCATTGGGCCAGAAGGAAGAGAGGTTGGAAGCTATACATTTGTAAGGGTAAATGCTGCAGGAATTAGGACTCCCATTTAGAAGCTTGTGAGGAGAGATTGCCATCTTTGCTTGTTCTATTTGGAAGTGGGTGAGCTTTGTCAAAGTAAAGGAGAACTCTTGATGGACCCTGGGAGGGACTTGCACAACACCAAGGCTCAGGTTGTATTTGTTCCTTTTGTTACCTATTAATGCAAATGAGTCCATTCTTCTCAATAACTTGTTATTTATGAGTTGTTTCATGTACTCCTTGGTCTATGTGTTAAATATGTTTTATTCTATGAGATTATCAAGTGCTATTTAATCGTTTGATTGTTAGTGTATGCAGGTTTCAAAGTGAAGGAGGAGCTCATCCGGATCAGCGGAGCTGGACTGCTACAACAGCGTTGGATTACAGGTAGGATCTAAACACTTGATTTCCCATATAGTAAATGCATGTTTAGAGAAGGATTGCTCTTGTTTGTCTTGTTTGTCACTAGAGAGTCTTAGGCTCCTAGGGAGGTTGATTTGTGTCCGCACTATCGACTCTTTCCGCCTGACAAATTGGCAACCATACTGGGGATTCCATTGATGTGAAAGTATTTTTTTTTGTATGAACTTTGCTCTGAGAAAATTGGTTTATTTTTCTGGTTTTTGGCTCTGTGACTTTGTCTTTGGGTGGGTTAGCTTAGGGTTAGATTCATTTTGGTTTTTCTTGAATTTTCCAGTAGGACACACCCTCTGAGTATTGCACAGTGCGTCCCTGGACGCACTGTCGCTGTGTGCACAGAGCGGGCCCGCACCTGTCTTAACGGGTCGCCTGCGTCCCCTGCTAAAATTTGAAACAATTCCATTTTTTGCATTTTTTCTCTTAGATTTTGCTTTTTCTTAGTTTTTACTGCCCAGATCCATTAGTCTCTTGTCAAAGATCTTCACCTGAACTTGTTTCGATAGCATTGAGTGTTTTAGTGGATTTCATAGAAGTTTAAGCCCTAGGGTTTGATTTTTGAGTAGGTCTTGTAGTGACTTTGGCGGTAGAAGTTGTCAAGCCTTAGATATCTCTGGTTTTGTCAGCATTCTTAGAAGTCAGACCTGTCATAAAGTCTACCTGTGAGAGCAACTTACCATTGAGTTGTTTCTTTGGGCAAATTTCGAAGTGCTTGTTGATTGAGTCTTGAATTCCATTTTACAAAAAGAACAAAAAGATTTGAGTTTTGTTTTGACTAGTCTTTTGATTCTGCATTAGCTGGTCCTTGATTTGATTTTGGTCAAGTAAAACAACCTAGAATCATCTTTGTGAGCTTTTGCCTTGTTAGGTTTGCTTAGAGTAATTTCCTTTTTTGATTTGCTTGTGAGTCAAGTTTTCATAGATTTTATAACTTTTGAGATTGATTTTCGTTAAAATAGATTTATATGCTTTATTAAAAAGAGAAAATACAAAAACATCTCCTTTGGAAAGTTTTGTTTCAAGTAGCTTTGAAAAGTTTTGAAAGAAAAAGAGTTTTTTCGTACACGTAAGGAGTGGTCATGTTTGTATGCTTGAAAAGATAAAGAGAATTGTTTCTTTGATTGTCTTTATTAAGAAAGTTGTTTTCTATAAAATTTGCATCTCTCAACTCTCTTAGTTAAGAACTTCATTGAAAAAGTAAAGTAGCGTAAATCATCTTAGGTGCATCTTTGTAGTGGTTTGAGTCGAGTCTACACACCATTGGTTTCACTTCCACTACCTTTTGTCTTTAAGAAAAACCATAAAATTAACGCTTAAAGTAAAATCGATGTAGTAACTTTTATTTACTAGGGCTCTGAAACACCAATTTAGATCAGGCTAGTGTCTTGGAGTAGGTGAGTAATTAACTCTCCAAGACAACAAAACCAAACAAGTAGCTTATCTTGTGATAGAATAAATCCAATTGTCTCATTTGTACTCTGGGAAAGCTCCTCTTAAAGGAGAAGCACGAGCTCGTGTCCGAACCAGTGAGGGGATCAATCCCCCCTCGTTGGGAACGACGCCAAACACGCACGTATTACAAACGGTAAACCTCGGATTAACCATTGTCGAAGAGCCAGGGGTCACTTGTAACTCCTCCTAGTGGCAGTAAAGTAGGTTCACCTGAAGAAGGAGAATCTTCCTTGGTAGTCCATCTAGATTACCAAAGTCTAGAGACAGGTTATAATCCTGAAGCTGTTACAGTTTCTGAGCTTGCTGGTAGTTTTTCGTCTATTAGTGATATAGGCGAAGAACCTGAAATATCCGAACCTGTTACTCCAACTTTTAGTGTTCCAGATTCACCAAGAATAGAAAGAATTATCACCGAAAATCTTCCTACTGGTTTGATTGCTATCGAAGAACTTGCTCCAGAGGAAGAAATAGGCATTTCTCACCTTGAAGATCAACTTACTATTGAGCTCAGGGAGCGTGAATCTATCTTTTACAGTCCTCCTAGAAGTACTACTTGGCACCTTTCGTTAACTAATTATTTAGACAACTCAGGGATAGGTTTTTCTCCACCTCGTACTCCTTTTCCACCTGGTGGTATTCATACTCCTGTAAATATGTCTGGTCAGTCATCCGTGTTTACTCAAAGTCCTGAATCTTTCTTACACGGCGGTCCTTCTGTTCCCACTGGGTATCAAGCACTTTCTGGTACCTTTGCGGGGGCATCTCCTCAACCCGTCAATCATGGGTTATTAACTGGAAACAGTGGTAATATACCATTGGGTGTAGGAGACATTTACATGATGTCAGGTTCCGTTCCCGTTTCCCAACCTCAAGGTGGCCAATTACCGCCTGGGGGGCAGCCTCAGTTAACACCTGGGGGGCAACCTCAAGGTACACAAATCGTGTCTGGGGGGCAACCTCAAGGTCAGTATGCACCTATGGTACAATACATGCCTCAAGGTCAACCCCAGCCTCAATATGTACCCCAGGGTCAACCTCAGTATCAATATCAACCTCAAGGGTACCAACCTCAAGGTCAAGGTCAACCCCAGTATCAGTATTTACCCCAAGGTTATCAACCTCAAGGTCAATACTCGAGTCAAGGTTATCAACCACCTCAAGGTCAGTCATATGGTCAGGGTATGGGAACTGCACCTTTCAATTATCAATCCTATCCTCAATCCGGTTATGGACCTCAGTATTCTCAACCTGTTACGGGTCAATACCCTGGAATGTTAGTGTGGGATCCATCACAGGGTCAACAGGTGTTGCAGTGCAGCCAAGTATACAGTTGGTACCTCAAGCTGGACAACCCGTAGTTTCTGGTTCACCCCAGCAACCGCAACCTGCCCAGTCAAATGTTCAAACTTCTGTAACTTCGGTAGTTACTCAGCCGCCAATTGCACCTAGTACTCCATCTCAAACGGCTGCTGCAACTACCGCTGCATCTACCGCACTTACTTCTGGAGTATCGACAGCTCCGGTTTCTACTGTCTCTGCAACCACTCCTCAGGCATCTTTACCGTTGTCTGGACCTACGATTCAAACCACGGTCCAGATGCCTATGGGTCAGCCTGGTATAAGTACGGTTGTCACTTCTCAACCTCAATTTGTTCAACAACCGTACCAGGGACAGTACCAACAAAGGCAAGCTGTCCAGCAGCCAGTTTACCAGTATCAACCGTATCCTGGGTACACTTATCAACAACCTCAACAACCCCAGTACGGTCCGGTTAATCCTGGTTTTCCAGGAGGATATAATATCCCTAATGCGATTCCTGTTCCTAGTTATCCTGGATATCCTCCTCCTGGGGCTGGTGTCATGACTCAGAGTTTTAGAGATCCTAATCGGCAATTACCGTTTATCGCAACTTTGGATTTACCAGATTTGACGCGCCTAACGAATGATCCAATTCAATATCTTCAGTTCTGGCCGCCAATGCCAAATAAGTTGCCCAGTGATATACCCAAGTTCGAAGGTAAGCCTGGAGAGGATCCGTCCAATCATGTGATGACTTACCACCTCTGGTGTGCTTCAAATTCTATCTCGGATGATTCGATCCGCTTACGTCTTTTCAGCGTACACTCATTGGTCTCGCGGCCAAGTGGTACATTGAGTTACCACGGGCCTCTTTTTACAATTTTAGCTACCTCGTTCTTAACTCACTTTCAGTTGCCGGTCAGATACGATAACGGCACGGAGTTATTAACTTCACTAAAACAATCGACGTCCACGTATATTTCTGATCACATTCATGAGTGGAGACGTCGAAGAAGGTTAGTGAAAGTTTTTATTCCGGACCAAATCTTAGCTGAATGGTTTGTTAAATCATTATTACCGAAGATTACTGAAGATGTAGCTAAGGCCGGAGTAGTTACTGAGGAGCAAGTCATTGCTCAGGCGCAGTACCTTGACTTAGTTTATACTCAGTCGGGTACGTTACACGAGAAGATTCCAGATCTTCCAAAATCGAATCAAATCGCTGCTGCTCCTTCGGGATCTCATGCCGCTGATGGTATGATTGGTACGGTGAACACAAAGAGCAAGAAGAAGTCTTCCAAGAGTTCTACTACTCCTATAATCACTCTGCCTGATTCCCCGACAGGAGAGTCTTCTCCTGAACTTTCCGCCGATATTCACGCTGTAGAGTCATCTACGGCCAAATCAAAAAACGGTGGAAAGAAGAAAGGAAAGAAGAAGGCTAAAGCAGACAAGGCTCCGAAGGAGAAAACAGAAAAGTCGGAAACCAATGACGAAAAACGCAAACCTCGATATCCTTGTCTTATTTGTGAAGAGGATCATTTTACAAGAGATTGCCCTCATCGGGCCGAGGTTGTGAAAATAGTCAAAGGTTCTCCCACTCCTGCTGTGTTGAAAGATCCATTTCCAAAGCAGGAGAGTAAGATGATAGGTTCTTCCTCGACTGCCAGTGAAGAACCCATTTTGATGATGTCTCATGTGAGGATTGCGACTCGATCGCAAGATTATGGTAGTAAGAATCCTGTTGATGGTAAGGAAGCAGAATCTTCTCACTCTAACCCATCAACCTCAGCTCCTGGTTCCGATCCACTACAGATCGAAAAACCTAACCCGGACTTAGTAATTAAACCGCCCGCCAAGGGTGTACTTCGAAGGTCTGCTTTCAATCCACATGCGAGAGCAGCCCAGAATTACAACATTGTTGAGGACTTAGCTGTTTCACCCTCAGCAATGTCGGCGTTAGAAGTGCTGCAATCATGCCCAGCACAACGAAAATTACTTTTGTCGGCTATCGGAGCTGTTGATGTTCAGGACCCGAACCTGATAATCTTCGATCTAGAAAATAGTACACCGCGTCTACCCCATCAAATGGCTTTCCAAATCCCAGTGATAGTAAAAAACAGGCCTATTCATCGGACTGTGATTGATGAGGGAGCTTCTACGTGTATTATGTCGATTCAATGTTGGAGATCTCTTGGTTCTCCTTCGTTGAACCAATCCCCCACCATCCTTAAGGCCTTTGATGGCCGTGGGTTCCGTCCGTTTGGTATTCTACAGGAATTGCCTATAGGGGTAGAAGGTAAAACCGTTAGTCTGGATGTGGAAGTGGTTGATGCCCCTCTAGACTACAACCTTCTTTTGGGTCGAAGTTGGTCATATGCTATGACGGCGGTCGTTTCATCGGTCTTCAGAGTAATTAAGTTTCCATATAACGGTAAGATCGTGACTATTGATCAGCTGACATACTTTTCATCCGACCCAGCCTCTTCAGAGAGTATCCAGCATGTCGGTAAGACGACAATCCCTTATAGGGACGTTGGCGTAGGTTTAGTTAAAGATTCCGGTTTACTGGGAACTTTTCCTTTCCCTCCAATCAACGCAGACCCTTCATTTGCATCAATTCATATGATTACATCAGAAAACATTATTTATGATGATCCTTGGATCGTCCCATCTGAATCTGAGATAGACTCATTCGGTGATGCTATGCCTTTGAGTCCATATGAAATTGCTTATGAAGCTGTCATGTCTTTTACCGACTCGCGTTCAACCCAAATCGACCAAATGAATGTGGTCAGTGAAGAATCACTTTTCACCTCAACCTTAGAACGGATAGCGTTTCCCGAAGTCGTGTCATCTGACGAACAACTTCGCGAAATCCTAAGTGTAGACGATCTACCATGGGAAGATCTCCATCACAGATCTTCGTTTTTACCTAAGGATGATGCATTTGAAAATGATTTTTCATCTATCTTTACCGCTGAATATGTCAAAGACGCTCAGAATCCAACGAAACATTCTGATTCAGAGTTGAATTTAGGGAATATTTCTCGTACTATTCCCATTGATATTTCAGTGAAGCCCGGAATTGAGGAGAACATTCATATAGGTGCCGCATGTACAGAAGATGAAATCCAAACTTACAAGGCCCTATTCCAAGAATTCCGCGATGTGTTTGCCTGGTCTTACGAGGAAATGCCGGGAATCGATCCTGCCATTGTTGTTCATGAAATAAAGACCTACCCGGATGCTAAACCCGTCCGGCAACGGTTGCGTCAGATTCACCCTCGAAAAGCGGCTGCGATTAAAGCAGAAGTCGAAAAGCTGTTGAAAGCAGGTTTCATTTATCCGATCCCGTTAACGGATTGGGTATCGAATATTGTTCCGGTCAACAAGAAACAAGGAACAATAAGAATCTGTATCGACTATAGGGATATAAATCGAGCTTGTCCAAAAGACAACTATCCTACGCCTTATATCGATCAAATTATTGATGATTGTGCCGGAAGTGAAATGTTTTCCTTTATGGATGGTTTTTCGGGCTATAATCAAATCAATATTCTACCTGCCGACCAACCAAAAACGGCATTCATTTGTCCATGGGGGACATTTGCTTATTGCAAATTACCTTTTGGGCTTAAGAATGCCGGGGCCACTTTTCAACGGGCGATGTCTTACGCATTTCATGACATCAAGCACATTGTGCAACCGTATCTCGATGATTTGCCTGCTCATTCTTTACATCGAGCTGATCACCTTGTCCACTTACGAGCAATCTTTATGAGGTGTAGGCATTATCGAATTCGGTTGAATCCCCACAAGTGTGTTTTCTGTATAGAAACAGGTCGATTGCTGGGATTTGTTGTTTCAAAAGCCGGCATTCGCGTCGATCCCTCAAAGGTCGAAGCTATCATCAAATTGCCTCCTCCTTCGAGTTTGCGCCAACTCCAAAGTTTGCAAGGGAAAGCGAACTTTTTACGCCGATTCATCCCAAACTACGCCGAGGTCACTAAAGGTTTTACACGGTTGTTGAAACAGAACGCTCAATTCTTTTGGGACGAGATTGCCCAACAATCTTTTGATGCACTTAAACACGCGTTGACCCATGCACCGTTGTTGCATCCTCCCAACTACAACCAGGACTACTTCTTATACCTCGCAGCTTCGCATTCCACCATTGGAATGGTGTTAGTTCAAGAAGATGAATTCGGAGCGGAACATGTGATATATTATCTCAGTAGGACCTTAAATCCCACTGAGCTAAAATATTCGCATGTGGAGAAATTGGCCCTGGCAGCCGTTCAAGCTGTCCAGCGTTTTCGTCACTACATTCTTCTCCGTAAAACTACAGTTATTTCGGATTGCAACCCTATGATTTACATTTTGACAAAACAATTGCTAGGGGGCAAGTACTCTAAATGGATCGTTATCCTGCAAGAGTTCGACTTGGAGTTCGAGAAGTCCAAGTCTAAGAAATCCTTAGTTTTTGCGGAATTGATGTGTGATTTCCCGCGTGCTGACACAGAGACTGTGGCAGAGGAGTCCATTGCGGACGAATCTTTGTTTCTTATCAGTACTTTAGATCCGTGGTACGGGGATATAATCATCTATCTCCAAACCCAAACCTTTCGGCCTGAAGCTTCAAAGGCGGAACGTCGAAAAATTCGGTTTCAATCCCAGCAATACAAAATTATTGGAGATACACTTTATCGCCGGGGGGCAGACTTAGTTTTTCGACGTTGTTTAACTCACGAAGAGGCTGAGAGGGTTTTGAATGATTGTCACTCTGGAGCATGTGGCGGTCATATGTCTGGGTATGCCACAGCTCAGAAGGTGTTGCGCGCTGGCTATTTCTGGCCGTCTATGTTTAAAGATTGTATCATTGCAGTCCGGAAGTGCCACAACTGTCAAGTGTTTGATCGCAAGATGCGCGCACCACCTGCTCCTCTCCACCCTATAATTGCCGTTGGTCCATTCGCCAAATGGGGTATCGACTTTATTACTTGTAACCCTCACTCGGCCGGGGGGCATGCGTATATCATCCTCGCGGTTGATTATTTCACTAAATGGGCCGAGGCGATGCCTACATTCGACGCAAGCGGCAAAACAGCTGCAGTTTTCGTATTCAATCATATTATAACTAGGTTTGGTGTCCCACAAGCAATCATTACTGACCATGGGAGCCATTTTCGAAACATCATGATGACTGAGCTTACAAGCCAGCTTGGTTTGCGCCACGATAGCTCTACTCCTTATTATCCGCAAGCCAACGGTTTGGTTGAGTCTATCAACAAAGTTCTGGTTATCATGATCCGACGAACCATTGGTATTCATCGGTCGAATTGGCACAACATGTTATTTTCAGCGCTATGGGCATACCGAACCTCAGTGAAAACTTCAACAGGGTTCACTCCTTTCCAGCTAGTTTATGGCTTGGAAGCTGTGTTACCCATTGAATGCGAAATCCCATCACTTCAAATGGCTGTCGAATTACTCCCAGCTACTTCCGAAGAGGAGAAACGTTTATTATACTTAGCTAAATTAGATGAGACTCGACGTGACGCTGCATTGGCAATCGAGACTCACGCGAAGCGAATGAAAGCTCAGTATGATAGAAATGTGACCCCTCGAAGTTTTTCGGAGGGAGACCTAGTGCTATTATATGATCAAGCTAACGATAAGCTAGGTGCTGGAAAATTCGTTCCTATGTGGCATGGACCCTACATTGTAAAGCGAAAGCTAGCAAAAGGGGCTTATGAGCTGGTAGATTTTGATGGGGACTCTTTGGGTAAACCCAGAAATGGACTTTACCTAAAGAGGTATTATGCTTAAATGGTGGGTATGGAGAATTTTTAGTTAGGTTAGGTTTTCTTTCTAGCTAGTATGTTTGTTAGTTTAGTTAGTGTGCTTAGCTTAGAGAGTGTGTTTTTCGTCGTTATTCTGGCTTATCTTGGTTTTACTCTTGATATTGCAGATGTCGACGCCTCTCCAAACATACATTGGATTTGCTGATGGTGCTTGTCGTAGTACACGGAATATCTCTTCCGCAGCTTGGGTTATCTATTCACCCTCTGACGAGTTAGTTTCTATGCATGGGGTAAGCCTCGGTCAAACAACGAACAACATTGCAGAATACAGTGCAGTGGTTGAATTATTATCCGAATCTATTTCATTTGGAATTCGACGTTTGATAGTGAGGTTAGATTCTGAACTTGTTGTATTACAGCTTAATAGAGTTTATGCCATTAGAAATCCTGTGTTATTAAGGTTGTTTTTGAGAGTGCGTCTCTTGGAACGTGAATTTGATTACATTGAATATCAGCATATTCCAAGGTCTTTAAATACATTAGCAGATGCAATTGCTTCTCGAATGTTGGACAGACATTTACGATAATCATGCAAGTAAATTTAAAAACATTTCATCACATATGTTAAACAAGATAAGCCGGTAATAGTGATATATATATAGATAGGAGTGTGTCAAAAAATATACATCGTCTTCGATCATAGGTTGAAAAACACCTTATGATCGGCAAAAATGATAAAGTACAAAAAGTCAAAAATGTCACATGTGTCTACAAAGTGACTAGCCAATCACTGGTGGTGCTCCCTATACGACACCACTGCACGGGCTACCTTACACAAAAATCTCCTAAACGGTCCAGGGACTGCGACTACATAGCGCTGAAGTCTGATAGGAATATCATCTATGGTAGTCTCAGGTATATCCACCGTCAGACGCTCTAGATCCTGCTCCAACTCAGCTAGTGACTCTGCAGCCGCGTCCTGTGGGGCCGGTACTGGTGCAACTGGATGTCTCCTCTCAAAAGGCCGGAGGTTGGCTGGGCGCTGTGGACCAACATCTGCATTTTGAAATTTTTTACTGTCAGTTTTGAGACGATATATATAAAAAACAAAAAAAAAAACACATAATTTGAAAACTTGTGAAAAATAAAGTACCTCTGTCATCCCATTGTTCTCCCTGTGGAAGAACCATGTCCGGATCACCTCGAAAATCTACTCCGGCATACGGAAAGTCCTGGATCGAAAAAACCTGGTCCTCTAACCAGTGAAAATAACTATCAGAGAATCGAACAATTGCTGTGCCCTCGTCAGGATGCCGGGCCATCACCGTAACCCATCGTATCAGCTTTGGCTCCCGAGGACCCAAGATATCAACAATGAGTTGCTGAGGGATCAGCATCGGAACTCTCTCTAAGGCAAAGCTCACAACTAGAGGCCCATATCCAAAGGTCTTCAGTCGTCCGTTCTTTGCCCTAGTCAGTTGGCTCTTCATATTAGCCAACACAGCATCACACCAGTTGAAAATGGTGCCTTGGTAACAGTCAATCGCCATCCGCATTTGGGACCCGGAGGCAATATGTAAAGCGGCTGCGCCGCAAATTCTGGTAACCGTGAAAGCTATAACTTTGAGTTCACGCAGAGAGATGTGTTTGATTTCCACGCCTTTCGCATGGTGTGCATTGGGTGTGCACCAATCTGCCTGGAGACTAGCAAGGGATTGGCCACCCGGCCTAGTCCCGGCTAGATTGAGTTGCTCGCCTCTATTTGGCAAGCCAATGAGAAAATATACATCAGAGGGCTCTATCTCGAGCTGGTGCCTTCCTATGTAAAAGCATTGCTCTTGAACGTTCCATCTCTCAACCAGCCATTCTAAGAATCTCACCTGAGCCCTCATGCCAGGTATGGCCCAGTATTTATATAGCCCGCATGCTTTTAGGGCATCAATGGAAGGTTGATGTTCAATTGCGGCTAAATCAACGTCCTCGTGCTCTCTTTCTCTCCAATCCAACATGGTGAGTGCCCTACACACCAAGAAACAAAGATTAGAATTCATTTGGGAAATTTTAAATGGTTGCTTGTGGAGTTTGGGGTTTCAAATTCCGCCTTTCGCAGGGGACGCACCCCGCGTTTAGAACACAAGGCGTCGGGACGCAGCTGGCCTAAAGGTGGGCTGTGTCCCCCGACCTTTTTTCTGTACAGGAAAAAGTCGGGGGACGCAGGTCACTCGAAGGGCACTTGCATCCCCCACAGAGCGCACTTTGAAACCCAAAACCCCCCAAAAATCAAAACTAAAACCTAAAACACAATTTTAATCGGATGAAATTGAAGAGGAGGATGTTGTAAAATACCTGGAAGAGACAGCGTTCGATTCTGACGGTCGGATTTTCCGCAGCGACCACGGGAAGTTTCTTGCCAAAAGCCCTTTTTTCAACCTCAACAGTAAAATGGTAAAAATGACATGGTAAAAAGTCTTTTTATAGGTTTTTTGGATGAATTTGTTCATTTTTCACCATGGAAGGATGTTTTTCGATGTATTTTTGCCTATCTTAAACAGGTATGAGTAATGTGTCGTTTTTGTGCAGGACAAAGGGATTTAGAGGGAAAATTGTCATTTTTCACGAACCAAAATATCAGAGTCATCTTTTAAGCCCTTTTCTGACTCCTAAAAAATGAAAAGATTGCCGAGCGTTTCTTTTACACTCGTTAAAACGGAATTAAAAGACGGTCCCCTTATAGCTCTTTTCTGACCGTAAAATCAGGAAAAGATTGCCGGGTTTTTGTCGTTTCAAACTCGATACTGGAAATAAAACGACGTGTCCTTGATCGCTTTTTACTTTTCAGGTCAGTGGCACTAATTATGAAAGTACTCCTTGGTCGCAAGATCAAGCGGTTCCCCCAGGTATTATTTTATACTTTTTCGGGCTTGAGGGACACAAATCTACGAAAAAGTTCAACTTGGAGTCTTCTTAAGTTTTTCAGACTCTCTAAAATTGAAAAACGCCGAGTTTCTCCTATACTGAGCTCGTTAAACATTTCACAGTAAAGGACCTGTTCAATTACAAATAGGAACGAACCACTCCTTCCTAGGGTTCGAATCAAAACTAGGTTGGACTCATACGAAGGATGAGCTTATAATCAAGCATATGTTATCCTCCTCAAGCTTGTAAAAAATAAAGAGGTACTTGCCAGAAATGGTGGGGGAAAAGAGAGAAGAATGAGCCTATTTGTTACCTTTTGTCTCAGAAGAAACTTTATTACCACTCTTGAACACGACACTTTTCATTCACCTGGGTTGGGAAATCTTTTACCTCACAGTTGATCAAACCACTTTGAAAGTCTTCAGCCAGGTTCCAGGGATTAACTTTGAGTTATTCATCACCAAGCCATCTGTCGTGTCGTTATGTGTTCAAGAGGTCTGCAAACAAAACTTTCATCTGCAAAATACTTATCATCCATTTGACCATCCCTGAGTCAGTCCTTACAGCAACATTTCTTCAACTTGAACAATGATTTCGTGTTGCGGGCTTGCCTGCAACGAGTCGCTTTCTATCGACATCAGCACATTATCTAGAGAGATGACTTAGAAATCGTCAGTACCTTGAAGTCTGCATGCATCAATGGCAGGTTTCTCGCCTTTGACGTCAGTTTACATCATTGACTTTCGATCGAAGGATTTCGTGAAATGTTCGACATCAACTCATTCATTCACATCTCATGGATTGTACTGGGTACTTTGAGAACCATTGACATTACTGGTGGTCTCTCTCACGCTTGTTAACAGTTTACATCATCGACTGGTAATCAAGTGGTTTCTACCATGTTCGACATCAACTCATTTATTCGCATGGCTAGAATCGTACCAATTCGGGAAGTAGAAATGAAGACCCTGGATCTAGTTTCCACCATCCAGGCTGCGAGGAGTTTTGTATTCATTATCTAAGTAGACTAATCATAAATAGATGGCTGCGCCCATACTGTGTCTACAAAAGTCTATGATTATGATGTATTGCAAGATCATTCCTGTATCAGAGTAGTTAGTCTGTTAGTTAAAGTTTTAATCTGAGTATGGGAATGCCTACCTCAGTGATGATATAATCTTATACATGTATTTTGTGTTGAAAATTGCAGGTTCTGACCAGGCTCTCCACGAGATAATCCTTGAAATGATAAAGCGCTTCACCCTTCCTAGATAATACAAAACCCTAATCTATTACAGGCTTCGCACTTTAGGGGGCAATCTGTTACACTAAAAAATGTCACCATGACTATTTACAGTTAGTATGGCTCTATCAACAGTCATGCTATCCTCTTAGGCAAGTCTTATACCTCTGCTCTCCATGTCAAACTCCAAAAAAGAGAGAAAGTCTTTATAAATGTATTTATCTCTGGGTACGCAGGTTCTCTCAACCTTACCTGCGAGGACGCACCCACTGTTCACAAAAGCTGCGTCTTTGGACGCTCTGTATGTAATGGGGCAGGTGCGTCCCCCTGTAAAGGTTAAAATGCGCAAGTTTCATCTTTAAAAAGTTACTTGTGGTCATTTCTAGAGCATTCTAGAAGGTTGTTCGACGTGTATTGAGCGCCTCCAGATGGTTCATGCACTCCTACCAAAGAGGAACTTATCCCATCAATAAGGGAGCTATCCCATCCAAAGAGGGGATTATCCCATTGATGGTGGACCTGATTAACCTCCTCTTGAGCACTATAAATACAGGCATTGGGCCAGAAGGAAGAGAGGTTGGAAGCTATACATTTGTAAGGGTAAATGCTGCAGGAATTAGGACTCCCATTTAGAAGCTTGTGAGGAGAGATTGCCATCTTTGCTTGTTCTATTTGGAAGTGGGTGAGCTTTGTCAAAGTAAAGGAGAACTCTTGATGGACCCTGGGAGGGACTTGCACAACACCAAGGCTCAGGTTGTATTTGTTCCTTTTGTTACCTATTAATGCAAATGAGTCCATTCTTCTCAATAACTTGTTATTTATGAGTTGTTTCATGTACTCCTTGGTCTATGTGTTAAATATGTTTTATTCTATGAGATTATCAAGTGCTATTTAATCGTTTGATTGTTAGTGTATGCAGGTTTCAAAGTGAAGGAGGAGCTCATTCGGATCAGCGGAGCTGGACAGCTACAACAGCGTTGGATTACAGGTAGGATCTAAACACTTGATTTCCCATATAGTAAATGCATGTTTAGAGAAGGATTGCTCTTGTTTGTCTTGTTTGTCACTAGAGAGTCTTAGGCTCCTAGGGAGGTTGATTTGTGTCCGCACTATCGACTCTTTCCGCCTGACATCGAGCTCATCATTCTAGGAGTTGTTTGAACTAATTCTAAACAAGGAACTGAAATCTAGATAGTCAAACAACTTACCCCTATATGCTAGAAAACTGATTCATTCATTCAATTTTCACTTTTTAGTGAATGAATCCTCTAGAACAAGTAAAAATGTGCCAATATTACATCATGGTTATCAAATTACATCATCAAAAGTCAAGAATAACATCAAAAAGCAAAACGGGTTGAAACTGGGCGAATTACTGAGCTGAACAGTGAAAAATAGGAAAAAATCCTTTATGCGTCGCGCCTGATTCTCTATGCGTCGCGCCACTGTGGAGCTGAATTTAAGGCCCTTCCTGGAGTCCAAATTGAGCTCATGATAGCGCATTGGAAAGCCCGACCTATCTACTTTCCAACCCAAGTGGAATTTTTCAATTTTGTGCCCATTTTCCCCTCCAAAACTTCAATCTCCCAAGACTGCTTCTTGTGTGTCAAAATAGGGGCAGTGAGGTCATTTTTTGAGTGTTTTTGACCTCCTGAGGGTTCAAAATTTGCCCAAATTTCTTGACCATGCACCAGAAACCATAATTTTTCATGTCAAATCCAGAAATGTAAACTTTTTGTGATTTGGAGCTCCCTAGCAAAAGCGCACGGCACGTGGCGCAGCGCATAGGGAGGAAAACCCTATTTTGTGACCAAAGAAATTAAAAAATGACAAAATTTTCTCCAAATTCCTTGAAATTTGGACTGACGGTACCTCATCAAGTATCATGCTCAACCAAAGAGGCTTCGCCCAATATTTGGAGCCGATCTTGCCTTTTACGATGTTCTAGTGTCCTCCTGGTGCATGCAGTTTCAGTTGTAAAGTCATTGTCTTGGTCATATAATGTATCGGTGTTCGCCTTCATGGTGTTTCAAAGTATGTTTGGCTTTCAATGAGATGAAGAATGAGAATTTGGTGCAATTTCCAAATGTGGGAGGGATTGTGGGAAATAGGACAGTGTGGACGGTGGGGTTTTTCCCTTTGGAATTTTGACAAATGTAGGAACGATGGACAGTTACTTGACTGTTTGGGAAACTTGAGGTTTTGGGAATTTTACAAATGACATGAAGGATAAGGAATGCAATGAATTTAGGGATAGGGATAGTGGTACTTGGGAATGAGTAACTTGGGATATGAGGGAATGTTGGGATAGGGTTTAATATATGGACTAGGGTTTGGGATTATGGGAAATAGGAATTGGGGGCATGAGCTTAGTGAATTTTGGAGGTATGTTAACTTAACGAACAATGAGATTAAGGGATAAATGGGATAAGGGAATGATGGAAAGAGGATAGACTTGGTAGCAAATAGTTATCAAACCCTAAGCAGCAATCTTTGTGTGAGGAAATTGAAATGGTAGGGTTGGGTTTGATTATTTGTTTAAACACTCACCACATCAATCATCATAACATAAACACCAAACTTGGATGAAAAAAAACAATGATACATGTGATTTGGGGCAATTTGATGAATTTTTTGAGAAAATTGGGCTTGGTAGCTCTATGTGCCATGCCTCAAGCCCAACGCGCCACGCCTTCCCTATGCGCCACGCCAGTGTAAATTTACACTGGAAATTGCTGCCCAATGCGCTGCGCATTCCCTATGCATAGTTCTTTTTCTAGGAGACCTTTGGAGGCCTTAATGGTGTCCAAAGTTGGCATGGGATAGCATGTTAGAAATATATTTGAGTCTACTTTCCAACCCAACTGGAAGTTTTCAATTTGGAGTTCATTTGCATTGTCAAAAATCAAATCTCCCAAGACTGGTCAAAATGTGGCAAATGAGGCTGCCTAAAGGCAGAGTGCTGTTGCAGTCAACATTTGAAGATGTTCCGCAACTCCAAATTGAGATTATGATAGCTCATTGGAAAGCTCTATGTGTCGAGTTACCATTTGACTCATCAAAATAGTCATTTGGCCAACCAAGCTAAAAAAAACTTGTTTTTCCCAAAGTCACTTTAGAGGTGCATCAATTCTCCCAAGGCAACTGTATTTTTGACATTTCTATAAAACCATGACACCTGTGTAAAAAGTGAAGGAATGTTCTCTTCCCTGACCTATTTTGGACAAAAACCTCTCTCAGTTTTCCCAAATTCATTTTTTATTGCTCAGAAACATCATTGGAGTAAAACCTATCCCGATGTGTGGAACAGGGGATTTGTCGAAATGATGCGAAATGAAGGGGATAGGGAGCTTCTAAATTCTTGAGGAAATTTTTGGAAGTAGGGAGGGATGTTAGGAAGTATGGGAAAGTGGAAGTTCAAATATTGAGTGAGGGGAAGAGGTCCAAAAGGGTAAAACACAGGCCTAGCCTAGAAAATTGCCAATTTGTAGCAAGAAACTAGGGTTTGTGCGAAAATGAGGAATTTGGGGGATCTTAGTGATGGGAAATGTTTAATAAGGTAAATTAAGGATAGGGGAAGGTGTATGAATATCAGGATACAAGTTTTGCTAATGATTTGGCCATCCAAGAGAAATTACCTCCAAAACCCTAGGAGAGGGAAATGGACCTTACCTAGGCACAACTGAAGCATGAACAAGGTGCAAAATGACCCTTTGGAACCTGAAATGATGATGAAAACCCTCTAAATGATGGTACACTCAGCTCAATACTGACATGGACTGACATTTGGACAACTTTGAAAGGAGTAAAACCAAACCCTAGACCTAATACCTAGTGACCAAATTTTGCTTGAAGACTCACTGAAATGACAAAATTTGACCTTAACACCTAGAAATCACTTTGTAAGAGCATGTTTGATCACTAGAGGAAGGCTGGAAAGATTGACACTAATAGGGCTGAGATTGACTATTTACAAAAAATGCAAACCTTGATCGACATGGTCAAGAGGTTCCGTCAGATATTGTTTTCTACCTTTTCAGATTCAAGGGAAAAATTACGAAAAGTGACATGATGGAGTTTTATTTTTTGTTTCTTTTCCAATATCTCTAAATGTAAAAAAGATACTAAGTTATTCTTACGTCGAACTCATTAAAACTTTACGATGAGAGACTCATCACCATGATGAGACCGAGTTTCTCCTTCCTATGTCTCGTAAAACTTACTAGGATGGATTCATTCAAAAAATGAACTTACATGACAAGCATATGATATCCCCTTCAAGTTTAT
Source organism: Pinus tabuliformis (assembly GCA_031772625.1). NCBI lineage: Eukaryota > Viridiplantae > Streptophyta > Pinopsida > Pinales > Pinaceae > Pinus > Pinus tabuliformis. The sequence goes on from CM062812.1 coordinate 702,577,311, forward strand.
GACAAAATTAATTGGGGTATTCGCTAGATATAATAGGGAAAAATGAAGATGAGTCATCCTTTGTATACGCATCATATGGCTCTTGAACATGACACTCTTCTTCTCTCGTGTCGGGTTTGGGATATCCTCACTTAGTCACTTGTCCTCCCGGGTTTGGGTGATCAATTTTTGCTCTCATTCTACTATTTCATACTTTCATCATGACCTTTAGCCCTGTGTTGAGTCAAATGTTGCCACACTCTAGAGTCGTGTCTCCAATATGTTCAAGAGAAGTCCAATCTGCAGTTATTTACTTATACATTGTTTGATTCATTGCTATAGTCCTGAATTTTATTCCACTTTATTCCTTGCTTCCTATCGATGATGGGGGATTCATCGTTTCCATCCTTCGATGAGTCACTTCCTGTCGACTTCAGCTTATTATCCACAAAAATGACATAGGGAATGCCTTCCAGTACCTTAGAGTTGGCATGCCCTAATGGCCAGTTCTTCGCATCTGACGACAGGTCTTCATTATTCGCTTTCGATTAGGTGATTGCATGACTGTTTGACCTCAGCTTCATTATCACATTGACAGATTATATTACTGTACCTTGAGAGCCATTGTCATTATTGATGGTTTCTCTCGTACCTATTAATGATCCACATCATTCGCCGTTAATCAGGTGGTTTTCTAGCATGTTCAACTTCAACACGTTTATTCGCATGTTAAGATTCGTACATTGATTGGGTTGGATGGAACGTAAGACTCCGAGTCTTGTCTGTTATGACTCAGGATGCATGGAGTAATATGTTATTCATGATTTTACACATGTTTCTTCTATATGGATGGCTATGACCATACCATGATATTTTATCTTTATGATGATGCTCGTTATTTGGATGGTTGCGCCAATACCGTGGATCTTTTCATATAATCTTCATCATACAGATGGTTGTGTCCATGTCGTGGATTCATGTATTGATCTCATATATGTATATGTATATGCATCCTTGGTTTGTAGGTCTCCTGATAGTGGATGTCCTTGTCCTTCCAAGAGCTCATAAAGCATCTCAGCCATCACTCCTTGTTCTACCTTCATGCTTTAGGGGGCATTTGTTACACAGTATTTTGTCATGCCTCCTGCACTTCCCTATGACATACCCTGAAGTGTTCGAAACATGATCATTATACATTATACTCATCCATGTATACAGTTCATATCTCTCCTTTAAATTTGCTTGGAAAAAGTCTAGAGCTTTCCCTGAAGAAATAGCTCTTGAAACCCTAAAATGAGGGTCATCACTCTTATGAAGCTTGAGACCGCGATGGTTGGCTATTGCACCATGTTTGGCTAGTGATGGCATCACTTTGTTCCCTTGCATACCTGCAATGGTCTCAAAAAGGCAATTTTCCCGAACAGGATGAGAAGATTCATGATCTAGAAGCTTCCAGAGCAGCAAGCTGGAGGTGGTTTCGCATAGATGAGGTTGAATCCTCCTAATTTGACCTCTTAGCCTCATCCCTATGAGCTACCTCCTTGAGATGTGAGCGTAATCTTATCTTTGGAGAAGTCCTAACTCCCTCTCCCAGCCTATAAATTCCTCCTCTCCCATTCCCAAATGGTTGGTCTATGTACATTTGCACCCCCTATACTGAGCTTGTGCTTAGAGGCTATTCATTAGACTTGGAGAAGGAGTGTTTAGAGAGTTTCTTGGCTTGGACTTGATTACCACTCAAGGAGAGCCTTTCAACATCGAGGCTATGGTTGTAAGCTTCGCTTTATTCTTTAAATAATATACAACTATTGGTTCATCTTCTCAAAATATATATGTTCGTGTATGTATTAGCTTGGCATTCCTTGATTAGCTAAGTAGGTTGTTGTAGGATTCGCTATTTGTTTTGGCGTGCTTTGTTGTCTCTTGATCACTTGTGTAGGTACATAAATGATCTAGGTGGATATTGGTGGCCACCCACCAATTCCACTTGGACCCCCACCACTGTTTCTTTTAGTTTTTCTGTTTCCTTAATTATAGCACAGTTTACTATTTTCAGTAGTTTTTCGGGTCCTAAACTTCCAGAGTCGTTTGGAGGACCTAAATGACTTTTTTTTGTCAATCTACTACCAACAAATTTTTCTCCAAAGTTGTATTTTCCGTCGTAGTGCTCCAAGAAATATTTCCAACTGGTTATCATGCAGGTCAAACGGAGATAATATGACCAAGTCATGACCCCGGGGAGTTGGTTTTCCAACTCACCCCAACGGGGCCCATAAACTATTGGTGTTACATCTCCTCGGGTTAGGGTTTTGGTTGTTTACGGTTTTCTCTTATTGTTATATAATAAAAAGGCCCTTGAACCTCATTGTAATATAGTTTAGAGGCATGTAGCTGTCACATCTCTTCTCAGAGATAAGCTACCATCGCCCTAGCTAGTTTATTTCCATTTCTGTTTGTAAGCATATTTCAGTATCTTACATTAATGAGATGAAGTATTATTTCTACTGCATCTCTGTGTTTATGGTTATCTCTATAATTTTTTGCGTTCATGTTTAAATCCGGATCAGTGGTATCAGAGTGGTCTACCCTTTCTCTATTTTTCTTTGCATGTCCCCAACGAGGTCGAAATATAAGGAGTTAGGGCTTGAACTGGTCAAACATTTGGAAGACCAGCCTTGCAAATCCCGACGGCCTCCCATGGCGGATGAAAAGAAAGATGAGGGGGCAGGAGATCCTATTAAAAGCTTGCTCAAAGAGGCCATCGAGCGACACAGGAACGAGATGATGGAAAACTTTGCCCAAATCCTTCAACAACTGCCTAGGGGCGACACATCTCCTTCCATCAGCTACTCTAGAAGCGCCACACCCTTTAAGGTACAAGTCAACTTTGAAATTGCCATATTTGAGGGTCAGATAGATGTAGACACTGTAGATAAATGGTTAAATATGCTAGATTGGTATTTTTTTGTTCATGATTTTTCCGGCCAGGAAAAGATTACTTTCACTCTTCTCAAAGCCACCCCCCACGTCAAGGACTGGTGGGAAAACTACTGCGAGCATAAGGATGAAATAATGGCCTCTCTGTTTTTAGCTACACGAACTTGGAATTCATTCTAGGCTGCCATTAAGGAGTAGTACTACCCTGTTGGAAGCTATGAGGATCAATACATTAAGTGGACCATGCTGCGGCAAGGAAGAGACCAAGACATGCTGGAGTTTACCAATATTTTCCATACCCTTCGCACAAAGCTGGGTATCAAGGATTTAGAGGAGCATTTGGTACTCAAATACCACGACTGCCTACAAAGGTATATCCAGGATGAAATAGAATTCCTAAACATCCCTCGCTCAGCACGACATACTGATATGTCATCAAGATCGAGCATAAGTTTAAACAAAAGAAGTGATACTTTGGATTTGTGAATCCAAAGCAAGGGAAAGGCACCCCCAAACTACTGAACAAAGGACAAAGCCAATGCAAGGTGGGCTAGAACAACCTGCTAAAGCCACAAGCAAAGAACAACACCCAAAGCTAAAGAAGGACACGGGAAAGTGGTGTGAGTTACATAAGAGCTCCACTCACAACACAAGTGAGTGTTGGGCCAAGCAGTCACCGGTGGCCAAGCTAAAGTCTTCGGAACCAGATGCATGTTCCGACTCTGAGTCAGAACCCGATAAGGGGAATGACAAAGGGAGGTAGATTATCGATGCGGAGCCCAATGCTACCGTTGCCACCACGAAGATCCAGAAGGAGGAACTCAAAGATCCAGAGGAGGAGGAGCGACTCTTCCACTCCCATATGTGGGTAAAGGGCTCCCCACTATAGTTCATTGTCAACAGCGGGAGCCAAAAAACCTCATTTCGGCAGAGGTTGTGAAGCAGCTGGGCTTACCAACCACAACACATCACCAACCGTACACCATCGGGTGGCTTCACCAAGGACAGGATCTTCGTTTGAGCTAGCAATGTCACCTTCCATACAACATCAAGCCCTTCACGAATGATGTATTATGTGACATTTCTCCCCTTGATGTTTGATATGTATTATTAGGCCAACCATACTTGTGGAAGTGACATGCTGTGTATGAGTCAAGGCTTCGTGCTGTTATGTTACTTTGGGAAATAAGTTGTATAGGATACCGGAGGTAGCACCTCCTACTGCCATCTCTTTAGTTACTGTAAAACAATGTAGTAAGATCATTTCCAAAACCGAGAAATTTGTTTTCCTGATGATACGCCCTCAAGGAAAGAAGAAGACAATGGCCACAACCTCCAGACATGACCCCTTCACATGACAACTACAGATGGACAAGATTGTGGAGGAGTATGAGGACATCTTCACCTCCCCCGCATGGGTTACTGTGCACTGTCAGGTCATTCACTCCATCGATCTGACCCCAGGTGTGCCATTGCCCAATAGACTAATCTATCAGCTCTCCATTCTGGAGAACGATGAAATCAAGAGGAAGATTTAGGAGCTACTACAGAAAGGTCACATCCGACCGATTTCATCACCCTATGGGAGCCTAATTGTGTTGGTACAAAAGAAGGATGGGACTTGGAGACTCTGTATTGACTATCAGGCACTGAACAAGATCACTGTCTAGAATAGGTACCTGATCCCACAAATTGATGACCTTCTGGATCAACTGAAGTGGGAAAAATATTTCAGCAAGATCGATTTGGAGTCAGGATATCACTAGGTACCAATTGAACCCTTCGACATGTGGAAGACTGCCTTCAAAGCCAAGGAGGTCCTTTTCAAATGGTTGGTTATGCCTTTTGGGTTGATGAATGCTCCTGCAACCTTCATGAGGCTAATGGATGACATCTTGTGGCCATTCGTCAAGTCATTAATAATGGTATACTTGGATGATATCCTGATCTTCAGCCAAAGTTTGGAAGAGCACCACCACCACATCCGACAGGTTCTCCAAACACTGTGGCAACACAAGTTATGTGCCAATTTGGATAAATGCACTTTTGGCATGACCCAAATTCAATATCTTGGATAAATTATTGATGAACAAAGGGTGCATGTGGATCCAGCCAAGATCCAAGTCATTCGGGATTGGCCATCTCCAATCACTCTGACAAAGCTATGCAGGTTTCTGTAGGTTTTAACCCTGTACAAAAAATTACCTGCATATGAATTCTAAAACACAAAAATAAATAATGCGAGAGCATAACACAAAAAACACATAGACACAAAGATTTCCCCTGGATCGCAATACCGAGACTACCAGATTGGTTTTTCATTATTTTATTTCAATGTTATAATACATATTTATACATGCCGAAGCATCCAATACCATCGATCGAAAACCATCGCATCCAAAACCATGGACCAAAAACCATCACGTCCAGAAACATATGTGAAAATCATGCACAAAACCATAGGTGGGTCTGCCCAACCTAACATAGGTTCCAAAACCAAAATTTTCTAGGGCGCTGCCCTGGACCCCATAGAGTGGGGTTACCTGCACCCCTCAAACCCCCTGTGATCCCCCCCGCTATGCAATCGATGCAACGAAGAGGGGGCTCCCCCCCGCGCCCCCCCCACGCACCCCCCCCCCCCCCCGCCCCCAACTGCCCAATTAACTACGTGGGCTAGTCGTGGAAAGAATATAACACAACCCAACATTCTCCCACTTGTTGTTTTCTTTCCACAGGGGGTCACAAGAGAGCTTAGTCATTTATCCAACCCTGCAATGCCCATTGTTTCTCTACACCAAGAGAACTTCTCAGAGCTCACAGATTTTGTCAATGCATCTGCAGTGTTCTTCAAAGTGTCCACCTTTACCAGCAACATGTTTGTGTATTCTATCAAATCCCTCACAAAGTGATACTGAATATCAATGTGCTTTGTCTTTGAATGATATGCAGGGTTCTTTGCCAAGAAAATTTCACTTTGGCTGTCACAGTCTATCCTTATAGCTCCCTGTACTAACCCCATACTTGAACACAATCTCTGCAACCAAACTGCTTCCTTGCTTGCATGATTGGCTGCCATGTATTCTGCCTCTGTAGTTGATAGTGCCACTACAGATTGTTTCTTACTCATCCAACTGACTGCACCTCCAAATAGGTTAAACACATACCCACTTGTAGATCTTCTCTGGTCCAGATCTCTAGCCTAGTTTGTATCAACAAAGCCACAAATATCCAGCACTATGTCCAATCCTAGTCTTCCTTGGTAGCACAAACCATAATCACTAGTGCCACGCAAATACCTGAAAATCCACTTCATTGTTTTCCAATGCCCCTTTCCTGGTTTTGACATAAACCTGCTCAATACTCCCACTACATGTGCAATGTCTGGTCTAGTACAGACCATTTCATACATCAAGCTACCAACTGCACTTGCATATGGAACACGGGATATGTCCTCTTCCTCTTCTTGTGTCTTGGGACACTGTTCAACAGATAACTTTACACCTACAGGAATAGGAACCTTCACCGGTTTACTATTCTGCATATTAAATCTTTGCAATATTGTCTCGACATACTTCCTCTGGTTTAACAAGAGCTTACTCTTTGCCTGATCTCTTTTAATTTCCATGCCCAAAATATAGTTTGCAGCACCAAGATCTTTCATGTCGAATCTGGAGGACAATTGGGTCTTCAAATCCTGGATAATTTCTTTGTCATTTCCAACCAACAACATATCATCCACATACAAGACCAAATAAATAACATGGTCACCATTTAATTTAAAATACATACAATGATTAGCTTTGTTTCTGGTGAAGCCAAGTCCTCGTATAAATGTATCAAATTTTTTATACCACATCCTTGGTAATTGTTTTAACCCATACAGAGACTTCTATAACTTGCATAACAGTTTTTTCTTGCCCTTCACTGCAAAGCCTTCAGGTTGCTTCATGTAGATTTCCTCTTCTAGATCCTCATGAAGAAACGTTGTCTTCACATCCATCTGTTATACCTCAAAATCAAAAGCAGTAGCAACAGATAAAAGTAATATAATAGAAGCTACCTTGGCAACAGGAGAAAAATATCACCAAAATCAATTCCTGACACCTGCAAATAACCTTTTGCTACCAACCGAGCTTTGTATTTCTCCACCTTTCCTTATGCATTTTTCTTCTTCTTGAAAACCCATTTGTTGCCAATGGGTTTCCTTCCAGCCAACAACTCCACCAAATCCCAAGCCTCATTTTTGTGCAAAGATGCCATTTCATCAACCATGGCCTCTTTCCCGAGTTTTCCATCCTCTAATTCCACTACTTCCTTCACAGTTCTGGGATCATCATCAGTAATAGATAAAGAAAAATTTGAACAGAAAGCAAATGGACTATACCTTTCTGGTTGCCTTATTTCTCGAACTAACCTTCTCACACCCGGAGTTTGTGGCTCTTCATCTTCTCATTCCTCCTCTATTGTAGGGTTTGATTCTTCCCCCTTTAGATCAAACTCTATCTTCTCAGGTTCCTTTAGTTGGAATTCATGTTTAATAACATATTTCACCTCTCTGAACACCACATCTCGGCTGTACACAACCTTCCTTGTTACTGGGTTCCAAAGCTCATAACCCTTTAAACCATCCTTATACCCAATAAATATGCACTTTCCATATTTACTATCCAAATTGGTTCATTTCTCCTTTGGAACATGTACATATGAATCACATCCAAATGCCCTCAGATGTGAACAAGAGGGTCTCTTACCAGTCCATACCTCTTGTGGAGTTTTATCCTCCAACATTGATGAAGGTGATCTGTTGACCAAGTAACATGCTGACTCCACCACCTTTGCCCAGAATTCCTCTCCTAACTCGGCACCACTGAGCATGCTTCTTGCCCTTTCCATCAACGTCTTGTTCATTCTTTCTGCAACTCCATTTTGCTGAGGTGTATATGGAGTAGTCTTATGCCATGCTAGACCACACTTCTTACAGGATTCTTCAAATTCCTTACTGCAAAACTCTCCATTGTTATCTGTCCTCAACACCTTTATCTTCTTCTCTATCTGGTTTTCCACCAGAGCCTTAAATTGTTTAAACTTGTCAAAGACTTCAGATTTCTTCTTAAGGAAATATATCCATGTATTCCTTGAGAAGTCATCTATAAATGATACATAGTACACAGACTTACCCAGTGATGGAAACTTCACAGGTTCAAACAAATCACTATGCACAAGCTCTAATATATGTTTCGCGCTCTTACCACCAGAGGGGAAACTCACCTGATTTTGCTTTCGATATACACAATTTTCACAGAAATCAAAATCTAGAGAGCTATTACTCATACCTTCTACCATACTTTTACCATGAAGAATTCGAAGGCCCTTCTCTCTAATATGTCCAAGCCTTTGATGCCACAACATGGTCTTCTCTCCAGAGACCATTAGATTTTCTGTTCCACTTTCAAGAACCACAAAATTGTTGCACCCATCAACAACCGTGCTACATTTCAGCTTGTATGGATTTCCAATCCAAACTCCCCGCATCAATACCAGTGCTCCCCGAACCATCTTGCAGGTATCCTTCTCGAACACTGTTTTTACACCTGCATCATCCAACTTGCTTACAGAAATCAGATTTTTGGCCAATGCAGGAATATGCAGAACACCTGGAAGTGTTCTAACCCTTCCACCTTGCAACTTCAACTTTACTTTTCCATGACCAATGATTCTAGCCTTCCTATCATCCCTTAAGAAGACATCACCACCATCGTATTTCTCATACTCATAGAATCACTCTCTATGGGGAGTGAAGTGAAAGGATGCACTTGAGTCAATCAACCATGCCTCATGATCTACATGTGTACTTGAAGAAGCCAAGTATGCATCCCCACCTTCATCTGAGGTGGTTTTCGCCTCTACAAAAGGAGCATCATCAGATCCCTTTCCTTTATCAGGAGATTTATATATAAAGTCCCTTTTTTAGTTCCCTTCCTTTTCGCATTTCTAGCACACCACCTTTACAGGTTTTCCTGGAGATTTAGATCTTCCACTCGATGACTTATTTTTGTTTCTGTTTTGGGATTGTCCTTGTATAGACAAGGCATCACCATTCTGGCTCTCCATATTTTTCCGTCTCATCTCCTCCATCAACAAGGATGAGAATATTTCATCAAACTGCAAGGTAGTTGCATTGCTACCTATTGCAATAACCAGATTATCCCACAAATCTGAAAGAGAATACAACAAAATGATTCACTTATCTTCATATGAAATTTTAATATCAACAGATGCTAACTGACTTACCACAGTATTAAATGCATTCAGATGCTCTATCACCGAGTCTCCATCTTTCATCCTCGGGTTATACAGATTTTTCCGTAGGAACAGTTTATTCACCAGAGACTTAGATTGGTACAAAGTCCTTAACTTGTCCCACAAAGCCTTTGCTGTAGCTTCCCCTGATACATTCGGAAATACTGAATCTAAGACACACAATCGTATTTTGCTCTTTGCCTTTCGATCCAACTTCTTCCATTCTTCATCAAACACTCCCGTTGGTTTAGTACCTGGATCTACCACGATCCACTGATCTTTATCCACCAAGAGATCCTCCATCTTGAGTTTCCACAACTCAAAACTCTGACCATTAAATTTCTCGATCTCTATCTTTCCACTGTTCGCCATCTTCTTTCATCACCAGAATCAATCTTGCAGATCTCCCACTAAACAGGGTCTACCACAGGCCGAGCGAAACCCCTTAGCAACAAAGGCGTCCCCTTGAAGCCAAAACAGCTCTGATACCAAATGTAGGTTTTAACCCTGTACAAAAATTACCTGCATAAGAATTCTAAAACACAAAAAAAAACAATGCGAAAGCATAACACATAAAAGACATATACACAGAGATTTCCCCTGGATCCCAAAACTGGGAATACCAGCTTGATTTTTCATTATTTTCTTTCAATGTTATAATACATATTTATACATGCTGAAGCATCCAATAACATGGACTGAAAACCATCGTGTCCAAAACCATAGACCGAAAACCATCGTATCCAAAAAGATGTGTGAAAATCATGAACAAGACCATAGGTGGGTTCGCCCGACCTAACATAGGTTCCAAAACCAAAATTTTCTAGGGTGCTGCCCTAGACCCCAAAGAGTGGGGTTAGCTGCACCCCTCAAACCCCCTATGAACCCCCGTTATTCAATTGGTGCAACGAAGGGGGGGCTTCGGCCCCCCCACTAACCCCCTGGTTAACTACATGGGTTAGTCGTGGAAAGAATATAACACAACCCAACACTTTCTGGGTCTTGCCAACTTCTACCATAGGTTCGTGTTGGGATTTTCTCACATCACTTGTCCCTTGAGCCAAGTCACCAAGGGAGGAGAGAAAGAAAAATTCTTTTGGTCTAAATATCAACAAAAGGCATTCACAGAGTTGAAACATCGCCTCTGCTCGGCACCAGTGCTCACATTACCAAACTTGCAACAATCATTTGATGTCAAGGCAGATGCCTCTGATTATGCTATTGGGGAATTCCTTACTCAACATGGGTATACAGTCGCATATCACAGTGAGACACTTTCAAACACAGTATGGAATTATCCCACTTATGACAAAGATATGTGTTCCATTGTGCAGCCCTGCCGAAAATGGAAGCATTACATTTTGGGGAAGGAAATCGTCATCCACACAGACCACCAGCCCCTGAAGCTTATACAGACCCAAGGGAAGTTATAGAATAATCACCATCAGAAGTGGTCCACATACCTGCAACAGTTCCATTTGAATATCAAGTATAAGAAGGGTCGCACCAATAATGTTGCAGATTGCCTCAGTCGACCACCGATCATGGCGTTAACCACTATGCTCAACTCTTGTGGGCAAGAGACTTCTGATTGGCCACTTCTCTACAAAAGTGACCCAAAATTTAGCTACACATACAAGACACTCTTGGAGAGTTAGTAGGTTCCGTATTTTCACCTCTAGGATGCCTTGTTAGGTCACTTGGGTCACCTTTGTGTTCCTTCAAGTGAGCGTGCTGAGATGATTTGGGAAGCACACTACAGTCAGGTTGTTGGGCATTTCAGGGTCGAAAAAACGGTGGCAGTATGTTGGCTTGTTGGGGTCTGACCCAGGTTCAAAGTTAATTAGCCAAACAAATCCTTGTACTACTGGCCCTTTCGGCAACAATCCATGGAGCGTGGTTGGAGGTCTCACCTGAAGTAGTATGGGAGGGTGCTAGAACCAAGTTTCCACACCATTGAGATGTCTGAGAGGTACGACTAGTTCTCTATTTGTTCCTACGTGCAGGTCGCTTCCTGTACTTCCCATTCCTCATGGCCTAATAAACTGTGTTCGCACAGCCCTAACCAGGGGTTTTGTCGTGCTCTGTGCTATTACCCAAGATCTTACTGATCTTCTAGTGTTAATTTATTACCTTCGCCTTCTTGAATGTCTTAAGTTATAACTAGCAACACAAATTCATATACGATCGTGCAGTAAATAAATAGTATACTTGCAAATTATATCCAATCATGCATTAAACCAGGAAAATATACACAAAATTATAGAAAAACTTCTCTTTATTTATTCTCCCAACGGTTACAGACTCGACGTCCGTGCACTTAGCTGCGGACTACTAGGTCTTTGCGCACTCAGCTGCAGAGCCTTCTCCTACTCTACAACCCACATGCACACTTTTCACTTCGACTCAATCACTTAGACTTCTCATGCTTCCCTTCTATTCCTCTATTAGTTATCTTTTACACTTAGAGCCTTGCTCTATTTATACAATTCCATGGTCCACGAACCATGGGTAGGTCTATCCAGTTGACATTACATTACAAAATCTAGGGTGGACAACCCTATGACTCTATTATACTTTCGCGCCCCACGCCCGCAATTTGCAGAGCTTTTACAATAAGATTCTGTCAAAAATTGGGCTTTAAGCCCCAAAACATGTCGTGGGGGGATTCAATGACCAACAAGCCCACAACACAAACATCGTGACTCGCCCTCAAGTCACTCTTTTAGTGTGGAGTCCCTCCAATTGTTCTTGAACTACGGCAAGGTCGGCAGTGCACTGAGATCCTGCTTGCTAGATCTGTTGCATATGTTGTTCCGAAACGTCTGTGTCAGAAGTCCTTCTCTACATCAGTGCATGCATCCCCTGCATGTGTGCAAGCTTGCCTTCAATTTCTGCTGTGATGGTGAAGGCCTTGTCAATCCAAGGCTAAATGCATGCCTTCAGGACTGCTTCCTTGTGTCGTGTTGCGTCCACCTGCTCTTTCAGCGCTTTAGTCTATTGCATCTGCACGAGCCTTGGAGTGAGGGCCACCGTCTGTGCAGTTCCTTTGATATTGTCATACTACTATTGGAGTTCTCGCACCTCTGTCTCTAAGCGTTGGATGTTGGGGTCCTCTTGTAGATTTGTGAGGACCTCAAATGATTCTTCCAACATGCTCATGTAGTATCGCACTGCACTACCAATTTCATCTAGTCCCCCTGTGATAGCACTAGCGCATTGTTCTCTAACTTCCCTAGGGGTGGACGACTGCGCCTTTAACCACAACTTGGCGATCTGAAGGTTCAACTCCAGTTGAACCTTTGTCATTTCCTCTCGCACCTCACACACCCCTGTTTTTAACTTGTGGACGTGCACCTCCGTTGGTATGTCTGCTGGGATGGCTAGCTCCAGGACGCTTTGGCAAGCCTCGTCTATTAGATGTACCAGCTGTTGATTCTACGATAACACTTAATCGCGCTACAAGCTTAATTGTTCCATATTTATTTTCTGCTCGCTGAGGACTTGCAGTGCGCAGCTCTCCCTAGCTCGCAACTCTGCAATTATCCCATCCTGCAAAACATATAAGGTCTCTTGTGGGAGTGCAGCCATATTGATACCAAGACCCTTCAGTGCGCTAACCGTAGGCCTGTCGGCCTCATTTGTTGTCACTAGTGCCCCTTCCAGCAGCATTATGGTATTCGTCATCTGCACGCGCAACATCTGTTCTACTGTCGTGGTTCCAACTACGAGGCTGGTCGAAAGGGTACCAGCCTGAGGAGGGAACACCTGTAATTCCTACAACTACGCTCTAAGGTCCCCCAACACAATTTGGTTCTCCTGCATGAATGTTTGGAGGGCCTCAGAGGTGACATCACGCATTGTCTCACCGATGTCGTGCAGATCACCCTCAATGAGGGTGAACGGGTCAATAGACAACTTCGATGCCTTGACCTTCTTGCGCGACCCTGTTCGCTCGGTTGGGTGCTCACGCTTCAAATGTGTTGACGTGGTTTGTGGGTCCACACCTCCCTCTTCTTCCTTTTCTTCCTGCCAATGCGAAGGCAACGTTTGGTCCTCACGTGACTTCGCGGCTACCTCCTGTGCTACTATTTCTATGGCCTTTTCTTTCTCAGTGGCTGTCTATGCAGCATCCCACGCTGTCCGCACTTCTTCTGCCGCTACCTCCTTCCTTCTCTTTTCTACCAACTGTGCGATGCACAACTTGGCCTCGTCTTTCTTCCTTTGTGCCACCAGCTTCTCTATCTACACAATGTCTATAGCGTACCACTCCAATGACCATGTCTCCAAGACGTTAAATATGACATCGTTTATGGCTACAAAGGGTAGCTTCCTCCATTGTTTGGTCAGGTCCTTTCGTGCTCTAATGTAAATGTTATGGATGTCCTCTTTAAATTCCGCAAAGATCTGAAGGTTGTTGTAAACAGTGGGCGACAACCATGGCTTGCATTTGATCCCCATCTTGAGGTTCATCTCCATGAATACCCAGAATATTTTGTTGTCGCAGATCCTAGTGGCATCCTTTGTGGCCCAGAGTGAAGCATACTTCACGACCTCCAGTATATCTCTGTCAATTGTGGGGAATTGACTATCTCTGTATAATTCCCCTGCCACGAGCACTATGGACAGCAGAACCCATACATAGTGGAATGTTTTTTCCTATTTCTAAGCTTCACGACAATTCTCTAAAAACTCCTTGCAAAGGAACTCTAACCAGTTAGACTAGACCCCCTCTGTGCACTGCTCAGCCAGTGCTACCACCGGTGCGGGTACCTCGTATGTGCAGCACTTGCGCATAACCTTACCAGCCAGTATTTGGATTTCCACTTTCACTTCTTTGTCACTGATGCTGGATATGGCATAGCCCTTTTTCTTCTTCACCAGCTTAAATTTTTTCTTCATGGCCTCCGCGATGGCCAAGTCACTGCTCTTCCCCTCCGAGATGTCCGCGGGGTACTCTCCTTTCCATGGAAGCCAGGAAATGCGGTGAATTAGGTATGCCTTGATGGGGATGGGCTCCTCTAGCCACAAACACCCATCATGCACTAGGCAGGGTAGCTGCCTGATGACAAAAATGGTTATTGGGGTGTGGTGGAAATGCGAAACCCAGAGCAGGTTTAGTAGCCCAGCCTTTTCCACTTCGCGCAACCACTTTCACGGTTCTAATTATGTAACGCCCACCAAGGTGTTCTGCTTGGGCTTCATGAGGTGCGAGGTCTCAAGGTGAGGGAGCTTCTCATTGTTAGCAAGGTCCCAATCATTGAATTTTAGGCTCTGCACCCATCCCAGGTGTGTGCCCTCAAAAATTGTTGGGTTGTGTTATATTCTTTCTATGTCTAGCCCACGTAGTTAACCGGGGAGTTAGAGGTCCGCCCCCCTTTGTTGCGCTGGTTGTGTAGCCGGGGGGGGTGGGTGGGGTCACAAGGGGTTTGAGGGGCACCCATAACCCCACTTTATGGGGTCCGGGGCAGCGCCCTGGAAAATTTTGATTCTGGACCCTATGTTAGGTTGGGCAGACCCACCTATGGTTTTGTGCATGATTTTCGCACATGTTTTTTTTGGACGTGATGATTTTTGGTCCATGGTATTGGATGCGATGGTTTCGTTCCATGGTATTGGATGCTTCGGCATGTATAAATATATATTATAACATTGAAAGGAAAATAAAGAAAAATCAAGTAGGTAGTCCTGATTTTGGGATCCAGGGGAAAATCTCTGTGTATATGTGTTTTATGTGTTATGCTCTCACATTTTTTTATTTTATGTGTTTTATAATTCATATGCAGGTAATTTCTGTATGGGGTTAAAACCTACATTTGGTATCAGATCTATTTTGGCTTTAAGTGGATGACTTTGTTGCTGAGGGGTTTTGCTCGCGCCTGTGGTAGACCCTGTTCAGTGGGAGATCTGCGAGATCGATTCTGGTGGTAAAAGAAGATGGCAAGCAGTGGAAAGATAGAGATCGAGAAATTTAATGGTCAGAGTTTTGAGTTGTGGAAACTCAAGTTGGAGGATTTGTTGGTGGATAAAGATCAGTAGATCATGGTAGATCCAGGTAAGAAACCAACGGGAGTGTCCGATGAAGAATGGAAGAAGTTGGATCAGAAGGCAAAGAGCATGTCAATTCAATTGTGTGTCTTAGATTTAGTATTGATAAATGTATCAGGGGAAGCTATGACAAAGGCTTTGTGGGACAATTTAGGAACTTTGTACCAATCTAAGTCTCTGGTGAATAAATTGTTCCTATGGAAAAGCTGTATAACCTGAGGGTGAAAGATGGAGACTCAGTGAGAGAGCATCTGAACACATTTAATACTGTGGTAAGTCAGTTAGCATCTGTTGATATTAAAATTTCACATGAAGATAAGTTCATCAGTTTGTTATGTTCTCTACCATATTCGTGGGATAGTCTGGTTATTGCAATAGGTAGCAATGCAACTGCCTTGCATTTTGATGAAATAGTCTCATCCTTGCTGATGGAGGAGATGAGACGGAAAAACATGGAGAGCTAGAATGGTGATGCCTTGTTTGTACGAGGACGGTCCCAGAACAAAAACAAGAATAAGTCATCAAGTGGGAGATCTAAATCTAGAGGGAGATCTAAATCTCTAGGAAAACCTATAAAGGTGGTGTACTGGAAATCTAGAAAGGAAGGGCACTTCAAAAGGGACTGTAAATCTAAAGCTCTTGATAAAGGAAAGGGATCTGATGATGCTCCTTTGGCAAAGGAAAAAACCACCTCAGATGAAGGTGGGGATGTGTACTTGGCTTCTTCAAGTACACATGTAGGTCATGAGGCATGGTTGATTGACTCAGGTGCAACCTTTCACTTCACTCCCCATAGAGAGTAGTTCTGTGAGTATGAGAAATAAGATGGTGGTGATGTATTCTTAGGGGATGATAGGAAGGCTAGAATCGTTGGTCGTGGAAAGGTAAAGTTGAAGTTGCAAGGTGGAAGGGTTAGAACACTTCAAGGTGTTCTGCATATTCCTACAATGGCTAGAAATCTGATTTCTGTAAGGAAGTTGGATGATGTAGGTGTAAAAACATTGTTCGAGAAGGATACCTGCAAGATGGTTCGGGGAGCACTGGTAAGAAACCCTCTCTTTCACATCTGAGGATATTTGGATGTGATGCATATGCACATGTTCCAAAGGAGAAACGAACCAAGTTGGATAGTAAATCTGAAAAGTGCATCTTTATTGGGTATAAGGATGGTTTAAAGGGTTATAAGCTTTGGAACCCAGTAACAAGGAAGGTTGTGTACAGACGAGATATGGTGTTCAGAGAGGTGAAATATGTTATTAAACATGAAGTTCAACCAAAGGAACTTGAGAAGATATATTTTGAGCTAAAGGAGGAAGAATCAGACTCTACATCAGAGGAGTAATCAGAAGATGAAGAGCCACAAACTCCGGGTGTGAGAAGATTAGTTCGAGAAAGAAGGCAGCCAAAAAGGTATAGTCCATACGCTTTTTGTTCAAAATTTTCTTTATCTATTATTGATGATGATCCTAGAACTGTGAAGGAAGCAATAGATTCAGAGGATGTAAAACTCTGGAAAGAGGCCATGATTGATGAAATGGCATCTTTGCACAAAAATGAGGCTTGGGATCTGGTGGAGTTGCCGACTGGAAGGAAACCCATTGGCAGCAAATGGGAGTTCAAAAAGAAGACAAATGTGGAAGGAAAGGTGGAGAAATACAAAGCTCGGTTGGTAGCAAAAGGTTATTCCCAGGTGCTGGGAATTGATTTTGGTGATATTTTTCCTCCTGTTGCCAAGGTAACTTCTATTAAATTACTTTTATCTGTTGCTGCTGCTTTTGATTTTGAGGTAGAGCAGATGGATGTGAAGACAAAATTTCTTCATGGGGATCTAGAAGAGGAAATCTATATGAAGCAACCTGAAGGCTTTGCAGTGAAGGGTAAGAAAGAACTGGTATGCAAGTTAAAGAAGTCTCTGTATGGGTTAAAACAATCACCAAGGATGTGGTATCAGAAATTTGATACATTTATACGGGGAATTGGCTTCACTAAAAGCAAAGCAGATCACTGTGTGTATTTTAAATTAATTGGTGGTCGTGTTATTTATTTTGTCTTGTATGTGGATGATATGTTGCTGGTTGGAAATGACAAAGAAATTATCCATGATTTGAAGACCCAATTTTCCTCCAAATTCGACATGAAAGATCTTGATGCTGCAAACTATATTTTGGGAATGAAAATTAAAAGAGATTGGGCAAAGAGGAAGCTCTGGTTAAACCAGAGGAAGTATGTCGAGACAATACTGCAGAGGTTTAATATGTAGGATAGTAAACCAGTGAAGGTTCCTATTCCTATAGGTGTGAGGTTATCTGCTGAACAGTGTCCTAAGACACAAGAAGAGGAAGAGGTCATGTCCCGTGTTCCATATGCAAGTGTAGTCGGCAGCATGATGTATGCAATGGTCCGTACTAGACCAGACATTGCACATGCAGTGGAAGTATTGAGCAGGTTTATGTCAAAACCAGGGCAGGAGCACTAGATAGCAATGAAGCGGGTTTTCAGGTATTTGTGTGGCACTAGTGATTATGGTTTGTGCTACCAAGGAAGACTAGGATTGGAGAGAATTTTGGCTATTCATGGCTTTTTTGATGTAGACTGGGCTAGAGATCTGGATCAGAGAAGATCTACAAGTGGGTATGTGTTTACCTATTTGGAGGTGCAGTCAGTTGGATGAGTAAGAAACAAGCTATAGTGGCACTATCAACTACAGAGGCAGAATGCATGGCAGCCACTCATGCGAGCAAGGAAGCAGTTTGGTTGCAGAGATTGTGTTCAAGTATGGGGTTAGTACAGGGAGCTATAAGGATAGACTGTGAGATCCAAAGTGCAATTTTCTTAGCAAAGAACCCCACATATCATTCAAAGACAAAGCGCATTGATGTTAAATATCACTTTGTGATAGAAGAAAAAAAGGCATTGCTGGTAAAGGTGGACACTTTGAAGAATACTGCAGATGCATTGACAAAATCTGTGAGCTCTGAGAAGCTCTCTTGGTGTAGAGAGACAATGGGCATTTCAAGGCTAGAAAAATGACTAAGCTCTCTTGTGGCCCCCTGTGGAAAGAAAACAACAAGTGGGATAATGTTGGGTTGTGTTATATTCTTTCCACGTCTAGCCCACGTAGAGGGGGGCCGGAGCCCCCCTTCATTGCACTGGTTGTGTAGTGGGGGGGGGGGGGTCACAGGGGGTTTGAGGGGCACCCGTAACCCCACTTTATGGGGTCTGGGGCAGCACTCCTGAAAATTTTGATTCTGGACCCTATGTTAGGTTGGGCGGACCCACCTATGGTTTTGTGCATGATTTTCGCACATGCTTTTTTTGGACGCGATGGTTTTCGGTCCATGGTATTGGATGCTTCGGCATGTATAAATACATATTATAACATTGAAAGGAAAATAATGAAAAATCAAGCTGGTAGTCCTGGTTTTGGGATCCAAGGGAAAATCTCTGTGTATATGTGCTTTATGTGTTATGCTCTCGCATTTTTTATTTTATGTGTTTTAGAATTCGTATGCAGGTAATTTCCGTATGGGGTTAAAACCTACAAAAATAATATTGTTTGGGAGGAGCAGGGTTTGGAGTGAGCTCTTGGTCTCGTCAAGGTCCTTGGGCACTCTAGCCTTTCCTTTCCACGGGGGGACATAGGCGGGCAGCTTTGTCGGGGGGTGTGCAGGCTCAGTTTCCTCCTCCATGCCTTCGTCCTCGTCTTCTGCGATGATTAAGTCCTCCAAGCCTTCCTCTTCTTCATCGGTCTCTATGGCGATGGCTTTCCCTTTCTCTTCCATTGATAGCTTGGTGCGCAGCGGGTTCCGCAAGGACACACGTATGGGAACCATCGCTTGTTTTTCCTTCTTGGGTCTTGGCATGCGTGGTGATTTTAGGATTTCTTCCACAATCTCAGCACCTTCTGGAATATCCCCCTTAGGGCCTATGTGGCTTCTTCAGTGGTCATTTCTGTTATCTCCATAACGTGCTCAGTTGTTGCCATCGTGTCCGTACAAAAGTCTAGCACTCACGAACTTAGAGGCCCAATCAACGCTCGACACACAACAATCAGGGCTCTGCTCAATAGCACAATTCACAAATGACCAAGTGTTTTTTGTTCAGCAGCCCTTTGTAATTTATAGCACTTTTTGAATTTGAATTCGACCGTTCCCTCCAAATTTGGTTCATTAATGCTCCCTTGGTGGCAGATTTTCCCAAATCTTGCCCATAAATCGCGTCTTAAATGCCTACCACCCGCTCCATTTGGTCTCAAGTCGAGCATCCCATCATGAATAGTGACTTCAATGGTCACTTTCTAGCCAACCTGCGCCGGTAGCATAACCCCCCATGCACGGTTGCAGACCTTGTGACTCTTTGCTTCTGCGTGCAGCTCCAACATCCTGCAGCTCCTGGGCAGAATAGTTTATAGTCCCGTTGTTATCGGGAAATCTAATGTCCACTCAGAGTTGCTAGTCCCACTAAGATGGGTAGCTATCTTAGAAACAAACAAACTAAATTTACTTTCGTTTTCCTTTATGAGAAGTAGATGAGAGGGAAGCAAAGAGTACCAACCTCAGTCTTTCGCTTGGTTCCTTGCTTGTTTCCTCTCCCCTCTAACAGATCTTTGCCACTCCTTCCTTGCTTACCCCGCTTCAAAGAGCACTGTAAAGTCAAAGCAGCAGAATACTATCAAAGTACAAATATCTACAATCATAAACAATATAGGACCAGATATATATTGACCACACAAATGCATATATCATCAAACATACAAGAATGTGGAGGAAAACTTGAATAGCTTTATTAATAGAAAGAGTAGAAGAGAGGATTACAACCCATTGATCTGACCCAGCGTCATCCTCCTAGCATGAAAGCCCTTCTTCACCTCATGAAAAGCTTAGATCACCCAACACTATGATATTCCACCAAGAAACCAACAACACTTCCTTACAAAATACAAGATTCCAGCCTCTGGATCTTTGGGATGAGGGATCCATATATAGATGTTTGCAAGGGGGTGAGTCAGCTTCTGGGATTTTGATTAGTATCCTCTCTCTGATAGTTCTTGGTTCCACTTGGAGATTCATGATCTCTTACTCATCCCTGGGCAAATTCAGAGAGGCAAGTGTCACAGGAGAATTTTATGGAAGATTCCATGATCATCCACCTTGAAACTGTCTCTGCCATTTGCTTACTCTCGCCCATCGCACCCTACAAAAGGGATTTTCAGTATGCATCACACTTTTTGCATGTAGCAGGTGAGATGCATCACACCCTTAGCATTGAGCAGTTTGTATGGTCCAGTTTTGACCAGTTCTGAGCAGTTTTCCATGGAGAACTTCTGGGAGATGATGTAATCAGCTGACCTTGTTCTTTTAGGGTATGAAGCAACACTTTTAGGGACTCAGAAGCCCTCGGTTTATGGACATATATGATTGGGGTTGCAGTGCCCAAATATGTCTATAACAGTTGCCACCTAAAGCATGAGGTCGAAAATCTTTTGATGGCGGGTGAAATGCTTTATCATGAGGATCCGAGGTTTTTCAAACTGGAAGGCGACCTGTAATAAGATACAATACAATACATTATCTTCATAATATTTTCATGATCTAGCTGAGGCGGGCATTCCCATGCTTAGCTTTATAGATTCATTTTCATGTACATAGGACAGACAACCGTCTGTGTGGTAGACTGATGATTCTGATAGAGCCATCATCCTTTGATCCGGATGATCATATGTGCAACAATGATGTACATTTGATGTCTTTATTTTCCTGAATATATCATAGCCGGAATGGATGAAACTAGATTTGGGGTCTTCAAACTCGTTCAATCTTAGCCCGAAGTACAAGTCGATCCATGTGAAAAGATGTTCTGGAGTCGAATATGGAAAGACATCGCCTGATTACCAGCCAATGATGTAAGTTGTTAATAAGCGCGAGAGGAATCACCGATAATGATGATGACCCTCAAGGTATGACAGTACAAGTCACGTGGTGTGAAAATGGGATTTGGCGTCGAACACCACGTAAAATATTTCGGTCTAAGGCCATTGATGTAAACCTGTCGTCGGAAGTGAGAAACTTGCCATTGAGGCATGCAAGCTTCAAAGTACTGAAAGGGTTGTTCCTAGGTCGACTTCTTGGATAATGAGCTGTCGTCGACAAGAAGTGACCTGTCGTAGGAGGGACTCAATGAATCCCACATCTACGACACATAACGGAGCAAATGATTTTGTGGAGGTGAAAATGATCTGATGATACAAGGTTCAGGGTGGCGGTCATGAAAGAATGGAGCGTGAATGTACTGCAGCGGATGAGACACAAGCTGGGTTCGTGAATTCTCTGAGCGAATTTTCTTGAACATATCAGTGACACTGAAATGGATTGGTAGTGTTAACCCTAAAGATGGATGGTATGATGGACCAATGGTAATATGACCGGTGAATGGAATAACCCAACCCAACTCAATCATGGTGATGGAGTGAAAGTTTCATGTTCAAGAGCGACTTCCTACCAATAAAGTTTCTTCAAGTTTTCTTCCCAATTTTTCCCCAATCATTGCTAACCAGTACCTCTTTATTTTTATCAAGCTTGAGGAGTATAACATATGCTTGTTCTATGATTTTCCCTTCGGGCAAACCAGTCACTATGTTTTAACGAGCGTAGCGACATTGAAACTCGTTCTTGTATGTATGGACAAGTTTGTCGCTATTGGTTTTAACGAGTTTAACGACAAAGACAACTCAGTCCTTTTTCAATTTTAGAGAGTCTGAAAAGGGACATAAAGGAAACTCCAGTAATCCTTTTTCATCATATAATCCCTTAAGTCCGAAAAAATATAAAATAATACGAAAGGGATGAATTTTCTATAGTTTTAACGAGCCGAACAAGATAAGCGCTCGATATTTTTGTGTAATAATCCCTCAGGTCTAAAAAGATTAAAATCTAGAGGAGGGATAACACTTCCAATAGCTTTAACGAGCTGGAGAGGCCAATTGCTCGACAATCTTTTGATATTTTACGAGTCAGATGAAAAGAGCTTAAAGGAGACTCGTTTTTTGAAGAATGAGTGATATTTTTGGGTACCAGTTGATTCCAAGTAAGGTTTGGAATTTTCCAATCATGGTAGTGTTAAGAGGATGGCCAACAGAATCACTCGCCGCAGCTGTTCCTCAAAAGGGTAAACAATCAAATGGAGGCGTATGATCGGCTAAAATAGAGTGGAGGTGATGGTAAGAACACAACCAAGGCTCAAAAGCTAATGATAATGCATTCACAATGGTTATTTACCGGAGGTTGGTTCATTTTTTAATGAGCTTAAACTCTGGGGGAACATTTTCTCATTGCTTAGGTTTAATTTTTAATGAGCTTGAACTTTGCGTAAAACTACTCGTGCTAGTCGTATAGTAAGGATGTCTCATCGATAGGTTCAATCTTTATGGAGCTTGCACTATTCGAAACTTTGCTCCATATCATTTCTTTATGTAAGCTAGGAACGAACAATCCTATGAGTTTAAAGGGTTGAGAATCTACAAACTAAGAAAATAAAAGGTCGCTTTTCACTTGCATGCAAAAAGGTTTGCATGCCCCTAGGTATAGTGAAATAGAGTTTCCAGTCTACCATATATAAGTTATCGCATTTGCAATATTTCTCCATCTGCATAGCAGACAGAAACACTTCCTTGGCTTAGTCCATCGGACAAAGGTGATTCTAGCTCCAATCACCTAACCTTGATGAGGGAATCTTATTCCGGTCTAATCCCATTTTCCTAAACGGACGGGTGTGTCAGACTAGTCATATATCCTTCATGGAAACCTACCCTATACCCAAAGTTTTCCTGCCGAAGCAGACCAGGGTGCATGCCCCCTGGGTTTCAGTCATGACCACCGAATTACTCGCACTCTTCAGGTGGACGGACTGGATATTGATGAGACATTCCTTGCGTGAAAAGACCAGTTAGGGATGGCATTTGACTATTAGCTATGTGTGAGCCGGGGAATGAAAGTTGGTCTACGAGATGGACCACTTTGCCTTCATGTGGAAAAAGCATTACTCGAAAGAGTGAGGAGACAATGGCTCCCATGCTATAAATATAGTCACGCCCAAGGAGTAGATTATAATCTAAAGGTCCTTGGACTACCATTACGTTTAGATAAATGATTTTCCCTCTCAAGGTTATAGGCAAATTTGGAAGGATCCCTAACGGTCGACTGGTTCCTTTGTCGAAGCCTATCAAATCTCGTATCTCAGGCTAAAGCGATGGTGAACCAATCGCTTTCCAAGCAGTTGAGGAAAGGATACTCACATAAGCCCCTTAATCTATGATAGTACCAACCATGACCATTCTGTAAGCTTGTACTATGATTTAGAATGGTACATTAGACAGTAAATGGGGTCTGCCTAGTAGATTCCAATCGAAGGAAACGACTAGGTTGCTCGGAGGTGGGACCGAATAAACGGCCAGATACGACTCTGACAAACTTCCTTCCTATGGTAAAGGAACAGGCAGATTGCCCCCATGTTCATCGGAGTCTGTGTTTACGAAAAGAATTTGAACGATGTTGTTCTCATTCTCTTCGGTGACTATATCATCTAAAGATGGACCTTCCGAAGACAAGACTGGGTCGACTGCCGCCTCGACCTTTTGACTTTGGTCTAGTGTGGACTCAGATGGTTTATCTTCAATGATAGATGATTCGACTGGCCACAAAGGTGTGTCAGTCGGATTTTCAACTAGCGATGGACTCGGCAAGAGCTTCTTGTACCCAGGAGGAAGCCGTAGCGGTGAAGCAGGATGGTTATCCAAGACTCTTTTAGCTTCATCCAGGAAGGGACAACAGTGGACGACATGATTGCCTTCACACAGCTTACGAGGGAATTTATATTTTCCTTTTTGTCCAGAGACTTCGTTTTCACTAGTTGACGATGTACTCTCAACATGATCGTCAGAGGTTGCCGACACCAAATTGTGCAAACAAGGAGACCATTCCCTTAAGATCCGAGGGATGCAAGGACAATATTGATGATAGTGGTCTCCTTTGCAAATGACACATGGAGATTTAGGTTTGGACGGTGCAGTGTGTGGATTTTCGCTAGACGATGCATGGTTGCCCCTTTTTGCCTTTGGCTCCTTCTTCTTCTTCTCTTTCTCCTTCCCTTTCTTCTTCTTCTTAGTTACTTGGTTTTTAGCTTTACCAGCTTCACCAAGTGAAGAGGAAGGAGGGGAGGGAGAAAGAAGCGAAGCAGAAGATTGGGGGGTAACTCTAGTATCATCTAATTGCTGACTTGATTGCTTAGGAATCGCGGTGGTTTGAATGACAGAGGTCGAGAAGAGCCATATTGGC
This sequence comes from Pinus tabuliformis, assembly GCA_031772625.1. Classification (NCBI taxonomy): domain Eukaryota; kingdom Viridiplantae; phylum Streptophyta; class Pinopsida; order Pinales; family Pinaceae; genus Pinus; species Pinus tabuliformis. The sequence goes on from CM062812.1 coordinate 702,601,904, forward strand.
AAGCCGATTGTCAGTCCTGGGAGGGACAATGTGGCCATATGAGGTGCACCAACATCTCCCCAAGAGGAGAAAGGACTAGGATTTCCCCCAAGGGGAAATCCTTGGTTGGTGGACTCCATTTTTCTCAACCTAAGACCAACGAGGGAACAATGACATTATTTCGATTAACATAAATTTTAGACGCTTTGACACAACTTGCTTTTTCAATTTTTAAGAGTCAATAAAAAGCTAAATATGACTCTAGTCGCCTTCGATTTTTAATGAGCCTGAAGTGACAAGTGCTCAGATGGACCTTTTCCTTTAAGGATTCTGAAAAGGAACGAAAGAGACTACTCTGGAAATCTAGACAGAGGGATTACCAAACCAATCACAAAACTGCAGAATACATTTTACAGTATGACAGTCAATATTCCCGAATGCTGTGTTCAGTGCATTGCAATCGATAGGGCGGTAGACATGACTTCCTAAGGATAAAGGATATAGCCTATTGTGGTCTCCCAATATATACTTGACGGTACGTGGGAGCACAAGTCCGTACTGGCACTTGTCGTCTCAAAGAGGAGGAATCACCCAACCTACGATGAAAGCAATAGTTACCAGGCTTTACGACACCGGAATACGTCTCTAGCCTAGACTTCTAAATGTTGTGCGTTAGGTTCCAAAGCATTTTTATGTTTATTGAATTTATTTTACAGTTGATCTTTCTTAAGATGTTTTCCGTTCAGGTTCACCTCGTGATGTAGATATATAATTCCTAAAGTGCAATCTAAGATGATAAACAATAGTTTAATATTCTCTTTGCAATGAAAATCCTAGCTACTAAGGAAAGAGAAATGAGATTCTTTCAACATAGAGCAGAGAGCACACACTAGATGCACTGTCCTAAATCAAAATCAACAAGCAGTCTAAATGCAAATGCACATGCATGTATTTGTTTTCTGCCTTCTTAATGTGTGAATGACAAAAAGAATGCTGAGTACAAATCTAAATTATCTTTTCAAAGCGACAGTACTAACAATTCTCTCTTCAAAAAACGAAAGGAAGACAATGACGACACTTTGCGATTTTGAATTGAAAACTGCTTTCGACACTTGAAAAACTATTAATTCAAATCAAATACAAGAGTAACAGTGTAATCAACCATCAAGAATAGTAGGATTCTTTTCTTTGACTGAAAACGACACTTGCAACACTTCTAAATCAAAAGACGACAATTCGATTAAGCTACTTCTTTGTAAAAGAGAACTGTAAATGGCGAACAATACATAAAAACATTTACAATTCTTTGTACAATGGGGGCCGAATAATGCAAAGGAAGGAAGTTTCCACAGTGGTATACCGATCACAGACAGCAAAACTCCTGAATAAAGCTGTAGGGAGTGAAGAAAAACCAAAATCTTGAGGCAGAAATAGTCTTATCTGATCATCGCACCTTTAACACAGGGAAATAGGGATGCATCTCACCTACTGCACACGGGAGGTGTGATGCATCCAGATTTCCTAGGAGAAAGGGTGCGATGGTACAGGGACAATACTTTAAATTGGTTTTTGGTCACAGTTTGCAGCTCAGTTCAGGGATTTAGGCCAAGCTAATGATAGTTAGTAAATATAAATCACAGGGGTTCATCTACTTTGCACTTGCATAAAAAATGCAGTTCGAAAGCTAGTTGGCTTAACTTCAGGCTCCGTTTGTAGTTTATAAAACAAACAAATATAGACAAGAAAACAAGCTATTCGCTCCCCAGTGGAGTCGCCATTTTGTTATTGGGAAATCTAGTGTCCACTCAGAGCTACTAGTCCCACTAAGACGGGTAGCTATCTTAGAAAAAAACAAACTAAAGTTACTTTAATTTTCCTTTATGAGAAGTAGATGAGAGGGAAGCAAAGAGTACCAACCTCAGTCTTTCGCTTGGTTCCTTGCTTGTTTCCTGTCCCCTCTGACAGATCTTTGCCACTCCTTCCTTGCTTACCCCGCTTCAAAGTGCACTGTAAAGTCAAAGCAACATAATACTATCAAAGTACAGAGATCTACAATCATAAACAATATAGGACCAGATATATATTGACCACACAAATGCATATATCATCAAACATACAAGAATGTGGAGGAAAACTTGAATAGCTTTATTAATAGAAAGAGTAGAAGAGAGGAATACAACCCATTGATCTAACCCAGCCTCATCCTCCCAGCATGAAAGCCCTCCTTCACCTCAAGAAAATCTTAGATCACCCAACACTATGATATTCCACCAAGAAACCAACAACACTTCCTTACAAAATACAAGATTCTAGCCTCTAGATCTCTAGGATGAGGGATCCATATATAGATGTTTGCAGGGGGGTGAGTCAGCTTCTGGGATTTTGATTAGTGTCCTCTCTCTGATATTTCTTGGTTCCACTTGGAGATTCATGATCTCTTACTCATCCCTGGCGAATTCAGAGGGGCAAGTGTCACAAGAGAAGTTTCTAGAAGATTCCATGATCATCCACCTTGAAAACTATCTCTGCCATTTGTCTACTCCCACCCATCGCACCCTACAGAAGGGCGTTTTAGTATGCATCAAACTTTTTGCATGTAGCAAGTGAGATGCATCACACCCTTAGCACTGAGCAGTCTGTATGGTCCAATTTTGACCAGTTCTGAGCAGTTTTCCATGGAGAACTTCTGGGAGATGATGTAATCAGCTGACCTTGTTCCTTTAGGGTATGAAACAACACTTTTAGGGACTCATAAGCCCTTGGTTTATTGACATATATGATTGGGGTTGCAGTGCCAAAATATGTCTATAACACCCGTGCTTCATCTTAACTACCTGGAGCGCTAAGACTGTACTTCCTTCAGCTAGTCAAGTGGTCACAGCACCCGTGTGAAGTTTCATCCTATCATCCATCATGGTTCCTAGTTAATACCCACCTTTTATTGCTATGGTCAGCATCGTGCACTTTACCATCTACAATGCGCTACCTTGGTCAATACGCTTAGCAATGTGCGGTCCAAGCCAAGGCATCAGATTGATCAATTCACAACGATAGGCCTTAAACCTGTCATCACAATCGTACACATCCTGCCTTATCACCTTGATATTTTTGCCGAGAAAATCTTCCTTTATCTCATCCTCTAGCTTCTTGACTTCCGCATCCACTAGAGCATTTTTCTTCCTTAATCGTACCCTTTCTTCTTCAAGTTCTTGGAGTCTAAAATTTCCTTGTTGGATTTTTGCTTCCAAGATTCCACGAACAATCGTATCTACCGGTGCTATCATGTGCAGTCTAATTTCTCCAAGTACTATAGGGCTTACTATGGTTACTTCATACTCCAGCCTTGGTGGTGCCTACGCGGTCATGTTTTCGCACGTGGTCCTATAAGCCCAGAGAACCACTGGTATGCGCAGGTCCCAGTCAGTCCGCTTCAGATTGTGGACCTTGTTCAGTGCTTTGGGTTCTTTGTTAAAAGATTTTGCATGGATATTCTTCTACACACTTGGTCTTTCCATATTTCATGGTCCTAATCAGAGGGGTCATTCGTACCATTGCCTTACCTGCACCTGCTTATTGATTGTGTCTCCTACCGTGAGGACAATGTGCATTCATGCAGGTTTTGCACCATATCCCTGTATCCACCTGGATAGGTGGGTGTGCGGGATAGTTCGTTCGTCATACTTGTTTTTCAATTGCAGAGGCTTCCCAAACTGCATGTGCATCATCCTTCTGCATTCATGCCAGTCCTCAAAACTTCGCAGGTGCGTACCCCACCATCTTGCGAGTGCAGCTCGCAATACCCAATTCAGAGCATCGAAACGTTGTCGTTCTGATACTTCTCTTTCAAATTTGGTTAGGAAGTCATCCACCTCACTTAACCCGTCATACGTAGGCAAATTTCTTACCTCTGTTGCTACAAAGTGCAGCGATATCCTCATCATGTTACAGTGGAGCGTGGTTACCTCGTGTAACTGGTTCTGCCATCGTTCTATCTCTTCGTCAGAATCTGAGGTGCAGGAGCTTTCATGCTCCCATGAGATTTAGCCATCCACGGTTGGATTTACCCAATCTTGCTCATGCGCGGTTATCTTGTAGATGTAGTCTAGATCGTCATCGCTATCGTAGTCGCGCACTGGCTTCGTGTAGCATGATCCTTCTACAGGGTTTAAAGGTATCACTACGTGGAGAGACATTTTCTCAAAAATCATCTTGCGCTTCTTTAGATTTATCACTCCATTCATGTCAGTGGCCCAATCTATTCCCACACCGCGGGGTAGGGATTGCTGTCATCAACAATCTCTATCACTTCAAAATATGCCAGTGTGCTTGCTCCTTCGATATCTACTGTGATTCCATGCAATCTCCCCATAGGTATGATCTTTTGTTGGTTCGCCATCTGCAGTTGGATAGGAGACCATTTCAGCGCAGGCCTGCCCTTACGATCCCATGTCTACTTTAGCAAGACGTTCGCATCCAATCTTAGATCCAAAATCACTTGGTCCATCTCATATTCCCTGATCTACACAGTCAATCTCATTTCCCTTCCTATTCGCATCGTGTGCTTCCCGAGCTTCCGGACTATGCATGGTTCTCCTAGTGTGGTCCCAATGCATCTAGTTATGAGTTCTTGTAGCCCCTTTACAGCCTTGTTGTCGCATAGTAACTTCATGCATGTCTACAAGAATGTAGTGAGCATCAATGGGTCCATTTTTTACTCTAGTGTATATTTCATTCCCGAAGTGGAGGCATTAGCGAAGCTCCTCTTAGCTTCCATGAAGGTCTCCTTAGCATGCTCCAAATCAAATTCTGGTTCCTTCGTTGGAGCCTTGCGAACCCACGTACTTTCTTCAGGTTGCTTGCCTTTATCATATTCTGTCGTAATTCCACTCCGAAGAATGATATTTACATTAGGGTCTTCCTTGCGCGGCTCAGACCTCATCATTTGCAGGTTCTGAGTCGAGGGAGGTTGGAGTACTCCTTTATTGCACAATCTCACTATCAGTGTGGGAAAATCCTCCTTCTCATGGTCAAACAACGTACAATACAAGCATGATGGTCGTGTTGGATTCATACATTCGTGGGCATAATTCCCTGGCCCTCCACAATTGTAACATATCAGTTGTCCGCGACCTCTTCCTGGTCCACCTCCACCTTGGCCTCGTCCGCGTCCCTGAAATACAATGTGCGCCATTCCTGTGTTTTGATCGAGGGCCCGTGTTTCAGCCTGAAATCTATAGGTACAAGTTTGATCAATCATCAGTTCATAACTTCGACAGGTGCACTCACATGTCCTACCGACCCACATAAATTACAGAACAATTGCTATGAATTCTTCATATACTTTTGTAATACATGGAAGTTATCTATAGCATGCTTTCCTCTTATCTCACAAATTGCGCACCATAGTGCAGGTGCCGCGCTTGGTCCTACTTTCCCTCCTCCCGAAAGGTAATTCATGAATACCAGGCAATGGTCCTTGTCGTGCCCTTGGCCCTTGCATTTTATGCACCATACCTCATCGTGCACCTTTGGGCGAGTTGACCTATCTTGTTTGAAACTCTGCATCTCCAGGCACAAGTTTTTCAACTATGCGTGAATTTGCTGAACTCTCAAGTTAGGATCTTGTATCAGAGTCTCATGTAATCTCATCGCGACCTCCAAAGCCCAACCTGAGTGGTTAACCTTTGTTGTGATAGCGCATTTCATAGATGCGGCGTTAACGATGCCACAAACCATTCACAGTGTTGCCCATCTGTTAATATCATGTTCGCTTCGTGAATTGTGCACTTCAGTCTTTGATCCAACTCCCATGGGGTTTTTCCTGGTAGCATTGTGATCTCCTTGAATCCAATGATCGGCTGCGCCTCGGACTTTGGCCTACTAAATTATTTGTTTAGCATAGCTTGGATATCCACGATCCCTGCATTCGGATTGTCATTGGAATTTTTAATGTACAAGGTCAGTGCGCTATCCTACAGAGCGCTAACCAATGTTGTCTTCTTTATATTGTCATCCATGACACCCTGTTCTTCCCATACAACTTTTATTATGAACCAAAACTGGTCCGGATCTTCATTCTCTACTCCCTTGAACACTGGTAGCTTTATCGTGCTTACCATACTACTTCGGGGTGGTGGCGGAGGTGGTATGGGCGAAGACAGGGGTGAAGATGGCGAAAGTGGTGGTGGTGTGGGTACGGGTGGCATGCACAGAGTTCTTTGTCTTATTAGATTGATCTCACTTCTTGCCGAGACCTTTGCAAGCTCTTCTTTGCCCCATCGTGGAGGTGAAATCAAGGGGCTAGTTTCTAGTTCTGTGCTACCTTCATTTCTATAGATTCTCCCACTTTGCGTAGCCCCAAACATCAATTTATTTTCATAACCTGCTTTTCACACAGTAGCATTTTAATTCAAGTGTTCAAAGATTTAACATACTTACCTTGCAGTCCCTTGAGGAAGCGTCATTCTGCCTCGCTATAGCTAACTGAAGTATCTTCCGCTAATTCGGTGATGAATCCTCCTATGATTCGAACAATCCAGTGATTGATAGTGTGCGTGATCTGATTTTCCAATTCTTCCATTCTACACACCAATTCTGCAATCCACACAATAGGTTTGTCGAGTTTACACATTCCTTGGCTATTTTCTAGCTTCGTGATCCACTCGTACAACTCAGTGGGGAAGGATGAAAAAAAAATTTAGTGGATTTCCGTAAATAAGTAGCAGTCTAACCACTCTTCCTTTGATAGTCACGGATTCCTGTTTTCCTGTGCCACGAACTCGTGAATCTTTCTGTCCAACCAATCTTCAATTCCTTTCTTTGTCAGATTCCAATGATACGACATTAGACATCTCTATACAGATCCTGGTGTTAGAAAATTATATATTACAGAGCAATGGAACACATAAAATGTTGCAGAAATATAAGCATATAAAACACATAAAACGAGAGAGACATAGATATACGTGATTCACACAGTTTAGACTACGTCCACGAAGAAACAACCAGTCCTTCTTTTTATATTATCCAACAAACTGAAGAGATACAACCTACAACAAATTCGTTGTAACTCCCTCTTCGCTCTCAATCTCCTCTCTCTTCCTCACTCAGAATACAGATCTACATAGACGCTATAAAATTCCCTCATATATAGCGAGGGGTTGCCTTCTAGGGATAAAGGGCCCTAAATTAAACATAACTTCTACCATCATATCATCCACCTAATGAACGGTCGAGATTGACTAGACATTACTATACTTTTATAAGGCAATTTTACAGTCTTCCTGGGGTGTACATCCGGTTGAAACCTTTGAATACAGAAGATAATCAGGCTCCACACCCAACACTTTCCCACTTGGAGACTGATTATAGCAACTCCACCGCTGCTTCATTTGCTAGACAATGAATCCACTTTGGACCTGGCTATTTCTCATCTTCTTCATCATACTTGAAGACCAATTGAAACTGAGCAGATTCTCAGTTTCTCCCTGGATACAATTTTTGTTAGCATATCTGCAGGGTTCTGGCTAGTGTGTATCTTTTCCAGCTTCAACTGTCCATCTTCCAATGCTGACCGTATGAAATGGTACTTGAGCTGTATATGTTTGGCCTTGGAATGAAATGCAAAGTTCTTTGAAAGATTATGGCACGCTGGCTGTCACTGTATAACTTGCCCAACTCCTACTTCTTACCCAATTCATCCAGAAACCTTTGTAACCAAATCATTTCGTTACTAGCGTCTGTAGCAGCAACATACTCTTCTTATGTTGTTGAAAGTGCAACAACACTTTGGATTTTTGAAACCCAACTGATAGTTGTTCCACCTATAGTAAATACATATCCTGTAGTGCTCTTCCTGTTATCTCTGTCACCTACCATATCTGCATCAACATATCCCTATAGAGCAATGTTTGAACCACCAGAGCATAATGCTTGATTTGTGGTACCTCTCAAATACCTAAGAATCCACTTCATCGCCATCCAATGTTCTTTTCCTGGATTTTTCATGTACCTGCTTACAACTCCCACTACATGTGCAATATTAGGCCTTGTGCAGACCATTGCATACATTAAACTTCCAATTGTTGATGCATATGGAAGTTTAGACATATCAGCCATTTCTTCCTGAGTCTTGGGAGATGCCTACTTACTTAATTTGAAATGGCTAGCCAAAGGTATACTAATTGGTTTTGCATTCTGCATATTAAACCTTTTCAACACCTTTTCTATGTACTCACTTTTAGACAATGTTAATTTGCGATTCTTCCTGTCTCTAGTTATTCTCCAAGGATTTGTTTTGTAGCACCCAAATCCTTCACCGCAAATGTGTTTGCCAATTTCCTTTTGAGCACATTTATTTCCTGCATGTTAGAACCTGCAACAAGCATGTCATCTACATACAATAACAATATAATATAGCTGCCATCATTTTGCCTTTTGAGATAAACACAATGATCAGAGTGACACCTAGTATAACCTTGTTCAGACATAAACCTGTCAAATTTTATATACCACTGCCTTGGAGCTTGTTTTAAGCCATACAAGCTCTTCTTCAACCTGCACACTAGTTTCTCCTTCCCGTTTACCTCAAATCCTTGTGGCTGCTGCATATATATCTCTTCCTCCAAATCCCCGTGGAGAAATGTTGTCTTTACATATAACTGCTCAAGATGCAAATCTTCAGCTGCTACTAGACTTAGAATAGTTCTGATTGAAGTCATTTTCACAACAGGAGAAAATATCTCATCAAATTCTATACCCTTTTTCTGTGCTAACCCTTTCACCACAAGTCTATATTTATACCTTTTTCTACCTCCATCTTCTTCCTTCAACTTGTAAACCCATTTATTCTGCAATGTTGTTTTACCTGCACGCAACCTGACTAAGTCTGAAGTCTAGTTATGTGCTAAGGAGTCCATCTCTTCTTTCATGGCTTGCTCCCACTTCTTCCTGGTTTCTACCTGCACTTCTTCTTCATAACATTTTGGTTCACAAGAATCAGTCAACAATACATAATATAATGAAGGAGAGTATCGTTCAGGGGGTCTACTTATCCTGGTATATCTTCTAACAACACTTTCAGGTGTTTGAAGTGCTTGTTGTTGTTGTGGTTTTTGTTCTGGCTGTTGATCATTATTATTTTTAGGCACCATCACTTTTTCTGTGATCTCGTCAAGCACTGTGTATTCTTTGTTTTCTTTTTCTTGTTTACTTTCTTACATATGATCCTTATACAAAACCTTTTCATTGAATATGAAATCTCTGCTCCTAATGATTTTGTGTTTTTCATAATCATAAAATCGATAACCAAAATCATTAACACGAGATCCAATAAAGGTACATTTCTTTGATTTTGCCTCAAGCTTTGTTCTATTTTCTTTATTAATGTGGACAAAGGATTCACAACCAAAAGTCTTTAAAAAAGAGTAGTTTACCTTTTTACCTGTCCATACCTCCTCTGGAATACCACCATCCAAGGAACTTGAAGGCCCTCTGCTTATTAGATAAATAGCAGTGTCTACAGCATCTGCCAAAAATTTTAAAGGCAACCTGCATGAAATCTCATGCACCTTGCATGCTCCATGATTTTCCTGTTCATCCTTTCTGACACACCATTTTCTTGTGGTGTTCCTGGAACTGTCTTCTCTCTACGAATTCCATTCTCAGAACAATACCTATCAAAATCTTTGCTGCAATATTCACCTCCATTGTCTGATCTAAGACACTTCAACCTTTTTTCAGTCTCATTTTCAACCAAAGCTTTCCATTTCTTGAAAGTATCAAATACATCAGATTTATTTTGAATACAATAAATCCAGGGTTTTCTGGTTGCATCATCAATAAAAGTAACATAATAACAAGAGCCACCAAGAGATGATACCTAAGAAGGTCCCCATACATCTGTATGCACAAGCTCTAATTTTTCGCTCTTATTTTCTTTCCCAACTCTAAAGAATCTGACTCTCTTCTGTTTTCCATAAGCACAATTCTCATAGAATTTTAAATCAACATGCTTCAAACCTGGCAACAAATTTCTTGAGTGAAGAATCTGCATCCCCTTCTCACTCATGTGCCCGAGCCTATGATGCCACAATGTCGTATCTTCTCCTGTAGAGGTTAAAGCATTCACAGAGTTAGAAATACCATTGCATAAATACAATGTACCAACCTTTCCTCCTTTCGCTATTACCAGGGATTCTTTAGTGACCTTCCAGGTTTTATCTGTGAAAGTATTTACACAACCTTCACCTCCCAACTTCCCTACTGAAATTAGATTTTTCTTTAGATCTGGAACATGCCTTACCTCCTTCAATAGCCATTGATTTCCATTTTGTTGTTTTATGAAAACTGTAACCATTCCAATGATTTTACAGGGTTTATCATCACCCAATCGAACCTGTCCAGATCTCCTTGAACATAATCATGAAAATGTTTCTTATCAAGTGTGGCATGGAATGAGGCCCCTAAATCTACCACCTAGGCATCAATAATGTTTTCTAATGAAATAATCAAATCATCTTGCAACACATCACCTGTTACATTAGCTTCATGATTAGTTTCTTGTTGTGTGTCTCCTTCTTTTCCCTTCTAAGACTTGCAATTTTTCTTCAGGTGTCCTTTCTTCCCACATTTCCAGCACACTATCCCCGATCTGGGCTTGGATCTACCTTTTCTTGACTTACTGCGATATCCTGGGCTCTTTCCTCTTTCCATTTTTCTTCCCCTAGTCTCTGCAGTCAAAGCATTACCTGATGTCTCACCGGAGCTTTTCCGTCGCATTTCCTCACTAAGGATTGCACCGACGACATCATCAAACTTTAAAGTACTAGATCCAAAGATAAAGTTACTAATGGCCATAACTAAACCTTTCCAACTTTCTGGGAATGAGCACAGAAATAACAGAGCCCTAACTTCATCATCAAATTTTACTCCTACAGAACTTAACTGACTTGTAACTGTATTAAAATCATTTAAATGGTTTGCAACAGATCCACCTTCTGACATCTTCATATTAAATAAACACTTCATAATAAATACCTTATTTGAGGCTAAGGGTTTTTCATATAGTTTGGCCAATGTCGACATTAAACCCTCTGTTGTCGTTTCCTTTGAAATATTAAATGCTACTGATGCCGCTAGGCACAATGGTATTGTTCCAAGTGCCTTTCTGTCGAGAATATTCCATTTTGTGTCTGTCATACTCATTGGCTTCTTTGTCTTTTTGCTCAATGGTAGGTACAAATCTCTCTGATACATATAATCTTCCATCTACATCTTCCACAGCTGGTAGTTTTGGTTGTTAAATTTTTCGACCCTAAACCTACCATCTTTCGCCATTGCTCCCACTCGAACCAGGAATTCTTCTCTCCTGTGAGTTTATCAGCCAAATAGACCTTCGGCTCTGATACCAGTTGTTAGAAAATTATATATTACAAAGCAATGTAACACATAAAATATTGCAGAAATATAAACACAGAAAACACATAAAACAAGAGAGACATAGATATACGTGGTTCACCAAGTTTGGGCTATGTCCACAGAGAAATAGCCAGTCCTTATTTTTATATTATCCAACAAACTGAAGAGATATAACCTACAACATATCCACTGTAACTCCCTCTTTGCTCTTAATCTCCTTTCTCTTCCTCACTCAGAATACATATCTACATAGACGCAATACAATTCTCTCATATATAGTGAGGGGTTGCCTTCTAGGGCAAAAAACCCTAAATTAAACATAACTTCTACCGTCAGATCATCCGCCTAATGAACGGCCCAGATTGACTAGAAATTACTATACTTTTACAAGGCAAATTTACATCTATTTTTAGCTTCGGGGGCGCTGCCCCCAAACCCTCGCTGGCCCCCAGACCCCCATGAGGGGGACAAGTCCCCCCCTCACGTGGAGGGGTGTATAGTCTTCCTGGGGTATACATCCAACTGAATCCTTTGAATATAGAAGATAATCAAGCTACACACCCAACACCCAGTCCCGACAATGGAACCATTTGTTGGCTTGTTGGGGCCTAACCCAGGTTCAGAGTTAATTAGAGAAAACAAATCCATGTACTACTAGCCCTTTCGACAACAATCCACAGAGTGAGGCCTGAGGTCTCACCCGCAGTAGTATGGGAGGGTTCTAGAACCAGGTTTCCGCACCCTTGAGATGTCTGAGAGGTACGCATGGTTCTCTGTTTGTTCCTGCATGCAAGTCACTTCGGGAACTTCCCATTCCTCATGGCCTAATACACTGCCTTCACGCAGCCCTCACCACGGGCTGTGATGTGCTCTGTGCTATTACCAGAGATCTTACTTATCTTCCAGTGTTAATTTATTACCTTTGCCTACTTGAATGTCTTAAGTTATAATTAGCAATAAAAAACATTCATACATGATCGTGCAATAAATAAACAATATAATTGCAAATTATATCCAATCATGCATTAAACCAAGAAAATATACACAAAATTATAGAAAAAATTCTCTTTATTGATTTTCCCAACGATTATAGACTCGACTTGCCCTGCGCACTCAGCTGCAAGGGTCCACGCACTCAGCTACAGACTACTAGGCCTCTGTGCACTCAGCTGCAAAGCCTTCTCCTACTCTACGTCCCACAAACACACTTTTCACTTCGACTAAATCACTTAGACTCCTCATGCTTCCCTTCTATTCCTCTATTAGTTATCTTTTACACTTAGAGCCTCACTCTATTTATACAATCCCATGGTCTGCGGACCTGCTATGGGGTAAAACGCACGGGATGAAAACTACCCTCAAAGGCCTTCCCGGGACCTTCGACAGACTGTAATATTATCTGAAAAAGCTACCAAGTTACACACATGTTCATCTATCAAACATAAATTGACAAGGTATGGAAAGAGGATTACCTTTAGCTCCTTCTAGATTTGTTTGGAGATCTCTATGCGGCAAGAAGAACTCCTTCAAGGTCGGCTCCAAGACGATTCCTGCACAAAGGACAAGGTAAACCAATTACAGCATACGCTCTTGAAAACTAATGTAAGAATGCACAATAAACATGTATTAGTGTATAAATTAACTAATCATCTCGACAAGCATCAGAATGAAAAAATAAATGAACAACATTACCAACACTATGGAGTAGGGAACACAATTGCAGTTCTATATTTGTAGTGGAAGAGTGATTACAACCATCCATTGTATCAACCTTCCTCTACCCATTCTTCCTGTCTCTTTGTCCCTCTTTCAGCTCACTTCTTCAAGTTTATGACAGTTCACAACAGCTCAATGGGCTATCCTTCCAAATGCTCTAACCCTTTTACAATGGCCCTCTCGCTGCTTATGTAATCGAATTAGGGCTGCCAAGCTCCTCCTAGAAGCTTTTTCCCATTTGCCTTCATTCTCAGATTGGAATTTCTCCAAATATCTTGATTTTTGGAGTTTCCTTAATTTTCTTGAGCAAATTTAAGGATAAATATCTAGATATTTGTGAGCAGATTCGTTGGCTTGACCCTCTGAACATACCTTAGGTTCACTAATGCTCCCCTTGGTCTAACAAGATGAGTTAGCAGGGTGACTAAAACTCCTCTATGCTTGGTAACAAGCTTTATAAAGTAGGTTGATAGTGTGCAGAGAGAGTTAGTGTGGATTCCAGGCCTGCAATTGTGGTCTTTGCTTTAGTCATCTTGTCTTTCACCTTTGAGTTTACGAGGAGGTCATTTTGTCCTATAGCAGATGCCCCCTAAAGTATGAGATTAGAGGCAGAGACGATGGATGAAATTCTTTAGAAAAAACTGTAATTTTCTGTCAAAATTTTTGCAGAGAGAGAGAAGTTTCAGGCGGAAAGGAAAACCTGATACAACACATACATATATATAAACTGCTAAAATCATGTCTTCAGTCGGGCATTCCCATGCTTAGTAGCTATGTCAGAGTAGTTTTCTCTTATGAGATATAACAATGCTGGCTGCCGATAAGCATAAAGCGGATCCAGTGTCATAATAGATCATCCTGAAATAGCTGTCTCCAAAGAACAATATCTGCAGCTTGGGAGAGGAAAGAAGGCTGAATGATGCAAGCCTCTACCCAAGGTCTTGATTATCGCTTCACCGAACAACATAGATCGGTAAATGTGATAAGATGTGTTGATTTCAAACATGCACGAAATCATCTGATTACCAATCAATAATGGAGACCGTTAACAGATGCGAGGAAGGCCACCGATAATGGTGATGGTATCCAAGATGCACAGTGCAAACTAGAGAGTGTGAAAAATTTCTTTGTCGTCGAACACTCATAGAATCGCTTAACCAAGAGCCAATAATGAAAACCCATGATCAAACACAAGGTAACCTGCCACTAATGTCTGCAAGTACCAAGGCATTGAATGTGTTTCTGGGTTATCTTCATAGATAGAGTGTTGAATTTGATAGGGAGAAACCTGTCGAAAGGTAGGCAATGACGTGTCCTACATCATTCGACACGAAACCGGACAAGAATGATTTTGTTTTTTGAGGAATATTTTGAGAATTTGGGTCTAAACAACAGAGGGCATGATGAAAGGATATGTATGATTGGTTGATAGAGTAAACAAATGGGGACCCTTGAACAGTAGAAGGCACGACAATTGTTTTAACTAGACAACACTAGACTCATGAACACTACAGAGTGTTAAGATATAGAGACGCAATTACATCAGGGTATATAGGCTAAAACTCATTGGTTGGTATGGTTCATATTGAGAGGCTATCAAAATGAAAGTTTATTTGAGGGAGTGCCATGTTCAAGGGAATGATTGCTGCCAAACCACGCTTTCAAATACAAAATACAGTTGTATTGTCCACTTTCCCCGTCTGATTTTTTAATGAGTCCAAATGGGTAAACTCATCAATATTTTCATGTTTAAAGAGTCTGAAAAGTATCGCAACAATAATGACTCTTTGCCCTATCTGATTAGTTTAATGAGTCCAAACAGGAAAAATCATCGATTTTTTCATGTTTTAAGAGTCTGAAAAGTATCGTAAAAAGAACGACTCTATATATTTTCTGTGTTTTTAAAGAGTCCAGACTAGACAACTCGGTGGTTTTCATGTTTAGGGAGTCTGAAAAGATCATAAAGAGAGACTCCATGGTGGTCCCTTTGTCATAGTTGTTAACCGGGTGCGACAAAAGGTTAATAGTATACCCAGATCAATTACTTTTCTGTCTTTTAATCTATTGAACTCAGATAAAGAGAAAACTTTTTCAAATAGATGTCGACCTCATTTTGTTACGAATACGAGGTGACGGACTAAACTCGTGTTTTGTTGTGAATTTTTTACGAGTCCAGTAACAAAAACTCGAGATTTTTCAGTTTTAACGAGCAAGAAAAGTACCTAAAAGAATGCTTGGGTCGTCTTTAGCAAGTTTAATGAGTAGCAAGACATAGCTCGGGTTATCTTTAGCAAGCTTAACGAGCAGAAAGACATAGCTCGAGATTTTTTTAGTTTAAAGAGCGAGAAAAAAGTGCCTAAAAAGAATGATCCTTTGGTCTTTTTCAGTTTATGAGCTGGAAAAAGATCAAAAAAGAGTTGCTTAAAGCATCGTTACATGTATTTAACGAGCGTAATGAAGAAAACTCGGAGATGTTTATTATTTTTTAAAGAGTAACAAAATATCACAAAAGTGCTCTAACCATCATCGCAAAGATTTAATGAGATTAATGATGAAAACTCGGAGATGTTTATATTTTTTAAAGAGCAATAAAATATCACAAAAAGTGCTCTATTGATCGCGGTGTATGTTTAACGAGCCCCACGACCAAAAAATCGAAGATGTTTTTTTAAAGAGCAATAAAATATCTCCAAAAGTGCTCTATTCATCTTTGTAGTAGTTTAACAAGCCCAAATAAGAAGACTCGAGGTTTTTTGGATTAACGAGCAAGAGAAATCCCATAAAAAGAACGCTCGATATTTCTCGATCTCATGCTTGACATTAGAAGGGTCTATGTCATGCATTTCCTCATAAGATCAAGGAAAAACATAGCAAAAGTCCCTAAATGGGTAGGTAAAGCTCATAATTTCCTCAGGATTGTGATTGGCTCCACTCTGTATGTTTTCCACAATGCCTGTCATGATAGAAATATCAGGGAGCAATGTTTGTGAAATATTTCCCCTGTTTTCTTCTGAGTCCAAAAGTTGGATAGTTGTATACGGTGAGGAAACGATTTCATGTGCATCAGGTGACAGGATTTGAAGAGGCAACATGTCTCAATCAGATATCGAAACATGATGGTGCAAATAATCCCAAGGTTGCTCTTCTAGCCTCGTGATCTCTCTAATAGCTTCATCCATTGGTAGGACTTGATTGAGTGGATCGAAAGAAAGTGTGGTTATGGGAGGGGTAGTGGTGCTATTGGCCGAAACCAAAGTGACTAGAGATTCAGATGAAAATTGAATGGCTTCGCAGGCCAATTCAGCTGGTGACACTAGCATTTGTTCTCCGTAAGTGTCAATGTTTGAAGGAGCCGGTAGGATCCATGGATCAGTTTGTTCATGAGGAATAGATGAAAGCCTATTGACCATCTGTGAAACCTTCGATGGCTAAAGAGGGAAACAACCCATGAGGGAAGAAGCCTTCAATAGACCAAAACCTAAACTGACATAAGATTCAGCCCCACCTCCTACTAGGGGTATAGATGTTGGAAATAATACTGAGAGGGGGGGCGTGAATCAGTATTATCAGGTCAGTAAAGCTTTTTCATTTCCAAACTCTGATTCATATATGCTACTTCCACAACTTCTAATGATTTAGTTAATTGATCTTCAATGAGTGCATTAGAATATTATCAACCATATTAACAGTAAACAAGTGCAGTAAAATAGAACAGATCATCACACACATGAACACCATGATATAAGGTGGAAACCCAATGTGGGAGAAAACCACCTGCTGCAAGTCATCTCAATCTTCTTCTTAATAAGAAAATCCTTTTACAATATTTATGTACTGGTGCAGTCTTATACCAGTACGCAGGCTTCTACCTGCAGAGAGCTACAACCCTCCTCTCATTCTCCAGACTCTCCTGGAAGGGAGCTACGACACCCTTTACTCTTGTACTAGCCGATGTACTAGTACGCAGGCTGCTACCTGCTACAATGCTCCAAAGTTCTCAACTGCTACTAGAAGGGAGCTACCACCCCCTTAGCTCTTGTACTAGCTAAGATACTAGTACGTAGGTGCCAGCCTACAATCTTCTCTCTTCCGGGTACCATGTTTCATACATTTTCAGACTGGATACACCTGAAGCACAATACATAATCTGAAAGGCCATGTTTCATCCAATTTTCATACTGGACGCTTTAATATCATTGAAGCACATAATTCTTTTGAATCACCCAATCACCAGATCAATACACTTTACAAGGATAGTATGTATGATCGCAATCAGATCTAGTTACCCAAGCATCAGATCCATATACATGACAATTATCACCCGATTTAGTCAACAGAGGCTGATATCAAGACCCAAACAGAGGATTTACATACTGCTGCACACCCGGAGGCTAAACAAGAAAAAAACTTAATATTGTGCACTTAGAACCCTTTAGTAAACAGCAGAAGCGGCTAGAGCATATATAAGAAATGATTGCAGCTTTGTTAAAAAGAACCTGTGGGTGACCGCTCCCACATCACCTCCTGAATAGCGATTCTCCACACCCGAAGAGACTTCTGTCTTTTGAGTGTCTGTGACTGCATAGTTTCCTTAAGATCTTCAATTCATAATCGATACCTTGCCACCAGATCCCCTTTCTCTTTATATAATCACGCATTTGATAAAACCATGAATCGAAACCATAGGATCTGAAAACCTGAGGCACAACTGTTTTGACCAATTCTCTTAAGAGAAGGCTTAAGCGGGAAAACTATGATAGCGGTCCAAAACCACAAAAGGCGGGCTTTTAAATTGATGCATCCAAACTAATAATATATTGGGTCCAATCCTTATTGCTATCAGCGCCTGCCCATCTCATGGTTTATTCCTGACGTCCGATCCGATGGATCAGATGCAACATGCCCCATTAACCAGCCTTTATTTATATATCGGGTCCGCTCCTCATTGCTAACAATACATGCCCGACGTCCGATCTGATGGATAGGATGCTATATGCCCCATTAACCAGCCTTTATTAATATATCGGGTCCGCTCCTTTCATCGCTATTGGCGATTTGAAGTGGGAGGCTTATGGGCGAACACCGTGGATGCGATTTAATATGAAATGCTTTTAATTCCTTCATCGGGTCGGACCCCTCTTATCGCAATCGGAGGATTTCACCAAAGTCACATAGCCAGATGCGATATTATTATGAACCATGTTTGATGCCACCATCGCGTCCGCTCGCAATTGGAGGATTTCACCAAAGTCACATAGCCGGATGCGATATTATTATAAGCCATGTTTGATGCCACCATCGAGTCCGCTCGCAATCGGAGGATTTCACCAAAGTCACATAGCCGGATGCGATATTATTATAAGCCATGTTTGATGCCACCATCGGGTCCGCTCGCAAACGGAGGATTGGGGTTGGTGACCCTTTATGTATTCCGATATACTGCGGACGCGATATATTATAAATCGTGTTTGATGCCTCCATCGGGTTCGACCGCAATCGGAGGTTTCAACGAAGTCCGACGCGCATATATGCCGAACTGCGGATGCGATATTATTATAAGCCAGAGTTAATGCCACCATCGGGTCCATTGCAATATGCTTCCGGGTCACACAGTCGAAACACCATTGTGCCGATATGCCGAAACTTCGATGCCGCAATTATATTATTCATGTAACTGCCAAAAGGGGATATAATGCATATATATGGGTTTTACGCACCCAACCAACTCCCGATAATATAAATGCATGCATATATATGTTTTAGTAAGCCCGATAGCTCCCGATAGTGTTTAAGCACCCAAACACCTCCCGATAACGTTAATACATGCATATGTGGCCTGATCACTCCCGATAATGATTTAGCATGCATATATATGAGAAAAAGCCTCTATTACTTTGATAAGCTCCCAATGGCTCAATGGCTCCCAATAACTGCTTCTTTTTGATATAAACATATGTAAATGGCTCCTCTTGTCTCCTCTTGGCTCTTCTTGTCTGATATGCCCTGTTTTTTCTATTTATCTCTTCTGTAGATGTATATAAGTGAGATGTTCTTCTATGAGTGGGTTGCCATCAAGTACAACACATGCATCATAATGCCAACAATCTCCCCCTTTTGACTTGATGGCAACAATACCAAATCACTCTCCCCCTTTGAAATCAAGGGCAAAGGGCGGACCAAGATATTCTCTTCCTTTTCTGAACATTCTGCTGTCCATACTCCCCCTGAGTATCTGTTGAAATCTCTGAATGAGCTCCCCCTTTGTATATGCCAAGGTGTACCAATCTGTCCATGCTCCCCCTGAGTACATGTCGAGTCTCTGTACTGCTGAAGTGTGCTGTTCATGCTCTTCCTGACTGAAGGCAAGATCTGCAAAAAGGTTTTCTTCAAGAAGAACCATGACTTATACATCTTAAAAGACCTTCCTATCATCAAAAGACTCAATACATACATCCATCACCCAACCACGTGGGGATATACTAGAATTGACTTATCCACCCAACCAAGTGGGGATACATCAAAAGTTTACACATGATAAAGCAAGAACATTACATCTTCATCCCAGGCATAGTGGGGAAACCAATATAGGCCGTTACATGACCTTGACACCATGAAAGAGATATCACAAAAGAGATACATAACATAGAGACGAAATATCTAGAACAAGACTTATGAAAGTCACCAATAACTCATAGCAGCAGCATCTGTCAATCACCATTCAGATCAGCAACCAAGATTTCCTTCTGTTCTCCCTCTGCCTCTGTTCCATTTGAAACTAACAACAGCTGTGAACTAGAACCAAAAGCTTCTAAGATAATGCCAACAATGCATCATTGGAAGTTTATCTGCTCCCCCTGAACCTGTGCCATATGGTCTTTGTCAGATTAGAATCTTCTCATTCTGAGTTTGACTGACTGATTTCATTCAAATTTTCATATATGCGACTGTGTCCACATAAACAAGCGTATATATGTGGATAGCCCTTATGAAACTTGCGTACGACCATTTCCATATCAGCAACCTGTAAATGTCCTGTAGAGAATAATTCATCAACCTATAACAAGGTATGTCTGCATCAATTCATCCCTTTGAACAGAATTCAGAGTCATTCACATTATATCATGTGTGAAACCACCATAGCCATTTCATCAACATCAAGATCTACATGATCCAAGTATCATTGCTTGGGAACATCTGCATCAATCAACATATGTAAGTATCAACCTATCATCATATAGATAAGAACTCATCATCATGTCTCAACAAAGCGACTTTGAGTAGTCATCCATGTATCAGCACTATGTATCTTGAGCTCAAGCTCATTTGACAGAACTTCTTGATATCATCAACAACAACAATGAGTGCTTGTATGATCTTTATACATATGATGACAACAGCATATGAGTGACTCATCATCAAGTGAGGAAGATGCGTATTCAAGATTTTTACTTCTCCTTATCCTTATGAAGATCACCATGTAAGCACCATATATGTATCATCAAGGAATCAACCATAAATCTGATCTGAACATCTACTATGTAACCCCAAGAATCATATGAGGTTTTATCATAGACAACTCACCACCACATCATAGCAAGATATATCATTTAGCCATATAAGCATCATCATCAAGGCTATTAACCATAATGCCAACAATGCATTATTAAAGGCATATGCTCCCCCTCAACCTGAGCCATCTGTTTACTGTTAGATCTGATCATGCATATATCAGCAATAAGCATCAAGACATCATCATCAAGTTAGGATCAAACCCTTCTAAACATCTTATAAGTAACAAGACATTTTCACACACCCTTAGCAAACTGTAAACATTATCAAACAGAGAAAATAATGGTTTGAGACATAACAAATCCTTTTCCTGAACCTGTCCCTACTACATTTCTTCAGATACTCATATACGCGACTGTGCAGTATCCAAGTCGCGTATATACGCTACTTCCCTTTATGGAACTTGCATATGTGATTCAGGAAACTGAAGTTTTACACTTCCAGCTCCCTCTGAGTCTGTTATGTCTATGCTGTGTTGTGTCTGCATATATTGTGCTGTGCCACATCTTTCTGATTGTACTTCCTTCTTCTTCCATATCTTCAAGTGTGATGTTGTTTTCTCGTTTTGGTGTGATGTCCGTGCTTTTTTCCTGCATTCCTTTGCTATATGTCCAAGCTTGTTACATGCATAACATCTTACATGTTTCATATTCCTCCAGTAGTAGTCCACAACTCTATGACCAAACATATTGCAAGCAAAGCAATATCCATTAAAGTACCTATAATGTGATGATCTTGACCCATTCTTCTTCTGCATCTAGCTGCAACATGTCCAAGATTATGACATTCATAACATTCAATATTATGCATCTGAGTAAATGGCCGACTATTACTTCCATAGTTAGGAGTAAAAAATTTTCCTTGAAGAATCTCTTTCCTTGATTGTTGATGGGGTTGACCTCTCATCTCTCTTATCTCCTTGTTGATCATTTTAGATTTCTCTTTAGAGTTCCTTGCCTCACCTTGTGAACAAGATTCACTTTCAACAGATTCATGAAAACCAAGACCAGTCTTGATAGCAGGAGACCTTTGACTATTAAGAATATCATCCAAGACCTTAGTACTATCTTGAAATCGTAAAAGCTTATCCTTATCTTCTAATTTACCTTTCAAGATATTTACCTCAACCTGAAGTTGTTCCTCCTTTTCCAGACATTGTTTCTTTAAGATTTCTTCAGACTTTCTTCCTTCTTCCATTTGTTGCCTTAGTTTGAGTATCTCCTTTTCTTGTTCTTCATTCAGATCCTGCTGCATTTCACGAATTCTGAAGGCACATTCCAACTGGGATTTTATGCTGATGACTTCGCTTTCTTGTTTTTCAAAAGCTTGGAGTAGATCTTTATTCTGCTTCTTTGATTCTTCAAGATCTTCTTTTAGGGAGAGGATTGTGGCTTCAAGACTTTCATAGTAGCTGGATCTATCTCTGAGTTTCTTGATGGTTGTGCTCCTTTCGTTGACTTCTTTTCTTAATGATGTCACTTCATGCTGTAATTTTTGACATTGGTTTTCCTTGTCCTTGAGTAGATTCCTTACCTTGTTTCCTTCCTCAAGTTGAGCTTTTAGATTGGTAGCTTCTTCTTTGAAGTCACATTCCCTTTTGTTCAATAGATCTTGTTGATCTCTAATTTTGTTTGTCAGCTTTTTAAATTCTGCCTCTATTTGATATCTTTCTTGTTCACCCATAAGAGAAAATTCAATAGATTCGCTATCACTTTCATCTTTTCCAAAAGGAAAGATAGTTGGAACATCAGAGGATAATATATTCATACCTGATAATGCTTCTGAATCTGATTCTGACTCTGAAGAGCTTCTTATACCTAATCCCCAATCGATTCTCCCACTGTCATAGTTCTTCTGAGATGACTTCTTCTTCTTATGTGCTTTCTTCTTAAGCTTCTTTCCCATAGTTCCACGGATCTCCTTCAAGCGATCAAGCATTTACCAAAGGACCTGCTCTGATACCAATTGTTGGAAATAATACTGAGAGGGGGGGGTGAATCAGTATTATCAGGTCAATAAAGCTTTTTCATTTCCAAACTCTGATTCATATATGCTACTTCCACAACTTCTAATGATTTAGTTAATTGATCTTCAATGAGTGCATTAGAATATTATCAACCATATTAACAGTAAACAAGTGCAGTAAAATAGAACAGATCATCACACACATGAACACCATGATATAAGGTGGAAACCCAATGTGGGAGAAAACCACCTGCTGCAAGTCATCTCAATCTTCTTCTTAATAAGAAAATCCTTTTACAATGTTTATGTACTGGTGCAGTCTTATACCAGTACGCAGGCTTCTACTTGCAGAGAGCTACAACCCTCCTCTCGTTCTCCAGACTCTCCTAGAAGGGACCTATGACCCCCTTTGCTCTTGTACTAGCCGATGTACTAGTACGCAGGCTGCTACCTGCTACAATGCTCCAAAGTTCTCAACTGCTACTAGAAGGGAGCTACCACCCCCTTAGCTCTTATACTAGCTAAGATACTAGTACGTAGGCACCAACCTACAATATTCTCTCTTCCGGGTACCATGTTTCATACATTTTCAGACTGGATACACCTGAAGCACAATACATAATCTGAAAGGCCACGTTTCATCCAATTTTCATACTGGACCCTTTAATATCATTGAAGCACATAATTCTTTTGAATCACCCAATCACCAGATCAATACACTTTACAAAGATAGTATGTATGATCACAATCAGATCTAGTTACCCAAGCATCAGATCCATATACATGACAGTTATCACCCGATTTAGTCAACAGAGGCTAATATCAAGACCCAAACAGAGGATTTACATACTGTTGCACACCCGGAGGCTAAACAAGAAAAAAACTTAATATTGCGCACTTAGAACCCTTTAGTAAATAGCAGAAGCGGCTAGAGCATATATAAGAAATGATTGCAGCTTTGTTAAAAAGAACCTATGGGTGACCGCTCCCACATCACCTCCTGAATAGCGATTCTCCACACTCGAAGAGACTTTTGTATTTTGCGTGTCTACGGCTGCATAGTTTCCTTAAGATCTTCAATTCATAATCGATACCTTGCCGCCAGATCCCCTTTCTCTTTATATAATCACGCATTTGATAAAACCATGAATCGAAACCATAGGATCCGAAAACCTGAGGCGCAACTGTTTTGACCAATTCTCTTAAGAGAAGGCTTAAGCGGGAAAACTATGATAGCGGTCCAAAACCACAAAAGGCGGGCTTTTAACTTAATGCATCCAAACTAATAATATATTGGGTCCATTCTTTATTGCTATCGGTGCCTGCCCATCTCATTGTTTATTCCTGACGTCCGATCCGATGGATCGGATGTGACATGCCCCATTAGCCAACCTTTATTTATATATCGGGTCTGCTCCTTATCGCTAACAATACATGCCCGACGTCCAATCTGATGGATCGGATGTGATATGCCCCATTAACCAGCCTTTATTAATATATCGGGTCCGCTCCTTTCATCGCTATCGGCGATTTGAAGTGGGAGGCTTATGGGCGAACACCGCGGATGCGATTTAATATGAAATGCTTTTAATTCCTTCATCGAGTCTGACCCCTCTTATCGCAATCAGAGGATTTCACCAAAGTCACATAGCCGGATGCGATATTATTATGAGCCATGTTTGATACCACCATCGCGTCCGCTCGCAATCGGAGGATTTCACCAAAGTCACATAGCTGAATGCGATATTATTATAAGTCATGTTTGATGCCACCATCGGGTCCGCTCGCAATCGAAGGATTTCACCAAAGTCACATAGCCGGATGCGATATTATTATAAGCCATGTTTGATGCCACCATCGGGTCCGCTCGCAATCGGAGGATTGGGGTGGGTGACCCTTTATGTATTCCGATATACTGCAGACGTGATATATTATAAACTGTGTTTGATGCCTCCATCGGGTCCGACCGCAATCGGAGGTTTCAACGAAGTCTGACGCGCATATATGCCGAACTGCGGATGCGATATTATTATAAGCCAGAGTTAATGCCACCATCGGGTCCATTGCGATATGCTTCCGGGTCACACAGCCGAAACACCATTGCGCCGATATGCCGAAACATATATATATATATATATATATATATATATATATCTATATATATATATATATATATATATATATATATATATATATATATACATATATGTATGTAGATATATATATATCTATGTAGATATATATATATCTATATATCTATCTATATATATATATATATATATATATATATATATATATATATATATATATATATAGATATATATATATATATAGATATATATATAATTGATATGCGATATGCCGAAACTTCGATGCCGCAATTATATTGTTCATGTAACCGCCAAAAGGGGATATAATGTATATATATGGGTTTTACGCACCCAACCAACTCCCGATAATATAAATGCATGCATATATGGGTTTTAGTAAGCCCGATAGCTCCCGATAGTGTTTAAGCACCCAAACACCTCCCGATAACGTTAATACATGCATATGTGGCCTGATCATTCCCGATAATGATTTAGCATGCATATATATGAGAAAAAGCCTCTATTGCTCTGATAAGCTCCCAATGGCTCAATGGCTCCCAATAACTGCTTCTTTTTGATATAAACATATGTAAATGGCTCCTCTTGTCTCCTCTTGGCTCTTCTTGTCTGATATGCCCTGTTCCTTCTATTTATCTCTTCTATAGATGTATATAAGTGAGATGTTCTTCTATGAGTGGGTTGCCATCAAGTACAACACATGCGTCATAATGCCAACAATAGAGCCACTTGGTAATGGGGAATAATCGGGGGAGCGGAAAGACAACTGATCTACTGTAATGACCTTTCTATCCAATGGAAATTGGATGATGTGAAAGATAGTAGATACGATAGTTGTCATGGCATATGTCCAACTGTGACCCAACAACAGATTATAGTCAAGTTTCTTGTCCACGACTTCTACGTCCACCGTTACTGTTTTCCCAGCCAAAGTGATGGGGAAGCCAGCTAAGTATCCTTTTGGTTTAAATGTGTGGTTGTCGAAAGCTTTTAGGGAGTTCGAGGGCAGGGATAGGGTTAGAGAACCCAAGGCGAGCCAACATGAAGCCGACATGACCCAGGTCGAAGCACCTTTGTCGATGACAGTTCTGTGTATACCTTTACCTTTCGTGGTGATATGCACCTGAAATGCAAGCTGGGGGAAACAGTAGGTTTACACTTGTCCATGTCAAAAATATCAAGCATGAAATTCATAGAGTCAATACCTCCGATAGCCGGAAGCAAAGATTTTCATTGGCTGGGGCATGTTTGTATTACTTCGAGCGCCAACATAGTCGACGACGCTTGTGCCAAATCCTCTACGATATTGTAGTATTGGGAAGCACATGCAGATGTATTGTGCATTGTGCATTGAAGTGACCCCTTGGGGGGTCGAATTACAAAGTCCTCAACTGTTCTTTCAAAATGTAGATCGTTGGTCAGCGATGGGTTTTGACCTGAGGATGGTTTTGCTACCTGAGCGATAGGAGCTCCATAAGATTTGGCTCTTGTGGTGAGTTCTACCGTTTCAAATGTGTAAACGGTAGAAATTCCTTCACCAGCTGAAGGATGTTGTGAACCATCGCTGCCCCTTGGTGTGGGTTGTGGTTGGTTGGCAATGATATTTTGCTGTTTTTGAGTAGGAAAAGGATTTCTAAGGACAACAGGTGCCTTACCAGAATCTCTTTTGGCAAGGTAATATGTGCATTCTTGAAGACGCGGAAAATGCCAGGTTATGTGGTCTTCAAGACAGAGTTTGCATGGATATCTAGTGCCTTTATCCTTTTCCTCATTAGTAGGCACAACAACCTTCTATTTCGGGTTGGGCGGCTTGGATGACTGCTCTTCAGAAGGAGTGGTCATATTCTTATTCTTCTTGTTCTTGCCACCGGATTTTTGTGTAGACTGCACCGATTTTATTGTAGTGGCAGGAAGAGCAGTCACTTTGGTAGAGGGGTATACTGCCAGCTTGGCAATGGAACCACTAAGTTGTTTTACAACAACCCCAGAGGTTTCACTGACAATCTCGTCGGCGTGCACTCTAGGGTGCTGAGTGGTGGGAGGATTGGGGTTACTGGGAGGATGGGGGATTATTTCATAGAGAGTGCCAGACTGTGAATAAATAAAATCTAATTGTTGGGCATGATGTATGGATTGGTCTTCTGTGACCGGACCACCTAGAGCGACATCTCTAGCAATGTGTGGGAGTAAGGAATTATAGAACCAGTTCGTTAAAAGAAAATCAGGGATGGGAGCTTTGACCAACCTTCACTTAAGTCTCCATTCATGAATATGATCGGAGATGTGGGTGGCAGTATCCTGACGAAATGAAGTAAGGAGCTCTGTCCCTATCTCATAGCAGATAGGTAACTGAAAGTGCTTTAGGAACTCCATCGCTAAAGCATCAAAGGTATTTACTGACGTGCATGGTAACTCAATATACCATTTTGCGGCATTGCCAGTGAGGGTGTGGGGAAAAGACGTAACCAGACACTATCATCCACCATAGAGTTAGAAACACACCAGAGATGGTAGGTGGTGATATGGGTGCCCGGATCCTCCCCTTGTTTTCCATCGAACTTTGGAATGTCCATCGGTATTTTATGCGGGATCGGCGGCCATTGTAAGTTGTGGTAGATGGGGTCGTTTGTCAATTTGTATAAGTCGGGAATATCCAACGTTGCAAAAAAAGCAGAGAGTTGGGTGCTCCTGACTCGGACCATGGTGATGACAGATGACTTGAGGAGCTCTGTGCTCCTCCCATCGTTTGGTTGCCCATAGTGTACATGGGTTGCGTGGTGTAGCAGTTGCTTTGCGATACGATGTTGTAGAGTGGATTTCCATGAGGATTTTGATACTGGGGTATGAAATTTCCCCCCAGTATAAGCAGTGCCCCTTGACTCATTTGAGTCTGTGAGTAGGGTGCCCCCATGGATTGGTTGCGAATCCCTTGTGGATTCACAACCAACACAGAACTAACCATATGGCTTTGATTGATAGAGGGAACAATAATGTGAATCAGCGATTGTCCATGCACGCCTGAGAATGGAGGAGGAATTGTGACATTCCCCACCGGCATGTGCATATTGGGAATCGCCCTAGATATCTGAATCTAGGGGTTGGAACTGTACATTGGTGGCCAACCTTGTTGTTGGTAAATGGGAACCATGCCCATAGTGCCTCATTGAGTGTTATATGGGGCATTATATGTGGCACTAATCGAAGGTATGCATTGTGCCACCATAAGAGTGGAACTTGGCATCTACTGGGTTCCACTAATAGAGGGTGTTATGTGAGTTGCCGTACCTAGGAAGTGGTAGAGGACCAAAAATGTCTATAAAATTCCACAACCCTTGAGGCGTCGACTAGATAGATGGGAAAGTTCCACCTGCTGAAGAAGGAAGTACAGGTACCACGGGAGCAACAATAGGGTCTGACAGATTTGTAAGCAGAGTGTTAAAGTGAGGAAGAAATCCTTCCGTGAAGAAATCCTTCGACAAACTGGAATCGTCGGTCGTCCACACAGATCCCGTATGTGATTTAGGAGACTGATTCCTCAAAGATGAGGAATCCAAGTCAATGGAACTTGGTGGATCCTCCACAATGAGTGGAGGAAGTCCTAACAATCATCTGGAGTGACGGCGAGGGCCGGAAGTAGCCATGATGACCATTAAGTTTTATTAAGTAAATTTTAATGTGATATTCTTTAAAGTCTCGAAAATGATAGCACTCAGGTACCTAAAAATAAAAAATACACTAAATATATCATTCAGCAAACAGAGGGAAAGTACCTCATCTGATAAGCACCGATTACTGAAGATGAAACCTAGTCTCTCAATGAATAAAAGAGAAGGATGGCCAAATGTACAGTTACAGTTACTTTTGAGCTTCGCCTAAACCTCAGATTGAGGGGCCAAGTACTCTCATGAAGATAAGCACCCTCCTAAAAACTAAAGACAAAGTAGATCTGCCCATTTTAGGTACCAAGACAGCCCGTCCCAGTCACCTTGTGTAAGTACCTATAAGTTTTGGCCACTAGAGATACCTCAAATCACAGACATTACCAAGGGGGGACATAGTCGTAGACAACACGCTGTGTGCGCAGGATACTTGAATCCTCGACTTAGTTCCAAAATCCTCGAAGGGACCCCCAATACACAGAATGCCTAAAGGATTTGTAAGAGAAGGCAAGCTACCTTCAGTTACAGTTCGATGTTGTCTCGTATTTCACTCCGTTGTTAGTGGAGTGGTCCTGGTAATATGAGTGCAAAAGGATTTTTCACTCATTAACGACACTAGTTTTGGCTTTCAACCTTGGGCAGTTCACTCACATGCTTATCCCAAGGTCCTAATCTAGCTAATGTTGGTTTTCTCAAAAGAGTAACTGATTGATTTTAATGTAAATTTTAGTGTACTTGATTAGTTGTCTTTGGTAGGGTTGTTGATGTATGAATATGGTGAGACTCTCGACTTAATAAATCATGCAGAACAATGCTCTGATTTTTTTTTTCAATTTCTTATGCAGACAAGTCTTATTCTACACATTCATCTTTTCACATATTCATGGATTTGTCTATGCATCTAAAGCCATTCAACACTTGCATAACCAAAAGATTCTTTTCCCAATATTTCCTAACAACTACTGAAAACCAAAATGAAGCATCTTCTAACTATTTCGACGGAAGGATTAATACAATTTATCAGTCTTTTTTCAAAAAAAAATGTGTTTTAAGACATAAAAACTAAAACATTTTCTTAAAAATAAATTTTCAAGACACCAAATTTGTTAACATAATACTATCGCAGATCTTTATCCCCTGAGACAAGTTCCCCCCCTTGTGGTCCACAGAATCTTCTAGAAAACATGGAAATGGGAGACTAATGCTCTGTTCCAGTGTAAACAGAGAGTTAGTTGGGCCACTAATGCTCCCTACACACAGTCACAGAGCTTTATAAAGCTCTGTTTAGCTTGGAAACCTACGTTAATGAGGGAAATAGCTCAAACAAAGGGCCTATAGGATCAGTTTCTGGGGAGAATGCAAAATAGTAGGATGTAACAAGATAGATGGTGGATCAAAAAAGGATTTGAAGAAGTAGGGAGCTCTTAGAAGAAAGAAAAGAACTGAGAGGAGTCCGGGTTGACCGGGAACTAAATGTATAGTCCCCAACAGAGTCGCCAATTCTGCTATGCGGTAAAATGCACAGGATTAAAACTACCCTCAAAGGCCTTCTCGGGACCTTCAAAAGACTGTAATATTATCTGCAAAAGCCACCAAGTTACACACTTGTTCATCTATCAAACATAAATTGACAAGGTATGGAAAGTGGATTACCTTTAGCTCCTTCTAGATTTATTTGGATATCTCTATGCGGCAAGAAGAACTCCTTCAAGGCCGGCTCCATGACAATTCCTACACAAAGGACAAGGTAAACCAATCACAACATATGCTCTTGAAAACTAATGTAAGAATGCACAATAAACATGTATTAGTGTATAACTTAACTACTCATCTCGACAAGCATCATAATGAACAAATAAATGAACAACATTACCAACACTATGGAGTAGGGAACACAACTGCAGTTCTATATTTGTAGTGGAAGAGTGATTAAAACCATCCATTGTATCAGCCTTCCTCTACCCCTTCTTCCTATCTCTCTCTCCCTCTTTCAGCTCACTTCTTCAAGTTTATGACAGTTCACAACAGCTCAATGGGCTATCCTTCCAAATGCTCTAACCCTTTTATAATGGCCCTTTCCCTGCTTATGTAGCAATCGAATTAGGGCTGCCAAGCTCCTCCTAGAGTTCATTAGGGAAAAAGCCATGAACCTACCATGTTTACAAGATTTTTCCCATTTGCCTTCATTCTCAGATTGGAATTTCTCCAAATATCTTGATTTTTGGAGTTTCCTTGCTTTTCTTGAGCAAATTTAGGGATAAATATCTAGATATTTGTGAGCATATTCATTGGCTTGACCCTCTGAACATCCCTTAGGTTCAGTAACGCTCCTCCTGATCTAACAACATGAGTTAGCAGGGTGACTAACACTCCTCTATTCTTGGTAACAAGCTTTATAAAGCAGGTTGACAGTGTGCAGAGAGCGTTAGTGTGGATTCTAGGCCTGCAATTGTGGTCTTTGCTTCAGTCATCTTGTCTTTCACCTCTGAGTTGATGAGGAGGTCATTTTGTCCTATAACAGGACCATGGATAGGTCTATCCAGCTGACATTACATTACAAAAACTAGGGTGGACAACCTTGTGACTATATTATACTTTCGTGCCCTGCATCGCAATTCGCAGAGATTTTACAAAACGATTTGGTCAAAACTTGGGTTTTAAGCCCCAAAACATGCCTTGGGGGGGATTCCATGCCCAACATAGTACTACAGAAGTACTTCTATTGGCGGAATTTTCGACATGATGTCAAGAAGTACATCAGATCCTACACTGCCTATGCCATTGCCAAACCGACCATCAAGAAGCAAGGCCTCTATACTCCACTACCTACCCCTAGTTGACCTTGGGAATCCATCTCCATGGATTACATGCCAGGCCTTCCTTCTACTAAGCATGGAAACGAATGTGTTTTTGTGGTGATCGACAGGTTCTCAAAGATGGCCATTATGGTGGCCTGCAAGAAGAATATCACAACAGAAGCCATTGTTAAACTCTTCTTTGAATGAGTGTGGGTACACTTTGGGATCCCACAGTCTATCATCTCAGATCGAGACAACAGGTTCCTCAGTACATTTTGGTCCAGTCTCTTGTCGATGTTGGACACCAAACTCACTAAGTCCACAACCTTCCATCCATAAACTGATGACCAGACAAAGACTGTCAATAGGATGATCGTACACATTCTACACATGTACAACTCAAAGCATCCATGCACATGGGATGAGAGCCTCCCCTATGTTTAGCACAACTATAACCGAGCTCTCCAAAACTTGACTAGCCACAACCCGTTTTAGGTGGGCTTGGGATTCTAGCCACTATGTCCCATTGATGTGGCCATGCCCTTTCCAGCTACTTAGGAAGATTTGGCTCATGTCCAGTCCGAAACAGATAAGGCAAATAGCTTCATTGAAAACATCCAACATATCCACCAACAGGTCCGTGACATTCTGGAGAAATCAAATGGCAAGTACACGCAGCGACATGATCAACATCGAGTGCCACATAAGCTTCAAGTGGGTGACAAAATCTGGTTGGATTTACAGAGGGAACACCTTACTGGAACCTATCGTAAATTCAAACCACTCCGATATGGTCCTTACACCATTACCAAGGCTATGGGCGACAATGCATTTGAGCTCAACAATCCCCCATTCCTTGGCCCAGTGTTCAATGTGGACCGCCTTCGACCATACTTCCCACCATTGATGGACACATTAGACATTGCAGAACAACTCACACCTATAGAGTTAAATCCAGATTGCATGGAACAAACCACAACTAATCAGATCCTGGACGCGCAGATCGAGAACACTCACCAGCAGAAGTTTCCTCATCTCATGGAGGAACTCAACGCAATGGGAACGATTGCTTCCTAAGGGGGGAGGAATTATCTAGGTGGATATTGGTGGCTACCCGCTAATTCCACTTGGAGCCCCACTCCGATATGGTCCTTACACCATTACCAAGGCTATGGGCAACAATGCATTTGAGCTCAATAATCCCCCATTCCTTGGCCTGCACCCAGTGTTCAATGTGGTCCGCCTTCGACCATACTTCCCACCATTGATGGACACATCAGACATTGCAGAACAACTCACACCTACAGAGTTAAATCCAGATTGCATGGAGCAAACCACAACTAATCAGATCATGGATGCACAGATCAAGAACACCACTAGCAGAAGTTTCCTCATCTCATGGAGGAACTCAACGCAATGGGACCGATTGCTTCCTATGGGGGGAGGAATGATCTAGGTGGATATTGGTGGCCACCCACCAATTCCACTTGGACCCCCACCACTATTTCTTTTACTTTTGTAGCTTCCTTAATTGTAGCACAATTTACTATTTTTCGCAGTTTTTTAGGTCCTAAACTTCCGGAGCTGTTTTGAGGTCATAAACGACGTTTTTTTGCCAATTTACCATGATTTTTTTTTCCAAAATCATCTTTTCATCGTAGTCCGTGGAGAAATCTTTCCAATGGGTTACCATGCGTTTCAAATGAAGATAATATGACCAAGTCGTGACCCCGGGAAGTTGGTTGTCCAACTCACCCCACGGGAGCCATAAACTCTTATTGTTACATCTCCTCGGGTTAGGGTTTTGGTTGTTTAGGGTTTTCTCTTATTGTTCAATAATAAAAGGCCCCTTGAGCCTCATTGTAATGTAGTTCAGAGGCATGTATCTGCCACGTCTCTTCTCAGAGATAAGCTACCATTGCCCTAGATAGTTTATTTCCATTTCTGTTTGTAAGCATATTTCAGTATTTTACATTAATGAAATGAAGTATTATTTCTGTTGCATATCTGTGTTTATGGTTATCTCTATAATTTGTTGCGTTCCTATTTAAATCCAGATCAATAAGCTCTAAGAGAAGTAGGAAGTAGTTTGTGACACAAGTGGTTTGAGGATCTCAACAAAGGAAATCGGATTAGCATTAGAATGAGGTAGGTCATCTCTTTCGTTCTACTTTTCAATTATAATCTAGGAAGATGTCTAGTCGATTGTCACTTCAGTTGCTAGACCCAATCATTAGGCTAGAGGGATCGTCTCTATCTATAGAGAGGATTAACCTTGTCAACAAACCCCGACCATTATTTCTTTCAGTTTTTCAGTTTCCTTATTTGTAACACAATTTACTATTTTTTGCAATTTTTGGGGTCCTAAACTTTCGAAGCTATTTTGAGTCATTAAACGACGTTTTCTTGGGAAAACTGGGACCAACATTTCACAAATGTTGGTTGTTAAAATTTGTAGTCCTCAGATAGATCTTTCTAGTGAGGTATTGTGTGCATTAAACAGAGATCGTATGCCAAAGTTACGACCCCAGGAAGTTAATGTACCTATTTACCCAAATGGGGCCCATAGTTTGGCGCTTCATCTCCTAGGGTTAGGTTTTTGGATGTTTAGGGTTTTCATTGTTTCTCAGTAATAAATAGGTATTTGAGCCTCATTGTAACATAGTTCGTAGGCATGTAGCTGTCACACCTCTTCTCAGAGATAAGCTACCATTTCCCAAGCTCGTCTTATTTTCATTCTGTTTTTAAGCATATTTCAATATTTTATATTAATGAAATGTTATTTCTACCACATCTTTGTATTTATGGTTATATATGTAATTTGTTGCATTCTTGTTTAAATCCAGATCATCCAAAGAGCACACTCCATTCCCATAACATTTATGAAGTAAATTTTAGCTTCTTCATAGGTCAACAATACAACTTCACATAAAAAAGAGCAAAAAAATTTCAGCCCTATGGGACTCAAAACTTTTTTGAGTCTAATAACTCACTGAATCACAAATCTTTCAGCACTATAATCCAAAGCTTCACAACACATTTTTGGATATTTTGTTGGCTCATTGTACTACAATCAAACACTTTTTGATCTGATTGTATTATGACCCACCTCAATATTTAGTTGATTCTGACGGTATAAAAACAATGTTGTAAGGTCATGAAAAATATGTAACCTTTTGTTGACAGAGAGTCCTAATATTGGAGATATAGTTTCACGGTGTAGAATCACTTCTTGTTATATAAGTGTAAAAATATGAAAAGCAATAAAATTTCACACTATACATTATAATTTTTTTAATTCTATGAATAACAAAAAAGTAGCAGTTTACGGTGAAAAAAAAAATTCTATCATATTCATTTAATCCATGTAAATTATCTCTAATTTATAAGCTAAAATATAGAAAGAAATGTTTATATCTTCGTATTATATCTCAATGTTATAATATGTATCTATAAAAATTTTAAATAACAATAATTTCTTGTATGGACTAATTATTAGTTAAAATGATTTTTTTAGTTTAAACAAGAAGAAATCATAATCTTGCTAAAAATTATAACCAGATTCAACTAAAATAACCATTTTGTTTATTAATTACACTAGTTTATTTTTTGTTAATTTAACCCATAAGTATTTGAACTTTGAATATCATATTTAGACAATCTTTCATAACACACCATCATATAGAATCATTTATATTTAATTAATCTTATAAATATATAAAGAAAAATAAAATAATTTAATAATTTAATTTGTGTCATTCTTAAATTAAATTTAAGTATATAATTTATTTTATCAAATTTATATTTTTAATATGAATTATAATTATATAATTCAATATTATAATATCTACACTTTTATAATAAAAATAATTCAAACAAATTTACAAAAAATTTAAAATTAAATTTTTCACATTCATTATTTACTCAACTCCTTTTATTCATTCCGTAAACATGTTTTACAAAGTAAATTCCATTTTCTATAAAAATCACTCTACATAACCCTCACTTCTTTATCCACCTAAGATATTAGTGTGTAAATTCCATTTTCTATAAAATTCACTCTACATACACCTAAACTAACTCTCACTTCTTTATACACCTAAGATATTATCAGAATAATATTGCTATTGCATTTACCGCTGATATGACTCACATAAAGATTGAAGTTGAAGAGTATTCCTTAGATGTGTTTTACAATGTAAAATCCATTTTTTTTATAAAAATCATTGTGCGTACATCTAAACTACCCCTCACTTCTTTATCCACCTAAGATATTATCACACTAATATTACCATTGCATTTATCATTGGTATGAACTACCCCTCACTTCTTTATCCACCTAAGATATTATCACACTAATATTACCATTGCATTTAGCATTGATATGACTGGCACAAAGATTGAAGTTGAAGAGTATTACATATACTTGTTTTACAAAGTAAATTCCATTTTCTATAAAAATAATTGTGCATACACGTAAACTAACCCTCACTTATTTATCCACCTAAGATATTATCACACTAATATTGCCATTGCATTTACCTCTGATATGACTCGCACAAAGATTGAAGTTGAAGAGTATTCCATAGACATATTTTACAAAGTAAATTCCATTTTCTATAAAAATCACTGTGAATACAACTAAAATAACTCTCACTTATTTATCTACATAATATATTATCACACTAATATTGCCATTGCATTTATCGCCGATATGACTCACACAAAGATTGAAATTGAAAAGTATTCCATAGACGTGTTTTACAAAGTAAATTCCATTTTCTATAAAAAAACATTGTGCATACACCTAAACTAACTCTCACTTCTTTATCCACCTAATATATTCACACTAATATTTCCATTGCATTTACTGCTAATATGAATTCCACAAAGCTTGAAGTTGAAGAATGTTCCATAGACGTGTTTTACAAAGTAAATTCCATTTTCTATAAAAAAACAATGTGCATACACCTAAACTAACCCTCACTTCTTTATTCACTTAAGATATTATCACACTAATATTATTGTTAGGATAGTCCAACACATAGGAAATAATTAAGTATAACTTGGTCTAGTGTATAGTTAGGTAAAGTGTGTTTCTTTAGTATCTACTTTTGTTAACATACAATCCGATGGTCACAATATGTTCTATACAAGAAGTGATCCGACGGTTCATTCTCTCCTCGGTATTACTGACACTTGATCCATAGCTTAACACCCGATTAGTCCATGATCTCTATTTAAAGAGCATGGAGGGTAATTTGTTAGGTGATCATTCATGAGAGAATCTTATGTAAATTTTCTTTCTTTTACATTAATAAAGTGCCTAAAGTGGTCGTGTTTACTCAGGTAGTGGACTGTTTCCCTCTTTGAGGGTTTTAACCATGTCAAGAATACTAGTGTAGTGATCTATGATCTGTTTTTGAGTGGTCTCCTTTGGTGTTCTATCTAAGGAACTTACCCTATAAATTCCTACATGGTATCAAAGCTATTTGAGGGCTGCATCTGTTGGTGATCCAAATATGAAGTCGGTAAAACTGCATCCGACTATCGTTTCCTAGAACTATTGTTTCTGACTGCTTTCAGGCCAAGAGGACTACTCTATTGTGTTAGGAGCATTTGTTCCAGTGAGGAACCCATTTTGTTTCATGCAAAAAAGTTTCTGATAGCCCTAGCTACGTCATTTTTAAGATATGGTGGTATACAGTCTTATTTGCAGTTATATTTATTTATCTCTTTGTTTATTTCAGTTGATAGTCCTCTATCATTTTTTTTATTACCAAATCTATACCTTTCAATTTTGTCTATGCTCTTTGCCCCATGATTTTGTGCGATCTAGACAAACCAAAAAATAAAAGAAATGATTTTTCTCATGTGTATGCTCTTTTCCACCGCGCCTTAGTGTGATCTCATAAAATCAAAAACATTGAGGAAAACATTTTGTTTTCTGCCAAATCTAACTTTAAGCCATAAGGCTTAGATACTTTTTCTTGTTCGTTTGGTTTGTGTGGTTGTTTTTTTTGTTTTGTAGACAAAAAAGAGTTTTTCAAGTAAGCACGCACCCCAAAGTTTCAGTAAGAAAAAAAACAAAACCCCTTTCTTCCAAAAACTACTAACATTTTAAGGAAGCTCACTTGGTCTAAATTTTTTTATGACGATAGAGGTCTTGGGTTCAAGTCTTTTTTTTTTTTGGGTTGTTTTTTCAAAAAACACATGCAACTTATGTTTTAAATTTACTTTATGTTAAACTGTTCTCACCCATTATAAAAGGTGAGTCACTTATAATTGTAAAGTCCCTTTATCTTTTATTTAAGTTAGAATTTAGTGAATAGTTCATAAAGTACCATTGTAAAAGTGACTTTCATTTATTTATAAAAGTGGGTCACATAAAGTATTCTTTTTTTAAAAAGTGATCTAATTAGATTAAGTTTGGAAGGGGGGCAATTTTTTTTAAATATAACATTATCATTAACTTCTCAAAATTCACGTGGTTCATTGGCATCTTCAACAACTTTTCTTCAAAAAGCCATAACTTCTTCATCCGGAAGCCATTTTTAGAGCCAATTTTATTTTATCGGCCTAATTTTTCGATATCTTTCCATTGGAACACTTAGTTTCAGCATATACAACTTCAACTTCTTTTAAAATGGAAATTCCATGCCTAGTTATTCTTGACAACACCAACTACTTCCAATGGCTATCCTACATGGTGGATTTACTTAGAAGTAAAGGTATTTATAGAATAGCCTTAAGCCAAGAGTCTAGACCTCAAGATGAAGATAAGAAATCCAAATGGTAAAATAAGAAAGATCAAGCTTGTGGGTTGATAGGGATGTATATTTGTCCAAACTTTAGATTCCATATCGCATAAATTGATACCCCTCATGAAGCAATGAAAAATATCAATAAAGTTTTTGGAATTAAAAATGAAATTAGAGCCCATCATCTCGAAAATGAGTTGATTACATTAGACCCCAATAATTTTCTTCTATTGAAGATTTTTTGTCCAAGTTCAAGGCCCTTAGACTTCTCTTGGAAGATGTTAAGGTTAAGAAAGAAGATGGTAGTCTTATCTATTCCATTCTTACTAAGTTTGGACTAGCCTAATATGTACTTGTTTCCACCTTCCATTCTACTAGAGAAGCCTTTATTTCTCAAGGACAAGAGTACAAGTCCCCCTCTTTTGATGAATTTTGTGATTCTTTAATAAGAGAGCAAAAAAAACTCTTACATCTTGGTCTTATTAATACTATAAACTCTTCTAAGAAAGCCTTAGCAGCCCAGCAACAACCAAATTCAAAGAATCCTAAGAAGCAACATCCTAAAAAGAATGGTCCTAAACCAAAAAAGGGTCGTAAGCAATTTCAGTCTCACAATGAAATATCAACTCAAAAAAATTATAAGGCAACTAAAAACAAAGGGAAGAAGACTGATAGACATTGCAACTTTTGTAATCGTGATGGCCACTTAGAATCCAAATGCTTTAAGAAGATAGAAGCCTTGGAAGCAGCAATGAAGAAGCATAACATCCATTTGGAGCA
This sequence comes from Pinus tabuliformis, assembly GCA_031772625.1. Lineage (NCBI taxonomy): Eukaryota > Viridiplantae > Streptophyta > Pinopsida > Pinales > Pinaceae > Pinus > Pinus tabuliformis. The sequence goes on from CM062812.1 coordinate 702,640,657, forward strand.
CTCTTCAACTTCAAATTCATCTTCAGGAATAACACTTTCTGCATGTGGTTTTCAAGTGTCTCAATCTGGTTATGCACTAAATGTATTTCCTTCTTCTCATTCTCATGAGTGGCTCATTGATTCTGGAGCTTCTTATCGCATGGCCACAAACAAAGCCATGTTTTCCTCTTTAAATGATTGTAACACCAAAAATATATATGTTGGTGATGATAGATCTCTTAATGTTGTAGGAACCGGAACTATTCATCTAAATAATTGTCAATTTAATGATGTATTATGTTTTCCTACCTTATCCTACAACCTTCTATCTGTATATCAAATAAATCATTCATGTGAAGGTAAAACCAATGAATTTTTACCTCATGATGTTGTAATTAAGGACCTAAGAGAGCCTAGATAGATTTTAACTATTGGCATTTTTTATGATTCTACAAGGTTGTATAAGTCTAACAACTTTGGTTCATCAACTCTTCCCTCGATATTTGTTGATGATAATGATGAAGTGAGAAAACTTTGGCATGAGCGATTTGGTCACTTAAACTATCACTCACTTCAAAATATATGTAAAGAAAATATGGTGACATGTCTTCCTATGGTATCTTGCAGAGATGGTGTTTGTTCCAGATGTGTACTCAGAAAAAATCATCGGGATTGTTTTGCAAAACATGCCTCTGCCTCTTTACAACTTGTGCATAGTGATTTATGTGGTCCACTTCCAGTTGTTTCATTCTTTGGCTACAAGTATTTCTTAACTTTCACTGATGATTTCTCCAGACGCACTTGGGTATACTTCTTTCAACTCAAGAGTGAAGTATTTAACATGTTCTTGGCCTTTAAGGCCTTTGTTGAGAAACAATTTTGACATCAAATTCTTAAGCTAAGAACTGATAATGGCGGAGAATATGTTAACAACAAATTCATCAACTTTTTCACTGAGCATGGAATTCAATTGCAACATATTGTTCCATATACTCCACAACAAAACGATGTAGCTGAAAGGAAGAATCACACCTTAAAGGAAATGGCTAATTTTATGCTTCAATCTAAAAGACTTAGTCTTAATTTTTGGGCAGGAGAAATTAACTGCGCAAATTACATAGTAAATCGCACTCCTACTAAAGTTTTAAAGAATATCACTCTAGAAGAAGCATGGAGCTCAATTAAACCAGATGTAAGTCATTTTTGTGTTTTTGGAAGTGAAGCATGGGCCCAAATTCTAGATGAGAAACATAAATCCTTAGAACCTAAGAGTGAAAAATGTATTTTTGTTGGATATTTTTAAGATGACAAAGGATATATCCTTCTTCAACCTAAATACAAAAATTTTATCCTTAGAACAGATGTAAAGTTTGCTGAAAATATATCGGCCTACAAGCTTAGTTCGACAGATGTGCCACCTCTCTCTATTCCTTCTACTTTTGAAAATATTCCTTCTTTAGATGATGACAACGAGGATTACAATCTTACACCACCTTCTCAAGATCCTCCTTCATCTCCTCAACTTCCAAAATGGGTCCGCACTACTCAGGATGCTGCAGGTGCTCTTGCAGGTGATCCTACAGACCAACATCGTACACGTTCTCAGTTCAATAGAGCCTCTTCTTTACTAGCTCAAGCTTCAGCGAATCATGATCTTGACACCTTTATAGAAGCTTCAGGACACCCAAATTGGGACACAACTATGAATGAAGAATATCTTTCATTATTTGAAAATGATACATGGGACCTTGTTCCTCTTCCAAAGGGATGAAAACTTGTTAGATGCAAATGGGTTTATAGAACCAAGTTTGGACCAGATGGAAAAGTTGATAAACATAAAGCTCATCTTGTTGCTAAAATTATTTCACAATTTGAAGGCATTGACTATACTGAAACCTTCTCCCCTGTTCACAAAATGAACTCTATATTCCTTGTTCTTTCTCTTGTTGCCTCTTTCAAATGGGAAGTCAATCAGATGGATGTTAAATCCATCTTCTTGCATGGGGACATGCATGAAGAAATTTATATGGAACAACCTCTTGGCTTTATAAAAACATACTCGAGCCTTGTATATCGGCTTAAGAAATCCCTTTATGGTCTCAAGAAATCCCCTCAGGATTGGTATGCCAAAATGGATAGCTTTCTTTTAGATACTAGCTTTTCTAGGTTTCATTCTGATAATACTGCCTACACCAAGAAAGTGGGTAAGTGTCTTATCATTCTTTTTCTTTATGTTTATGATATTATCCTTACTGGTAGTGATCCCAACCTTATAAACCATGTGAATTCCCGTATTAAAAAGAAATTTGAAATGATATACTTAGGATACTTGCATTATTTTCTTGGTCTTCAAGTCTTGCAATCCAAAGAAGGTATTTCCCTTTCCTAGTCCAAGTATGTCTGTGGTATTCTACACTAATATCACATGGAATGTTGCAATCCAACCCCTTCTCCCTTTCAGTATAGAGACAAACTTTCAGTCACTTGTACTTCCCCTGAAGTTGATGCTACCTTATACCATCAACTTGTTGGAGAAATTTTGTATTTGACCCATACCCGTCCTGACCTTTCCTTTGTTGTTGGCCTTTTTCTTAGTTTATCAAAAAACCACATGAAAGTCAATGGAAAGTAGCTAAAATAATACTTTTTTATGTTCGAGGTACAATTCAGTTTGGGATTCATTATAGTGCAGAAGCATCTCCTCTATTGGTTGGTTTCATTAATTCTAATTGGGTTGGTGACCCTGATGATCATAAGTCTACTGCAGGTTATGTCTTCACTCTTGGTTCTCGGCCTATTACATGGGCTTGCAAGAAACAAAGTGCCATTTCTCCTTCTTCAGTAGCCTGATGATCATAAGTCTACTACAGGTTATGTCTTCACTCTTGGTTCTCGGCCTATTAGATGGGATTGCAAGAAACAAAGTGCCATTTCTCCTTCTTCAGTAGAAGCAGTGTATTGTGGTGGCGTTGAAGCTAGTAAGGAAACCCTATGACTTCTTCAACTCATGTCAGATTTTGGTTTTCAGCAACAACATCCGACTACACTTTGGTGTGGTAATCAAAGTGCCATTCAACTATGCAAAGATCCTATCCAACATCGGCCCAACACATTGAAATACACATGCACTTCATTAGAAAGCTCATTCATGACCATGTTCTTGAAGTGAAATATTGTTCAACCAATGATCAAGTTGCAGGCATCTTTACAAAGCTCTCACAGAGGCGGAGTTTACTAAACTTTGATTTATGGTTAGATTTCAAGAAGTTGTCACTAAGGGGCAATAGGCTCAATGCCTCCTTCCTTCTCCTGTTGTGTCATGTTTTTACATCCTTCAATACTATCCCAAGTTGCTCTTAAGGGGGGATATTAGGATATTCCGACACATAGGAAATAATTAAGTATAACTTTGTCTAGTGTATAGTTAGGTAAAGTGTGTTTCTTTAGTATGTACTTTTTGTAACTTACAATCTGAGGGTCACGATATGTTCTAGACATGAAGTATTTTGACAGTTCATTCACTCCTTGGTATTACCGACACTCAGCCCGTGGCTTAACACCTGATTGGTCCATGATCTCTATTTAAAGAGCATGGAGGGTCATTTGTTAGGTGACCATTCATGAGAGAAACTTATGTAAATTTTGTTTCTTTTACATTAATAAATTGCCTGAAATGGTTGTGTTGGCTCAGACCATGGACTATTTCCCTCTTTGAGGGCTTTAACCACGTTAAAAATACTGGTGTACTGATCTATGTTCTTTCAGTGAGAGATGTCCTTTGGTGTTCTATCTAAGGAACTTACCCTGTAAATTCCTACAATTACCATTGCATTTACCATTGATATGAGACACAAACATTGAAGTCGAATAGTTTTCCATAGACGTGTTTTATAAAGTAGATTCCATTTTCTATAAAAATCATTGTGCATACACCTAAACTAACCTTAACTTCTTTTCCCACCTAATATATTATCACACTAATATTGCCATTGCATTTGCAACGGATATGAATTGCACAAAGATTGACGTTGAAGAGTATTCCATAGACGTGTTTTACAAAGTAGATTCTAGTTTCTATAAAAATCATTGTCCATACACCTAAACTACCTATCACTTCTTTATCCACTTAAGATATTATCACAGTAATATTTCCATTACATTTACCATTGATAAGACTTGTACAAAGGTTGAAGTTGAAGAGTATTCCATAGACGTTTTTTACAAAGCAAATTCCATTTTATATAAAAAATTGTTATGTATACACCTAAACTAACCCTCACTTCTCTATCCACCTAAGATATTATCATACTAATATTTCCATTTCATTTACCGCTAATATGAATCACACAAAAATTAAAGATGGAGAGTTTACCATAGATGTGTTTTACAAAGTAAATTCCATTTTCTATAAAAATCACTGTGCATACACCTAAACTAACCATCACTTCTTTAGCCACCTAAGATATTATCAAATTAATATTTCCATTTCATTTATGGCTGATATGACTCACACAAAGATTGAAGTTGAAAAGTATTTCATAGACGTGTTTTACAAAGTAAATTCCATTTTCCATTTAAAAAACACTGTGCATACACCTAAAATAACCCTCACTTCTTTATCCACCTAAGATATTATCACACTAATATTAGATTGAAGTTGAAAAGTATTTCATAGAAGTGTTATACAAAGTAAAATAAATTTTCTACAAAATCAATGTCCATAGACCTAAACTAGCCCTCACTTCTTTATCCACCTAAGATATTATCACAATAATATTTCATTTTCATTTACATCTAGCACAAATAGTGAAGTTGAAGAGTACTAAACTGATCCTCACTTCTTTATCCACCTAAGATATTATCACACTAATATTTCCATTTCGTTTACCGCTAATATGACTCGCACAAAGATTGAACTTGAAGAGTATTCCATAGATGTGTCTTACAAAGTAAAGTCCATTTTCTATCAAAATCACTATGAAAACTCCTAAACTAAACCTCGCTTCTTTATCCACCCAAGATATTATCAAACTAATATTTCCATTTCATTTACCATTGATAAGACTTGCACAAAGATTGAAGTTGAAGAGTACTCCATAGACGTGTTTTACAAAGTAAATTCAATTTTCTATACAAATCCTTGTGCATACACCTAAACTAAACCTCACTTCATTATCCACCTAAGATATTATCACACTAATATTTCCATTGCATTTAACGATGATACAACTCGCACAAAGATTGAAGTTGAAGAGTATTCCATAGACTTGTTTTCCGAAGTAAATTCCATTTTCTATAAAAATCACTGTGCATACACATAAACTAACCCTCACTTCTTTATCCACCTAAGATATTATCACACTAATATTTCCTTTATGACTGATATGAATTTCATACAGGTTTATGTTAAATATACCATCGACATGTTTTACAAAGTAAATTCCATTTTCTATATAAAAAAATCACGGTGAATACACCTAAACTAACCCTCACTTATTTATTCACCTAAGATATTATCACACTAATATTACCATTTCATTTACCGCTGATGTGAGTCGCAAAAGATTGAAGTTGAAGAGTATTCCACATATGTGTTTTATAAAGTAGATTCCATTTTCTATAAAAAATCATTGTGCCTATACCTAAACTAACCCTCACTTCTTTATCCACCTAATATATTATCACACTAATATTGCCATCTCATTTGTAGCTGATATGACTCGCACAAAGATTGATGTAGAAGAGTATTCCATATATGTGCTTTACAAAGTAGATTCCATTTTTTATAAAAATCATTATGATTACTAAACTAACCCTCACTTCTTTATCCACCTAAGATATTATCACAGTAATATTTCCATTGCATTTACCGTTGATAAGACTTGTACAATAATTGGATTTGAAGAGTATTCCATAGACATTCTTTACAAAGTAAATTCCATTTTCTATAAAAATCACTATGCATACACCTAACTAACCCTCACTTCTTTATTCACCTAAGATATTATCACACTAATAGTTCCATTGCATTTACTGCTAATATGAATCGCACAAAGATTGAAGTTGAAGAGTATTCCATAGATGTGTTTTACAAAGTAAATTATATTTTCTATAAAAATCCTTGTTCATACACCTAAAATAACCATCACTTCTTTATCCACGTGAGATATTATCAAACTAATATTTCCATTTCATTTACGGCTGATATGATTCACACAAATATTGAAGTTGAAGAGTATTTCATAGATGTGTTTTACAAAGTAAATTCCATTTTCTAGAAAAATCATTGTGCATACACCTAAAATAACCCTCACTTCTTTATCCACCTAAGATATTATCACACTAATATTATATTGAAGTTGAACAATATTTCATATACGTGTTTTACAAAGTAAATTCCATTTTCTATAAAAATCATTTTCTATACACCTAAACTAACCCTCACTTCATTATCCACCTAAGATATTATCACACTAATAGTTCAATTTCATTTACCTTTGGCACAAATATTGAAGTTGAAGAGTACTAAACTAACCTTCACTTCTTTATCCACCTAACATATTATCACACTAATATTTCCATTTCATTTACCGTTGATATGACCCGCACAAGGATTGAAGTTGAAGATTATTCCATAGACGTGTTTTACAAAGTAAATTCCATTTTCTATAAAAATAATTGTGCATACCCCTAAGCTAAGACTCACTTCTTTATCCACCCAAGATATTATCACACTAATATTTTCATTGCATTTACTGTTGATAAGACTCGCACAAATATTGAAGTCGAAGAGTACTCCATAGAAGTGTTTTACAAAGTAAATTAAATTTTCTATACAAATCCTTGTGCATACACCTAAACTAACACTCACTTCTTTATCCACCTAAGATATTATCACACTAATATTTCCATTGCATTTGCCGCTGACATGACTCGCACAAAGATTGAAGTTGAAGAGTATTCCATATATGTGTTTTACAAAGGAAATTCCATTTTCTACAAAAATCATTGTGCATACACCTAAACTAACCCTCACTTCTTATCCACCTAGGATATTATCGCACTAATATTGTAATTGCATTTTTTGTTGATATGACTCACCCAAATATTGAAGTTGAAGAGTATTCCATAGATGTGTTTTACAAAGTTAATTCCATTTTCTATAAAAATTATTGTGCATACACCTAAAATAACCCTCAATCATTTATCCAACTAAGATATTATCGCACTAATATTACCATTACATTTACCGTAGATTTGACTCACACAAAGATTGAAGTTGAAGAGTATTCCATAGATGTGATTTACAAAGTAAATTCCATTTTCTATGAAAATCATTATGCATACACCTAAACTAACCCTCACTTCTTTATCCACCTAATATATTATCACACTAATATGTTCATTGCATTTATTGCTAATATGACTCACATAAAGATTGAAGTTGAAGAGTATTCCATAGACATGTTTTAGAAAGTAAATTCTATTTTCTATAAAAATCATTGTGCATACACCTAAACTAACCCTCACTTCTTTATCCACCTAAGATATTATCACACTAATATTTCCATTTCATTTACCAATGATATGACTCAAGAGATATTGAATCTAAAGAGTATTTGTGTTTTACAAAGTAAATTCAATTTTCTATAAAAATCACCGTGCATACACATAAACTAACCCTCTCTTCTTTATCCACCTAAGATATTATCACACTAATATTGCCATTTCATTTACCGCTGATATAATTCGCACAAAGATTGAAGTTGAAGAGTATTCCATACACATGTTTTGCAAAGTAAATTCCATTTTATTTAGAAATCACTGTGCGTACATCTAAACTAACCTTCACTTATTTATCCACCTAATATATTATCACACTAATATTGTCATTGCATTTACCGCTGATATGACTCGCACAAATATTGAAGTTGAAGAGTATTCCGTAGACGTGTTTTACAAAGTAAATTCCATTTTCTATAAAAAAAATCGCGGTGCATACACCTGAACTAACCCTTAATTTTTTATCCACCTAAGATATTATCACACTAATATTTCCATTACATTTACTGTTGATATGACTCACACCACAAATATTGAAGTTGAAGAGTATTCCATAGACGTGTTTTACAAAGTAAATTCCTTTTTCTATAGAAATCACTGCACATATACCTAAATTAACCCTCACTTCTTTATCCACCTAAAATATTATCACACTAATATTTCCATTGCATTACTGCTGATATGACTTGGACAAAAATTGAAGTTGAAGAGTATTCCATAGACATGTTTTACAAAGTAAATTGCATTTTCTATAAAAATCATTGTGCATACACCTAAACTAACCCTCGCTTCTTTATCCACCTAATATATTATCACACTAATCTTGTCATTGTATTAAGGGTTATATGACATGCACAAAGATTAAAGTTGAAGAGTATTTAGATGGTTGCTTTAAATAGTATTATATTTTAGCCTAGTTTAATTAATAGGTTAAATGTTTTGTTTTGTTTTCTTTTTCTTTTTCTTTTTCTTCAGTCTTGTGGTTTTTTTTAATTGTATTTGTTGAAATTTTTAAAAATCTTAAATTTAAATTGTTCAATATAAAGTTTTAATGTTTTAAAAGTGTTTAGGATGTTGAATCTATTTATGCATTAAAAAATCCATTTTAAACAACAAAAAATCACAATTTTACTCTAAACATTACTACCAAATTTCGACAAAAAATTTCATTTCCTTTTTTTACATTGGAAAAATCCGTAATTTTTCAGTAAGATTGGAAAAATTACATATTGTAGATGCTTTACGCATATGCGATTTCCACTGTGTGTATAATAGTGTTCCATATTTACATAAATATATCGTGCAGAGCACTATGTAGTTCTCCGAGAAATAGTTCTGTCATATAAGACTGTTTACATTTTGCCATAAGGCACAAAAATAAGCAATTTTTGATCATCATAGATAAACACTGTCTGCATGACAAAAAACAAAAATCCTTCCAGTAATTAAGATTTTGGTGCATGCTGTATTCTTGGTCTATGTATGGCCGGTGAAAATATCTGTATTCATTCCATCCCTTCACCTCTGCGATCTCCCATATGCCTCTGTCCATCAACGCGGCCTCCTTGGATAATTTGTCAGCATGGCCGTTATGTTCCCTATAAATGTGGGAGCAGGAGATGTTGTTAAAAGCTGCCTTGAAAACAAAAACTTCATTTAGGATGATGCTGAGTGTGTGTATGTGACAGTCAGATATGCCATTGAACCAATTTATTACAGTTTTTGAATCCCCGAAAATATTGATGCTGGAGCAATGGTGGTGTAGAGCAAAGTGGAGAAGATGTCGCAAGGTTATGAGCTCAGCAAAGTTATTAGTTCCTGTGCCCAGGCCTGATTTTACAGTGTAATAATGATGTTCATTCAAATGTAATATAAAACCTCCCCCATAGCTTTGATGATTTGCAGCCCCATCAAAGAAGGCCCAAGGGATTTTTTTGTCAATGCAAGGGGGCGGATGAGGATGGCGTTCTTTTGGGGGTAGAGGGTCAGGGAGTTCCTTATAGGCAGCAGTGATAGCAGCTTCGATCAATGGCCAGATGATAGGTCTGTTCTCAAAAATAGAGTGATTTCGAGCCTTCCAAATCTGCCAGTTTACAAGAATCGGAAGGAGTACACATTTCGATCCCTTATGTTTTTGTGCCCAATTTTCCCAAGCCTCGATCAGGTCCGATCCCTCCCAATTGCCATTGAAAGAGAAGTGATTTGAGAGAGATCGCCATAATTCTAGTGTAGTAATGCATCTCAAAAAGAGATGCTCTGTGGATTCCGATGCGTCTTTGCACAACACGCACCAAGTTGGCCCATGTATTGCTCTGTGCATTAGGTATTCTCTTGTAGGTACCTTATTCCTCAATACACACCAGAAAAAAAGTTTTGATCTAGGCGGAGCTGATAGTTTCCAAATGCTTTGCCACCAGGTCGGGATATGGTCTGGTTTTTTGTGACTGTTGAGTGTGATATATCCGGCCTTTGGAGAATATTTTCCATTCTCTGCCTGACTCCAAACTAATTCATCTGGACCGTCTCTGATTCTTATATGAGATTCAGTTAGTGCAGTTCTGTAGTCTTGCCATTCCTGATGCCATCTGAGTGGCAGATTCATTTGATGCGCCGACTTCCATGCTTGATGAAAGATCCCGGAGTTTCCTTGATCAGCAACATGTGCGATTACATTAATGTCACGGGAGTGTAGGTACTGAATCAGATCTTGTGATAGGGTATGCCTACCTCCGCTGCCAATCCATGGGTCCATCCCTATTCTAGCCAGAGATCCGTCGTTTATTCTCCAAACCAGGTTATCCCTGATTAGGGGCAATGAGAATAGCAAGGCCTTCCAAACAGTTGATATGCTTGTCCTATTCCAACTAGGGAGCCTTACCCAATCCAGAATATCTTGTGGCCAAATGTATTTATGGTATGATAAACGAGACCATAAGTTCTAGCTTGTTAGTAGGGACCAACTCATTTTAGCTGCCATTGCTTTTGCAAATAATGGAAGATCCTTTAGGCCCCAGCCTCCCCACCTTTTTTGGAGTGCTATCTTCTGCCATCCAATCCAAGCAAAAATGCGCTTGTCCTGGCTTCCAGCCCAAAGGTATTTGTTACAAATTTGTTGAATATGAGCAAGAATATTTCTGGGAATCCAGGCAAGTGCCATCCAAAAGACTGGGGTTGGTTCCAACACCGATTTAATGAGAACGAGGCGCCCAACTCTGGACAGATATCTATGACTCCAACAATTTAGCCTTTTCTCCAATTTGTTGACTAACCAGACCCAGTCTGCTATTCTTTGACTCGCAGGTTTTAGCCAGAATCCCAGATATTTTAGGCCCCTGTCCATAGGGTGAATGGAGAAAGGGAAGGCTTGATGAGCAAATTGAGCTTCGTTTACCGAGGATCTGGCGAAAGTGATCGTGGATTTTTGCTGGTTAACCATCATGCCAATGGCCTTCATGAAGAGTTGGAGGATTCAGGAAAAGGATAGAGAGTCTCGGATGCTACCATCCAGTAGAATGAGGACGTCATCCACAAAGAGTAGATGTGTAAGATAACAATCATCTGTGATCTTGAGACCGCTGAGGGATCCCTCTCTTTTAGTAGATATGATTAGACGGCTCAAGCCCTCCATGACCATGAGGAATAATAGAGGGGAGAGAGGACATCCTTGTCGGAGTCCCCTTTCAGAGTGGAAGAAATGGGAGGCCGATCCATTGATGAGCACACTATAAGATGGGGTCATAATGCAGGCCATGATCCAGTTGATAAGAGATATTGGAAAACCCAAATGAATGAGTAGCATTTTAATGTAAAGCCAGCTAACCCGATCAAAGGCTTTTGACAGATCAATCTTGAGGAGAATGCACTTTAAGTGTCTAGACCAAATAGAATGCAGGGCCTCTTGGGCAGAACTGATGGCTTCATGGATTTGTCTATCCTACAGGAAAGCAAATTGCTGAGGGGCAATGTGTTTGGAGAGGATGGGTCTAAGACGATTGGCAATAATCTTAGAGATGATTTTGTAAAGATAGTTACACAAGGAGATGGGACGGTAGTCATCGAAGGAGGAAGGGGAGTTAGTCTTGGGTATGAGGGCTATGAAAGTTGAGTTGATAGCATGATATAAACAGCCCGATGCTCTGCTTTCCTCCACCACCCTCAGCAAGTCTTGACCCAAGAGTTCAAAAAAGGTTAGGTAAAACTCAATGGACCATCCATCTGGTCCAGGGCTTTTAGCTTTCTTGAACCATTTTAATGTGCCCTCCAATTCTTCCATGGTGACCGGAGCCGTAAGATCTTCAGCGTCTTCCTCATTTACATATCTAGGGAAATGATTTGCCACATTAATAATTTCAGCCAGGTTTGTTCCTGGTGGAGATTTGTATATGCTTCTGAAGTGATTAGTACCAAGCTGGGAGAGCTTATTGAATGAGTCTGCAAGACCCCCCTCTGGTAGAGGCAGATTCCATATAGTATTTGAGACTTTCCTTCCTTTTGCATAGTTCTGAAAAAACTTTGAGTTTTCATCTCCAGCTTTCAACCATATAGCTCTGCTTCTCAACCTGTTGGATTCCTCCCTTAGTCTGAGGATGCTTGCTTTTTGGTTTTCCAGCTCAATCAATCGAGATTTTTCCTCCCCCGAGATGAATCCCAAATTCCGGTCATCCTGTAGAGAAAAAAGCTCAGCTTCAATGTTGGTGAGCTGTTCGGATTCCTTTCTGTTCTTTTCCTTTGCCCAATTGATGGTTAGATGCTTTAGCAAGGTGAGGTTATTACAAAACCCCTTTGCCAGGGAAGCCTCTCTGTCAATGGGATGTGCCTTCCAGAAATCATTGACCAATTTTATGAAACCCTGATCTTGTATCCATGTGTGATTGAATTTAAATGGGGATTTTGGTTTCGGGTGTGGCCCAAATATCTCCAGATATATGGGGGAATGATCAGATATACCCCCTGAACCTACCCATTGCTTATAATGGTGAAATTGCTGAAGCAGAGGGCCCTTCATCAAGAATCTATCCAGTCTGCGAGCTAAAGCTGCCGAGCCCACCCTTTTGTTCCTCCAAGTGGGCTGAGGCTTCTGCATGGGGACGTCAATGAAGTTTTTCTGATCTAGAATGTTCCTCATGAATTCCGTGATGGCATCCACTTGTGCCGAAGACCCCCATGATTCATTGAACCCCAAAGAAAAATTTAGATCCCCCCCCAGAATGGTGTGATCTTGGGCCAATAGTGAAAGATTAAGGAGATGCCTCCAAAAAGTCTCCCTCTGGTGACAGGGACCATAAACGTTCAAGATTCTGAGAGATTTTCCAAGCTCCGATGAAAAAATATCAATACCCAAGAACCCCAGTCCACCCCAAGCTGCATCAATTTTGATGGTTCTGAGATTGTAGCCGATGGCCAGATCCCCTGATCGTCCAATAGCATCGGTTGCCATGAATTTCCATTTTGGGGCTAGGGCTTGTAAGGAGAGGGTAACGTTCTCAGTGGGACCTAGAGTCTCCTGAAGTAGAATAATGTCAGGCTGTTCTACCTCGAAGAGGCTCTGTAGGGCTAGTTTTTTTGGGGGACTAGCCAAACCCCAAAAAAACTAGCCCTACAGATAAGAATTTCATGGGGGAACACTTCTCGGGGTTGGAATTGCTCTAAGGACCCCTTCGAGTGTAGATTGACGACCTGATGCTACCTCTGCCCCAGCCCGTCTGATAGCTTTTGAGAGTTCGGTCTTCCTGCCTCTGGTGGTCATAGGTCCCATCCCTGATTGGATGATACCCAACCCCAAACAAAAAATTTCATTTCATATTATAATTAGACAGCATTTGTTCTATTTGTTTTCTAAACATACTCAACATCCAAAAAATATTTTGACAACCCAATTAATTTTTCTTTATACGAATGGTCTCTCATTTCATTGAATCAATTTATACTTATTTATAAATTGTTTAATATATACTTATTTGAAAGATTTATTTTTTTATAATTTTAATTTTAATCAAATAAATAAATTTTGTATCGTCATGCAAGTTCATATCATTATCTCGCCCAAAAGGTTGGAGTTCTCAACAACATAGCTACTCATGCTTTAAGGGTTTCATATGATAGTCAAATGGATAAGGAGAAATCCCATCTCCTTAAGGTGTTTGAAAATAATGGCTATAATAAGCACCAAGATCTCAAAGCTTTCTTAAAGGCAAGTAAAGATCAACGATTAGGAAAGAACCTGATGACTTGCTTACCAGTGTTTAGTTTCCCTTTATCCAAGGGATCACCAACAAGATTGTTCAGATTCTTAAGAAGCACAAGGTCTTTTCCACCTTTCCACCCCTTAACACCATTTGAAGCTCCATAAGATCCATGAAAGACCCAGTGTATACTAATAGTATGAAGGTTGTTTATGTGGTCCCATGTTCCTGTGGGATCCCTACATTGAAAAGATAGATCACTCCATAAAACAAAGGATTCAAGAGCATGCAGTCCACATCAAACATTTTAGGACTCACTCCTTAGCTTTGGACAAATAGGTTGAGTAGACAAAACACCATATTTGTATAGAAGAGTCTCAATTCATTGCCAAGATTGATCATCTCCATCATTGAAAATTTAGGGAAGCCATCGAAATTGAGAGAAAATCTAATATGTAGAATAAAGATGATGGTTGGGAAATTAGCAGTTATTGGATCTTACTTTATAGTCCTAGTTTGTTTTTTTTCCCTTCCTTTGATTGGTGTGCTCCCTTCATTTGGGTTTCTTTTAAGTTTATTCCCTTTTTATAATGTTTCCTTTTCTTAATTAATTGTGATAACATTTTAGCAATTTTATGAATTTAGTCGTTGGATGCTCTGCTCTGACTATTTAACATGCATAACTAGATCTAATTCTTCAACTTGTCCTGACGATGAACCATACTAGTTGGTTGGAAACACGTCGACAAATGAAATATCATGTGATTTATGCCGAAAAATCTCTCATAAACTTGATATAGATCACAGAAGCCTCAATTCAACAATTTTAGCAATTTTTTTTTATAATTTTCATGATTTTATATTATTCTTTTTATTTTTTATTTCTATATTTATAATTTCTTAATTTATATTTCAAAGATTTTGTATCTCCATTTTCCTTTTAGATTTATTATTCATTTGATTTAAACAAGGATAATTTTAGGGGCGAATGTTCGCCCTTTGGCGAAATTAAGGGGTTTTAAATTTTTAGTGGGCGAATATTTTGTATCATAGTACATTTTTACAAATCACCTCAAATAGCCCACCTTATTTTAAGGGAGAGGGTAAAAAAGGTAAATTTAGCCCTTGAAATTAGGACTTACAACCTTCCATTCGCCCATTTTCAAGAATAGGTTTTATTTAAGTGAATCCATTCGCCCGTTTTCAAGAATAGGTTTTATTTAAGTGAATCCTATGGGCCAAATACCATATTTATAAAAGAGGTATGGTAAATTAATAAAATTATAAATAAATGAGAGGTATGGTAAATAAATAAAACATTTTTTATATTTACTCCATAAGTCACCTTATATACATGTAAGGGTGTAAACAAATAAAAATATAAGTAAATTTGAGGTATGGTAAATAAATAAAAATACAAATAAACTAGACGTATCGTAAATAAATAAAACCTCTTTTTATATTTAGTCCATAACCCTCGTTCTATTTATGAAGGCTCAAGAAAGAGGTTTTATTTAAGTGAATCCTATGGGCCAAATACCATATTTGTAAAAGAGGTATGGTAAATTAATAAAAATATAAATAAACGAGAGGGATGGTAAACAAATAAAACATTTTTTTATATTACTCCATAAGTCACCTTATATTTACGAACACTCAAAAAATGGGTTATATTTAGGTGAAACCTATAGCCAAAATACTATGGGACAAATACCATGGACTAGATTGTTATTAATACCATGCAAAAAACCATTATTAACCCTAATATTAGAATTAATAAAAATAAAAATGGCACATGGTATTGACCCATGGTATTCACCAAAATGGCACATGGTATTGACACATGGTATTCACCTGGAATGTAGCCTATTTAAATGGGGGAATTAAACCAGCATGTAGCCTAGGCTAAGATTCACTAGGACTTTACAAAGTTTTATTATTTAGTGAAAGACTCGCCAAGATCTTACAAGATTTTATAATTGAGTAAAATATTCGCCATGCTTGGTGAGAGATTCGCCAAAAAAATATATATACATATTATATTATTGATAAAATCGCCTTCCATTTTTCCTATATACCATGGAGATTCGCCCAATAAATTTAGGGGGGTTCTTAAAATTTTCCCTGGATTTAAATTTAACTATTTTGTTTTCATTTTTGTTTCTCATATATATGAATTTATGATTACCTATATTAATATTTTTAAATTTCTATGGTTGATTTCTCATGGTTCATCGTTGATATTTCTTCCATGTTTAAATATACATAAATCCATATCTATATATCATTATGTTTTGGTTATTTTTTTCATCAAATTATTGGTTTACTTTTATTATAAGTATTTATTATTTATATTTATATTTATTTACTTAAATATATAAAAAAAGTATTATTATTATTATTATTATTTGATTATGTTGAGCCTAAGCCATGGTTAGCATGTTTGTAAGATGGAAGATGTTGTTTGTCTGGACTTAAGAGTGGCTTACACCCTTACACCTCTCTGGATGAACCTATGCCCCGATGAAGACTAAACCCCACACCAGACTAATTGATCTACAACTCATGGATACAAGAGTTTATTATTAATACAAAAATGTTAATATATTTAGACTTATTTGACCTTTATCTCATGATTTTTTAATTGTATTTATAATTTAGTCAAATATACATTAATTGTATTTGATTCTTTATATTTACTATTCTTTATTTTTATTGGAAATTCAATTCATTTATATTTAACTTATTATTCCCATTTTAACTAATTAATTTTTAAGAACATTATTAATTATTTTATTTTCTTTCAGTGACATTTTGAGTGTTGTATTTTTTTGCATTAGTACTCTATTTAATTTTTGGCTTAAATAAATGTGTCCATCTTAGCCTTGATGATGAACCACATTGGGTGGTTAGGTGGGAGAGCTCTCTCTAAACATTGAATCACAAAATATTGCACTAAAAAATAATGTTTTTATTATTTTTAACTAAAAAAATTGAAATATAATATTTTTAAAATTTAAAATGTATTTTTAAAATTTCAGAGGTTTTAATTAATATAAATATATTTGAAAGTTCAGCTGACTGTGCCCTAATACTATTTAGGTTTGGCTAAGAGTTTGTCTTCTTTAGATATAAGGGAAGGAGTGAAACATTGTGCCCCTAAAGACCACTAGCAGATAATTACAATAGTGCGGTTTTCCTTAAATAACACTAATGAGTCAACCTACATTAGCGGATTACATTGCCAGATAATAATGAATGATAATTAAATTATAATAGATTTCCCACTATCAATATATATAAATCATTTTAAAGCTTTAACACAATATTTATATATAAACAATTATTTAAGATTAAAAGTAAAAATATTTAACTTTTATATATGAGCTTTTGATTAACATTAAAAATATTTAACTTCTGTGATGCCTAATGAATTAAGCAATTTTTTTGGTAAAAATCACATAAGGGAGATTTTTGTCCTGACACGTTCCGAACCAACAAATGTGATTCATCGTAAAAACCAAATGAGAAAGCAGTGATTACAATATAAAAGATATATTACTAGCAATTGTCCCAAAAGGGACAAAGAGAGGCCGATAGGATTATTAAGTTAGATTTGTTGAATTTCTCTAGAAGAGATGTTGGTTCAAGCCTACAAGGAGCAAAGAGATTTGATGTTTGGAGTTCTATGCTTTTTGGACACCATATTTCTTTAAATACAACTTAATTTTTTAGAAAAGTTCAAGCCCAATGCAGTTCTTCCATGCAGACAGTTCTGCCATGCAGACATACACTTGAATTGCTATTGGGCTTATGATATTGACAAATTCAAAGTAAACTGGTATACAAGAGAATGTACCAAGCTAAACCACAAGTTACACATCTTCAAACCTGAAAAAGTACATAACAATGGTTTGGCAAATCAATAGCGATATCATAATTTCTTTTCCTTCCACATACATACAATTGCTCCAAAGGCAAGGACAAGAAAATTTTCAGCTCTAGTGAGCACCAATGGGTCACTAAAATGAGTGACCACTAATGGCTTTCACATTTATACAAGGGATTGGCAAGGGATTTTACATGGACTCCACTCAACTTCAGACACAGCTTCAACCAATATGCAGAGTGATTGAAATTGAACACAGCTAAGTAGTGACATTGGCTCACAGTAATACACCAAGTATAAAATATTGAAGCTTTTATAGAAGCAAGGAGTAAAAAAAATTATGAAGCTCAGAGAAGTAGATTTAAATCAATCAAAGATTGTTGAACGGCTATAACGTCCATAGAAATAATCTTCCAAGGTTCTTCTCTCATGTACAAGATCTACACTTTGATCTGGACTACTGTTTGATACCAAAGCATCATCAACTCCAAGCATTACAAGTGATTGAGAACTTTTTTCTCTCACAAAGATCAAGATACCTGAGGTTCAAAGTCTTCAGAAAGCAAAATATTAGATGATTTCACATCTCTATGGATGATTGGATGAGAACAACCTTCATGCAAATAAGTCAAAGATTCAACAATTCCAATGGCCACTTTCAGCCTATCTTTCCAATGAGCCTGTGGCTTGTCCTTTCCTCCTGTAACCCAACTTTTTCTGAGAACTGGGAACAACACTTAACACTAAAAAATAATAAAAATCTCCAAGGACGTAACATGATAAATGCATGAAAATTGGCATACCACATGCCATAAAGAGTTTCTTCAGACTTCCTCTCACTAACAAGTTTTAGACCAAAAAGTACTCCTTCTCTTCAACACAGTAACCAATTAATGAAACAATTTCTTCGTTATGGGCAAAAACAATTCTAGCACTAACTCCTCACAGGAAAGGAAACGTATTCAAGCAACTAAATTTGACATAAGATCAGAAACTGAAACATATATACGCAACTAAAGAGAATAAGAGTAATTACTTTGTTCATTCAAGGTTGAAACTGAGCTGCCTGTCTCAAACAACATGTTGCACCAATGACCATTCTCTTCATCTCACTCATTTTAATGTACATACAAACTGTTGGGTAGTTAAAAAGAAGAATCTAATGGTAGCAGAACTTAGGGTGAACAACAATCACGCCTGCTCTAGCTTCACTAAATTTGTACCTGCACGGTCCAATAGATATGCTAAGCAAACTATCAAAACATTTTTAGAGACATTCTTATCCACCCAAAACTTCCAAAGTCATAGACAGTTGAGAAGATATGATAACCGGCTAGATTCGATGTAAGGAAATGTGCATGGTGGATATCTAATTTTCCCTATTCATTCTAGAAGTTTAATCAAAATGAAATCAGGCACAGTTCAATAAGAGTCTAAGATAATATGATCAATGCAAATACAATTGAACCACGTGCAGTTAATTTCAATGAATGCATTAATACAAGATAATTCACGCTAAAAGTCTGAGATGAATATATACCCCTTATCAATAGGAAGAGCAACACCACCACGACTGTGGACTCCAACTCCTGCAATAGAAAAAAATACAAAGAGATGAACAACTCTTGCAACAACAAAAATTACAAAGAGATGAACTTACATATAAGGATGATAAACATTTAACAAATATAACACAAAACAACAAGCATAAATATACTATATGAAGCTATATTTTTCTGTGTGAGGAATCTGCTATCCATAATGAGATGATGCCCATCACTAGATTAGATGAAGTCACATCATACTGGACAATAGACAACAAAAAATCACAGTTTCATGGATATAGATTTCCAATATAACGACTTGTCCAATCGCTCTATCTTTTCTCTTGCATATTTCCAATATAGCGACTTGTCCAATTTCTCTAGAGCAGAAACCAGTAAAACATATATTGTTTGAAACTGTATTTTTGCTAAGATAGGATTATGCTTTCCATAATCAGATAATGCCCATCACTAGATTAGACTCAGTCACATCATGTTTGACAACCGACAGAGAAAAAAAAAAATAAAAAATAAAAATCACATTTTCATGTATATAATTGTTTTTCTCTTACATATTTCCAATATAAGAACTTATCCAATTGTTTTATATTTTTGCTTGTGGCAATATCTAGCGAATAGAGTAGAAAACAACAAAACATATACCGTTTGAAACTGTATTTTCGCTGAGATAGGAATCTTCTATCCATAATCAGATGATGGCCATCACTAGATTGGACTAAGTGACATCATATTGAATAACAGGAAAAACAGGAAATCACATTTTCATTGATTCAATTGTTCTTCCCTTGCATATTTTAATATAAAGACTTATCTAATTGCTCTATATTTTCCTTGTGACAAAATCTTGCAAATATAGCAGATTGTGACAAAATCTTGCAAATGTAGCATAAAACAGCAAAAAAGAGTGTTTGAAAATGTATATTGCTGAGATCGGAATCTGATATCCATAATCAGACGATGCTCATCACTAGATTATAGTTAGTCACGTCATATGATGCTCATCACTAGATTATAGTTAGTCACATCAAAATTTGACAACAGACGAAACAAGAAATCACAATTTCATTGATATAATTGTTTTTCCCTTGCATATTTCCAATATAAGGACTTGTCCAATTGCTCTATATTTTCCCTTGTGACAGTGTCTTGCAAATTTTTAGAACAACCAACAATTGATTTAAGATGAAATAGTGAAGTAACTTCTTACCTGTTATGACTTGAAGTTCAGATGGCCTCCAAGTTCGCAAGGATAATAATCTCGAAGATTGTTGCTCTGTATTGAAATTGCTTCGCTAATTTGTTCCTAGACCAGATGGGGCAAAAGTATTGTATTCAATCATTTCCAATCGCAATTCCAAGGCCTGCACCGCTTCTGCTGCATGAATCCCACACAGGTGTATTTTTGCATGGACAAGCCTAGGATTTAGCACAATTGCATTGGGCAGATTGAACTCGGAAACATTTTGGACAATGTCGCAGAGGGTGATGGTGCAGAAGGAGATACCGACAGTGATTTTTATTCAAGTTGACTGGAATGAATTCACTTCATCTCACTTATCAAAATGGAAATGGCATGGGATTTTCTCTATATATTCAAAGTGGGTTGTGAAATAAAAGTCTTTCTCCTCTCGATTTTTATTTAGGAAAAACAAAAAATACAATTTTGTTTCTGATTGAAATGAAAATCTAGAAGAGGAAATGGTTTGCATGTCAAAGATAAAGATGCTCTTTGAGGTTTGGCCACTTAAACTACTCTGTTAACCTATTTGGTTTTACATAACAAAAAAAATAAAAATAAAAAATCCCATGATAGTTATGCATGCCTCCATTCTGTTGCTTTAATCTTATTTTATCTCTGATCTAAGGGATTTTTTTAATGACTAAGGGATTATGTTTGGCCACCACCATATATTTTCTTCTTTAAATACTGAAAATTATGACGTTTATCCCCCTCCTCCCCACCACTAATCTCTAGTACCTCAATTATCCCCACTCATAAAACACACTATAGCAAAATGAAGATTACTCAAAGAAACTGTTCCTCTTACAGAAGATGATTAGATCAGCACACTATTTAGTGATAATGCTCTTGCAGCTTTGCCTTTTGCTTTGCCTGCAAAGATATATTTTATTCTTTAAATACTGAAAATTATGATGTTTACCCCCCTCCTCCCCACCACTAATCTCTAATACCTCAATTATTCCCACTCATAAAACACACTATAGCAAAATGAAGATTACTCAAAGAAACTATTATGCTCTTACAGAAGAATATTAAATCAGCACACTATTTAGTGATAATGCTCTTGCAGCTTTGCCTTTTGCTTTGCCTGCAAAGAAAACCTGCCTACATAGTCGTCAGCATAAACATGTGCTGATTAAAATATTATCATGGCTTCAAGAGTAACTACATCATCAAAATAAAAATCAAACTGAAGATGATCTTGTATATAAATGACTCGCTGAAGCAATTTTTTTAAGGCCTGAACATGTTCTCCTCCTATGTCACTGAGTCACTTCCTCATGTCCCAAATGCCACTAGTTCTAGGAACAAGTTCACTGTAGTGACCTAAGACGGGGTGATGATTGCACTACAATAGTTTTAGATGCTTGCTTCTGTTTTTCAAAGCTATCATGTGCTTGTGCTTTCAAGGTGTTATCAACAATAACTCTATCTTTTCTTGAATCTTCACCTACAAAGGGAACGTTGTTAACTTCTCTACTTTCATAATGATGGTTCCAGGGGAAGATAGATAACTTATTGGGGTGACAAACATATCAGTTTCTAAATTACCTTTTTGGAGATGGATCATTTTTGCGTCAGGGGATTGACATTTTGCTTTATATCCTCCATTAGATTTTCCCAGATGGATTGGACTTCTACTTTTCTTTATCAACTTTGCTTTTGATGTGGCCGTTTTCGAAGTCCTTTTATTGCGTAAGCTTCCATCAAGTGTTTCTAATGAAGTACGGGCATCATTTGCTATAGATGAGGATTCCACATGGTTATGGCCCATGATCTTTGGTCCTTTTTATTCTTTTTCCATCCAATGATATGTTATCTGAAGCAAGATTTTCATTGTTAGAGCCATGATATTTTAGGCCCTCTACAGTTGGTTAAGTAATATTTTCGCAATCATCATTCAATAAATGCTTATTCTTGTTTGGCCCTATTGATGCTACCTTGGAATGATTTTTAGTACTGTTAAAGCCATTCTCTTCTGGCCCTTCCTTGACTTCTTTGAGATGATGCTCATTGGTAGTATCATTTAACAAATTTTTCACCTATAGAGGATTTTTTAACACGACAGTACATTCGGGATCCTCTGCTGTAGTTTGAGGTTGCTTTTTTCCTTGTTAAATACAGTTAAATAAAGTTAGCCATCCCAAAACCGATAATAAAGTCACCTGAGTAAGTGGAACCTCACACTGAAACATTTTTTGTATGAATAGCAAAATAGACACCCTAAAAACTAAACATTACAGTTATACTTCATAGTGATAAGAAAACCCAAAATCACCACGAAGCCCTTTAGTGTTCTACTATTTATCCGTATTTTCAGCATTTACACCAGTCATAGACAACTTTGAGTGGTCAAAGGAAAAGTTGATGGATGCCGAATACGAGAGGAACCTCTGAAGCCATTCTAGGACACAGGAATATGTCTTAGAGCACTATATGGTTTGCGGACTATGTTATATACATACTTAGATGGAAATCATTAATTAATGACCGGATTTCTTCCTTTTAGGTAGAAACAGAATTTAACAGCTTTTAGAAGAAGCAAAGATTACTCCATGGAAATTAAAAGGTACTTAAAATAGTGTTAATAAAAGGATTAAAAATGTTTTATAATATGTTGAGGCATGAACTGTGACTTTGCAAATTTAAAGGGGCCAATTGAAAAGATAAAGTGAGGATAGCATTACCTTTCTGGAAATCCTCCTGTGACCATATTTGCCACACAAGTTCCGTTATTCTCTTCATTCTTCTCAATATCCACACTTTGCAAACTTCCAAGTGGTTGTTGATTATCACAACTAGAAACCACATGAAATCGGGGAGAGGAGCGAGTTGGACCAAGACCTGAGTACTTCTCTTTCGATCTCGTGGAACTTACATCATTGTTGGCATGTCTCTGCCTCTTTTCTACCCTTTGTTTATTTAACAAGGCCTTTTCATTTGTTGTGATCGCCTCGCAAATAAGCTCTTTCAGCTTCCCTTGAATGTCGATTTGTAGCCCTACTTGAAAACAAGTGATGATAATATATGTTCATGCCTTCCCAATTATCAGTAATGATCACCTTAAAAAAATTCAATGGACTTCATGGAAATAGGCTAGCAAAATATACCTAAGCATCTACAATGCTTCCTTTTGATGTTTCAAATATACATCATCTTCCTCCCATTCTAGCTCAGGGGGAGCAGTTGGCATGTGTCCTCTTGCAACTGTCACATGTAAATTTTCAAAACCCAAGGACTCAGGGAATAGAGGGCCACTTCCTTCATAACTCTGATCAGGTAGAGAATTCTCAACAGCTTTAGATGCATCAGAGGGATCTGAATTCTCCGACAACATCATCACAACCATAGACTCCAGGGAAGCAGAGGCTTGTTCAAGCTCATAATTAACAGCCACTAAAACATCCTCTATCAGGATCTCTTTAGCCCAACCATACAAGGCCTTCAGTTTCTCTACGGCAACATTTTTCTAATTTGCATCATCTATCACGCCTTGTAGCGTAGCAGTGTTAGCCAGGGTTGTATTAGGATAAGGATCAATCAATTTCTTTGGCCTAACAACAACTTTTTCTATTAATTGAGAAAATCCTTTCTAGGTTTTACCTTTAGAATTTGGAAACATAAAGGAAATACTTTCGTGCCGCACCATAGCCAAGACATCATTTTATCTTTCAGATAATTCTTGTCCATAATAGAACCCTGACTTGGCTTTCTTTGGAGATGATTAGAATAGGACGAGGTTGGAGGAAAAGATGGGAAAGGGTCCATGTCAGCCTTAGGAACCCCACCCCATTGTTGGGCATCAAAGGAAGCCCATCCTAGAACCTTAGCCCTTTGCCGCGGTGGTCGGATGGACCTCTTGGGAGCACCACTGGTGCCCATCATGGAGCACTTACCCGCCGAGAAAAGTATTGTTGGGTCTGTATAAGGAGATCACGGGATCGAAACCCTTTGGGTTTCCGTCCAAAGCAAGATAAAAAAGGGGGGTCTACTGTTTACTCCTTCGGCTAAAGATAAAGGGAAACAGATCATTCATTAATGAGGATCTTATGCATAGAATTTCAATGCCGTACTTCCAAAGCTCCCGAAACCACGTGCAGGATTTCAGAAAAACAGAGTCGCTAGATTGCTGTTGTCGATTTTGCTTTTGTCTGAAGGATTTGATGTACAAAGATGAAGAAGATGCATTGAATTTGCATTGAGAATTGGACTGAGAATCCATTAACAAAGCGCGTGAGCTCTGAGAAATTTTTACCCCCCTCAAGAATTGCAGGCTGAGAACAGACCCAAATCGAATTGCGCTCGGCTCTTGCCGTGTTGCTATAGAAAAAGGAGTAGTTGGATTTCTGCGCGAATATATACACGACGCTATACTAACCTCTAAACCCTGTCAAATGTAGAGGGAGGAGTATACTAACCTCTAAACCCTGTCGAATGTAGAGGGAGGAGTTTGTGCAGACAGGTGCATGCACCTGGACTTGGGATTGTGCTGCACCCAAGTGGTGTCCTGGAACTCCGACGTAAAATGCGTAACAACTGGCTGTAAAATCGGCAGCAGAAACCACCCTTCAAATCAATGGTTGAAAGTGTCTCATCTGATCGAACGGAGCAGGGTAAATAGGTTGACGATTGTTGATGCATAGGAAGGCCTATCGACCTAAATATAAAAAAAATAAATTAAATGTCTCAATATTTTTCAAAATGCCTCATAATTGGCCCGGTTAAACCAAATCCGCAGAATTGAGTCACAGGTTGCATTGGACTTGCGCCCTGCGAAAATGAAAGGGCATGTGCATCATGTTCTGAAAATTATTACAATATGGAAGATATCATAATTTAAAATTTCGAGAAAGAGGTGTTTAAAAATGTCTTAATATTTTAAAACCAAATGCCTCATAATTGGCCTGGGAAAAACCAAAAACCATGTGTATTATGTTTTTAAATTATCAAAATATGGAAGACATAATAATTTAAAATTTGGAGAAAGAGGTGTTTAAAAATGTCTCAATATTTTAAAACCAATTGCCTCGTAATCCACCCGGATAAAACCAAAAACCAAATCCTGCAGAATCTTGAGTCACGAGTTGGGACCTGCGCCCTACAAAAATGAAGGGCCATGTGTATTATGTTTTGAAAATTATGTGAAGTTGAATTATTTATATAATAAACATTTTAAAATTTTAATTATTTTTTAATAATTATTTATTTATTTATTTTCATTTAAAAAAATTAAACAATCATAATAATAAAATATTTATTTATATAGTTATATAAATTAAATGATTGGTAAATGTGAATACCTAGTGATTCATTATTAATATCAAAATACTTATTTTATGATACATTTTGTGTTATCCAAATTTAAAAAATCATAAAAATTAACTAAATTATATTATTATTATTATCATAAAAATAATAGTTAAACATGTATACATTTAAAAAAACATGTGACAAGATCTATAACCATAGAAATTTACTCTCACTTTATCACAGAGATTTTTAATTTGTAAATAGACTTTGTTACAATTTATCAATACCACATGCTTAAAAACCATAACCCTTTTTCAATGAGAGTTGTTCACATAACATTTTTTTTAATTAATCAATTAAATTAAATTAGGTAGAAAAACATAACTAATTTGGAAATAAATCTCAACCTTTGATTTGTGAATACTACAAAGAATATTTTAAAATATTTAATGGAGATTAAATTCTTCTCATCTACCTAATAATTATTGATAATTAAACTAGAATTTTGGAAGCCCTATTCCAAAATAGACACACCTATCAACATAATTAATAATTAAAGTGTATAATGTTTTAGAAAAAGATGACAACCACAACAACTTCTATTAACATAGCCAAAAATGCTATTATGTCGGTTGAATAATATTTATTAGCATTTGCTCCTTAAATTGGAAAAGACATGTCATTATATTGTAAATTGGTTTGAACATATTTGTTTTATAAATGTGGTTATACTCTAGATGAATGTGAAAATGCAACTTCTATGAATAGAAGACATAAAACTAATTTTTATGAGTAAGATTTCCCCAAGTGTTGGTGGTTCCTGTTATAACTCTACTTAGACTTTGAAAGCTAAGGAATAAGAACTAGAGGAATAAACTAATAATTCTAACCCAAAAGTTTCCATATATACATATTCAGAAGTAGAGAAAGTGATAACAATATCCATAGGCATTTCATAATGTGTCACATACACATCAAATTTTGCGAGGAAAAACTTGTTTTCCCCAACCTGTTGCAAGATGGATCTAAAATTCAACTTACCATCCATATTGTGGTATTTAAAGAATTAATTAAGAAGTAGAGACCAAATGATGATCATTCAAGCACACAAAGAAAGAAAATTTGACACACATGTACATTTGATGACACAACCCAATGGGATGTCCTAAAAAATTCCTTGAGCGGACTCCACCAAGTATATAACCTATTTGATGTAGTAATTTGGAACCAATACCTTTTGGATGCTTCTCAAGTTCAATGAGTTATTTTTCATTTCTTAGTAACAATGTTGGAAAATAAGTGGAATGAGTTAAACATTACATATCCTTTTTGGAAGACTCATTCTGGGGATTCTAGTTAATGAGACTTGTATTTTCTTCTAAATTTTGAATATCACCTGTTAATTCATCTTTCTTATCACATAATTCTCTTACTTTGTTGATGACATGATTTGATGTTGATTCCCTAGTGACCATGCACTTTGTACAATTTGCGTTAATGTCCACATTCATCTAGGAACCTGAGTTTTGACAATGATGTAGAAATGAGGAAGCCAAATAAGGAAAATTGAGTTGAGGGAGCATGCAAAAGGGTTATAACCTCCATAATTTGCTCTCATTTGCATAGGTATGATGTACTAAAAATGGTCACACACATGATTGAGTGTTGTACACAAGACAAAGTCAATAGAAAATAATCATTGTGACAGAATATTCAAAGGGGATACACTACAAGTTGAGCACAAATATTCCTATGGTCACAAAGGGGTTGTTTTATGTATTGCACCTTGGCTAAATTATGGTCATGTGGTTGCATAATTTATACTATTAGATGTCCATGTTGACACATTTAGAGGTTAAAAGGGAGACTTTTGTGATGAGGGCATCACATACCTGTCAAACAATGTAGGTGAAGATGTTCCTATATGATTCAACTACATTTGTAGAATATGTTTTTCAATGTTGTGGCTAGACCTATGAAAGGGCTCCTTATAATTTACACAAGGTTAGTTAATGTTATATACTCATTTCAATATGCATCTTTTTTGGGAGACATGATGGATTTGGGATGTATGGCTATGATAAGTAGTTATTGTGTCTACTTAGAGGTGTTGTGGTTGTAATTGTTTATATATATATATATATATATATTTTATACTATGTGTCGTATTGGACTGAGGATTTACCGGTGCATTCGATTTTGCAATATAGATATTTAATATTAATGCATATGGGATATGGTTTGTGTAGATTCTGGAATTGACTATTAGCTTTTGTGTATGTTTTGCACATTGCAGGTAATGAGAATTATTCTACTACTCCTTATATGGCTCTAAGCTTAAATCATTGAGTCTCTTTACCAAAAGCTAAAAACTTTGATTATTATTATTATTAGTTTAACAATAATGAGTACTCTTTGTACTAATTCTGCAGTCGATTGCAACAAAATACACAAGAGATTTATAATTCATATACATCCATGGGCATCAATTTTGTCCTTTACATATAGTTAATCCATGCCAAATTGTCTTTGGTCACTACAAAAAGGGTTAGTACTCTATTTATTCTACTAGGATATATCTGACAACATTGGGACAGAAGGAAAACAAAAAAAAAATCAGTGATTACATTTTAAGTTTAAGCATTAAGATCAACAAGGCGGTTTAGATCAATGCCTGAGTTCTGGACTTCTGAAGGGGTGCTCTGTTTTTCTAGGAGGATGCTCGACTTGGGCATAAGGAGTTGGAGATACCCGATTGTGCTACGTAGTTCTCAGACCTCATCCTCAAGCATGCCCATCTTCTTACATTTGGCCTCTATTGCATCAGAGTTGTCACATGCCATTGCATTTTGATGGTGCAACACAATATTAAGGACAAAGAGCTCTGTTTTAATCTCTGCGAGATCTTGGGAACATTGGCAACATAACGCAAGAGTTGGGGAACCAAGAGAGGTTGCTTTCAACCCATTGCTAGATTCTTAACATCATTTTCCACCACCCTTCTTGATCATGCACATAAGTTGGCCCAAGTTTCTGTAGCCATCTCTCAGAGTGCCACTATAATGTGGAGCAAGTACAGAAGATGGAGTAGAGTAAATTCAACTCACGATGTGGCTTATCTTGTATTGAAACCCTTAAAGCCCACTGGGCTGAGCTAGAGAACCCAAGCAAGGAAATACAGTCCAAAATGAAAACTACAAACTCACTCCTCCGAGACTTTATTAGGTTCTTCTCACTGAGAGGATGGTACCCAATCTTAGCAGAATTGAAAAGGACAAGAAGAATGGGAAATTGCAGACAACCCAAATGAAATTTATAGTAGTTTCCATGTAGATACCTCGTGCAGTGGAGCGTAGATGAACCAAAGCCTCCAGGATCCCAATGCAACGCCACGATTTTGCCTGAGAGGAGAGGGAGCTTCAACTACTTGCAACTATAAGCTTTAATAGTTGGATTGTCTAGTCTAAGCCAAGAGGAGTAAATGCAACATGAAGGATGAGAGGGATTACATGGTGAACACATTCAACTATCAGAGATAACCCTTGAACAAAGAACCAAACAAGAATATTCCCACTCTTAATTTTGGATCCACCCTAGTTGCGTCATGTTGAGGAGAAAATGAAGGTCGTATGTTAGGAGAGAGAGGTAGTGCTTCATCATGTAGGCGAGCGAGGAGTGACGGGCAGACCTCGCAATGATACCAGCCAGCTAGATGGGAGCAATAGAATTAGTTGCCTTAGGATCATAGATTATATATAATAAATGCCCTTGATGGGTGGGGCTAGCAGAGGGATACATAAAGGGGCTAATCATGAGGGTTGTTAGAATACGAAAAATACGAGGGACCCCATTAATTTTTTATTGTCCTTCACTTAAGAGGAAATATATGTTTTCCATTAAGTCTGCCTCTGAATTGAGATTTCTGAAAATATGCTATACTCGTGAACTATCGAAGGTGAGGAGAATACTTTGAGCACATTGGAGAGTCTTGTTTAGATGATTGTCTTGAGCAAGGGAAGTGGTTCTTAAATTTCTTATTACAAGGAAGGAGTCTCCCAAAATTGTAATGTTGTTAACTTCCCTCTTCTAAGCTAGGAGAAGCCTCATATACAAGCCATAAAACTCAACTTGATTATTGGTCCTTTTACCTAGATCCTAGGTGTACTTATCCATATTCTTCCTTTGGGATTGTAGAGAATCTCTCCCCCTTCTACTACTCATGGGTTTCTTTTAGAAGCACCATCAAATTGGAGAATCTAGGTTTTAGTTTTTAGTTTCTAGTCAACAAATTTTTTAGGGGGCACTTGAAGAAGCCAATCTAGACAGCGATGTGGATGTTCACGTATGGGGGGAGGAGGTTGGGGCAAGGACCAAGGCTCCAACCATTGATTTTCCTTCGGGTCTAAGGAGCGGTCCAAAGAGGGGGGATAGAGGTCAAAGGAGAAAGAGAGTGCTTTGAGGGCAAACATACTAACAAGAGGCCTAGAGGATTTAAAAATTGTTTTATTTCTGGACCACAAAATTTTCCAATAAATATACTTTGTGCTATGAAGAATGTATGATTATAGACATAAATATATTCCCTAGCCTTGGTGGACTGGCCTAGAACAACAGAAATACAAAGGCACTATTGTTTTCTTTAAAGTAAATAGATAACGGGATGAAGCCTACCTAGACTCTGTCATATTCTTCGTTCCTTCTTTGGATTGAATGCTCCTATCCTACCTCTCATTGCTATTATTAGAACTTTCACAGTCAGATAACACAAGCAAGGGATCCACAGAATCTATGCAACATCATTTAATCACTTTATTCAATAGATCAACATGGTATTGAAATATATGAAACCATAACATCATATATAGGAAAAAAAAAAACTCTTTGCATTAATAGAAATGCAGTGACTTACCACCAAAAATAGGTGTTGATCCTGTAAAATATCTCCTCCAAGTTGATTTGTCCTTTCCTTGTCACAAATTGTATCTCTAATCACCACAATTCATAGAAATATATCTCTCATATCAACAACATAATGGTATAATGACTCTCCAAAATCCAACCCATTGTCTATGGATGGAAACAAATATATAGGTGAAGGAGGTAGTTCATGAACTCTTATCCTTTTACCAATTTGTGCTTGAGATCCATTCTTGATGGGAAGATGAGCTCAAGGGATAAGGGATGAAAACTCCATAGTAGGATAGGATAGGATTCAAGACTTTTATCTAAGGTAAATGGTTAGAATAGATCTTGGAAGCTTATGGAATAAGAGGCTTTGGGATTCTCTCTCTTTTTTCCGAACTTTTAGAACCAACGTAGGTGCATAGTGGATCAACTTGTAGGTGATCAACGCATGCCACAGTGGAGCAACCTGGTAGTCAACTTTGTCCAGTAGGAGTGTTATGAAACCAGCTCACAAAAAGATAGAAAAGAGAGATAAACGCCTTAGAATTCAACCTCTTCGAGGGGGCAACTTCCTTTACATTACACAAATGAACAATTCTTAGATGATAAAAATGACAAGACCTCCTTTCTATATATAGGAGTCTAAGGGGTCATAATATAATCAGACCGACATAACAATAATAATGTAAGGGCATAATAATACAATAGTGGGCTTCTATGGGGCACAATCATAACAATATGGGGACTACATGGGCACAACAATATAATAAGAGGGTTTCACTAATAACAATAAGGGGTTACACTAATAGTATAGGGACTTAACATGCCCCTCTCCTTCAAAAAGTGTTGTCCTCAATGCTTGAGTAGTTATGGATGCTTCTATATAAAATTCTTGTCCTCCCATGTGGAATATTTAGCGGGAAAGTTCTTCCACTTGATGAGATACTCTAAAATTGATTGATTCCAAAACTGTCGGGTTCTTGTTTCTGTGACTTCTCCAAGTTCCAATATGATTTTTCCTTCCTTGTCAAGTTCTGGCAATATTGTTTGAACTGGGATCTTCTCATTATGTAAGGTCGTCATTTCTTAAGTACATGTAGTCTTGCCAACATTTCCTTCTCATAAATAGATTTGTGTAAATACTTTCCTTTTATTGGACGACTTTCAAAAGCAATAGGTCTTTCTTCTTGCATTAAAACATCACCAATTCCATTTCCTAATGCATTATATTCCACAATAAAGGTTTTTGTGAAGTCTGGTGTAGCTAAGACCGGTGCTTGGGACATTGCCTCTTTAAGATGTTCAAAGGCCTTCATTGCTTCTGTAGTCCATTAAAATGCATCTTTCTTCGATAATGTTTTTTTTCGGAATGTCTTCAATCTTCATTCTTATTTGATGATATCCTGAACGAAGATATAACTTGGTGAAGTAAATTAATCCATGCAATTCATCCAATACTTCATCGATGACAGGAATGGGAAATTTATCTTTAATAGTGAGTTTTTTGAGCTCTCTATAATCCGGACACATGCGCCATGAGCCATCCTTCTTGTGCATCAATACTACTGGAGCAGAGAAAGAACTTTGACTAGGTGAATTATACTAGCCTCTAGCATTTCTTCAACCATACGTTCAATTTCACTCTTTTGGGCATACGGATATCTGTAAGGCCTCATGTTTGGAGGAACACTTCTTGGAATCAAATGAATAGAATGTTCATGATCATGAATAGGTGGGAGGCCTTTGGGAGTCTCCAATACATTGGAATGATTATCTAAGACTTTTTGGAGATCTGGAGAAATAGATGATTACGATGTGGGAACCTCTAGTGAACATAATTGTGCAATTACACCTCATTTTTCTTTCTTTAGAAGCATTGTAAGTCCGTTAGAGATGATTATTTTTTCCAGTTTCCCTATGATACCCATTAATTCAACTTCCTTTCCTTCCAAAGAAAATTTCATGTGAAGTTCTTGAAAATTAAAAGCTATTGTACCCAAGGATTGTAGCCATTGGACACCTAGCACAACATCAACACCACACATTGGAATGGAAAGCATTGGGTTATTAAATACATATTCTCCCATGGATAGCTTGATATTATGGCACTTTCTAGAGCAATTTATGGTTCCTCCACTTGCAACCATCACTTGACACTCTGGTGCTGGATATAGGAAGCAATTCAAATCCTTGGCTATCTTACAATGAATAAAATTATGGGTACTGCCTGAATCAATCAACACTGTTACCTTTTTCTTCTTGATATGTCATTCTATCTTGATAGTTTGAGGAGTGGTAATTCCAACCAATGCATTATAAGATATGGTCGGATTCATTTCTTCTTTCTCGATGTGATCTTTCACTTCTTGAACCTTTTTCTTCCTGATATGTCCTTCTATCTTGACAGTTTGAGGAGTGGTACTTCCTTCCAATGCTTTACAAGATATGTTCAAATTCATTTATTCTCTCTCTAGGGTTGGTTCCTGGTGTATATCCTCTTCTTTTGATGTTTCTTGATCGTTTTCTTCCTCCTCTTCACAATCTATGTAAAATAATTTCTTCTCAGCACACTTATGACCTTTAATGTATTTGTTATCACAATTGTAACAAATCCTCTTTGCTCTTTTTTCTTCCAATTGTTGTGGTGTTAACCTTGTAGGTTGTGGAAGGCTAGGAGAAACAACACTTCCATATTTATAGTTGTGAGGGGTAGACTTCCTTGTTTCCATAATTTTTCTCTCCACTTTTCTTGCCAACCTAAATGCCTTCTCCAATGAATTAGGTTCCCAAAGATGAACCTCATGTTGAATGTTATCCTTTAAAGTCCCTATGGAGACATCCATCCTCTTCTTATCTGGAATATCATTTTCCCTTATATTCAATTTTTGGAAGCCCTTAATGTGATCCTCCATTGAACACTTTTGTTTGAGATTTATCAATTGGCTAAAGAATGTGTTGCTCTTTGTATCCTCATAATGTTCTATCATTTCCTCTGTGAAAATTGACCACGTAACAAGTGGTTTATGAGAAAAAAGCAGTTTATACCATAAAAATTGATCTGGTTCTAAATATGAAGATGTAATACGTACCTTTTGTAATAGTTGCACCTCAGGTAGATCAAAATATTGCCCCACTATAGTATCCAATTTACTGCATCCTTGCCATCAAACTTCCTCATATTGCCTCTTCTTGATTTTAAGATCTTGATCTTGTATCTATTGTATCTCTAAAATTTCAGATCTCCAAGTTCTGGAATTGAAATCTATGGTAGCCCTCTGCGTCCTCCTTCCAATGCCACAAGTCTGATCGAAATTGGATTCTCCAAGAAAGAGTTATGCCCAATCTCCCAAGATGACTTGATTATATCCTTTTTTAGTAGAGAGAACTTGTATGAAGTGCCACGTGTCACTGTTTCAACCTTAAGACCTAAAAATTATATAAAACAAAGTACAGTCCATCCTCTATCTGTAAATTCTTACGAAAATTCATTCCGATGCTCAGAGAGAAAGTTATGAGGATTTTTCCAAGGTCACCTGTTTGGGATGTAATTCTGAAGTTTCAAAAACCCTAACTTCCTCAGATCATATCTCTGAAAATATAGTGAGAGAAGATCTGAAATTTTACTCGAGGTGTCGAACAATTTCGGCTCAAATGGGTTTTTGTTTTGGCTTCTAAAACTTCGTAGCAAAAATGTTATAACGAAAATTTCACGATGACCTGTTTGGAGTAGTGAAACCCTAGAATCCAAAGCTCCGATGCCAAATGTTATGAAACCAGCTCACAGAAAGATAGAAAAGAGAGATAAACGCATTAGAATTCAGTCTCTTCGAGTGGGCAACCTCCTTTACATTACACAAATGAACAATTCTTGGATGATACAAATGAAAATACCTCCTTTCTATATATAGGAGTCCAAGGGGTCATAATATAATCAGAGTCGACATAAGAATAATAATGTAAGGGCACAATAATACAATAGTGGGATTCTATGGGGCACAATAATAACAATATGGGGACTACATGGGAACAACAATATAATAAGAGGGTTACACCAATAACAATAAGGGGTTACACTAGTAGCATATGGAACAACGTAGGTGCATAATAGATCAACCTGTAGGTGATCAATGCATGCCACAGTGGAGCAACCTGGTAGTCAACTTTATCCAGTAAGAGTCTAGAGAGCATTTGTCCTTAAAATAAACCAATCAGGGTGTTCACATGCAAAAAATCTAGGATCAAAATGAGTCATGCTTAGGGATTTGTGTAAGGATGATGAAAAGGAGGTCAAAGGATGTTGATTGATCCATTTGAAGGCCTATTGACTAGATGTGATAAAATTTCCACAGATTGTTGATGGTGGACCCATGACTGGATAAATATATGTATGATCATAGCCATCATACATTGTGATCTTGTATTACTCCTAAAATCGCAGCCCAGATGGATGAAACTAGATCTAGGGTCTTCTATATCGTTCATACGACCAACCAATGTATGAGTCTAACCATCTGAATCAATGAGTTGGAGTCAAACATGGTAGACACCATCTGATTACCATCCAATGATATAAGTCGTTAACAGATGCGAGAGAAACCAATGATGATGTTAATGGCTCCAAGGTATGCTAGTACAATCTGTATCATGTGAATAAATGAGTTGATGTTAAACACCACAAAAAATCTTTTGGTTGATGGCCAATGATATAAATTTGTCACTCAGTGAAAGGAAACCTTCCATTGATGAATGCAAGAACCAAGGTACCAAGGGGTGTGTCTAAGTTAACTTCCTGGATAATGAGCTAATCTTGACAAGAATCGACCCGTCGCAAGAGGGCCTTGATGTATCCCCCATCAAAGACATGAAATGGGTATGATGATTTGAAACAGAATGATCAAAATGATGTTGATATCGAACTAGATCAGGAAAGGAAAACATGGAATAAAGGCTTAAGAGTATCGTAGAAAAATGACAACATTGACCCAAAAGCAAAAACGGAGGCTTTGAAATTGTATGATAAACCAAAAGACAAGTATATTCTCCAACCCAACAATTATGGAGAGGAAGTGGAAGAGTGTCATGTTTAAGAGTGACTTGCTGCCATTAGAAAAATGGAGTACCTTATTTTCCCAATTTCCCCAACCATACTGATCAATACCTCTTTACTTTTAACAAGCTTTAGAAGGATAACATATGCTTGATATATAAGTCCATCCTTCGTATGAATACCTCTGAGAATTTTTAATGAACCTAGAGAAGTGGTTTGATCTCATCATGAATGACGAGTCCATCATTGTTTGATGCTTTAACAAGTCCAACAAAGGTAAAACTCAACATCTTTTTCATGTTTAGAGAGTTTGAAAAAGAGGCGGAAAAAAAACTCCATATGTTCTTTTTCATATATGGCCGCTTAGGTCCAAAAAGTCAGAAAATAATATCCAAGAGAACCTCTTAGTCATGTTTGACTAAGGTATTCCTTTTTCATAGCTAATCTATCTCAGTCCGGAAAAGGGTTAAGACTATACTGAGTAGACGTCTTTTCATTTAATTTAATGAGTTCGAAAAGGCAAGTGCTCGAGGACCTTAGGGGTTCCTTTTTCATAAGTTTACAAAGTCCGAAAAAGTGATAAAAATGTACTCCTGGGTCAAAATAACATGTTCAAAACATAGAAATATTCGTTAAACAACTATCGACCTGCTGACAACATCACAAGAAGGAACGAAAATATCTATTTCATGGTAAAAATGGGTTGTAACTTGGTTAAAAAACTAAATGAAAATAAAATAATGAAAGAAACAACCATAAAAAAATGACTATTCATACTTACCATTTCACATTTACGTTCAATAGTGAGAGTTCTGAGTAGTTTTTACCATCGATCTTCTGCAGCTGATTACGCTCAATCTAGTGGATCGTTTCAAGTTTCTTCACTTTCAGGTAGGAGCTAATACCTTTCTCTTTCAATTCATGGTCCCATTTTATGATTTCATGCATGTTTTAGATATTTTTGAAGGCTTTGGGGTTCAAAAAATTTGCCCTAGGACTAACGCAAACCAAGGGAGTTGACAAATGCATTGCACCTAAGTGATGGTACATCGTAGGCAGGGGTGCATATCTCTGTATTCTTCCTTGGGGGTGCATTAGGCGCAAATTCCAAATTTGTTTTCCAATTTCGCTTCAAAATCTTTGAGTTTTTTTACATGGAAAGGATCCTAATGAACCTTTCTCTCATGTTTCAGACCTTCATCAGCATAAAATGGCTTTTATCTGGAGAGAAAGACAACATGAATAACAATATTTAAATGCAGCTAATGATCCTACTACCATCCAAACACTAAAAGATTGTGGATCGTTGAAATTATTCTAGCTTCCTGGTATGAGGCAAAAAATGGAGCTACTAGAATAGCTTGTTCCTTCATGGGATGTGCAAGCATAGGCATTCAGATTTGGAGAACATCTTCTCTATATCGCAGTAAAGGAAATATATTTTCTGTCTGGTTTATCTAGGAGAGGTGCCCCCATATATCTCCTAGGTGGGAGAAGGGCTAGAGAAATAGTGAAATACTATATCACTACTTACTTCCGACCTCGATCTAAACCAACTAGAGATGGAAAGATAAACATAGAAGATGTAACTAGTTTTACCTTAAGGACGATATTGTTCATTAATACCAGATTAGAGGGTAGTTCAACACTTAATGTAGCCAACAAATTATACATGCAGTATAGTGTGGAGTGCTTAGAGCCAACATTCTTCAACTGGAGTGAGGGAGTATTGGTCAACATGAAAGAACAACTTACAAAAGCAAGAGAGGGAAAGTTGAACATTTTTGGATATAGTTCCATCTTCGTCTCTTTTTCCCTAGAACAGATTCCATTACTACAGCCTCGGCAGATTACGCTTGATCTCGTTGATTTGTGCTTCTTTAGGGTGAGCGATGGGATGTTATTGGTAAGATATTTCAACCATTTGAATTTTTTTGGGCTTGTTTGACCGATAAGTGCTTCATATCTCTATCGTTCAGGAGAAAAACCATAGGCGGTATTAGAAACAAAATAGTTTGTTGTAGTAGGACAGTATGTACTATAGGATCTAAATGTAGCTGAGATCGTGACTGAGGTGGAGCGCCACAGGGGGAGGTTGAATCACAAGATATATGAGACTGCGATCAAACAGGTTTTGTTAGAACTTCAGCAACACACCATCAAAGTGCCTAGTTGTATTGGTCAGCTACTATGCAAGATAGTTCATGTGGAAGCTTGTTATCATGAACACTTTGATTATTCTACTTAGATATTTGAATGTAGTTTTGTTTATGGGTTGTGTGGCCATATGTGTCTTGGGAAATTTTTTTGTAAAACCAAAATATATATCTATATATCTATATACATACACACACACACACACACACATATATATATATATATATTCAATGTTTTTGCATTCCTATTATACTTTCAATGATGTTATTTGTATTGCAAATTTCTATCTAAAACATGATTAGCAAGCACATATGTCAATGTATTTATATTTCTAGAAATATGTTCACATTGTATGAACTTGAAATGTCTTTCTAGAAGGTGAACCCTTAAAAACATATGCAAGATGGTAGGACTTCTAACTAAATAAACATTAGCAAGTTATAGTACCACGAGTTTTGAGTCCAGTCTGACGACTAAATGACGGATACCATGTGAAATTGCATATGACATTAGATCGACCATTGTGTTATACTCAGCGATATTTTCCGTAGAGTGACCAATAAAAATACCTTGTAGACTCACTAAATCGCCATTTGGATCAGAGATAGCCCACACTACAAAGGATAGGTTCCGAGTACTACGACTAGCACCATCAACACAACCAAAATATGGTTCAAGGAATGTCGACATATGCAAACTAAACATAAAAGGAATCAACATAAACCTTAGGAAGCTCTACAAATACACACTGCAAACACACTTAACACACCTATAGACAATATGTACACAATGTTACTATGCATGAGATCAAGAAAAGTATTTCTTTAGGTACAACCCATTCCTAGGATGTGTCAGTGGAATTCCATCAAAATCAACTAACTCATAGGCGCCTTTTGCGAGTACACACTTGACAATATATGGATCTGACCACATAGGTTGGAACTTTCTTGAGCCTAAATTATGAGAGTCTTGGTCATACAAAAGAACAAGGTCTTCTTCTAATAATACACGAGGCTTGAAACTTTTATCGTATTGCACCTTAATGGGTCTTTTATGAGCTTCATTAGCTATAGAGGCATCGCGCCTTGTCTCATATAGTCGAGTCAGATATAAAAAACCTTCCTCTTCTATATAAGTGGTAGGAAAAATCTTAAAAACTAGTTTCAATGATGGAATATCACATTCAATTGGAAGAATTGCTTCCAAACCATAAACCAACCAAAAGGGTGTAAGTCTAGTAGCAGTCCTTATTGAGGTTCGATGTGCCCACAATGAAGCATAAAGTATTAAATTTAAATCTGATTTATGGACCCATACCATATGTTGATACATAGCTTTGAGAACTTTATTGATAGCCTCAACCTGTCCATTATCTTGAGGATAGTAGGGAGTGGAACTCTCATGGGAAATTCCTAGCTTAGCAGTTAATTCAGTCATCGTATGATTCTAGAAATCCTTTCCATGATCTGTAACTATGGCTTGTGAAACACCAAACTGTGTGATAAAATGACTGAAAAAGAAGTATGCAACTGTTTCGCCAGTGTTGTTAAATGTAAGCATCGCCTTGGCCCATTTAGTAAAATAATCTACTGCAATAATGATATAACCATGCCCCTCGGTCGAGTGAGGATTACATGTCATGAAGTCGACACCCCATTTCAAAAATAGTCCGACGAAGATAATAGGATGCAATGTAGCAGCGGGGCACAAGACTTACAATCATAAATTTGGAATGCATGACACTTCTGGACAATGAGAATATACTTTCAAAAAATGGCAGGCCAAAAGTAACTAGTGCGTAAGATCTTCTATGCGATAACGTAGCCAGATAAAAGACCGCCACATGCCCTCGACTGGCATTTGTTGAGGACTTTCTCGGCCTCCTCATGTGTGAGGAACCTTAGTAAAATTGTATTGATACCACATCGATAAAGGGTGTTACCAATGATGTTGTAGTTCTTGGCTTGATATCGAATACTTCGTTGCTCGAAGCAAGAGGTATCAGACCAGAATATCTAGGTCTAGAGATAAATCAAAA
This sequence comes from Pinus tabuliformis, assembly GCA_031772625.1. Lineage (NCBI taxonomy): Eukaryota > Viridiplantae > Streptophyta > Pinopsida > Pinales > Pinaceae > Pinus > Pinus tabuliformis. The sequence goes on from CM062812.1 coordinate 702,680,475, forward strand.
TGTATCCATACCACGAGTCAGATGACGAAATCATAAACAACGACTCATTAGGGATAGAATCTTCAGATGTCGATTCTAAGTCAGGGGAAGGAAGGTCTCACATAAGCTCAATGAAAATAAAGGATTTATTTGACTTGGATTTGATGAATTCTAGGTCAAACTCTTGTAGGATGATGATCCATTTAGAGTATTTCCCCCCAACAATTGACGTGACAAAATGTATGTCATGGGGTTGCAATCTAAAATAACCGTATTTTTCTAGAGAAATATGTAATAGCAGAACCTTTGGACGGCTTGTATGACCACCAAAGAATTTTTTTCTACTTGGGTATACCTCATCTCGATATCATTAAGATTTTGACTCAGATAATATATGGGATGTTCTATCTAAATAGTATCTTCTTGGACCAATACCATTTCTATAGTGGAAATGGTAGTAGCACGATACAGGAAATCATCACGTTGGTAATCAGGGGGATATAATAAAGATGCTCGAACCAATACATCTTTCAGAGAATCAAACTCTTTCTAAGTTCTACTATCCCAATGGAAGGGGAACCTTTTGTTAAGAAGGTGAGTGAATCCTTTGGTCAACTTAGCGTAGTTTGGAATGAATCATCGCAGGAAATTAGCTTTCCCTTGAATTCATTGTAACTGAACAAGTGAAGAAGGCACGGGAAAGTCAATGATTTCCTATAATTTTAGAGGATTGATATGAATACCATGTTTCGAAATCAAAAAACTGAGAAGCTGACCAGAGCTAATGCAGAACACACATTTGTGTTGATTCAGTCGAATATTATAGTGTCTACACCGTAAGAAAATGGCCCTAAGATGCATTGGGTGATCACCTTGATACTTAGAATGAGAAGGGAGATTGTCCAAATAGAGATACACGATATGTTTAAGATCATGAAAAGCGTAATGCGTGTCTTGTTGAAATTTGGCCCCAACATTCTTCAGACCAAAAGGGAGTTTCCGGTAGGAAAATGTACCCCAGGGACAAATAAATGCAGTCTTAGGTTGATCCATTGGGAGAATTTTGATTTGATTATATTCGGAGAAACCATCCATGAATGAATAGATTTCACAACCAGCATAGTCATCAACAATCTGGTTGATGAACGAGGTCAGGTGATTGTCCTTTCGACATGCACGATTCACATCCTGATAATTGACGCATGCATAGATTGTTCCCTATTAAGCAACATTTGGTCGCAAAAACTATGGATGTCAGTTTCATCTGGTACAATCCATGGATCAATCTGGAAAGTAGAAGATGATATCATGTTGGTATAAGAAACCAAAGATGATTTGTTGGGAAGAGGAGGAGGAAGAGAAAAGTTTCCCATGAGTGAGGAATCCTTCAACAGTCTAACCTTGACATGCTGAGAAGAACGTATAGTTTCCCCTACAAGTAGGACACTTCCAGTAACATGAGAATCGGAGGTGAAAAAGGTGAGTAGTTCAAGGGCCACAATTTCGCCCTTATGAGGAAAGGCGATCATATGGAAATAAGTCTAAACAACCGTGGCCATGGTGTAAACCCATGTACAACCTAATAGAAGATTATAATCAAGAGGTTTGTCAATAAATTCCACTTATATGGATACGGCTTTTCCCCCTAATTCTACTTGTAAGTAATTCAGAATACCACAAGGCTTATATGTTCTCCCATCAAAAGCCTTCAATGTGGTAAGTAATTGACTCAATTGAGGTGAACCAATTTATTTCCAGCAAGATGTAGACATGATACATGTCGAGGTTCCCTCATCCCCAATAGAACGATGAATGTTCTTAACACAGACGATGACCTGAATGATAAAGGGCAATTGAGCTGGAGGGACATGGGTATAGTTTTCATGACCGAAAACAAATAGGTTGGAATCTGAAGGATCCACATATCAGATAGCTGAAAGAAAAGCATTTTTTTGGGTGGGGTAGTTTTGCAACACCTCGAGGGTCAACATAGTCGATGGAGAATAAGGCAAGTCTTCAACGACGTTATAATTTTGAGCAACCCTAGCACGAGGGTTGAAAGCAGACTTATGGAAAACGCCCCATAGAGGCTAATAGTTAACTCCATAGGAATCATAGGTGGAGGAGGATCAAATGGAGGTGATGCCGAACTAGTAGGTTGATCAGTAGCCTGATCATTCAGATGATTCACATTACCGTAGTCCTTGTTTTGAGTAGCCACCATAACATAATATTTATGCTTCGTAGAGGAGATCATAAAAATAGTGTTAGAGGAAGATGGGTCTCGGGAAACGATATAGGTCTCCTAATTGGGAAACGGGTTAGTCAACATAGTGTGAGAAGTGGAAGATTTCAAAAACTGACTCACTTTTGCGTAGTGAGGAAAGTCACGACTAAATTTATCCTCATTGAAAATCAAGCATGGGTAGCTATGCTTTCGTTTCTCATTAGAGGATTGATTTGTTTATTTGTCTTGCCGTGGAGAATATTTCTTCTTTTTACCTTTTCATTTCTTCTTGCTTCCTAGTTACTGTTGATATTTTCCTTTATTAGATGAAATGATATTTATCTTGAAGAAGAAGCCACAGGAGGATTAGATGAAGACTTTTAAGCAGAAATAGTAAGAGCAACACTAAATCATTTTCTCACTATCTACAAACTAGAAGAACCAATGATGCCATCGGCAACATGAGATTCTTTACCAGAAATGGAAGGAACAACATTGGAAGGTCTCGGAGCATCTCGTATCTCTTCATAGAGCATGCTAGAATAGGTATAGATGAATTCCAAATACTCAACATGAGCAATCACTTGCTCTTCAGTCACAACTTTGCCTTTAGCTACATCCTCTATGATAGGTGGCAATAGGTATTTTATAAACCATTTTGCTAGAAATTAATCTAGAACATAGCTCTTAACCAACCGATGATGATGCCACCAATCATGAATGTGATCTGAAATGTGAGTGGCTTTGGTTTGTTTAAATTTGGTTAGAAGTTATGTTCCAATTTCATACCAGATGAGTAACTGGAAATGCATAAGGAAGGTGGTAGCCAAGGAACTGAAATCATGAAACGAAGCTCTAGGTCACTCAACGTACCCTTTAGCTACAGTACCTATAGGAGTACATTGGAAAATATGTAATCATATGGAATCATCATTAAGGGATTTTGAAGAACATCACAAATGATACATCATGACATGGGTTGACGAGTCTTCTCCAGGATTCTCGTTGAATTTTGGGATATCAAATGACAATTATCAGCCACCAAGGCGAATGAGTGATGGGATCATTGGTAAGCCAAGTCAAATATGGCAATTTGAGAGTCGCCACAAAAGGTAATTGTCGGTCAAAATCCAGTGGAGGATAGCCTTGATAAAAAGGAATAGCGTGGGCAACAGGTACGTGCATTCTCAGATAATTAGGGTTCTGATAAAGAGGAACCTAGGTGTTATAATAAGGAGGATTCTGGTAACCATCATACACATAACCTTGTTGACCACCTCTAGGATAACCCCGCAAAGGTTGGAATGGTTGGGTTTGGATATGTTGGCCGTGAAAAGGAAATTGAGGAAAACCTTGATAAGGTCTATACTATTGCCCTGCCGGATTTTGCATCATCCTAACATAAGGTGGGTTTGATTGTGGTTGTGCCACACTATACATGTTATGTCCTATCGGAATTTTTGGAGTGACTTTACCAAGTAGTTGAGACTATAAGGTACCTTGTAAAGGTTGGGTAAGTGGAACCCGAGGGATACTAGATACCAATGGAATAGGTTGGGATGCAATAATATCCTGTGAAGGTTGAATTACATGTATTTGAATTTGTTGAGGCATGAATGGATGGGTAGTAATTTGATCTGAGGATGACAGAGGTTTAGGATTCAACAATTGGTCCCAAAATGAACTAGGTTGAACGAGAAAAGTAGTTTTCCAAACACTGGCAACCATCCCAAGATAAGGAGGATTATAATAAGGATGATTACCAACTTGAGGTATACCAACAACATGTTTACCCCCTACCATAGTAAGAGGGTATGATGGAGGAAAATGCAATCCATATGGAGGGCACCCAACATAAAGAGATTTAAGCTGTTGAAGATAAACTTTACCACTAACATAAGGGCCAACCTGTTGTTCAATCATAGGTTTAGGTGGAGAAGGAGAAGTTTTTGTAGCGTTCATAAGAGAAGCACTAGATGGAATTCCCGAAATAGATGACATGGGAGAGGTCCAAGGATAGGAAGCTGCACTAGAGAAGGTACTAGATAAAGGCTGATAACCAAGTGGGATGGATAGGCCACCATACAGATGTGCCTTTGGTGATGTTGCAAACATGGATGAGGAAGGAACATTTGATGTCTCAACCATAGTGGTGGACATTGTTTGGGAGATCAAATCAGATCCAGTCATGGTTAACAATCCCAATGAAGATTTTCGTGAGAAATCCATGGGTAATTCCAAAGAATCAAGTAAAGGAGTTTGTGTCGGAGTCTAAAGAGGAGGAAGAGGATCAGTCTGATAAAAATGGAGTCCACTCCAATGAATAGGAGTATATGGGCGAGGCTATTCTTGCGGGATCTCTTCAATACTCACAAGTTCGTATGGAAGAGGTTCACCATTGGGTCTAAGATATATAGTTGGAGGTTCTATCTGAGAAAAGGGAAGAGAGGGGGAAGGACTTAATGTAACAAGTGAAGATGACTGAGGTTCCTAAGGTTCAACAACCTCAGGAAGGAAAGTGTTTGATTCAGGAAAGTCAGGTTCAATAACCTTAGGAAACAAGGTTTTACGAGATTCTGTTTTGATTGTGTTAGATTCATCGTCAAAACTAGAGGTTATCTCGAGCTCAGTACTCAAAGGGAAAGATAATTCTAGTTGATCAGATTCAGGAGGAGGACCACAAGTAGTTCCCAAATTTTCTGATTTGGTAGTTTGTGCCTTCTTATGCTTCTAACGATGGCTAGGAGTAGCCTATGGTAGAAGTGGAGGATTATTTTTCATTCTATGTGAATGATGGAGTGGCGGATTTTTTTCTTCCACGTTGGATAATAAATTTTATAAATTTACAAAAAAATAAATTAAAAAGAGGGTAAACTATGCATAAAGGATTACCAAGCAACCATGAATTGTAATATACACCTCAGTGAACCAAGGACTTAATGTACATGCAGGAAATCTCCCCAAATGTTGTGTTTGGTGTATCACGGTACAGAAGGTGGCCAACTCAGTTACCTATGGTGAGGATAACAACCTATAGGGGACTTTCAAAATATACTCGATGGTACTTGGAAGTATAGTCTGTAGTAGTTTTTTCCAATGTGTAACCATTTGATGAGAGCATTCCCATATGCTTTACATGCGTGGAGCTATCCAATATACCCAAAGGTACGTGGAGAATGATCCTATACACTCACGTACGTGGAATGAGATTTCACCCCTAGGATACAACGTTAGAAAAAAACAACAACTTCTACATTTAACGAGGTGAGAACACGTCTCTAGCCTAGACATCTAAATGTTTACATTAATGTTACAAATGCTTCTTAGGTTGATTCAATAAATTTTACTATTTACCTTTAATTAAATTTCAGTTTTAGGGCTCACTGCGATTGTCACCTAAATATCCTAAATTGCAAACTAGCATGAGGAAATCGAATCTTTCTCATTCAATGAAAATATATTGAGGAAGGGAAGAGACAAAGAGTGTGCAACAAATAATATGCAGAAAACAACGTGCAAAATGCAATTCCCTTTTCAATGCACACACAAAAAACTAAATTCCAATGCAAAGATTTTTCTTTTCAAGTCACTTAATTTTCGAAAATGAAGAAAACTAAGATGAAAATTCTAATCACTAATTCAAACAATATTTTTAGAATGACGACTAGAACACCAATTATTCTAAGCACTCAATGATCAAAAAAAATTCGTTTTCAAACAACCTAATGATAAGAAAGAAGGAAAATGTTGAAGCAAATATTTACTAAAGGTATCAAAAAAAGAAAAAACCAAATGGAGGCTTCACATGGACCACAAGACACTCAGAGACCCAAAGAAGAGTAGATGGAATCAAGGATGGATCAAAGAGAAAATCAAGGCAAAGAAAAATTTGTGCATGAACAGGGGCCAATGCAAGTGCAAAGGAGGCACCAGTGCTATGCAACATAGGCATAGAGAAGGATCAGCTAGGGTGCAATGTTTTTTTATAGGACCAGAGGGTGCATTGGTCTACGGACGCAAAGTTTCGACACACGATTGTAATTGAGACTCAATGAAAGGTCTTCCTAGGTATTTTCTTGACTCGATAAGACAATAAAGGTCTGGAAAATAGGTAAGACAAGCACAATGGACAAATAAACCACCAAGGGAATACATCGTTCCCTAGTATGGTCAACAATTTGTTATGTGGAATCAACAACTTCAGACATAAGTATCTCCCCTAGGCATAGCGAATTGACCTAGAAAAATAGAAAGACAAAGGAAATAATGTTTTCCTTAAAGTAAATAGATAATGAGATGAAGCCTACCTGGAATATGTCGTATGCTTCAATCCTTCTTTGGCTTGAATGCTCCAGTCCTAGCTCTGGCTGATATTATTAGAACTTTCACAGTTAGATAACACAAGCCAAGGATCCACATAATCGATGCACTATCTTCTAATAACTTTGTTCAATAGATCAAAATGGTATTGAAATATATGAAACCATAAGATCATATATATGAAAACAAAGAACTCTTTGCATTAATATAAATGGAATGAGTTACAACAAAAAATAGGTGTTGATCCTATAAAATAGCTCCTCCAAGTTGACTTTTCCTTTCCTTATTACAAAGTGCACCTCTAATCACCCTAATGCATGGAAATATATCTCCCACATCAACAACATAAGGGTAGAATCACTCTCTAAATGCCAACCCCTTTCCTATGGATGACAAAAAATATGTAGGTGAAGGAGGTAGTTCATTAATTCTTATCTTTTACCAATTTGGGCTTGAGATCCACTCTTGATGGGAGGATGAGCTCAAGGGATAAGGGATGGAAAATCAAAAGTAGGATAGGATAGGATTTGAGACTTTTTTTTGAGGTAAATGGTTGCAATAGATCATGGAAGCTTATGGAAGAAAAGGCTTCAGAATTCTCTCTCTTTTTCTCGAATTTCTAGAACCACCACAGACCACATTGGAGCAACCTGGTAGTCATCCTTAGGGTTTTGTGCAAGGATGATGAAAGGGAGTTCAAAGGATGTTGATTGATCCAGTTGAAGGCATATTGACCAGATGTGACAAACTATCTGATAACACTTCGGAAGTGCCACCCAGTATTATTTGAGAGAACTTTGGGTCTGAAGGGTGTTGGTATAATGCTTCGTCTAAGAGGCCAAGAAGGAGGTTATATCGGAAGGTCTGAAAATTTTAGAGGAAATAGGACCAAAGGTTGAGGACCATATGACCCAGGTGAAAGGAAAATAAAGAAAGAGACAGTATATACTTTCTTCCAATTTTTCACAAAGAGGGCATCTAGATAACCTGGAGTTCCCCTTTTTCTCAAATTCTCAGTGGTGATGATTTATTATGGAAAAGTAACCATCAAAATAAGTTTACCTTGGGGATGGAATTTGACTTCCAAATATTACTCCATACAGATAATTTTAGAGGGGTATGAAGATTAAATATAAAAAGGGAATATATATCCTTCATGGTATAGGAAGAGTTCTTCCACCCCTAGTAACCTGATGCAAATTCCCTGATAGGAGCACATCCACTCAAGTGATTTTTCAGAGATTCCAAGAACTATGATAAGTGAGCTGGGATATCTTCAAAATTTCATCCATTGTAATTTTCATTTCCATCCCAGTCTGAGATTAGGTCCAAGAAGCCAACACCATCCTAGAGGAGGTTTTCCTTCAGAGAAGTGATAGAGGGGACGAAACCCAAAGTTGGGTGGCCCAGAATGGAGTCTATCGAGAGGTTAATTGAAATTCCATTTTTAGGTATTATGCATAAGTTATCTAGGATGAGGGAAGAATAGGATTGGATGAGGTTTCAAATGAGAGATCCTTGAGATCAAGTATTGGCTTCTCCTCTATTACTCTGTTCCTTTTATTAGCCTGCAAGACTTGCACCCACCATTGATCTTTCTGAGTCTTTTATTTCCAAACAAGATTGGAACCCATTTCCATACTAACCAGGGAGGTGTCTCAAATTCCCAACCCCCCATGTCGCTTCGGTTCTTTGATAGTCTTCCAATTCACCAAATGAAGTTTTTTGTTTCTTTCTTCCCCCCTTCCCATAGGAATTTTCTTATATAAAATCCAAGCTAATGCATAAACAATTTAGGAGCTAACAACACAAAGAATTTGTACAAAGGGATGGATGATAGGACAACCTTCACCAGGATGGTCCTTCTTGCATTATTTAGCAAAGACAACCCTCAATTCACAAGCTTAGTTTTAATTTTATCCAAGATTCCTTGCCATGTTTTAGGGGAAGTTCACTTTAAGTAAATAGGGATTCCTAGATACTTAAATTCCTTCCAGTCTCTAATGAGATTAAACCCCAAAGTACCTTCAATCTTCTTGGATTTCTGTGCGGTAGTGTTCTAGGTGAAGATGGGCTTTTGGTATCATTGTTGCACCCCAAGAGTCTTTTAATAATTTACCCAAGGTATTTTTGAATCTCCTAGCTATTGAAACTGAAGCTTCCCCAAGCAGGATGGTGTCGTTAGAAAAATTCCCATGATTAATTCTCTTGCTCCCTAGATTGAATCTAATATAGAGAAACGGAGAGAGGGGGCATCCATGCCTCAACCCTTTAGATGCCTTGAAGAAACCTGCTACTCACCCATTGACCATAGGACTAATCTAGGGGAATGAGATGCAAAGGGCCACGCATTGGATAAAATTTGAAGAAATACCCATTTTCTACATTACCTTAAATAAAAATTCATGCCTTACCGTGTCAAAATAATTTTCCATATAAATCTTGATTACATCCCTTGATATCCTCTTTTCCAACTTGATTCCACTACTTCTAGTATCAGTATCATATTATCAATGATTTGTCTACAAGGGATGAAACCTCCTCGAATACCTGAAATTATATTGGGAAGAACTCTCTTGATTATGGAGGTCGACAACTTTAAGATAATATTATAAGAGACATTACAAAGAGAAATCGTGTGGAATCTTGAGAAGGAGGAAGGGTTATATTCTTTAGGGATTAAGGCCAATAAAGAGGAATTTATTCCTTCTCCTATACAAGGGAACTTAAGAGAATGCCCTATCATTCTACACAGATCCTTGTTTATTAGCTCCCTGAAGTGTTGATAAAAAGTAACAGAGAAACCATTTGGGCCCGAAGCTTTATCTGGGAGGAAAGAATCTAAAAAATTCTTAATCTCATCAGAGGTGGGATGAATAATGACATAAGAATTAATTTCTTGAAAGATTAGGGTGGGAACATGTTCCAACATGTAATTCTCACACTCTTGGTCCCTCTGCATATCATCCTGGTACAGTGTTTGGAAGTGTTGTACTATAGCTTATTTAATGCCTTCAAACTCTGAGACAGTTTACAGTCCCTCATATTGGATATGTGAGATGCTATTTTTGATTTCTAATTATCGAGCTTGCTTATGGAAAAATTTGGTTTTCTGATCACCAGCTCAAAGCTTTCTATTTTGTTTTTAATGAGCCATGTTTTAATGTCCTTATTCAATCATTTGATCTTAGTTTCCCAAATGCAGACCGAGATTTTGTCCACCCCATGGGACCAAGATTGTTTCACCATATCATCAAAACCCTTGCAGTCTAACCATAAAGGAGAGAAACAAAAGGGGATGGGGTCAAGGTTCCAAGAGGGGGAAAGGAGGAGACATATAGGCTGATAATCAAAGTCGTTCCAAGGGAGGATAAAGGATTGAAGGTTCAAATTCACCAAGAGGAGGAGGTCAGAAGCAAGGAAACACTCCAATAGAGCAACAATATGGCTAGGACTAGATCATTTATTATTCGAGGTATAGAGGAAACAAGAAGGCTTAATATCAAACAAGCCAAGAGAGAGCATAAAATCTTCCATGCCTTCTTGGGAGGCATCTCAAATCATTGATCCCCCTCTTTTTCATTTTGGAGTAATGGTTGTGTTGAAGTCCCCTCCCAAGATGTAATTTCCTCCATATTCAGTTTTTCGTAGATCCATTAAGGACTTCCAACATTCCTATTTTTTCCAGAAATTAATGGGAATATATACATTGGCAATAATACATACTTGGTGGATTTATAAAATGTTGAAGGTAGTTGCAATCCAATGAGTGGTTTGAAGAGATCTTACCAATTGCAGATACTTAAAGTTCCACATAGTGCAGAGTCCTTCTGAGGCTCCTCACAAGCTATCAACTACCATGTTGCTTACGTTCCAAATTTTTCTATGTTTATTAGAGAGTTCAATCTCTCCTAGCTTAGTCTCATGGAATAAGGGGATTGTGTGTTTTTCCTTCCATAGTCCTCTTTTTTGATCCAAGTCCCCTACAGTTCGAGGATATGATATTCTCTGTATTCTTAGAAGAAGACGTCCCCTTCCTTAGACCTGCTAGATTTCCTTTATTTCCTCCTTTATTCTCATGATACACTATTTGTCTAAGAATAGTGTGTTGAAACTTTAGTTCTTTATCCTTTCTAGTTTGCTCCAGTCTGATCTCTTTATTTGATTTGTGGCCCAAATGAAAAACTTTCCTAGCCATCTCTTTGGCTCTAATTTTCTATGACTTCTCATATGCTGAACTTGCATTTATAGTTGGGCCTGTCATTTCTTTGGAGGACAAGAAGTCCTCTTCTTCCATTTCCCTAAACTAACCCTCACTTCTTTATCCACCTAAGATATTATCACACTAATATTGGCATTGCATTTACTGCTGATATGACTCACACAAAGATTGAAGTTGAAGAGTATTCGATATACGTGTTTTATAAAGTAAATTCCATTTTCTATAAAAAAATCATTGTGCATACACCTAAACTAACCCTCACTTCTTATCCACCTAAGATATTATCACACTAATATTGCCATTGCATTTACCGTTGATATGACTTGCACAAATATTGAAGTTGAAGAGTATTCCATAGACGTGTTTTACAGAGTTAATTCCATTTTCTATAAAAATAATTGTGCATACACCTAAACTAACCCTTAATTATTTATCCACCTAAGATATTATCACATTAATATTGCCATTGCATTTACCGCTGATATGACTCACACAAAGATTGAAGTTAAAGAGTATTCCATAGACGTGTTTTACAAAGTAAATTCCATTTTCTATAAAAACCATTGTGCATACACCTAAACAAACCCTGACTTCTTTATCCACCCAAGATATTATCACACTAATATTTCCATTGCATTTATCGCTGATATGACTCACACAAAGATTGAAGTTGAAGAGTATTCCATAGACATGTTTTACAAAGAAAATTCTATTTTCTATAAAAATCACTGTGCATACACTTGAACTAACCCTCACTTCTTTACCCACCTAAGACATGATCACACTAATATTTCCATTGCATTTACCGTTGATATGACTCCTGAAAGATTGAAGTTGAAGAGTATTCCATAGACGTGTTTTACAAAATAAATTCCATTTTCGATAAAAATCATTGTGCTTACACCTAAACTAACCCTCTCTTCTTCATCCACCTAAGATATTATCACACTAATATTGCCATTGCATTTACCGCTGATATGATTTGCACAAAGATTGAAGTTTAAGAGTATTCCATAGAGATGTTTTACAAATTAAATTCCATTTTCTATAAAAATCATGTGCATACATCTAAACTAACCCTCACTTCTTTATCCACCTAAGATATTATCACATTAATATTTCCATTGCATTTACCACTGATATGACTCGCACAAATATTGAAGTTGAAGAGTATTATATAGACGTGTTTTACAAAGTAAATTCCATTTTATATAAAAAGCCTTGTGCATACACTTAAACTAACCCTCACTTTTTATCCACCTAAGATATTATCACACTAATATTTCCATTTCATTTACCATTGATATCACTCACACCACAAAGATTGAAGTTGAAGAGTATTCCATAGACATGTTTTACAAAGTAAATTTCATTTTCTATAAAAATCATTGTGCATATACCTAAATTAACCCTCACTTCTTTATCCACCTAAAATATTATCACACTAATATTTCCATTGCATTACCGTTGATATGACTCACACAAAGATTGAAGTTGAAGAGTATTCCATAGACGTGGTTTACAAAGTAAATTGCATTTTCTATAAAAATCATTGTGCATACACCTAAACTAACCCTCACTTTTTTATCCACCTAAGATGTTATCACACTAATCTTGCCATTGTATTTAACACTGATATGACCTGCACAAATATTAAAGTTGAAGAGTATTTAGATGGTCGCACTAAATAGTATTATATTTTAGCCTAGTTTAATTAATAGGTTAAATGTTTTTTTAGTGTTGTGGTTTTTTTTTAATTGTATTTATTGAAATGTTTAAAAATATTAAATGTAAATTGTTCAATATAAAGTTTTAATGTTTTAAAAGTGTTTTAGGATGTTGAATCTATTTATGCGTTAAAAAATCCATTTTAAACAACAAGAAATCACAATTTTACTGTAAACATTATTACCAAATTTCGAAAAAAAAAACCCATTTGATATAATGATTAGACAACACTTTTTCCGTTTGTTTTCTAAACATACTCACCATCAAACAAATGTTTTGACAATCCAATTAATTTTTCTTTATACCAATGGTCTTTCATTTTCTTTTAATCAATTTATACTTATTTATAAATTGTTTAATATATACTTATTTGAAAGATTAATTTTTTTTAATTTTAATTTTTATCAAATTAATAATTTTTTTATCTTCATGCAAGTTCCTATCATTGTCCCACCCAAAAGGTTGGAGTTCTTAAGAACATAACTACTCATGCTTTAAGGGTTTCAGATGATAGTCACTTGGATAAGGATAAATCCCATCTCCTTAAGGTGTTTGAAAATAATGGCCATAATAAGCACCAAGATCTCAAGGATATCTTAAAGGCAAGCAAACATTCGACAATTAGGAAAGAACTCAATGACTGGGCTACTAGTGTTCAGTTTCCCTTTATCTAAGGGATCACAAAAAAGATTGTTCAGATTCTTAAGAATCACAAGGTCTTTTCCACCTTTCGACCCCTTAACACCATTTGAAGCTCCCTAAGATCCATGACAGACCCAATGTATACTAAGAGTATGAATGTTGTTTATGTGGTCCCATGTTCCTCTGAGATCCCCTACATTGGAAAGATAGGTCGCTCCATAAATCAAAGGATTCAAGAGCATGCAGTCGACATCAAACACTTTAGGACTCACTCCTTAGCTTTGGACAAACATGTTGAGTAGAAAAAACACCATATTTGTATAGAAGAGTCCCAAGTCATTGCCAAGATCGATCATCTCCAACATTGAAAATTTAGGGAAGCCATCGAAATTGAGAGAAAATCTAATATGTAGAATAAAGATTATGGTTGGAAAATGAGTAGTTATTGGATCTTGCTTTGTAGTCCTAATTCATTTTTTTCCCTTCTTTCCTTCCTTTGATTGGATTTCTTTCTTCATTTGGGTTTCTTTTAAGTTTATTCCTCTTTTTATAATGTTTCCTTTTCTTAATTAATTGTGATAACATTATTCTTTCTATATAAAAATGATATAATTGGTACTTCAACAATTTTTTTTTTAATTTTCATAATTTTATATTATTCTTTTTATTTTTTATTTCTATATTTATAATTTCTTATTTATATTTCAAAGATTTTGTATCTTCATTTTCTTTTTAAGTTTAGTATTCATTTGATTTAAATTTAACTATTTTGTTTTCTCTTTTTGTTGCTCATATAGATGTTGTTTGTCTGGACTTAAGAGTGGCTTACATCCTTACACCTCTCTCGCCCCATCAAATTTGAACCTATGACCCGATGAAGACTAAACCCCACACAAACCAATTGATGTACACCTCATGGGTATAAAAATTTATTATTAATTTATTTTATAATTTATTTATTTTAATATATATTTATATTTATAAGTTTATAGAATAGTCCCTTTAACTTTTATTTTAATAAGAATAAAACTAACTATCATTTAATAATTAATTGAATTAACTTAATTAATTAAATAAAGGTCATGCCCCTATTCCAGTCCAACTAACCGTTTCCTGGTCAAATATAGCCGTTACCTGGTCATGAAATATAGCTGTTGGATGTTCTGCTCTGACTATTTAATATGCAAAGCTAGATTTGATTCTTCAACTTGTCCTGGCAATTAACCACACTGGTTGGTTCAAAACGCATTAACAAATGCTCTATCATGTGATTTACGCCGAAATACTTGTCTCATAATATTTAGATTGATTTGATTTTATGACATGATTTTTTAATTGTATTTATAATTTAGTCAAATATACATTAATTGTATTTGATTATTTATATTTACTATTCTTTATTTTTATTGGAAATTCAATTCATTTATATTTAACTTATTATTTCCATTTTAACTAGTTAATTTTGAAGAACATTATTAATTACTTTATTTTCTTATAGTGACATTTTGAGTATTTGATTTTTTTTGTATCAGTACTCTATTTAATTCTTGGCTTAAATCAGTGTCTTTTTGAGTGTTGTATTTTTTTGTATCAATACTCTATTTAATTCTTGGCTTAAATTAGTCTCTCCATCTTATTCTTGATGATGAACCACAGTTGGTGGTTAGGTGAGAGAGCTCTCTCTAAATACTATGAATCACAAAAGCTTGCACTAAAAATTAATGTTTTTATTATTTTTAACTAATAAAAATATTTGAAATATAATATTTTAAAAATTTGAAATGTATTTTAAAATTTTCAGAGATTTTAATTAATATAAATATATTTGAAAGTTCAGCTTATGCCCTAATACTATTTAGGTTTGGCTAAGAGTTTGTCTTTTTTAGATTTAAGGAAATAGGTTAATAGTCCCCTTAAAGACCACTAGTCGATAATTACAATAATGTGGTTTTTCTTAAATAATAATAATGAGTCAACCTACATTAACGAATAACAATAAGTAATAATTAAATTATAAAAGATTTTCCCACTATTAACATATATATAAACTATTTAAAAACTTTAACACAATTTTTATATATAAACAATTAATTAAAATTAGAAATAAAAATATTTGACTTAAAAGTAATTAAGCTTTTTCCCTTACCTAATAATTCCAATTTTTTTTAACTAATATTCAATAATAATCTATTAATTTAGTTATATTAAATCAATATTATTATAAAACACCCCCTTTACGTGGCTTACCTGTATAAATATATTATAACCTAGTATTGATAATATGAATAGGAATTAAGATTTCTAGACTCATTTACCTAGCTTGAGTATATCTTATCCCTATTGGATATTAAATGAATAAATAAATTAAAAAGAATTAAATAAATTAATTTAATAACTAAATAGAAATATATAAATAAAATAAAATAGAATAAAATACAAATATATAATATATTAAAATATATAAATTATTAAATTAATTATTAAGAAGAAAATTATTTACTATGATTATAATATTATATTATTTATTATTACTATTAGTTATTAACTTTTGACTTATTAACCCATGATTAACATTATAATAATATTTTAATATAATATTACAAATCTAGCCATTTTTATAAAGTTGTTGATGGTCACACCTAGCCATTTGGAAGATCTGCTTTCCCTATTTAATATATAGCCATGATCTGACTCTTCAACTTGTCCTGACGATGAACCACACTGGTTGGTTCAAAACGCGTCGACAAATGTTTTCTACATGTGATTTACGCCGAAACCCTTCTTAAAACTGTTATGGATCACAGAAGCCTCAATTCAACAATATGGAAGATATATTAATTTAAAATTTCAAGAAAGAGGTGTCTAAAAATGTCTCAATATTTTTCGAAATGCCTCGTAATTGGCATGCGTGGGACTTGGACTTCCGTTGGACTTGCGTCGTGCGAAAATGAATGGTCATGTGTATTATGTTTTGAAAATTATTTAATGGAGTCGTCTAACGAGGCGGAGGAATTGCTTGGATGGTCAAAAGTGGCTAGAATTTGGACAATTTCAAAAAATCTTGTAGACACACTATTTGAATAGTATTTTTGATGGTGGAAATAGATTCAGCACCATCAAAAACGTCTAAGACACCTAAAAATTTTAAGTTTAATAATTATAACTTGGATTTACAAAAATCGTTGCCAGATTTTCTCTAAATATGACCGGAATTTCCTAAAAATTTGAAGTTTAACAATTATAACTTGGATTTACAAAAATCCTTGACAGATTTTCTCTAAATATGACCGGAATTTCCATAACTTTCTGGGCAATTCCTCCTAGTAGTTAGACTATGGTAAAGAGAATTTAAAATTTCGAGAAAAAGGATGTTTAAAAATGTCTCGCACATGTATATTATGTTTGAAAATTATTACAATATAGAAGATATGATATTTTTAAAATTTGGAGAAAGAGGTGTTTAAAAATGTCTCAATATTTGAAAACCAAATGCCTTGTAATCGGCCCAGATAAAACCAAAAACTAAATGCCGCAGAATCTTGAGTTACGGGTTGCGTTGGACCTGCGCCCTCAGAAACTAAAGGGACACGTGTATTTTTATTATAAATAGTTTAAAATTTTAATTATTTTTTAATAATTAATTTCTGTATTGTTTTTATTTTAAAAATTAGATAATTATAATAAAAAAATATTTATTTGGATAGTTGTATAAATTAAATAATTGGTAAATGTCAGTGCGTAGTGATTCATTATCAATATGAAAAATACTTATTTTATAATATATTTTGTGATGTTCAAATTTAAAAAGTCATAAAAATTAACTAAATTATATTATTATTATTCATAAAAATAATAGTTAAACATGTATACATTTAAAAAAACATGTGATAATATTTATAACCATAGAGATTTATTCTCACTTTATCATGGAGATTTTTAATTTGTAAATAGGTTTAGTTATAATTTATCAATAACACATGCCTAAAAACCATGTAACTATTCTTCCATGAGAGTTTCTCACATAATATTTTTTTTTTAATTTCAATTAAATTAAAAGGGGTAGAAAGCGTAATTAATTTCGAAATAAATCTCAACCTTTGATTTGTGAATACTACTAAAAATATTCTAGAATATTTCATGGAGATTAAATTCTTCTCATCTACCTAATAATTATTGATAATTAAAGTAAAATTTTGGAAGTCTTATTCCAAAATAAACACACCTATCAACATAATTAATAATTAAAGTTTATAATGTTTTAGAAAAAGATGGACAAGCATAACAACGTCTATTGCCATAGCAAAAAATGCTATTATGTCGGTTGAATAATATTTATTAACATTTGCTCCTCAAAATGGAAAAGACATGTTATTATATTGTAAATTGGTTTGAATATATTTGTGTTATAAATGTGGTTATACTCTAAATGCATGTGAAAATGTAGATTCTATGAATAAAAGACATAAAACTAGTTTTTGTGAGTAAGATTTCTCCATGTGTTGGTGATTCCTGTTATAACTCTACTTAGACTTTGAAAGCTAAGGAATAAGAACTAGAGGAATAAACTAATAATTCTAACCCAAAAATTTCCAAATATACATATCCAAAAATAGAGAAAGTGATAACAATATCCATATGCATTTCATAATGCGTCACATACACATCACATTTTGTAGGGAAAAACTTGTTTTCCCCAACCCGTTACAAGATGGATTTAAAATTGAACTTACCATCCATATTGTGGTATTTAAAGAATGAAATAAGAAGTAGAGACCACATGATGATCATTCAAGCACTCAGAGAAAGAAAAATTGACACACATGTACATTTGATGATACAACCCAATGGGATGTCCTAAAAAATTCCTTGAGTGGACTCCACCAACTATATAGCTTATTTGATGTAGTAATTTGAAACCAATACCTTTTGGATGCATCTAAAGTTCAATGAGTTATTTTTCATTTCTTAGTAACAATGTTGGAAAATAAGTGGAATGAGTTAAACATTACATATCCTTTTTGGAAGACTCATTCAAGGGATTCTAGTTAATGAGACTTGTATTTTCTTCTAAATTTTGAATATCACCTATTAATTCATCTGCCCTATCACATAATTCACTTACTTTGTTGATGACATGATTTGATGTTGATTCCCTAGTGACCATGTACTTTGTACAATTTGTGTTAATGCCCACATTCATCTAGGAACCTGAGTTTTGACAATGAGGTAGAAATGAGGAAGCCACAAAAGGAAAACCAAGTTGAGGGAGCATGCAAGAGGGCTATAACCTCCATAATTTTCTCTCATTTGCATAGGTATGACGTATTAAGAATGTTCACACACATGATTGAGTGTGTACACAAGATAAAATCAATAGAAAATAATGATTGCGATAGAATATTCAAAGGGGATACACTACAAGTGCACAAATATTCTTATTCCTATGGTCACAAAGGGGTTGTTTTATGTATTGCACCTTGGCTAAAGTATGGTCATGTGGTTGCTTAATTTATACTATTAGACTATAGGAATTTACAGGGTAAGTTCCTCAGATAGAACACCGAAGGACACCGCTCACAAACAGATCACAGATCAATACACCAGTATTCTTGACGTGGTTAAAACCCTCAAAGAGGGAAACAATCCATGACCTGAGCCAACACAGCCACTTCAGGCAATTTATTAATAAAAGAATGAAAATTTACATAAGCTTCTCTCATGAACGGTTACCCTACAAATGACCCTCCATGCTCTTTAAATAGAGATCATGGACCAATCGAGTGTTAAGCCATGGATCAAGTGTTGGTAATATCGAGGAGAGAATGAACCGTTGGATGTTAGGCCCCTATACTACTAGTGTAACCCCTTATTGTTATTAGTACAACCCCCTTATTATATTGTTGTACCCATGTAGTCCCCATATTGTTATTATTGTGCCCTTACATTATTATTGTTATGTTGGCTCTGAATATATTATGACCCTTTAGACTCCTATATATAGAAAGGAGGTCTTGTCATTTGTATCATCCAAGAATTGCTCATTGGTGTAATGTAAAGTAGGTTTCCCCCTCGAAGAGGCTGAATTATAAGGCATTGATCTATCTTTTCTATCTTTCTGTGAGTTGGTTTCATAACATTTGGTATCAGAGCTTTGGATTCTAGGGTTTCGCTGCTCTAAACAGGTCATCGTGACATTTTTGCTATAACTTTTTCTTGCAATGTTTCAGAAGCTACAAAAAGAACCCATTTGAGATGAAATCATTCTGAACTTTGGGTTCGAATTTCAGAACTTGTCTCGCTACATTTGCAAAGATATGATCTGAGGAAGTTATGGTTTTTGCAGACTCTCGAATTACATTCTAAACAGGTGACCTGGGGAAAATCGTCATAACTGTCTCTTTGAG
Source organism: Pinus tabuliformis (assembly GCA_031772625.1). NCBI lineage: Eukaryota > Viridiplantae > Streptophyta > Pinopsida > Pinales > Pinaceae > Pinus > Pinus tabuliformis. The sequence goes on from CM062812.1 coordinate 702,699,997, forward strand.
CATTAGATTGAAATTCTGTAATAAGTTATCGAGAGAGGACGGACTGTAGTTTCCTGTGTATAGTTTTCAGATCCGAAGGTCAAAACAGTGACACATGGCACTTCATACAAGTTCGCTCTTCTGAAAAAGTATATAATCAGGTCATCTTGGGAGATTGTGCATAAATATTTCTTGGAGAATCCAATTTCGATCAGACTGGTGGCATTAGAAAGAGGACGCAGAGAGCTACTACAGGTCGTGATTTCAGAACTGGAAGATCTGAAATTACAGAGTTACAATCGTTTCAAGATCGAGCTCCTAAAATCAAGAAAAGGCGATATGAGGAAGTTTGATGGCAAGGATCTGGTAAATTGGATACTACAGATGGAGCAATATTTTGATCTACATGAGGTGCAACTATTAAAAAAGGTACGTATTGCATCTTCATATTTAGAAATGGATCTATTTTTATGTTTTAAGGGGCCTTTTCTCATAAACCACTTGTTACATGGTCAATTTTCACAGAGGAAATGATAGCACATTATGAGGATACAAAGAGAAACACCTTCTTTAGCCAATTGATAAATCTCAAACAAAAGTGTTCAATGGCAGAGCACATTGAGAACTTTCAAAAATTGAATATAGGGGTAAATGATATTCCAGATAAGCAAAGGATTGATGTCTTCATAGGTACTTTAAAGGATAACATTCAACATGAGGTTCGTCTTTGGGAACCTGATTCATTGGAGAAGGCATTCAAGTGGGCAAGAAAAATTGAAAGTGAAATTATGGAAACAAGGAATCCCACCACTCACGACTATAATTATGGAAGTGTTTTTTTTCCTAGCCTTCCACAACCTACAAGGTTTACACCACAACAACTGGAAGAAAAAATAGAAAAAGGGCTTTGTTACAATTGTGATAGCAAATGCACTAAAGGTCATAAGTGTGCTGAGAAGAAATTATTTTACATAGATTATGAAGAGGAGGAAGAAAAGGGTCAAGAAACATCAAAAGAAGAGGATATACACCAGGAACCAACCCCAGAAAAAAGAATAAATGAATCCAACCATATATTGTAAAGCATTAGCAAGAATTACCACTCCTCAAACTCTCAAGATAGAACAACATATCAAGAAGAAAAAGGTTCAAGAAGTGAAAGATCACATCGAGAAAGAAGAAATGAATCCAACCATATCTTGTAATGCATTGGCTGGAATTACCACTCCTAAAAATATCAATATTGAAGGACATATCAAGAAGAAAAATGTTCAAGAAGTGAAAGATCACATCAAGCATCAAGAAATGAATCCTACCATATCTTGTAAAGCATTGGAAGAAATTACCACTCCTCAAACTCTCAAGATAGAAGGACATATCAAGAAGAAAAAGGTTCAAGTAGTGAAAGATCGCATCGAGCATCAACAACAAGTTCTCCAACTTTTAAAGGATAATGCTGTTACACTAAAATTTGTCACCATGACTATTTGCAGTCAGTATGGCTCCATCAATAACCATACTGTCCTCCTTGGCAAGTCTTATACCTCTGCTCCTCATGTCAAACTCCAAAAAAGAGAGAAAGCCTTTAAAAATCAATACAACTCTGGTTCCGCACTTTCTCTTACTCTTACCTGCGTGTACGCACCTCAAGTACATAATACCTGCGTACTTGTACGCTCTGTCTGTAAAGGGGTGGGTGCGTACTCCTGTAAAGGTCAAAAGGCGCAAGTTTTACTTCAAAAAACTTACTTGTGGTCTATTCTAGATCATTCTAGAAGATGGTTTGACGTGGATTGAGCGCATCCAGATGGTTCATGCATCCCAATGAAAGAGGAACTTATCCCATGAAGAGGGGAGCTATCCCTTTGAAAGAGGGGCTTATCCCATTGATGGTGGACCTATTTAACTTCCTCCAAAGCATTATAAATACAGGCATTGGGCTAGAGGGAGGGGAGGTTGAAAGCTGAACATTCCTAAGGGTAGATGCTGCTGAAATTAGGACTCCCTTTTAGAGCTTGAGAGGAGAGATTCCAATCCTTTCTTAGCTTCATTTGGAAGTGGGTGAGCTAATCAAAGTAAAGGAGAACTCTTGTTGGACCCTTGGAGGGACTTGCACAACACCAAGGCACTGGTTGTAATGGTTTCTTTTGTTTCCAATTAATCTAATTAAGTTCATTTTTCTCAACAAGTTGTTATATATAATTTGTTTCATAAACTCCTTGGTATTTATGATGAATATGTTTTATTATATGAGTTATTCAGGTGCTATGTAATCGTTTGCTTGTTAGTGAATGTAGGCTTCAAGGAGAAGGAGCTCGTTTGGATCGAAGAGGCTTGGCTACTACAAACAAGCGTTGGACCAAAGGTAAGCCTTAAACACCTGGTTTCTTTTATTTTAATGCATATTTAGGGAAAGATAGTGCTTGATTGTTTTGTTTGTCACTAGAAAAGCCTTGTTTTCTAGGGAGGTCGGTTTTGTCCGCAAAATTGACTCTTTCTGCATGACAAAATGATGACTCCGCTGGGGAATCCATGGATTTGATTGATTTCTCTTTTGATTGATACTTTGATTTGAGAAACGTTGATTTGTTTCTGTTTTTGACTTGATGATTGTGGGATTGGGTGAATTTAGTTAATTTTGAGTTAGTTTTCATTTTTCATAGTTTTGGGAGAGGTACGCACCCTCTGAGTTAAGCACAGTGCGTACCTGTACGCATTTTTGTGCACAGAGCGTGGACGCACCTGTGTAAACAGGTTGCTTGTGTACCCTGTCAAAAATTTGAAAATTTTTAAATTTTTCCTCTTTTTTATCAGTTTAGAATTTGTTTATAGGTTTTAGCCATTGCCCAGACCTGCTTGTTCCTTGTCAAAAACTTTCCTTGGTTAATTTCATTGGCATTCCTGCTTTAAGCTTTTATCAATTGGGTGTTTTGAGTCTCTTTTTTGAGAAATTCTTAATTTGATTTCCTTTGGTCATTACTTGGAGGTTTGTCTCAGTATTTTCACAATTTTTCATCTTTTTGCCTTAATCTTTCATCTTTTTGCCTTTATGAGTGTTAATCGCCTTTGAGTGTTTTTATTTTTGATCTTTGGAACTCTCACCCAATTTTCTCGAATTGCACTTGATTGGTTCTTAGATTACATTAGAATCATCTTGTGTTTGAGAATTCTCTTGCATAGATCACATTTGCATAATTAGAATTCTCATTTTCAGAATATGAATGAAAAATGTGCATAGATTACATTTGCATACTATTCATGTGAACTGTGCATAGATTACAATTGCATAGTTTACATTCTGAAAAATCAATCATAGATTTAGATCAGTTTCTTTGATTTGAATTTACATATTTTTATGCTTGTCTTTAACATATAAAAATAAAAATAAAAAAATGTTTTGAAATTGATTTGCATTAGTTTTTCTTGATGAAATTAGTGCATTAGAGAATTTGTTATATTTTCTCTTAGTAATCAATTTTTGCATTGTTGGAAGTAAATGGAAACTCTCTCCTTACTTTAGTTAGCATTCATCGAATTGAAAAGATTACATTATCATATTCGATTGCATTCAGTTTTGGGTCGGGTCATAACACCATTGGTTTCGTATCCATTTACCCCTTTGAGTAATAACAGCCTTAATAACACAGCGCTTAATTAAAATTCATCTAGTAATATTTTTATTTTCTAGGGCTCTGATACACCAACATAACTTAGGCTAGTGTCTTGGAATAGGTTTTAGTTAACTCTCCAAGACAGTAAAAACAAACAAGTAGCTGTATCTCGTGGTAGGAAGAAATCCAATTGTTGCATTTATGCTCTGGGAAAGCTCCTCTTAAAGGAGAAGCACGAGATCGTGTCCAAACCAGTGTGGGAATCAATCCTTCCTCATTGGGAACGACGCCAGATATTCACGTATTAAAAACGGTAAACCTCGGATTAACCTTTGTCGAGGAGCCTGGGGTCACTTGTTGGTAAACCTTGGATTATGTCAAGGAGCCTTCAAGGGGATTGAGCTTGCTACTCTGCCCTTGCGTGCGTATCAGATCGTAGACTGTTCCCCAAGGTGTATTTGTCTCAGTTGGTAGCCTTAGTGACCATATTCTTTAGGTTTCTTCCTAAGGTGACAGTGGTGGGAAGATCCCACTGTACCTGGAGCAGACGTCGGCTAGACTCACTTGGATTTTCTGGGGGGTTCACTTCACTCGAGACGGTTAAAGTGGAGGAACTTGGTCCAGTCTATTCATTAAGCAGGTTGCCGAGGTAACTGTTCCAACCGCAATTTCTTTACTGAATTCTGCGATGTTGGATTTCATCACCAACTAGTGTTTTCGGTACGAAAAGTTACTGTTTGTGTGTGGTTTGACTCCTAGATTTGATAGTGCGTGTTAATTTGTTTGTTTTTACTTTCAGAGACCATAGGTGTGAATTGTGAATTTTAATTGTTAGGTGTGAATTGTGAATTGTTAATTTTAGTTTTAAATTGTTAATAAAATTCATTGAAGTTGAATATAATGGCAACTGTTTCGGAATTTACCAACCTAGGAACCCCTCTTAACGAGGATCCTAGTACTTTTCCTTTCTTTGGAAATGTTGGTCCTCCTTATATGGCTACTTTGTCATTACCTGGATTTACAATAGGATTACCGATATGGTTATTTTCAACTTCATTGGCCCAAAATACTCCAATTGTTCCACCTCAACCGAATGCTTCACCTCAAAAGAGTTCACCATCTCAACATCACCAACCTTCTGTTGACCCTTTACCTTCTTCGCCTAATTTTTCTTCCTCCATTTCTTCCTCTTCGCTTGGTAAAAGCCTCGATGCTAGTAACCAGGTGGCTAAGAAGAAGAAGAAAGGGAAGAAGAAGAAGAAGAAGAAGAAGCAAGATAAGAAAGAAGTCAACCAACCAACCATGACTGTAAGTGTTAGTTGTGTTGAGGAAAACTCCGACATGCATCGTAAACCCAAATACCCTTGCAGGCTTTGTAAGGGTGACCACTTCCTTATCAATTGTCCTGGTCTTCCAAAGGTCTTGGAAGTATGGTCAGAAAAATCACATCAACTTTCCATTGATCCATCAACTAGTGATAGTCAAGTTCCTGGGAAAAAGGGTAAAGTTAGGTTTCCTTGTAAGTTATGCAAAGGGAGTCATCAAACTCACATTTTCCCTCACATGGATGAAGCCTAGAAACTGTTGGAAAAACTTACTGTTCCACAGCAAGAATTTCCAACTGGTTACCGTAAACTTTCTCCAAACCTACCGTCAACTGATGAAGTGATTGATCTAATTTCAAGTACAGTTGATCACACTCTTCCATTGGAGAGTGAAACTAAGGTCACTCAGGTTGATGATCCATTAGTTGATCAAGTGGTCGATTCAATTTCACATTCGATTGATACCACTTTCCCTTTAGAGAGTGAATTTCATACCGCTCATGTTCTTCTTGTTACATCAAATTCTTCTATGCCGGGGGGCATTTCACCTGTTTCTACAGAACCCCCTCCAAGTACTGAGGTCTTTTCCTTTGATTGGAATAGACTGACAGAACCTTGTCTTCCTTCCTCCATCCCTTTCGAAATCATTGTCAAGGCTGGTGGTAGGGGCATGCATCGCACACAGGTAGATGAAGGTGCTTCTGTTAGTATATTATCCTCAACTGCTTGGAAAGCTTTGGGTTCCCCTCAACTTGCGCCTATTACGCAGAATCTGAAAGCTTTTAATAGAACCATTAGTGAACCTTTAGGGATCCTTCCTAAGTTTTCTATTACCTTGGAAGGTAAAACTGTTTGTATTGATCTTATGGTAGTTCGAGGTCCCTTGGATTTCAATTTACTCCTTGGGCGAGACTATGTTTATGAAATGAAAGTTGTCGTATCGACACTCTTTCGCGTGATGTCTTTCCCTCACAATGGAAATATGGTGACTGTAGACCAGCTTTCGTTCCCTAGTCATGTTTCAACTACCAATAATAGGACACCCCTAAATGTTCCTGATTCTAAAGTGGTATCTACCCCGCCACGGGTTAATTATGTGGCAACTGGTCCCATGTTTTTAGTTACCGATGTAAGTGAGCCTCTCACTGTTTGCTCATCTTCCTTTGATTTAGATCTGGTAATTGACATGGAAAACTCTATGGGATTACTTGAACGCGATGTTCTTATCCCTTTTGAGTCCCTTGACATGTGTTCCTTCCAGAGAACTATTCTTCCTTCTGATGAATATCTCTTGGAAGCCATGATCAAGGTGTGTCCATTGACATGTCTTTCTTCCAGTTAGAAGCCATGATCAGTGTTGCGAGGATAGTTTTTTCCTGTATCAACCTCGTTAAAAAATGAAATAGGCTGTCGCGAGGATAGTTCCTTTTCCTGTGCCAACCTCGTTAAAAAATGAAACAGGTGTCCACGAGGATAGTTTTTTCCTGTATCAACCTCGTTAAAAATGAAATAGGCTTTCGAGGAAAGTTCCTTTTACTGTGTCAACCTCGTTAAAAAATGAATCAGTTGTTTGAGGAAAGTTCCTGTTACTGAGTCAACCTCGTTAAAAAATGAATCAGGTTCGAGGATAGTTCCTTGTCTTGTGTCAAACTCGTTAAAAAATGAATCAAGGATTTTAGAGTATAGTTCCTTGTTAGGTAGATTGTAGAGAGTTGATCCGGATTTAAACAGGAACGCAGTAAAACACAGAGATAACCATAAACATAGATATGCAGCGGAAATAATACTTTACTTCATTAATGTAGAATACTGAAATATGCTTACAAACAGTAATGGAAATAACCCAGCTAGGGCGATGGTAGCTTATCTCTGAGAAGAGATGTGGTGGCTACATGCCTCTGAACTGTCTTACAATGAGGCTCGAAGGTCTATTTATTGTTGAGAAACAGTGGAAAAACCCTTAACATTCCAAAACCTAACCCTAGAAGATGAAACGCCAAACTATGGGCCCCGTTTGGGGTAAATTGGTACATCAACTTCCCGGGGTCGTAACTTTGGCATACGATCTCCGTTTGACGCATACAATAGCTCGTTAGAAAGATCTATCCGGGCGCTACCATTGTTGGAATGGGCAACATCGGTCCATTCCATGGACCCATGTTTCCCCCAGATTCCCCAAAAAACGTCATTTAGGGCCTCAAAACGGCTCTGGAAGTTCAGGACCCGAAAAACTGCTAAAAATAGTAAGTTGTGCTACAATTAAGGAAACTGAAAATGCTGAGAAGAACAATGGTGGGGGTCCAGGTGGGCTTGGCAGGTGGCCACCAAGATCCACCTGGATCATTCCTCCCCCCTTAGGAAGCAATGGTCCCCATTGCGTTGAGTTCCTCCATGAGATGAGGAAACTTTTGCTGAACTTGGTCCCTGGTGAGCCACTTGCCCTGGTGAAGGAATTGGCCTGCTTTGACAACTCGATATAGTTGGATGTTCTGTTGGCGAGTGTTCTTGATCTGTGTGTCCATGATCCAATCAGTTGCAGCCTGTTCCATGCAATCTGGGTTTAATTCTGTGGGTGTGAGCTGCTCTGCAATGTCGGATGTGTCTAGCAATGGTGGAAAGTATGGCCGAAGGTGATCCACATTGAACACTGGGTGTAGGCCAAGGAATGGGGGAATGCTGAGCTCAAATGAATTGTCCCCCACAGCCTTAGTAATGGTGTAAGGACCATATCAGAGTGGTCTCAGTTTCTGATAGGCTCCAGTAAGGCGTTCCTTTTGCAGATGCAACCAGACTTTGTCGCCCACCTGAAACTTGTGTGGCACCCGGTGTTGATCATGTCGCTGCTTGTACTTGGCATTTGATTTCTCCAGAATGTCATGGACCTGCTGGTGAATATGTTGGATGTGCTCAATGAAGCTGGTTGCCTTATCTGTTTCGGACTAGACATGAGCTGAAGCTGTGTGAGTAGCTGCAAGTGGCAGGGCCACATGAATGGGGCATAGTGGTTGGAATCCCAAGCCCACCTGAAAAGGGCTGTGGCCAGTCGAGCTGTGAAGAGCTCGGCTATAGCTGTGCTGAACATAGGGGAGGCTCTCATCCCATGTGCGTGGATGCTTTGAGTTGTACATGCGTAGAATGTGTACAAACATTCGATTGACAACCTCGGTCTGGCCATCAGTTTGAGGATGGAAGGCTGTGGACTTAGTGAGTTTGGTGTCCAGCATTGACTAGAGACTGGACCAAAATGTACTGAGGAACCGACTGTCCCGATCTGAGATGATAGACTGTGGGATCCCAAAGTGCACCCACACTCGTTCAAAGAAAAGTTTAGTAGTGGCTTCTGCTGTGATATTCTTCTTGCAGGCCGCCATAATGGCCATCTTCGAGAACCTATCGACGACCACAAAAACACAATCATTTCCATGCTTGGTGGAAGGAAGCCCTGACATGTAATCCATGGAGATGGATTCCCAAGGTCGACTAGGGGTAGGCAACAGGGTATAGAGGCCTTGCTTCTTGATGGTTGATTTGGCAATGGCACAGGCAGTACATGATCTGATGTACTTCCCGACATCCTGTCGAAGATTTGGCCAATAGAAATACTTTTGTAGTACTGCCACTGTTTTCTCAACCCCGAAATGTCCAGCAGCCCGACTGTAGTGTGCTTCCCAAATCATCTTGGCACGCTCGCTTGAAGGAACACAAAGATGACCCAGGTGGCATAACAGTGCACCTTGGAGGTGAAAATCTGGAACATGCTGACCCCCCAAGACTGTCTGGTATGTGTGGCCAAATTCTCGGTCACTTTTGTAGAGAAGTGGCCAATCAAAAGTCTCTTGCCCACAAGAGTTGAGCACAGTGGTTAACGCCATGATTGGTGGTCGACTGAGGCAATCTGCAACATGATTTGTGCTGCCCTTCTTATACTTGATGTTCAGATGGAACTGTTGTAGATATGTAGACCACTTCTGATGGCGATCATTCTACAATTTCCCTTGGGTCTGTATGAACTGCAGGGGTCGGTGGTCTATGTGGATGACTGTTTCCTTCCCCAAAATTTAATGCTTCCATTGCCGGCAGGCCTGCACAATGGAGTACATCTCCTTATCATAGGTTGGATACTTCCGGACTGTGTCTGAAAGTGTTTCACTGTGATATGCCACTGGATGCCCGTGTTGAGTAAGGATTGCCCCAATAGCATAGTCAGAGGCATCTGTCTCGACCTCAAATGGTTGTTGTAAATCTGGTAACGTGAGCACTGGTGTCGTGCAAAGGCGATCTTTCAATTCTATGAATGCCTTCTGTTGAGATTCAGACCAAAAGAACTTCACTTTCGCTCCTCCCTTGGTGACTTGACTCAAGGGCCAAGCGATATGAGAAAACCCCAACACGAACCTGCGATAGAAGTTGGCAAGGCCTAGAAAGCTGCGAAGCTCTGTCAGAGTGGTCGGGGCTGGCCAATCCCAAATGACTTGGATCTTGGCCGGATCCACATGCACCCCCTGTTCATCAATAATGTATCCCAGATACTGAACCTGGGTCATGCCAAAAGTGTATTTCTCTAGATTGGCACACAGCTTGTGTTGTCGCAGTGTTTGAAGAACCTGTCGGATGTGGTGGAGGTGCTCTTCCCAACTCTGGCTGAAGATCAGAATGTCATCCAAGTATACCACTACAAATGAGTTTGTGAATGGCCGCAAGATGTCATCCATTAGCCTCATGAAGGTTGCAGGAGCATTCGTCAATCCGAAAGGCATGACCAACCATTCGAAGAGGCCCTCCTTGGCTTTGAAGGCAGTCTTCCACACATCAGAGGGTTCGATTGGTACCTGGTGATATCCTGACTTCAGATCGATCTTGCTGAAGTACTTTGCCCCCTTTAGTTGGTCCAAGAGGTCATCAATCCATGGGATCGGGTACCTATTACGAACAGTGATCTTGTTCAACGCCCGATAGTCAATACAGAGTCTCCAAGTCCCATCCTTCTTCTGTACCAACACGATCGGGCTCCCACAAGGCGATGAGCTCGGACGGATGTGACCTTTCTGCAGCAACTCCTGAATCTGCCTCTTGATTTCATCGTTCTCTAGAACCGAACGCTGATAAATTGGTCCATTGGGTAGCGGCGCACCTGGGGTTAGATCGATGGAGTGCTTGACCTGGCAGTGCAGAGGAACCCCTGCAGGGGAGGTGAAGCCTCGTACTCCTTCACGACCTTATCCATCTGTAGTTGTCGTGCGGAGGGGTCCTATCTGGAGGTCGTGGCCACCAGCTTCTTCTTTCCTTGAGGGCGTATCATCAGGAAAACAAACTTCCCAGTCTTGGAAATGAGCTTACTACATTGTTTTGCAGTAATCAAGGAGATGGCGGTAGGCGGTGCTACCTCTGGTATCCTGTACAACTTATTCCCCAATGTAACAATAACAGCCCGGGGCCTTGATTCATACACAGCATGTCGCTTCCACAAGTATGGTTGTCCTAATAATACATCACAAACTTCAAGGGGAGCGATGTCACACAATACCTCATCCATGAAGGGCTTGATGTTGTACGGAAGGCGACATTGTTGGCTCACGTGAAGATCCCGTCCTTGGTGAAGCCACCCGATGGTGTATGGTTGTGGGTGTGTTGTGGTCGGTAAGCCCAACCGCTTCACGACCTCTGCCGAAATGAGGTTCTTTTGGCTCCCGCTATCGACAATGAACTGTAGCGGGGAGCCCTTTACCCACATCTGGGAGTGGAAGAGACGCTCCTCCTCCTCTGGATCTTCGGGTTCACTTTTCTGGATCTTGGTGGTAGCAACAGTGGCATTGGGATCCGCGTCAATGATCTGCTTCCATTTTTCATTCCCCTTGTCAAGTTCTGACTCAGAGTCGGAATAGGTATCTGATTCTGTACCCTTTAGCTCGACCACCAGTGACTGCTTGGCCCGACACTCACTGGTGTTGTGAGTGGAGCTCTTATGGAACTCACACCATTTTCCCGTGTCCTTTTTCGTCTTCGCGGTGCTGTTCTTTGTCTGCAGCTTTGGCGGGTTGTCTTGGGCTACCCCGCCTTGGCTTTGCCCTTTGTTCTGCGTTTTAGGGGCACCTTTCCCTTGCTTTGGAGTCGCAGATCCAAAGTCTCGCTTCTTTTGTTTAAACTTCTGCTCGACCTTGACGGCATATCGGTATGCTGTGCCGAGCGAGGGGATGTTTAGGAATTGTATTTCTTCCTGAATGTACTTGTGCAGGCAGCCGCGGTATTTGAGTATCAAATGCTGCTCCGTATCCTTGATACCCAACTTTGTGCGAAGGTTATGGAAGAGATTGGTGAACTCCGACACATCTTGGTCCCTTCCCTGCCGCAGCGTGGTCCATTTTATGTATTCATCCTCATAGCTTCCGACAGGGTAGTACTGCTCCTTGATGGCATTGCGGAATGAATTCCAAGTGGGTGCGGCTGAAAATAGCGAGCCGGTAGTTTCATCCTTATGCTCGCAATAGGTTTCCCACTAGTCATTGACGTGGGGGGCTGCTTTGAGAAGAGCGAAAACAATCTTTTCTCGACTTGAAAATTCATGAACAGAAAAATACCCTTCTAGCAGATTTAACCATTTATCTACCGCATCTGCGTCTATTTTACCCTCGAAGATGGGGATTTCAAAATTAACTTGTACCTTAAAGGGCGTGGCATTTCCAGAGTAGCTGCTAGAAGCTGAAGCGTCGCTTCTGGGTAGCCACTGAAGGATCTGGGCGAAACTGTCCAGCATTGCGTTCCGTTGTCGCTCGAGGGCTTCTTCGAGCAAGATTTTGATAGGATCTCCTGCCCCCTCGTCTTTCTTCTAGTCTGCCATGGGAGGCTGTCGGGATTTGCGAGGCTGGTCTTGTAAAGGTTCGACCAATTCAAGCCCTAACTCCTTATATCCCGACCTCGTTGGGGACATGCAAAGAAAAACAGAGAAAAAGCAGACCGCTCTGATTCCACTTATCCGGATTTAAACAGGAATGCAGTAAAACACAAAGATAACCATAAACATAGATATGCAGCGGAAATAATACTTTACTTCATTAATGTAGAATACTGAAATATGCTTACAAACAGTAATGGAAATAACCCAGCTAGGGCGATGGTAGCTTATCTCTGAGAAGAGATGTGGTGGCTACATGCCTCTAAACTATCTTACAATGAAGCTCGAAGGCCTATTTATTGTTGAGAAACAGTGAAAAACCCTTAACATTCCAAAACCTAACCCTAGAAGATGAAACACCAAACTATGGGCCCCGTTTGGGGTAAATTGGTACATCAACTTCCCGGGGTCGTAACTTTGGCATACGATCTCCATTTGATGCATACAATAGCTCGTTAGAAAGATCTATCCGAGCACTACCATTGTTGGAATAGGAAACATCGGTCCATTCCATGGACCCATGTGATGAGCCCCAAAAATGGGCAATTATTTGGGCTCATTCAACCTCCTAATTTGACTTAATCCACCATTCTCATTAGTTTATTGCATGTTTTTGATTATATTTATGTTAATAGAGTGAATTTGGTTAGTCATTATGCCAACAAGTCTAATGGGTGCTTTGTGTAGCCTTTTTGGTCAATTTGGAGACAAAATTGAAGGTCTTAATGAGCACTTGGCAGCCAAATTCGTGGGAAGACAAGGGAGAGGATTTGTAGGAAGGTGTCCCCTTCATTTATGGGCCCTTACCTCGAATTCTCCACCATCAGCTCGGAGTTCAAGGGCCACCGAATCAATCAGCACAAGGGCAGCCAAGCAAGTCAAGTAGGACTGCTATTAACTACAAGTCTTGGGCAGCCGAGTCCCTAAATTTTAGGAGGACTGTTGGATCCTCAAATTGTATAAATAAGAAGGCTTAGGGCCTCATTTTGGTTAGCCAGGTTAGCCAGTGGATGTTAGCTAGTTAGCTAGTAGATAGTAGCTAGTAGTTAGTCATTTCATAGCCTTGTTGTAGTCATTTTGTAATTCGATTTGTAGGCAATAGATTAGCTTTGCTCTCAACTCATTCTCAAGCTCTCCTTGTGGACAGTTTTGATGTAACTCTTCATTCTTGATTAATAAAGATGGTTGATAAAATTAAAGAAGGGAGTTCCAGGAGTTGTAGCATTATTGCTACAATACTGTAGCCCACCACCATGTTGCCCCCGGATTCCCCAAAAAACGTCGTTTAGGGCCTCAAAACGGCTCCGGAAGTTCAGGACCCGAAAAACTGCTAAAAATAGTAAGTTGTGCTACAATTAAGGAAACTGAAAATGCTGAGAAGAACAATGGTGGGGGTCCAGGTGGGCTTGGCAGGTGGCCACCAAGATCCACCTGGATCAAGAGTAGTTATGAGCATAGTTCCTTATCTTGTGTCAAGCTCATTTAAAAAATGAAACAAGGGTTTTGAGGATAGTTCTTTTCCTGTGTCAACCTCACTAAAAAATGAAACAACTCCCTCGAGTCTTTCCAAGATTTTGAAAGTAAACCTTCATTTCATCCACCTCATTGAATGCAATGAAGCTTGGGGGGCATGTACCTCATTTTGCGTCATTACGCTGGGGGCATGTGAACTTATAACGAGCATGGTTTTTCGTTTCAAGCTTGCGTAAATATGAAACCGAATCCGAGCATAGTTCTTTTCCTGTGTCAAGCTCGTTAAAAAATGAAACAAATCCTCCTTTAATTAAGTCGAGAGTTTGACTAGATCTCATAAATGTTAAGTTGTATATTTAGGTTAGTTATTTCAGTTTTTTGCATAATTTTCTTACAGTTTTAGGTCGAATCTTTCATTCTCGTAATTGAACCTTCATTCCATCCAGCTAATAATTACCAGCAGTGTACTTAGTTGAATGAAATGAAGCTGGGGAGGCATGCACTCTAGCAATTATGCTTAGGGGGCATTAAGCACAGTTTTCTCTCTGTTTCAAGCTTGTGTAAAAATGAAACTACTTTGAAGCATAGTTTTTCTCTGTTTCAAGCTTTTGTAAAAATGAAACCTATCTCGAGTCAATTTCAGTTATTTTCAAGACTCGTTAAACTCATGAAAATCTCGAGATTATTTTGCTATCTTTCATTCTCGTAAAACAAATGAAAATTCCGAGTTCTTTCCGTCTTTTCCTGCTCGTAAATTAAATTTAAAGTCGGCCAAATGAGTACATTTTTATCATTTTTTCAAACTCATTAAAACTTACGAAAAAGTGAAAACCATGAGTACATTTTTATCATTTTTTCGAACTCGTTAAAACTTACGAAAAAGTGAAACATTAGATTCATCTTTAAGCCTTTTTCTGACTCCTAAAACATGAAAAGATTGCCGAGCGTTTCTTTTACACTCGTTAAAACGGAATTAAAAGACGGTCCACTTACAGCTCTTTTCCAACCGTAAAAACATGAAAAGATTGCCGGATTTTTGTCGTTTCAAATTCGATATTGGTTATAAAATGACGTGTCGTTGATCGCTTTTTTACTTTTTTGGGTCAGTGACACTAATAATGAAAAGTACTCCTTGGTCGTAAAAGATCAAGCGGTTCTCTCAAGTATTATTTTATACTTTTTCGGGCTTGGGAGACACAAATTTACGAAAAAGGTCAACCCTAGAGTCTTCTTAAGTTTTTCAGACTCTCTAAAGTGAAAAACGCCGAGTTTCTCCTATACTGAACTCGTTAAAATTTCACAGTACAGGACCTGTTCAATTACAAACAGGAACGAACCACTCCTTCTTAGGGTTCGAATCTAAACTAAGTTGGACTCATCCGAAGGATGAGCTTATAATCAAGCAAATGTTATCCTCCTCAAGCTTGTTAAAAATAAAGAGGTACTTGCCAGAAATGGTGGGGGAAAAGAGAGAAAAATGAGCCTGATTGTCATACTTTGTAACCACTCTTGAACACGACACTTTCATTCACCTGGGTTGGGAAATCCTTTGCCTAACAGTTGATCAAACCACATTGAAAGTCTTCAGCCGGTTTCTGGGTATTAACTTTGGGTCAATTGTCACCAAACCATCTGTCATGTCGTTATGTGTTCAAGAGGTCACTGCCAATAAGCCATTCATCTGCAAAACATCTGTCATCCATCTTGATCATCCCTGACTCAGTCCTTGCAACTAAAATTCTTCAACTTGATCTATGATTTCGTGTTGTGGGCTTGCCTGCAACGGATCACTTTCTATCGACTTCAGCTCATTATCTAGAAAGATGATCTAGAGATCATCAGTACCTTGGGATTTGCATGCCTCAATGGCAGGTTTCTCGCCTTTGACGACAGTTTACATCATTGACTTTCGATCAAAGGATTCCGTGACGTGTTCGACATCAACACATCTATTCACATCTCATGGATTGTACTAGGTACTGGGTACTTTGAGAGCCATTGACATCACTGGTGGTTTCTCTCACACTTGTTAACGGTTTACATCATTGAATGGTAATCAAGTGGTTTCTACCATGTTCGACTTCAACACATTTATTCGCATGGATAGAATCGTACTATTTCGGGAAGTAGAAATGAAGACCCTGGATCTAGTTTCCACCATCCAGGCTGCGAGGAATTTTGTATTCATTATATTGTGGAATATTCATAAATAGATGGCTGCGTCCATACTGTGTTCACATGAGTCTATACTTGTGATGTATTACAAGATCATTCCTATATCAGAGCAGTAGTTAGTTTGTTAGTTAAGTTTTTGATCTGAGTATGGGAATGCCTACCTCAGCGATGATATGATCTCATATATGTATTTTGTGTTGAATATTTGCAGGTTCCGACTGGGTTCTCCACAAGATAATCCTCGAAATGATAAAGTGCTTCACCCTTCCTAGATGATATGAAACCCTAATCTACTACAGACCTCGCACTTTAGGGGGCAATCTGTTACACTAAAATTTGTCACCATGACTATTTGCAGTCAATATGGCTCCATCAATAACCATACTGTCCTCCTTGGCAAGTCTTATACCTCTGCTCCTCATGTCAAACTCCAAAAAAGAGAGAAAGCCTTTAAAAATCAATACAACTCTGGTTCCGCACTTTCTCTTACTCTTACCTGCGTGTACGCACCTCAAGTACATAATACCTACGTACTTGTACGCTCTGTCTGTAAAGGGGTGGGTGCGTACTCCTGTAAAGGTCAAAAGGCACAAGTTTTACTTCAAAAAACTTACTTGTGGTCGATTCTAGAGCATTCTAGAAGATGGTTTGACGTGGATTGAGCGCATCCAGATGGTTCATGCATCCCAATGAAAGAGGAACTTATCCCATGAAGAGGGGAGCTATCCCTTTGAAAGAGGGGCTTATCCCATTGATGGTGGACCTGTTTAACTTCCTCCAAAGAATTACAAATACAGGCATTGGGCCAAAGGGAGGGGAGGTTGAAAGCTGAACATTCCTAAGGGTAGATGTTGCTGAAATTAGGATTCCCTTTTAGAGCTTGAGAGGAGAGATTCCAATCCTTTCTTAGCTTCATTTGGAAGTGGGTGAGCTGATCAAAGTAAAGGAGAACTCTTGTTGGACCCTGGGAGGGACCTGCACAACACCAAGGCACTGGTTGTAATGGTTTCTTTTGTTTCCAATTAATCTAATTAAGTTCATTTTTCTCAACAAGTTGTTATATATAATTTTTTTCATAAACTCCTTGGTCTTTATGATGAATATGTTTTATTATATGAGTTATTCAGGTGCTATGTAATCGTTTGCTTGTTAGTGAATGCAGGCTTCAAGGAGAAGGAGCTCGTCTGGATCGAAGAGGCTTGGCTGCTACAAACAAGCGTTGGACCAAAGGTAAGCCTTAAACACCTGGTTGCTTTTATTTTAATGCATATTTAGGGAAAGATAGTGCTTGATTGTTTTGTTTGTCACTAGAAAAGCCTTGTTTTCTAGGGAGGTTGGTTTTGTCCGCAAAATTGACTCTTTCCACATGACAAACGCCACTTTGGTGTAGAATTGAATGAAACAACAGGTAGATCAAAATCGTAGTGAAAATTTTTTTGATGTAGGTGATTGGGTATTTTTACGACTACATCTCAAACAAGCTATTTATGAGAAGGAAATGTTGGCAATACTACATGCACTTAAGAAACAACGACCTTGCCCAATGGGAAGACACTTCAAGGTAAAAATGGATCATGATAGTCTTAAATACTTTTTAGAACAAATATTATCTTTAGAAGAACAAAAAAAATGGGCCACAAATATGTTGGGTTATGACATTGACATCATCTATAGAAAAGGGAAAAAAAAATTTGTTGCAAATTCACTCTTCAGAAAGGATGAGGATGTGGAAGCATTGTTTTGTGCTATTTCTATTTTCCAACTAGATTGGATAAACAAAGAAAGGGATGAATGGAAGAAGGACGAAGAAGAGTGGCCACTCATTCAAAATTTGCAGAAGATCCCAATTCAAACAATATTTGCAGAACTTTAAGAGGAAGGAAAAATCATATTGGAACCTGGAGTAGTCACAGAAAAAGGAACCCGACAGCTACAAAATCGATCAATTTCAGAGTATCTCATCAAGTGGAAGAACTTACCCGCTGAAGATTCCACATGGGGGGATAAGATTTTTTTACAGAAGCATCAAGAACTACTCAAGCATTGAGGACAACAGTTTTTGAAGGAGAGGGGAATGTTAGGCCCCTATACTACTAGTGTAACCCCTTATTGTTATTAGTACAACCCCCTTATTATTTTATTGTACCCATGTAGTTCCCATATTGTCATTATTGTGCCCCATAGAAGCCCACTATTGTTATTATTGTGCCCTTACATTATTATTGTTATGTCCACTCTGATTATATTATGACCCTTAGACTCCTATATATAGAAATGAGGTCTTGTCATTTGTATCATCCAAGAATTGTTCATTTGTGTAATGTAAAGGAGGTTGTCGCCTCGAAGAGGCTGAATTCTAAGGCATTGATCTATCTTTTCTATCTTTTTGTGAGCTGGTTTCATAACACCAGATCACTTCATGTCTAGAACATATCATGACCATCATATTGTAAGTTACAAAAGTACATAGTAAAGAAACACACTTTACCTAACTCTACATTTGACCAAGTTATACTTAAATATTTCCTATATGTCGGAATATCCTAACATCGCCCCTTGAGAACAACTTGGAATAGGATTGAAGGATGTACAAATATGACACAATAGGAGGAGGAAGGAGGCATTAGAGCATATCCCCCCTTAGCGACAACTTCCTGAACTCCAACCATAAATTGAAGTTTAGTAAACTTCGGTTCTGTTAGAGCCTTTGTAAAGATGTCTGCAGCTTGATCATCTATTGAACAATATTTCACTTCAAGAACATGGTCATGAATGAGCCTTTTGATGAAGTTCATGTGCAGTTCAATGTGTTTGATGCGCTGATGTTGGACCAGATCTTTGCATAGTTGAATGTCACTTTGATTATCACACCAAAGTGTAGTCGGATGCTATTGCTGAAAGCCAAATTCTCACAGGATCTGATGAAGCCATAAATCTTCCTTACTAGCTTATACGACACCACAATACTCTGCTTCTGCTGAAGAAAGAGAAATGGCACTTTGTTTCTTGCAAGCCCATGTAATAGGTCTTGAACCAAGAGTGAACACATAACCTACAGTAGAAATTCGATCATCAGGGTCACTAGCCCAATTAGAATTAGTGAAACCAACCAATAGAGGATATGCTTCTGCATTGTAATGAATCCCAAACTGAACTGTACCTTGAACATAAGGAAGTATTATTTTAGTTGCTTTCCAATGACTTTCGTGTGGGTTTTGCATAAACTATGCAATAAGGCCAACAACAAAGGAAAGGTCAAGATGAGTATGGGTCAGATACAAAAGTTTTCCTAGAAGTTGATAGTATAAGGTAGCATCAACTTCAGGGGAAGTATAAGTGACTGAAAGTTTGGCTCCAAACTGAAAGGGAGAAGGGGCTAGCTTACAGTCTTCCATGTGAAAATGGCATAGAACAGGAATACTTGGACTAGGAAAGGGAAATACCTTCCTTGGATTGCAAGACTTGAAGACCAAGAAAATAATGCAAGTTTCCTAAGCTGTCATTTCAAACTTCTATTTAAGGCTAGACTTCACATGGTTTATAAGGTTGGGATCACTACCAGTAAGGATAAGATCATCAACATAAAGAACAAGAATGATAAGAGATTTGCCCACTTTCTTGGTGTAGACAGTATTGTCAGAATGACACCTAGGAAAGCCAGTTTCTAAAAGAAAGTTATCCATTTTGGCATACCAAGCCCAAAGGGATTGCTTGAGACCATAAAGGGATTTCTTAAGACGAAATACAAGGCTGGAGTCTGTTTGTATAAATCCAGTAGGTTGTTCCATATATATTTCTTCATGCAAATTCTCATGCAAAAAGGCAGATTTAACATCCATTTGATGGACTTCCCATTTGAAAGAGGCAGCAAGGGAAAGAACAAGGCAGATACAATTTATTTTGGAGTAGGGGAGAAGGTTTCAGTATAGTCAATGCCTTCAACTTGTGAAAAACCCTTAGCAACAAGAGGAGCTTTATGTTTATCAACTTTTCCATCTGGTCCATACTTGGTTTTGTAAACCCATCTACATCTAACAAGTTTTCGTCCCTTTGGAAGAGGAACAAGATCCCATGTATCATTTGCCAGTAATGAACAATATTCTTCATTCATATCTGCATCCCAATCTGGATGGCTTGAAGCTTCTGCAAAGGTGTCAAGATCATAATTTGTTGAAGCTTGAGCCAGTAAAGAAGAGGCTCTATCGAACTGAGAACGTGTTGTCGCTGATCTGTAGGATCACCAGCAAGAACACCTGCTGCATCCTGAGTAGCATGGACCCATTTTTTAAGCTGAGGAGCTGAAGGAGGATCCTAAGAAGGTGGGGGAGGATTGTCATCCTCACTATCATCATCTGAAGAAGAAATATTTTCAGAAGTAGAAGGGATAGAGAGAGGTGGCACATCCGTCGAACTAGGATCGTAGGCCAATATATTTTTAGCAAACTTTACATCTCTTCTAATGATAACATTTTTGGACTTAAGTGGAATAAGTATATATCCTTTGAAATCTTCAAAATATCCAACAAAAATACATTTTCCACTCTTAGGTTCTAAAGCTTTATGTTTCTCATCTGGAATATGGGCCCATGCTTCACTTCCAAAAACATGAAAGTGACTTACATCTAGTTTAATTGAGCTCCATGCTTCTTTCGGAGTGATATTCTTTAAAACCTTAGTAGGAGTACGATTTATTATGTAATTTTCACAGTTAATTGCTTCTGCCCAAAAATTAAGACTAAGTCCTTTAGATTGAATCATAAAATTAGCCATTTCCTTTAGGTGTGATTCTTCCTTTCAGCTACACCATTTTTTTGTGGAGTATATGGAACATTATGTTGCATTTGAATTCCATTCTCAGTGCAAAAGTTGATGAATTTGTTTTTAACATATTCTCCGCCATTATCAGATCTTAGCTTAAGAATTTGATGTCTAGATTGTTTTTCAACAAAGGCCTTAAAGGCCAAGAACATGTTAAATACTTCACTCTTGAGTTTTAAGAAGCATACCCAAGTGCGTCTGGAGAAATCATCAATGAAAGTTAAGAAATACTTGTAGCCAGAGAATGAAACAATTAGAAGTGGACCACATAAATCACTATGCACAAGCTGTGGGGGGTCTGAGGCGTGCCAAGAGGCACGTTTTTCAAAACTATCCTGATGATTTTTTCCAAGTACACATCCAGAACAAACACCATCTCTGCAAGATACCATTGGAAGACCTGTCACCATATTTTCTTTGCATAGATTCTGAAGGGAGTGATAGCTTAAGTGACCAAATCTCTCATGCCAAAGTTTGCTCACTTCATCATTATGAGCAATAAATACAGAGGGAATATTTGATGACCCAAAGTTGTTAAACTTATACAACCTTGTAGAATCATCAACAATGTGAGTAGCTAAAATCTTTCTAGGATCTTTTAGGTCCTTAATTACAACATCATGAGGTGAAAATTCAACGATTTTACCTTCACCTAAATGAGTTATCTGATATACATATAGAAGGTTACAGGATAAAGTTGGAACACATAATACATCATTAAATTGACCATTGTCTAGATGAACAGTTCCAGTCCCTACAACACTAAGATATCTATCATCACCAACATATATATTTTTGGTATTGCAATCATTTAAAGAAGAAAACATGGCTTTGTTTTTGGCCATGTGATAAGAAGCTCCAGAATCAATGAGCCACTCATGAGAATGAGAAGAAGAAGATACATTTAGTGCAAAACTAGACCGAGATGCTTGACAACCACATGTAGAAAGTGTTATTCCTAAAGATGAAGTTGAAGTTTAAGAGTGCTCCAAATGGATGTTATGCTTCTTCATTGCTGCTTCCAAGGCTTCCATCTTCTTAAAGCATTTGGATTCTAAGTGGACATATCGATTACAAAAGTGGCAATGTATATCAATCTTATTCCTTTTTTTTTTATTTGCGTTATCATTTTGTTGAAATGATTTTTCATTTTGAGACTGAAATTGCTTAAGACCCTTGTTTGGTTTAGTACCATTCTTTTTAGGATACTAATTCTTAGGATTATTTGAATTTGGTTACTGCTAGGTGGCTAAGGCTTGCTTAGAAGAGTTTCCAACATTAATAAGACCAAGATATAAGATCTTTTCTTGTTCTCTTATTAAAGAATCACAAAAGGCATAAAAAGAGGGGGACTTGTAGTCTTGTCCTTAATAAATAAAGGCTCCTCTAGTAGAATAGAAGGTGGAAACAAACATAGAGTAGGCTGGTCCCAACTTAGTAAGAATGGAATATATAAGGCTACTATCTTCTTTCTTAACCTTAACACCTTCCAAGAAAAGTCTATGGGTCTTGAAATTGGACAAAAAATCTTCAAATGGAAGAAAAATTATTGGGGTCCAATGTAAACAACTCATTTTCAAGTTAATGGGCTCTAATTTCATTTTTAATTCCGAAAACTTTAGTGAGTTGTTCCATTGCTTCATTAGGAGTATCAAGTTTTGCAATATGGAATCTAAGGTCTGGAGAAATAGACATCCCTATAAACCCTCGTGCTTGATCTTGCCTATTTTCCCATTTGGCTGCCTTATCTTCATCATGAGGTTTGGTTTTTTGGCCTGAGGCTATTTTGTAAACACCTTTACTTCTAAGTAAATCCACAATGTAGGACCACCATTGGAAATAGTTCATGTTGTCAAGAATAACTTGGCATGGACTTTCCATTTTAAAAGAAACTAAAGTTGTAGATGCTAAAACTAAGTGTTCTAATGGAAAGATATTGAAAAATTAGGCCGATTAAAAAAAATGGCTCTGAAAACGGCTTCCAAATGAAGAAGTTATGGCTTTTTGAAGAAAAGTAACTTAATCTAATTATCTCACTTAAAAAAAAAAATATGTGACTCACTTTTATAAATAAGTGAAAGTCATTTTTACAATGGTACTTTATGAGCTACCCACTAAATTGTAACTTAAATAAAAGATAAAGAGACTTTAAAATTATAAGTGATTCACTTTTTATAATGGGTGAGAACACTTTTACATAAAGTAACTTTAAAACATAAGTTACATGTGCCTTTTGAAAAAGTAAGTCAACAAAAAGAAAGGCTTGAACTCGAGACCTCTATTCTCATAAAGTAACTTTGGACCAAGTGAGCTAGTTTAAAAGGTTAGTAATTTTGGAAAAGAAGAAGGGTTTTTTTTAGTCACTGAAGCTTTGGGGTGCGTGCTTACTTGAAAAATATCTTTTTTGCCTACAAAACAAAAACCACAAAACCCAACATGGAAAAACAAAAAAACCAAACCTTATGACTTGAAGTTAGCTTTACCCAGAAACTAAATATTTTCCTCAATGTTTATGATTTTCCGAGATCACTCTAGGGCGCTACAGAAAAGAGCATACGCATGAGAAAAATCCTTCCTTTCTATTTCTGATTTGTCCAGATCGTAGAGATTCACAGGGCAAAGAGCATACGCAGAACTAAAAGGTATAGATCTGGTAATAAAAAATAGAGAGATAAATAAACCGAAATAAAGAGAGAGATGAATAGCTAGAACTGCAAATAAAGATTGTATACCTCCAGATCTTAAAAATGATGTAGCTAGGGACACTGGAAACCTTTTCGAGTGAAACAGTAGATCTAGGAAATGATAGTCAGATGTAGTTGTATCGGCTTCAGATTTGGATCACCAACAGATGCGGCCCTCAAATTGCTCTGATACCAGGTAGGAATTTACAGGGTAAGTTCCTTAGATAGGAGACCAAAGGAAAATGCTCACAAACAGATCACAGATCAATACACCAGTATTCTTGACGTGGTTAAAACCCTCAAAGAGGGAAACAATCCACGGCCTGAGCCAACGCGGCCACTTCAGGCAAGCTATTAATAAAAGAATGAAAATTTACATAAGCTTCTCTCATGAACGGTTACCCTACAAATTACCCTCCATGCTCTTTAAAAGAGATCATGGACCAATCGGGTGTTAAGCCATGAATCAAGTGTCGGTAATATCGAGGAGAGAATGGACCGTCGAATCACTTCATGTCTAGAACATATCATGACCGTCAGATTATAAGTTACAAAAGTATATAGTAAAGAAACACACTTTACCTAACTCTACATTAGACCAAGTTATACTTAACTATTTCCTATGTGTCGGAATATCCTAACATAGATGTCCATGTTTACACATTTAGAGGTTAAAAGGGAGACTTTTGTGATGAGGGCATCACACACGTGTCAAACAATGTAGGTGAAGATGTTTCTATATGTTTCAACTACATTTGTAGAATATGTTTTGCATTGTTGTGGCTAGACCTATGCAAGGGCTCCTTATAATTTACACAAGGTTAGTTAATGTTATATACTCATTTCAATATGCATCTTTTTTGGGAGACATGATGGATTTTGGATGTATGGCTATGATAAGTAGTTATTGTGTCTACTTAGAGGTGTTGTGGTTGTAACTTGTATATATATATATATATATATATATATATATATATATATATATATTTTTTTTTTTTTTTTTTTTGTTAGACTATGTGTCGTATTGGGCTGAGGATTTACCAGTGCATTCGATTTTGCAATATAGATATTTCATATTAATGCGTATGGGATATGGTTTGTGTAGATTTTGGAATTGACTATTAGCTTCTGTGTATGCTTTGCACATTGCGGGTAATGAGAATTAGTATACTACTCCTTATATGGCTCTAATATTAAATCATTGAGTCTCTTTACCAAAAGCTAATAACTTTGATTATTATTATTATCAGTTTAACAATAATGAGTACTCTTTGTATTAATTCCATGGTCTATTGTGGAAAAATACATAGGAGATTTATAATTCATATACATCCATGGGCTTCAATTCTGTCCTTTACAGATAGTGAATCCATGCCCAATTGGCTTTGGTTACTACAAAAAGAGATAGTACTCTATTTATTCTACTAGGATATATCTGACAACATTGGGATAGAAGGAAAACATAAAAAAAACTAGTGATTACATTTGAAGTTTAAGCATTAAGATCAATAGGGTGGTTTAGATTAATTCCTAAGTTACGAACTTCTGAAGGGGTGCTCTATTTTTCTGGGAGGGTGCTCGACTTGGCCATAAGGAGTTGGAGATCCCCGATCGTGCTACGCAGTGCCCTAACCTCATCCTCAAGCATGGTTATCTGCTTACATTTGGCCTCTATTACATCAAAGTTGTCACATGCCATTGCATTTTGATGGTGCAACACAATATTAAGGACAAAGAGCTTTGTTTTAATCTCTGCAAGATCTTGGGAACATTGGAAACATATCGCAGGAGTTGGGGAACCAATAGAGGTTGCTTTCGACCCATTGCTAGATTCTTAACATCATTTTCCACCATCCTGCCTGACCGTGCATGTCGGCTACCCCAGATTTCTATAGCCATCCTCTTAGAGTGCCACTGCAATGTAGAGCAAGCACAGAAGACAGAGTAGAGTAAATTCAACTCATGATGTGGCTTATCTTGTATTGAAACCCCCAAAGCTCACTGGGGTGAGCTAGAGCACCCAAGTAGGGAAATACAATCCAAAATGAAAACTACAAACTCACTCCTCTGAGACTTTCTCGGGTTCTTCTCACTGAGAGGATAGCACCCAATCTTACTAGAATTGAAAATTACAAGAAGAATGGGAAATTGCAGACAACCCAAATGAAATTTATAGTAGTTTCCATGTAAATACCTCATGCGGTAGAGCATAGATGAACCAAAGCCTCCAGGATCTCAATGCAACGCCATGATTTCCATAAGAGGAGAGGTAGCTTCAATTACTTTCAGCTAGAAGCTTAAATGATTGGACTGTCTAGTCTAAGCCAAGAGGAGTAAATGCCACACAAAGGATGAGAGTGATTACATGGCAAACACATTCAACTATCAGAGATAATATTTGAACCAAGAAGCAAACAATAATACTCCCACTCATAATTTCATATCCGACCCAGTTGCATTATGTGGAGGATAAAATGAAGGTCGCATGTTAGGCGAGATAGGTAGTGCTTCATCATGTAGGTGAGCGAGGAGTGACAGGGAGACCTTGCAATGGTACCATCCAACTAGACGGGAGCAGTAGAATTAGTTACCTTGGGATCATGGAAGATATATAATAAATTCCTTTGATGGGTGGGGCTAGGGGAGGGATACATAAAGGGGCTAATCATGGGGGTATTTAGAATAGGAAAAAAATGAGGGACCCCATTAATTTTTTATTGTCC
Organism: Pinus tabuliformis; assembly: GCA_031772625.1. Classification (NCBI taxonomy): domain Eukaryota; kingdom Viridiplantae; phylum Streptophyta; class Pinopsida; order Pinales; family Pinaceae; genus Pinus; species Pinus tabuliformis. The sequence goes on from CM062812.1 coordinate 702,725,674, forward strand.
TTCACTTAAGAGGAAATGTATGTTTTCCATCAAGTCTGCCTCTGAATTGAGATTTCTGAGAATATACCAGACTCATAAATTATCGAAGGCGAGGAGAATAATTTGAGCACATTGGAGAGTCTTGTTTAGATGATTTTATTGAGCAAGGGAGGTGGTTCTTAAATTTTTTATTATAGGGAAGGAGTCTCCCAAAATTGTGATGTTGTTAATTTCCCTCTTTTGGGCTAGGAGAAGCCCCATATACAAGCCATAAAACTCAACTTTATTATTAGTCCTTTTACATAGATCCTAGGCGTACTTATCCATTATTATTCCTTTCGGATTCTAGAGAATCCCTCACCCTTCTACTAACCATGGGTTTCTTTTAGAAGCACCATCAAATTGGAGAATCCAGGTTTGAGTTTTTAGTTTCCAGTCAACAAATTTTTCCTGGGGCACTCAAAGAAGCCAATCCAGACAGGAATGTGGATGGTTACATATGGGGGGAGGAGGTTAGGGCAAGGACCAAGGCTCCAACCATTGATTGTCCTTCAGGTCTAAGGAGAGATCCAAAGAGGGGGGATAGAGCTCAAAGCAGAAAGAGAGTGCTTTGAGGGAAAACATCCTGACAAGAGGCCGAGAGGATTTAAAAATTGATTTATTTCTGGACAATGAAATTTTTCAATAAATATACTTTTTGTTCTATAGAATGTATGATTACAGACATAAATATATTCCTTAGGTCTGGTGGACCAGCCTAGAACAAAATAAAGGCAAAGGCACTAATTTTTTCTTTAAAGTAAATAGATAACTGGATGAAGCGTACCCGGAATCTGTCATATTCTCTGTTCCTTCTTTGGCTTGAATGCTTCAATCCTAGCTTCGATCTCTATTATTAGAACTAGCACAGTCAGATAACACAAGCAAGGGATCCACATAATCTATGAAGCATCATTTAATCACTTTATTCAATAGATCAACATGGTATTGAAATATATGAAACCATAACACCATATGTAGGAAAGAAAAGAACTCTTTGCATTAATAGAAATGGAGTGACTTACCACCAAAAATAGGTGTTGATCCTATAAAATAGATCCTCCAAGTTGATTTGTCCTTTGCTTCCCACAAAGTGTACCTCTAATCACCTTAATTCATGGAAAGATATGTCTCACATCAACAACATAATGGTCGAATGACTCTCCAAAATCCAACCCATTGCCTATGTATGGAGACAAATACATAGGTGAAGGAGGTAGTTCATGAATTATTATCCTTTTACCAATTTGGGCTTGAGATCCACTCTTGATGGGAGGATGAGCTCAAAGGATAAGGGATAAAAATTTGAAAGTAGGATATGATAGGATTCAAGATTTTTATCTAAGGTAAATTGTTACAATAGATCTTGGGAGCTTATGGAAGAAGACACTTTGGGATTCTCTCTCTTTTTCCCGAATTCTAGAACCAACGTAGGTGCATAGGTGATCAATGCATGCCATATTGGAGCAACCTGGTATTCAACTTTGTGTAGTAGGAGTCTAGAGAGATTTTTTCCTTAAAATGACTAAATCAAGGTGTTCTCGGGCAGAAACTCTGGGATTAGAATGAGTCCTGCTTATGGCTTTCTGTAAGGATGATGAAAAGGAGGTCAAAGGATGTTAATTTATCCATTTGAAGGCCTATTTACTAGATGTGACAACATTTCCACAGATGACTGATGGTGGACCCATGACTAGATAAATGTTTGTATGATCATAGCCATCATACATTGTGATCTTGTATTACTCCTAAAAAAGCAGCTCGAATGGATGAAACTAGATCTAGGGTCTTCTATCTCGTCCCCATGACCAACCAATGTACGAGTCTAACCATATGAATCAATGAGTTGGAGTCAAACATGGTAGAAACCATCTTATTACCATCCAATGATTTAAGTTGTTAACAGATGAGAGAGAAACCACTGATGATGTTAATGGCTCATAAGGTACACTAGTACAATCTGTATCGTGTGAATAAATGAGTTGATGTCAAAAACCATAAAAAATCTTTTGGTTGATGGCCAATGATGTAAATTTTTCACTAAGAGTAAGGAAAATTTCCATTGATGAATGTAAGAACCAAGGTACCAAGGGGTTTTTCTAAGTCAACTTCCTAGATAATGAGCTGATATTGACAGGAATCGACCCGTCGCATGAGGGCCTTGATGTATCCTCCATCAATGACATTAAACAGGTATGATGATTTGAAACAGAATGATCAAAATGATGCTGATATGGAATTGGATAAGGAAAGGAAAACATGGAATGAAGTCTTGAGAGTATCATAGCAAATATTAACTACTTCTCTTGAACACAACGACAACACTCAAATGGGGTTGACAACATTGACCCAAAACCAAAAACGGAGGCTTTGAAATTGTATGATAAACCAAAATACAAGCATATTCCCCAACCCAACAATCATGGAGAGGAAGTGGAAGAGCGTCGTTTTTAAGAGTGACTCACTGCCATTAGAAAAATGGAGTACCCTATTTCCCAATTTCCCAAACCATATTGGTTAGTACCTCTTTATTTTTTAACAAGCTTGAGGAGGATAACATATGCTTGATATATAAGTCCATCCTTCAGATGAATCGATCTAAGAATATTTAATGAACCTAGAGAAGTGGTTCGATCTCGTCATGATTGATGAGTCCATCATTGTTTTATGCTTTAACAAGTCCAACGAAGGTAAAACTCGACATCTTTTTCATGTTTAGAGAGTTTGAAAAAGAGGTGGAAAAGAAAACTCCATATGTTCCTTTTCATATATAGTCCCTTAGGTCTGAAAAGAAAAAAAACAATATCCAAGAGAGCCTCTTAGCCATGCTTGACTAAGGTATTCCTTCTTCATAGTTAGTCTATCTCAGTCTAGAAAAGGGTTAAGCTTATACTGAGTAGACGTCTTTTCATTTACTTTAATGAATTCGAAAAGACAAGTGCTCGAGGACTCTAGGGGGTTCCTTTTTCGTAAGTTTACGAAGTCCGAAAAAGTGATAAAAGTGTACTCCAGTGTCAAAATAATATGTTCAAAACATGTAAAAATCCGTTAAACAACTGTTGACCTGCTCAGAACATCACAAGAAGGAACGAAAATATCTATTTCATGGTCAAAATGGGTTGTAACTAGGTTAAAACATTAAATGCAAATAAAATAATGGAAGAAACAACCATAAAACAATGACTATTCATACTTACCATTTCACATGTACTTTCAGCAGTGAGAGTTCTGAGTATTTTTTACCATCGATCTTCTGCAATTGATTACACTCAATTCGGTGGATCGTTTCAAGTTTCTTCACTTCCAGGTAGGAGCTAAGACCTTTCTATTTCAATTCATGGTCCCATTTTATGACTTCATGCACATTTTAGATATTTTCGAAGGATTTGGGGTTCAAAAAATTCGACCTAGGACCAACACAGACCAAGGGAGTCGAAAAATGTGTTGCACCTAAGTGATTGTACAATTTAGGAAAGGGTGTAATTATTTGTATTCTTCCATGGGGGTGCATTGGGCGTGAATCCCAATTTTTTTTTCTAGTTTCCCTTCAAAATATTTGAGTTTTTTTTACATGGAAAGGATCCTAATGAATCTCCCTTTGATGTTTCAGGTCTTCATCAACATAAAATGGATTTTAACTGGAGAGAAGGAGAACATGAAGAAGAATATTTAAATGCAACTAATGATCCTGCTACCATCCAAACACTAAAAGATCGTGGATTGTGGATTGTTGAAATTCTTCTAGCTTCCTGGTATGAGGCAAAAAATGGACCTACTAGAATATCTTGTTCCTTCATGGGATGTGAAAGCGTAGGCATTCTGATTTGGAGAACATCTTCTCGATATCACAATAAAGGAAATATATTTTTCTGACTGGTTTATCTGGGAGAGGTTCCCCCATCTCTCTCCTAGGTGGGAGAAGGGCTAGAGAAATAGTGAAATACTATATCACTACTTACTTTAGACCTCGATCCAAACCAACTAGAGATGGAAATATCAAAATAAAATATGTAAATATTTTTACCTTAAGGATAATATTGTTCATTATTACCACATTGGTAGGTAGCTCAACACTTCATGTAGCTAAGAGATCATACACGCAATATTGTGTGGGGCACTTAGAGCCAACAATCTTCAACTGGAGTGAGGGAGTATTGGTCAACATGAAAGAAAAAATTACTAAAGCAAGAGAGGGAAAGTTTAAAAACTTTGGATATAGTTCCATCTTGGTCTCCTTTTCTGTAGAAAATATTCTGTTACTATAGCCTCAACAAATTACGCTTGATCTCATTAATTTGAGGGTACCACAGATGAGAAGGTGGATATATCACATGTCTCGAAATGCAGCTCTATGGGCGATCAAATTTTCACAAACCTTCTTTGGATGGCTACTTATACAATTCATTATGGTCAATGATTATCCATACACATGGATGGATTTTTGCGATGACCCCGAGCTCGTGCTTCCTGAGGGTGAGCGATGGGATGTTATAGGTAAGATACTTCAACCATTTGAATTTTTTTGGGCTTGTTCGACCGATAGGTGCTTCATATCACTGTCATTTAGGAGAACAACCACAGGTAGTAGTAGAACCAAAATAGGTTGTTGCAATAGGATGGGATGTACTACAGGATCTAAATGTAGCTGAGATCCTAATTGAGTTGGAGTGCCACAGGGATGGTTTGACTCACAAGATATATGAGATTGTGATCCAACAGGTTCTGTTACGACTTCAACAACACACCATCGGAGTGCTTAGTTCTATTGGTTAGCTACTACACAAGATAGTTCACGTAGAATCTTTTTATCATGAGCACTTTGATTATTCTACTTAGATATTTGCACATAGTTTCATATATGGGTCATGTGGTCATATGTGTCTCGAGCACAAATTTTGTAAAACCAAAATTTGTTAGAAAATTATATATTACAGAGAAATGGAACACATAAAATATATTGTAGAAATATAAACATAGAAAATGCATAAAACAAGAGAGACATAGATATACTTGGTTCACCCAATTTGGGTTACGTCCATGGAGAAATAGCCAGTCCTTCCTTTGATATTACCCATCAAGATGAAGAGATACAACCTACAACAGATTCACTATAATTCCCTCTTCACTCTCACACAATATCCTCTCTCTTTCTCACTTAGAATACAGATCTACATAGTTGCAATACAATTCCTTCATATATAGTGAGGGGTTGCCTTCTAGGGCGAAAAACCCTACATTAAACATAACTTCTAATGTCATATTTCTGCCTAATGAACGACACAGATTGACTATGAAATTACAACATTCTACAAGGCAATTTTACAACTATTTTTAGCTTCGGGGGAGTTGCCCCTGATCCCCCAACCATTATTAGAGAATTCTATAATACATAGCAATGGAACATGTTAGAGTCGGTCTTGTCAGTCCTCCGTTAGAGATCAAAACTCTTTTTGAATTTCATTTTTAGGTGTCTTGCTCAATTCACCCAGTTGCATTTCACTAGGGGCATGCCATTATCTGATGGAAAGGTCTCTTCACTTATTTCCCTCATGTTTGTACTTGCTGGGTTGGTCAAAAATTTCTCAAAGTTCAGCAAAGTTCATTTCACATCATTTGTAGTCATAGATGCTATTTTGGTCCAGAAAAGAGTCATTTCACTTTCTAGGTCAATGGTTTGTCTTGAGAATGTTGAATAATGCACGCAGGCCATGAGGATGTTTTCAATAAGTTGTCAGTTCAATATTTTCATCATTAATAATGATGAAGGATATTTCTTCTTCAAAACTATGTTTTGAAGAAGAAATCATCAAGTTTGTTCAATACATGATTGTTAAGGTTTTTCAAGTTCCACAGTTCTTCAGGCAGCCCTGGTCATCTTGCCAGGTTTCAGCAGCTCCTATCCCTGCAAAAAATCAACCAAGAAAGGTCATCATTTCAAGCCAAAATCAAAATGGAAATTAAAACACATCTGTAGTATAATTTGCTCTATTTGCATAAGAATCTTCCACTGTAGTTTCCAGATCCAATTTTGTTGTGACATTGCCAAGGGAAGGAGTCTAATTAGCCTAACCGGAGGGCCAAGTTTTTAGTACAGTCAGTGCAATGGCATTGTTTTTCTATGGGGCAGGATCTGATTTTATTAAGAAACATGTCTCGGTTCAGAGTGAAAGTAATGTCCCATTTGAGGATTTGGTCAGAACCTACTGCACAATGGCAGGCCATGCAAAACATAAGGCTAATGAAGGAAAATGCAACCTTTTTGGAGAGGAATGTATTCATGCTGGTACAGTAGGGTTTACAGATTTGATTGCTCCACCATTTGATTCTCTCATCTCGGAAACACAAGTGGATTATAACAGCCCTCATGCTGATCCACTTTCAGAGACTGGAGGTATGGCATAAGCTTGGATTGCAAGCAAAATAAACAAAATACAATGCACCATATGAAGAGAGGAGTGTGACCACTGCTGTATGCTTAGCAGAATCAATCGTCCATGTAATGCTTTAGCTACAGAAGACTTTGAGGTATGGCATAAGATTGTATTACAAACAAAATGTGCAAAATACAAACAGTGGGCGTCATGAAGCGAGGAGTGTGATCAGTGCCATTTCTTCAGTAGAATCAATTATTCATGCTGTTGTATGGTCAGTTACATAACTAGCAAAATTGTATTTTATGGCAAACATTGGCAACTGCAGGTTGAAGGATATTGAGAAAATAAAGCAAAGTGTGGAAAGGCGAAGTCAATTGCTTGGAAGACAAAATCTGTGTGAAATCCAGGCACATGCACTGGGAAACTGGCGCAGTGCACTAGCTGCGCGTGATGCATAGAGCCGATTTTCTCAATGCAAATTTGCACTGGCGTGGCGCACTAGAAAGGCGCGGCACACTGGGTATGTTGCGCGGTGTATACAGGGAGAGGGTTCAAAAAATTGTTATAAATTGCCCAAATCACTCAAATCGCCCAAAATGCACGGATTTATCATGTGGAGGATGCTGTGAAGGTTGCACAAAGGGTTATTGTAGGGGTACATCAAGAATGGAAGGGGTTACAAGTTTTAATGCATGAAGAAGGATTAAAACGCCGATTCGCTAATTTCAAGTCATGGCTTTGGGCCTTTGCCACCATATCCTCCCGTACATTGCATGTCGCATGGGATGATGCTGGTTGCTTGTGTCCAGTGGGAGATCTGTTTAATTATGCCGATCCTGGAATCGATATGGAGGGTGTTGATGATATTGTTGCTGAGAAAGAAGTCTGTGGTTCGCTGTGTTTCTGGGAAAAGCATCATCAAGTGAGAGAGGAATAATCTTTATTTGCAGTAGGATGGAAAACCTTCATTTTCCTTGCTAATTTCTTTGATATCATACAACACCACCAAATCTTCGCAAGGCAATTGGACATCAAAGATAAAACAAGGAAGAAAAATAAATGAAGTTTTGAAGCCAAATCTTATGTTGGATTGGTGCGCAGCGCACTAGAGGAGAGCAACACATTGGGCGCTTCTCCACAGTGCGAATTTACACGGGCACAATGCATACAGCCTGCGTGGCGCATTGGGTAGTGCGTGCGGCGCACAGAGCCGACACACACAAAATTTGGCTTTGTTCCATGAAACCAAAATGACTCGATCTCCTCGGCTCCTTGTAAGTTCAAGTCATCTTGTTATTGATATCAACCCAGGTTTGGTGTGATTGGGTAAGGAAAGCATGGTGAATCTTGTTAAGTTTATCAATGAAAGCAAAATTGCCGCTTGGACCGTGGATGGAACTATAGCTGTACAGGATTTATATTGAATGTTGAGTTGCCCATATGCTTTTGCTTGTGTATTGAGGCTCAGAACATCACTCGAAATCAAACCTGGTCATTCAGATGGTCGCTTTTTCTAGATCCAAAGTATGAGAATATGCAACGTATCATCTGTTGTGATACGATCAGCAGGAACTCAGATGTTCCCCCTGTTTTGCAATCTGCATTCCAATATACAATCATTGTACCGCCTAGAGAAATTGTCAAGACAGGCCAAAGTATTCAAACAAATAGATATGTATTCACTGGTATCGAGGGAAGTATGGTTGAGTTTAGTGGAATTGCAAGTGGGCCCGTTCATTAACAATGCATTTTTTCCTTTTATTAAAGGCGACATCTTATTTAAAAGCTATTTTCATTAAAAGACAATTGTTATTCAAATGGCGAATAGGAAAGCGAACAGTTATTGTCTTCAGTTATGACTCAAAAGCGCTACACTACAATTTTTCCTTTTAATTGATCATCAGGGAAATTAAATTGTAACGCTGCTCCTGTTACAGATGGTTGGCTTTCCATCTTCAGCTAATAATGATTAAACAATCCCCTATTCTGGGTCAATCCATTTCCTCATGGTGGAGTTTATTTATTGTATGAAAAATCATTTGTAAGGGTTGGAATTTGTGGGAGTAGTGTAGAACAAAAAACTAGTGCTTTCATTGTACAGTTTTGGCAGAGGATTAATGAAAGGATGCAGCTCTGATTTATGAGATTCATGTGGTGTGAGTTTGGCATAAGTGTTTTCTTACTGTTTCATATGTGTTTTGTGATGTTTTAGATTTCCTTCATAATCATTTCCAGCTGAATGCTTTTAAGTAAGAAAGGTAGAATTCAGTTTTCTGCTCTGCCTTGGGAAAGCGTTCATGTTATATATGGTTTCTTCTATTTGAAAAGGATTCATCACACATGCCCTTTTCAACCTCTCAACTGTCTTTCCATTCCATATTATTCAAATTTGATTGCTAAACTTCCTGCCTATCTTGCCTCATGAAACAATATGTGGTTTTGATTTAATTTCTCAAGCTCATGCTATTCTTTGTCCCACACAGCCCATAAAACTTAGTCATTCAATCAATTACTGCTTTCATATCTATTTACTAGCCTAAAATCAGCATTCATTGTGAGTCATCTCAGAACCTATTGTTTATTTTTACTGAGTGTGACTGGAGCTGAGCATGGTTTGATGTGGACCTAGAACCTTGTCTTTCATCCTGAGGCAAATCTAGGCTCTAACATAGTGGCGACTCCACTGGGGACGAAAATGGTTTACTAGTAGATTGTCTTACCCTAGTACATATATCAAGTGCAGTTCTGATGGTTGATGGTGGACAACGATCAGACATAAGAAGGCTGAAATCGTTCACCTGGCGACTCCATTCACTGAAGAATCCAGCAATCGGTGCTTCATGGTGACTCCACTGCAGAGAGATCAGTAGCTTTGAGATTTTCAGATGGAACGGGTTGCAAGAGGATACGCTCCCATGAGCCGAGATCACATCCCAGGTTTTCCAAATAAAATGCCCAAGGTGGATTGGCTTCAGAATTTGCCTATGTTCAGAAATGTGGAAGGAAATGACGTTGCTCCTCATCTGGTGAAATTTCACATTCATGTGCATAAATTGAAGATGAATTTTCCTGAAGACTATTTGATGAAAATGTTTATGGCTACTGTGGAAGACGAGGCCCGATCTTGGTATGAAAGTTTGCCACCTGCTTCTATTTATTGTTTAAAGGATTTTCATGCAATATTCTTTGAAAGGTATAAAGAATCATATCCATCCTTGGCTTTAGTTCAGGACTATTGTAGCCATGTTCATAGTTTTATTGAAGATCTTGAGAATTTTTATGGGCGTGATGACTTGGTGGATGGAGAAATCATGGAAGCATTGTATGAAAATCCATTTCAGCAGCATAAAGACGATCATGAAAATTTGTAGCAGGATCAAGATCTTAGTACGGTGGAAGATGAAGGAATTTTGCATCTTGACAGTCAATAGGAATTACATGAAATGGATCAGCTGTATGAGGAAAACTTGTACACTCCTTCACTTGAAATTAATGAAGACAATCACTGTTTGAGCAAGAGAAAACAAAAAGTATTATCTCCTCTGTCTGAAGATGAGATAGATCAACTCTTGAACGGTCATGTTCCAGCTCAAGTTAACGCAGATCTGCAGTGTGCACATGGTCAAGAAGGTGATGGTGGAACTTCTTCCTCTTCTGAAAAGGATGACAATCTTGTAAGTAGCTTTATATATCAGCAGGTTGAAGATGTCCATATGGCTGAAAATGATGAAAGAAGAAGTTTTATTTCAGATCTGGTTGAAATAAAAGATGATATGCAGGAAAATGATGTTCCAATCTTAGATAATGGGGATGATAAATTAGATCGAGAGACAGATTGTGATGAGGAAAAAGAGAGTTGCATGGTTGAGGCTGCCTCAAATGGAGAAAACATAGTTACAGACCTAACTGCCCTTATCTCACCAGAACTAGATCTTCATGAAGAAATAATCCAGTCAGCTTATGAACAACAAGATGAGATCTTTGTTCAAGTAAGTGAAATAGTTTCTTTGGATGAGTTTATGGTAGATGACAGAAATGTCATTTTTGCGCTCCAAGCATCATCTGAAGTTCCTTTTCTCATGATTGATGAATGTAATGAGAATCTGGTTGTCATATCATATCAAGATGATCAAAAATATATTCAAACTATAGCCGATCAAACCATTCAGGATTGTCTTTCAGACTCTTCTTCACATGTCTCATGTTTTGAAATGTTCTTTGAAGAGGAAATCTGCTCATCTACTTGTTCAGAATTTTTTGAGGACAAGGAACATACTTTTTCTGAAGTATATTATGAAGGAAGATCAGAATCAAAGGAGAAAGACACCTTGTTTCTCTAGCAAGAGGTCAATCTTCATGTTTTTCAGGATCTAATGGCATATTCATTACAGTCAGCAGTGAAAGTGATTATTGCTGTATTCAGTGATGAAGGAGATCAGGGTCAATTAGATTTTTGGATGCCCAGTTACAAGTATCTACTGTTGACCCAGAGATCTAATCAGGAGAATCAATCAAGAAGGCATCTGCTTGATTGGTTACATTGGCATTTTAATATAGTTTGACCGTATATTTCCCTGTTTAGAAACACAGGTGGCCATGTACTGCCACCAAACTTTAAGTTTTGATTTCAAGTCTTTGTCATTTTGAGTTAGTTTGTTAAAGTCAAGTTTTTTCAATCATTTTAGCAGTCATTTCAGTAGAAAGTTGAGTCGGTTTCAGTCAATAAACTGAGTCAGGTTGGTTTGTCGAAATAATGGATTCCATAGCCTAATGAACGAAAGAACTGTCTAGCTCTTCCAGAGATCTGTCGTTCTTGGCACCTCCAAGGAGCTACCATCCCCCATTAGAGCAAATGTTAGAGTCAGTCTTGTCAGTCCTCCGTCAGAGATCAAAACTCTTTTTCCATTTTATTTTTAGGTGTCTCGCTCAATTCACCCAGTTGCATTTCACTAGGGGCATGCCATTATCTGATGGAAAGGTCCCTTCACTTGTTTCCCTCATGTTTGTACCTGTTGGGTTGGTCAAAAATTTCTCAAAGTTCATCAAAGTTCATTTCACGTCATTTTCAGTCATAGATGCTATTTTGGTCCAGAAAAGAGTAATTTCACTTTCTAGGTCTAGGGTTTGTCTTGAGAATGTTGAATAATGCCCGCAGGCCATGAGGATGTTTTCAATAAGTTCTCAGTTCAAGATTTTCATCATTAATAATGCTGAAGGATATTTCTTCTTCAAAACTCTGTTTTGAAGAAGAAATCATCAAGTTTGTTCAATACATGATTGTTAAGGTTTTTCAAGTTCCACAGTTCTTCAGGCAGCCCTGGTCATCTTGCCAGGTTTCAGCAGCTCCTATCCCTGCAGAAAATCAACCAAGAAAAGTCATCATTTCAAGCCAAAATCAAAATGGAAATTAAAACACATCTGTAGTATAATTTTCTCTATTTGCATAAGAATCGTGCACTGTAGTTTCCAGATCCAATTTTGTTGTGACATTGCCAAGGGAAGGAGTCTAATCCGCCTAACAGGAGGGCCAAGCTTTTAGTGCAGGCAGTGCAATGGCATTGTTTTTCTATGGGGCAGGATCTGATTTTATTAAGCAACATGTCTCGGTTTAGAGTGAAAGTAATGTCCCATTTGAGGATTTGGTGAGAACCTACTGCACAATGGCAGGCCATGAAAAACATAAGGCTAATGAAGGAAAATGCAACTTTTTTGGAGAGGCATGTATTCATGCTGGTACAGTAGGGCTTACAGATTTGATTGCTCCACCATTTGATTCTCTCATCTCAGAAATACAAGTGGATTATAACAGCCCTCATGCTGTTCCACTTTCAGAGACTGGAGGTATGGCATAAGCTTGGATTGCAAGCAAAATAAACAAAATACAGTGCACCATATGAAGAGAGGAGTGTGGCCACTACTGTATGCTCAGCAGAATCAATCATCCATGTAATGCTTTAGCTACAGAAGACTTTGAGGTATGGCATAAGATTGTATTACAAACAAAATATGCAAAATACAAACAGTGGGCGTCATGAAGCGAGGAGTGTGATCAGTGCCATTTCTTCAGCAGAATCAATTATTCATGTTGTTGTATGGTCAGTTACATAACTAGAAAAAATGTATTTTATGGCAAACATTGGCAACTGCAGGTTGAAGGATATTGAGAAAATAAAGCAAAATGTGGAAAGGCGAAGTCAGTGGTTTGGAAGACAAAATCTGTGTGAAATCCAAGCACGACGCACTGGGCAGCTAGCACAGTGCACTGGCTGCACACGGCACATAGAGTCGATTTTCTCAATGCAAATTTGTACTGGGGTGGCGCACTGGAAAGGCGCGGTGCACTGGGTATGTTGCGCAGCGCATACAGGCAGAGGGTTCAAAAAATTGTTATAACTTGCCCAAATCGCTCAAATCGCCCAAAATGCACGGATTTGTCATGTTGAGGATTCTGTGAAGGTTGCATGAAGGGTTATTGTAGGGGTACATCAAGAATGGAAGGGGTTACATGTTTTAATGCATGAAGAAGGATTAAAACGTCGATTCGCTAATTTCAAGTCATGGCTTTGGGCCTTTGCCACCGTATCCTCCCGTACATTGCCTATCCCATGGGATGATGCTGGTTGCTTGTGTCCAGTGGGAGATCTGTTTAATTATGCCAATCCTGGAATCGAAATGGAGGGTGTTGATGATACTGTTTCTAAGAAAGAAGTCTGTGGTTCGTTGTGTTTCTGGGAAAATCATCATCAAGTGAGAGGGGGAATCATCTTTCTTTGCAGTAGGATGATAAACCTTCATTTTCCTTGCTAGCTGCTTTACGATATCATACAACACTACCAAATCTTCACAAGGTGATTGGACATCAAAGATAAAACAAGGAAGCAAAATAAATGAAGTTTTGAAGCCAAATCTTATGTTGGATTGGTGCACGGCGTACTAGAGGAGAGCGACGCATTGGGCGCCTCTGCACAGTTCGAATTTACACGGGCACAACACATACAACCCACGCAGCGCATTGGTAGTGCATGCGACGCACAGAGCTGACACACATAAAATTCGCCTTTGTTCCATGAAACCAAAACGACTCGATCTCCTCGGCTCCCTATAAGTTCAAGTCGTCTTGTTATTGATATCAACCCAGGTTTGGTGGGATTGGGTAAGGAGAGCATGGTGAATCTTGTTAAGTTTATCAATCAAAGCAAAATTGCTGCTTGGACCATGGATGGAACTGCAAGTGTACAGGATTTATATTGAATGTTGAGTTGCCCATATGCTTTTGCTTGTGTATTGAGGCTCAGAACATCACTCGAAATCAAACCTAGTCGTTCAAATGGTTGCTTTTTCCAGATCCAAAGTATGAGAACGTGCAATGTATCATCTGTTGTGATACGATCAGCAGGAACTCAGATGTCCCCCCTGTTTTGCAATCTGCATTCCAATATACAATCATTGTACTGCCTAGAGAAATTGTCAAGACAGGCCAAAGTATTCAAACAAAAAGATATGTATTCGCTGGTATCGAGGGAAGTATGGTTGAGTTTAGTGGAATTGCAAGTGGGCCCATTCATTAACAATGAATTTTTTCCTTTTATTAAAGGCAGCATCTTATTTAAAAGCTATTTTCATTAAAAGACAATTGTTATTCAAATGGCGAATAGGAAAGCGAATAGTTATTGTCTTCAGTTATGACTCAAAAGGGCTACGCTACAGTTTTCCTTTTAATTGATCATCAGGGAAATTAAATTGTAATGCTGCTCCTGTTACAGATGGTTGGTTTTCCATCTTCATATAATAATGATTAAACAATCCCCTATTCTAGGTTGATCCATTTCCTCATGGTGGAGTTTATTTATTGTATGAAAAATCATTTGTAAGGGTTGGAATTTCTGGGAGTAGTGTAGAACAAAAAACTAGTGCTTTCATTGTACAGTTTTGGCAGAGGATTAATGAAAGGATGCAGCTCTGATTTATGAGATTCATGTGGTGTGAGTTTGGCATAAGTGTTTTCTTATTGTTTCATATGTGTTTTGTGATGTTTTACATTTCCTTCATAATAATTTCCAGCTGAATGCTTTTAAGTAAGAAAGGTAGAATTCAGTTTACTGCTCTGCCTTGGGAAAGCGTTCATTTTATATATGGTTTCTTCTGTCTGAAAAGGATTCATCACACATGCCCTTTTCAGCCTCTCAACTGTCTTGCCATTCCATATAATTCAAATTTGATTGCTAAACTTCCTGCCTATCTTGCCTCATGAAACAATTTGTGTTTTTGATTTAATTTCTCAAGCTCATGTTGTTCTTTGTCCCACATAGCCCAGAAAACTTAGTCATTCAATCGATTACCACTTTCATATCTATTTACTAGCCTAAAATCAACATTCATTGTGAGTCATCTCAGAACCTATTGTTTATTTTTACTGAGTGTGACCCGGAGAGAGCCCTCTCTTGTCCTCGTAGGGCTAGCTATGAGGCTGAGCGTGGTTTGATGTGGACCTAGAACCTTGTCTTTCATCCTGAGGCAAATCTAGGCTCTAACATAGTAGCGACTCCACTGGGGATGAAAATGGTTTACTGGTAGATTGTCTTACCCCAGTACATATATCAAGTGCAGTTCTGATGGTTGATGGTGGACAAAGATTAGACATAAGAAGGATGAAATCATTCACCTGGCAACTCCATTCACTGAAGAATCCAGCAATCGGTGCTTCATGGTGACTCCACTGCAGAGAGATCAGTAGCTTTGAGATTTTCAGATGGACTGGGTTGCAAGAAGATACGCTCCCATGAGCCTAGATCACATCCCAGGTTTTCTAAATAAAATGCCCAAGGTGGATTGGCTTTAGAATTTGCCTATGTTCAGAAATGTGGAAGGAAATGACACTGCTCCTCATCTGGTGAAATTTCACATTCATGTGCTTAAATTGAAGATGAATTTTCCTGAAGACTATTTGGTGAAAATGTTTATGGCTACTCTGGAAGACGAAGCCCAATCTTGGTATGAAAGTTTGCCACCTGCTTCTGTTTATTGTTTAAAGGATTTTCATTCAATATTCTTTGAAAGGTATAAAGAATCATATCTATCCTTGGCTTTAGTTCAGGACTGTTGTAGCCATGTTCATAGTTTTATTGAAGATCTTGAGAATTTTTATGGGCGTGATGACTTGGTGGATGGAGAAATCATGGAAGCATTGTATGAAAATCCATTTCAGCAGTATAAAGACAATCATGAAAATTTGCAGCAGCATCAAGATCTTAGTACGGTGGAAGATGAAGGAATTTTTCATCTTGACAGTCAACAGGAATTACATGAAATGGATTAGCTGTATGAGGAAAACTTGTACACTCCTTCGCTTGAAATTAATGAAGACAATCATTGTTTGAGCAAGAGAAAACAAAAAGTTTTATCTCCTCTGTCTGAAGATGAGATAGATCAACTCTTGAACGGTCATGTTCCAGCTCAAGTTAATGCAGATCTGCAGTGTGCACATGATCAAGAACGTGATGGTGGAACTTCTTCCTTTTCTGAAAAGGATGACAGTCCTGTAAGTAGCTTTATATATCAACAGGTTGAAGATGTCCATATGGCTGAAAATGATGAAAGAAGAAGTTTTATTTCAGATCTGGTTGAAATAAAAGATGATATGCAAGAAAATGATGTTCCAATCTCAGATAATGGGGATGATAAATCAGATCGGGAGACAGATTGCGATGAGGAAAAAGAGAGTTGCATGGTTGAGGCTGCCTCAAATGGAGAAAAGATAGTTACAGACCTAACTTCCCTTATCTCACCAGAACTAGATCTTCATGAAGAAATAATCCAGTCAGCTTATGAACAACAAGATGAGATCTTTGTTCAAGTAAGTGAAACAATTTCTCTAGATGAGTTTATGGTAGATGATAGAAATGTCATTTTTGCGCTCCAAGCATCAACTGAAGTTCCTTTTCTCATGACTAATGAATGTAATGAGAATCTGGTTGTCATATCATATCAAGATGATAAAAAATATATTCAAACTATAGCCGATCAGACCATTCAGGATTCTCTTTCAGACTCTTCTTCATATGGCTCATGTTTTGAAATGTTCTTTGAAGAGGAAATCTACTCATCTACTTGTTCAGAATTTTTTGAGCATAAGGAACATACTTTTTCTTAAGTATATTATGAAGGAAGATCAGAATCAAAGGAGAAAGACACCTTGTTGCTCCAGCAGGAGGTCAATCTTCATGTTTTTCAGGATCCAATGGTAGATTCATTGTAGTCAGCAGTGAAAGTGATTATTGCAGTATTCAGTGATGAAGGATATCAGGGTCAATTAGATTTTTGGATGCCCAGTTACGAGTATCTACTGTTGACCCAGAGATCTAAACAGGAGAATCAATCAAGAAGGCATCTGCTTGATTGGTTACATTGGCATTTTGATATAGTTTGATCGTATATTTCCTTGTAAGAAACACAGGTGGCCATGTACTACCACCAAACTTTAAGTTTTAAGTTCAGGTCTTTGTCATTTTGAGTTAGTTTGTTAAAGTCAAGTTTTTTTAGTCATTTTAGCAGTCATTTCAGTTTAAAGTTGAGTCGGTTTCAGTCAAGTTTCAGTTAATAAACTGAGTCAGGTTGGTTTGTCAAAATAATGGACTCCATAGCCCAATGGACGAAGGCACTGTCTAGCTCTTCCAGAGATCTGTCGTTCTTGGCACCTCCAAGGAGCTACCATCCCCATTGGAGCCAATGTTAGAGTCGGTCTTGTCAGTCCTCCGTCAAAGATCAAAACTCTTTTTGCATTTCATTTTTAGGTGTCTCGCTCAATTCACCCAGTTGCATTTCACTAGGGGCATGCCATTATCTGATGGAAGGGTCTCTTCACTTGTTTCCCTCATGTTTGTACCTGCTGGGTTGGTAAAAAATTTCTCAAAGTTCATCAAAGTTCATTTCACGTCATTTGCAGTCATAGATGCTATTTTGGTCCAGAAAAGAGTCATTTCACTTTCTAGGTCTAGGGTTTGTCTTGAGAATGTTGAATAATGCCCGCAGACCATGAGGATGTTGTCAATAAGTTGTCAGTTCAAGATTTTCATCATTAATAATGCTGAAGGATATTTCTTCTTCAAAACTATGTTTTGAAGAAGAAATCATCAAGTTTGTTCAATACATGATTGTTAAGGTTTTTCAAGTTCCACAGTTCTTCAGGCAGCCCTGGTCATCTTGCCAGGTTTCGGCAGCTCCTATCCATGCAGAAAATCAACCAAGAAAAGTCATCATTTCAAGCCAAAATCAAAATGGAAATTAAAACACATCTGTAGTATAATTTTCTCTATTTGCATAAGAATCTTGCACTGTAGTTTCCAGATCCAATTTTGTTGCGACATTGCCAAGGGAAGGAGTCTAATCAGCCTAACAGGAGGGCCCATCTTTTAGTACAGTCAGTGCAATGGCATTGTTTTTCTATGGGGCAGGATCTGATTTTATTAAGCAACATGTCTCGGTTCAGAGTGAAAGTAATGTCCCATTTGAGGATTTGGTCAGAACCTACTGCACAATGGCAGGCCATGCAAAACATAAGGCTAATGAAGGAAAATGCAACTTTTTTGGAGAGGCATGTATTCATGCTGGTACAGTAGGGCTTACAGATTTGACTGCTCCACCATTTGATTCTCTGAGCTTGGAAACACAAGCGGATTATAACAGCGCTCATGCTGATCCACTTTCAGAGACTGGAGGTATGGCATAAGCTTGGATTGCAAGAAAAATAAACAAAATATAGTGCACCATATGAAGAGAGGAGTGTGGCCACTGCTGTATGCTCAGCAGAATCAATCATCCATGTAATGCTTTAGCTACAGAAGACTTTGAGGTATGGCATAAGATTGTATTGAAAACAAAATATGCAAAATACAAACAGTGGGCGTCATGAAGCGAGGAGTGTGATCAGTGCCATTTCTTCAGCATAATCAATTATTCATGTTGCTGTATGGTCAGTTACATAACTAGCAAAATTGTATTTTATCGCAAACATTGGCAACTGTAGGTTGAAGGATATTAAAAAAATAAAGAAAAAAGTGGAAAGGCGAAGTCAGTTGTTTGGAAGACAAAATCTGTGTGAAATCCAGGCGCGGTGCATTGAGCCGATTTTATCAATGCAAATTTGCACTGGCATGGCGCACTGGAAAGGCCCAATGCACTAGGTATGCTACGCGGCGCATATAGGCAGAGGGTTCAAAAAATTGTTATAACTTGCCTAAATCGCTCAAATCGCCCAAAATGCACGGATTTTTCATGTCGAGGATGCTGTGAAGGTTGCACAAAGGTTTATCGTAGGGGTACATCAAGAATGGAAGGGGTTACAAGTTTTAATGCATGAAGAAGGATTAAAACATTGATTCGCTAATTTCAAGTCATGGCTTTGGGCCTTTGCCACCGTATCCTCCCGCACATTGCATGTCCCATGGGATGATGCTGGTTGCTTGTGTCCAGTGGGAGATCTGTTTAATTATGCCGCTCTTGGAATCGATATGGAGGGTGTTGATGATATTGTTGCTGAGAAAGAAGTCTGTGGTTCAAAGTGTTTCTGGGAAAAGCATCATCAAGTGAGAGAGGAATCATCTTTATTTGCAGTAGGATTTCAAACCTTCATTTTCCTTACTAGTTGCTTTATGATATCATACAACACCGGCAAATATTTGCAAGGTGATTGAACATCAAAGATAAAACAAGGAAGAAAAATAATTGAAGTTTTGAAGCCAAATCTTATGTTGGATTGGCGCGCGGCGCACTGTGCAACTGGTGCGGTGCACTGGAGGAGCACGGCGCATTGGGCGCCTATGCACAGTGCAAATTTACACTGGCGCGGCGCATACAGCCCGCGCGGCGCATTGGGTAGTGTGCCTGGTGCACAGAGCCGACACACACAAAATTCGCCTTTGTTCCATGAAGCCAAAACGACTCGATCTCCTCGGCTCCCTGTAAGTTCAAGTCATATTGTTATTGATATCAACCTAGGTTTAGTGTGATTGGGTAAGGAGAGCATGGTGAATCTTGTTAAGTTTATCAATGAAAGCAAAATTGCTGCTTGGACCGTGGATGGAACTACAGCTATATGGGATTTATATTGAATGTTGAGTCGCCCGTATGCTTTTTCTTGTGTATTGAGGCTCAGAACATCACTCAAAATCAAACCTGGTCATTCAGATGGTCGCTTTTTCTAGATCCAAAGTATGAGAACGTGCAACGTATCATCTGTTGTGATACGATCAACAGGAACTCTGATGTCCCCCCTGTTTTGCAATCTGCATTCCAATATACAATCATTGTACCACCTGGAGAAATTGTCAAGACAGGCCAAAGTATTCAAAAAAATAGATATGTATTCACTGATATCGAGGGAAGTATGGTTGAGTTTAGTGAAATTGCAGGTGGGCCCATTCATTAACAACGCATTTTTTCCTTTTATTAAAGGCGACATCTTATTTAAAAGCTATTTTCATTAAAAGACAGTTGCTATTCAAACCACGAATAGGAAAGCGAACAATCATTGTCTTTAGTTACGACTCAGAAGGGCTACGCTACCGTTTTGCCTTTTAATTGATCATCGGGGAAATTAAATTGTAACGCTGCTCCTGTTATAGATGGTTTGCTTTCCATCTTCAGCTAATAATGATTAAACAATCCCCTATTCTGGGTCGATCCACTTCCTCATGGTGGAGTTTATTTATTGTATGAAAAATCATTTGTAAGGGTTGGAATTTCTGGGAGTAGTGTAGAACAAAAAACCAGCGCTTTCATTGTACAATTTTGGCAGAGGATTAATGAAAGGATGCAGCTCTGATTTATGAGATTCATGTGGTGTGAGTTTGGCATAAGTGTTTTCTTACTGTTTCATATGTGTTTTGTGATGTTTTACATTTCCTTCATAATCATTTCCAGCTGAATGCTTTTAAGTAAGAAAGGTAGAATTCAGTTTACTGCTCTGCCTTGGGAAAGCATTCATGTTCTGTATGGTTTCTTCTATATGAAAAGGATTCATCACACATGCCCTTTTCAGTCTCTCAACTGTCTTTCCATTCCATATTATTCAAATTTGATTGCTAAACTTCCTGCCTATCTTGCCTCATGAATCAATCCGTGTTTTTGATTTAATTTCTCAAGCTTATGTTGTTCTTTGTCCCACACAGCCCATAAAACTCAGTCATTCAATCAATTACCGCTTTCATATCTATTTACTAGCCTAAAATCAACATTCATTGTGAGTAATCTCAGAACCTATTGTTTATTTTTACGAGTGTGACCCTGAGAGAGCCCTCTCCTTTCCTCGTAGGGCTAGCTACGAGGCTGAGCATTGTTTGATGTGGACCTAGAACCTTGTCTTTTTAGCCTGAGGCAAATCTAGGCTCTAATAGAACACATAAAATATATTGTAGAAATATAAACATAAACAGAAAATGCCTAAAACAAGAGAGACACAGATATATGTGGTTCTCACCCAATTTGGGCTATGTCCACAGAGAAAGAGCCAGTCCTTCCTTTTATATTACCTAGCAAAATGAAGAGATACAACCTACAACCGATTCGTTATAATTCCCTCTTCACTCTCACACAATCTCCTCTCTCTTTCTCACTCAGAATACAGATCTACATACTCGCAATACAATTCCCTCATATATAGTGAGGGGTTTCCTTCTAGGGAAAAAACCCTAAATTAAACATAACTTCTACTGTCATATTTCTGCCTAATGAATGGCCCAGATTGACTATGAAATTACAACCTTTTACACAGCAATTTTACAACTATTTTTAGCATCGGGCACGCTTCCCCTGATCCCCCATCGCCACCCCCTCGGACCCCCCTAGTGGTGCACATAAATGGGCAGCATTGCCGCCACATTATGAACTGGGGTCCAATGTGGCGATATCTCTGAATAAAGAAGATAATCAAGCTCCACACCCAATAATATATATATATATATATATATATATATATATATATATATATATATATATATATATATATATATATATATATATATATATATATATATATATTCAGTGTTTCCGAATTCATATTATACTTTCAATGATGTGATTTGTATTGAAATTTATTTACATTCGTTGCAAATGTCTATATAAAACATGATTAACAAGTGCATCTGTCAATGTATTTATATTTCTAGAAATGTGTGCACATTATATGAACTCAAAATTTCTTTCTAGAAGGTGAAACCTTAAAAACATACGCAATATGGTAGGACTTATAACTAAATAAACATTATCAACTTATAGTACCATGAGTTGTGAGTCGAGTCTGACGACTAAATGACGGATACCATGTGAAATTGCATCAGATAGTAGCTCGACCACTGTGTTATACTCAACGATATTATACGTAGAGTGATCAATAAAAATCCCTTGTAGACTCACTAAATCACCATTTGGAGCAAAGATAGCCCACGCTAAGGAGGATAGGTTTCAAGTACTATGACCAACACCATCAACATAACCAAAATATGGTTCAAGGAATGTCGACATATGCAAAGTAAACGTAAGAGGAATCAATAGAGACCTTAGGAAACTCTAAAGAGACACACTGCAAACACACTTAACACACTTGTAGACAATATGTACACAATGTTACTATGCATGAGACGAAGAAAAGTATTTCTTTAGGTATAACCCATTCCTAGGATGCGTCAGTGGAATTCCATCAAAATCGACTAGCTCATAGGCCCATTTTGCAATTACACACTTGACAATATATGGACATGACCACATAGGTTGGAACTTTTCTGAGCCTGACTTATCAGAGTCTTGGTCATACAAAAGAACAAGGTCTTCTTTTGAGAATACATGAGGCTTGACACTTTTATCGTATTACGCCTTAATGGGTATTTTATGAGCTTCATTAGCTATAGAGGCAACGCGCCTTGTCTCATCTAGTCAAGTCAGATGTAAAAGAGGTTCCTCTTCTATAGAAGTGGTAGGAAGAAGTTTAAAAACTAGTTCCAGTGATGGAACCTCACATTGTATTGGAAAGGTTACTTCCAAACCATAAACCAACTAAAAGGGTGTAAGTCCAGTACCAGTCCTTATTGAGGTTTGGTATGCCCACAAGGTAGCATAATGGAGTACATTCCAATCTGATTTATGGACCCACACTATATGTTGATGCATACTTTTGAGAGCTTTATTGATAACCTCAACCTATCCATTAGCTCGAGGATAGTCGGGAGTGGAACTCTTGTGGGAAATTCCTAACTTAGAAGTTAATTCAATCATCATATTATTCCAGAAATGCTTTCTGTGATCTATAACTATGGCTTGCGGAACACCAAACTATGCGATAAAATGATTGAAAAAGAGATATGCAACTGTTTTGTCAGTGTTGTTAAATGTGTTAGCACCTAAATCTGCCTTAGGTTGAAGGAAGGCAAAAATTAGGGTAACCACAAACCATGCTCAGTCTGGTAGCTAGCCCTACTAGAATAGGAGAGGGCTCACTCCATGTCACGCTCAATGAATAGATAACAAAATGGTCTGAGATGACTTATAATGAAAATTGATTTTAGGCTAGTAAAAGAATATGGAACCGAGAAACAAATTTTTGTGAATGACTATGTTTTTGGGATGGTATGGGACCAACGGTCAACAAGGAATAGAGAATTTAATACAAAGGCACAGATTATTCCGTGAGGCAAGGCGGGCAGAAAATGTAGCAATTTAGTTTTAGGTAACATAGAATGAATAGATTGCTGAAGAAATTGAAAAGGGCATATTTACATGAATCCTTTTCAACAGAAGAAAAACACTGAACATGAAATTTTCCCACAGGCATAGCAATAAAATTGAATTCTACCTAATCTCACTCAGAAAATTTCATCGGAAATGAACATGAATTGAATTATGAAACATAACGAATTACATATGAAAACATAAGAGACACATTTACTACACTCACAACCACAAGAATATAATGAAACAAAGCTGCTGCCTTTCATTAATTCTCTGTCAAAATATATAGTGAAGGAACAAAATTTCTTTCCCACAATCTCCCAGAAGTTACAAGCCAACAAACCCTTTGCAAATAAATTGCATACAATATATAGAATGTGTAAGGAAGATATAGAATGCCCAAGGGTTGGGGAGTTACTCGAATCATTGCAAAATGGAGATGGAGAACCAGCCATCAGCTATAGGTGCAGCGCCACAAACATGACATTTGGCTTAGGTGACCATTTTCCTTCCTTCGCCACTTGGATAGAAGCCAATCTGGAGAAAAAACACTTTAAATTCCACTTTTAGTGCCAAAAAATAGAAGTGTGGATGAGCAGGCCCACTTGGAGAAGTCGCGACCCGAAATTTCGCGAAACGGAAGAAAATTGGCAAATTTTTCCTCTGTGCGCCGTGCCATTTTCTCTGTGCGTCGTGCTACTTTGGGGCGTATTTTGGGGCACTTTCAGGTGTCCAAAATGTGCCCAAGTGGGCTTTCTGGAAAGCCCGTCCTGTCTACTTTCTAACCCCACTGAAATTTTTGAATTTGGTGCTCATTTGCCCCTACAAATCTTCATTCTCCCAAGACTTCTTTCTATGTGTCAAAAAAGTGGCAGAGAGGCCATTTTTGGGTGTTTTTTGACCTTCAGGAGACTCAGATCTTGTCAAAATTTCTTTCCCGGACACCAGTAGTCATGATTTTCCATGCTGAATCCAGAAATTCAAGCCATTCCTCATTTAGAGCTCTAGAATTTTAGCGTCGTGCCACTTGCGCGGCACACAGCGAGAAAAACCCTGTTTTTTGCCCAAAAAATTACCATGTGACCAAAAATTCCCCAAATTTTTGAAATTTGGGCTGGAGGTTCCCTATGGGGTGTTATACTAAGCCAAGGAAGCCTCAGCCAAGATTCGAAGCTGATCTTGCTCTTTTGCCCTTTTTGCCTTTCTTGTTGCTTTCCTCAATTTCGCCTTCAAGCTCCTTATCCGGGCCTTTAAACTCAAGTTCCGTGTCCTGTAATGATAAGTCATGTGTCTCAGTAGTGTGTTGTCTTCGTCGGCCTTGTTCAACATTTTTTCCAGGTGCATGTTAACTAACTCGAGAGTAGACTCCCGATCATCATGAATCTGTTGCTCCAAGGAAGTGAACTCAATCCTCCTATGTTGGGCAGCTTGGCGATCCTCACGGATGTTCTGCAGCTCCATGATCACATGCTGGTCTTCCAGCTATTTGTTCCTCTGCTCCAAATACCTGATGTTCCATTTGGCCATCTCCAATTTGAGTGACAAGGATTGAATCTTCGTTTCTTACTTTTGGATGGTCTCTTTCAGTTGTGTAGTTTGCAGATCTATGTCGGCATCATCATCATCCTGAAGGAGAAAGAATTCGGTCTCTCATTCACCTGATGGCACACCTGAAGGCCCCTCATCTTGCATTGGCTCCTTGCCTCTGTCCTCTTCCTGTGAAGCTAATGGAGGAAGCGAGGCCCCTTCCACCCTGGGTGGAGATAACACTCGCCTTGCTGCTGCAAACAAAGGTCTGGTGCCTTTCGGATAGCCTCTCTGATATGTGATGAAAACTGGCACCGTAGTGGTCTCATGGCGCTCATACTGATGTGAAGGACCACCTATCTCATGTTCTGCCTCTGATACTACCTGTTTAGCGCTGAAGAAGTCACGAGAGATGAAGTCCTCCCAAGCAATACCCTGCAATCCCAACTGATGATCTACCAAAATTCGGATAAGGGCAAAGTGGTAAACATTGTTAAGCTGCTGTCGAGGAGTCTTGTGCTGCATGAAATTTTTCATCCTTTCTATGTTCCCGTGGATGAAAAATGGGAGGTTCATCATTCGCACCCTGGTAAAATGCATGAGCAACCTGATGTGATAGGCATAAAGGCGAGAAAACCTCCCCTCACAACTGAAGTATTTCATGATCAATTTCATGAGCGGAGCATACTCATCTCTCAAAAATCTGAATGGGAAAACTCTCGTGAGCTGACTCAAACAACTGGCCTTAATGTAAGGCTCATAATGATCCCTCTCCACCTTCATCTTCTTATTCCACTGTTCTCCAACATTTGGTATGCCTGTTGCCACTGATATGGTTTCAGGTGTCAATGTGAAAGTGACCCTGGCCAAGATAGACTGTCCTCCATGTAGGTGAAGTGCAAAAAGACGGGCCAACTCATGATGAACTCTGACATTTGCCACCCTCTGACAAAATTCAAAACATGCTAGGTGCTGGAAACATGACATAGCAAGAGGGCATGCCTGCAACTCAGTGAGGGTGTTTGGCTCATCTCTGACGTGTTTGCCACTCCTAGGATGTCTCTGGGGAGCCTGTTCTCCTGAAGCTGTATCACAGTGATTTTCCCCCTCATATTCTGATGAAACTTCAGATGCCATTACTGCCGTTTGTACCCTGAGTTTTATGCTGCGCTTTGATTCCAATGAAGCTAGTAGTTTCTTTGTCAATTTGCCACCAAGGGGACAATGAAACAGGGAGTATTAGGAGGGGAATGATGAAATGGGAATAGGGGTTAAAGGGAGAGATTTGTCAGGGATTTGGGAGTAGTTTGGGTATAACGTTGATGGGGTAGGATTTGAAACACCTTGACAACACTGCCACTGTAGCATAAACCCTAGGATCATGATTTCTTTGTGTCTTCTTTGTTTGCTTTATAAAAAAAATTGCATTTGATTTATACTCCTAAAACCATGCTACTCCTTTCAAGTTCAATGCAAGAGTGGATGTAGGGTTTCTACCTTTCAAATTTGATGAGCATCCAAAAAGTTTTAGGCAAATTAATTGTTTTATGGGCTTTATATCTCTATGCACTGTGCGCAGTGCCCAGTGCGTCGCGCGCTCTGAGTGCGCCATGCCAGTGGTGGATTTACACAGTGGACGGGCTCCGTGTGTGCCACTCCCAATGAGTCGTGCTCCTTGGTGTGTGTGCCGCACACCCTGAAATCATCCTAAGTCACTCCTAATCGTTTGAATCCTCAACCCTTCGACCATGCACATTTCTTTCATAGCCTTGCTTGCATAATAAGCTGGTCTTATGGTGATTTTGAGTTAACCAAATAGTGGATGAATAGGGAGAGGGTTTGGTAGTGATTTAGGGTGGGATTTTAGGAAAAATGACCAAGGGGATATCAGAAAAAAAATGATAGGTGAGGGGAAAAAGGTGAGGGGAGTGAAACCTTGGCACTAACAACACATTTTGACAACCCTAGCCATCGTTTTCTTGGTGATTTTCTTATGGTTGACCTTATGCTTTCGGGTGACATTCAAACATCTTCACAAACACCATATCCTTGATAGAATTTGATGAACAGGTGAGGTCGTAAGGATTACCTATCGATTTGATAGCCTTCGCCAAAATTTGGGGTGGTTTGGCAACGTTTCTCGGCCCCTGGTCTGTGTGCGCCGCGCGCAATTCCCAGTGCGCCGCGTGCTTTATATGTATCGTGTCTGTGTAAACCTTCAACTATGGGCTGGTTGCATGTGCGCCACGCCCGGTGAGTGCACCCCACTTCTGGGTATGTGCGCCGCGCCCTCGAAAACCTACTCCCACTCACTCAAACACTCCAATCTCACACTCACACCTTTGCAATGTCTTCTCCAAGTCTTGTAATATCAAAATGCCTTTGATTTGGATGAAAACATGTATATATAGCCTTGGAAGAGATGGGTTTAATTTTTGTTTCCTTAAAAACCCATTTTTCTAATGTTGTGTTTTGCACTTTTTCATTGACTTTAAAACACATTGATTTTCATTTTCCCTTTGAAATTTTGGCTCAAATGATGAAATTTTCAGCACTCTTTGCAGGGACTGTATGACAGGAGATTTGGCCACAGAAATCATGATTGCATCTAAAAAAATCAACTGGCGACTTTTTGGAGAATTTGGTCATAAATGACATTGTTTGACTTTTCTTCAAAACAGAGTTTTGAAGAAGAGTCGAAGTCTATCCACATGACGATGAAGCTCTCTAAACCATAGCTATGTAAGGGCCTCCCTCTGGCCTGCATGGCTTTACTGGACATGTTTCCAAGACCAAATTGATGAATTCCTAGACCTAAACATAGAAAATGAACTTTGTCCTTTAAGGGACCAGACCTTGACTGTCATGGACTTTGGTGGTTATTGACACAAAGACGTAAGCCAACAGGAACCAGAAATGAGGGGAAATGAATAGCATGACTTTCTCCGTCAGATCATGGCATGCCCCTAGCAGAATGTAGCTGAATGAATGGTGCAGGACACCTAAAAATGAAATACATAAAGAGTTTTGATCTTTGACGGAGGACTGACCAGACCGACTCTAACAAAATGTAGGCATCACCTTGACCCATTTAGTAAAATAATCTACTATGACAATGATATAACAATGCCCCTCGCCTGAGTGAGGATTACGTGTGATGAAGTCAATGCCTCATTTCACAAATAGTCTGACGAAGATAACAGGATGCAATGGAGCGGCGAGGCACAGGACTTACAATCATAAATTTGGAATGCATGACACTTCTGGACAATCAGAATATAGTCTCAAAAAATGGCAGGCCAAAAGTAACTGATGCGTAATATCTTCTACACGATAATGTATCCAGATAAGAGACCGCCACATGCCCTCGAGTGGAATTCATTGAGGAATTTCTCCGCCTGCTCGTGTGTGAGGAACCTTCGTAAAATTGTATCGATACCATGTCGATAAAGGGTGTCACCAATGATGATGTAATTCTTGGCTTGGTATCGAATACGTCATTGCTTGGAGCGAGAGGTATTAGACCAGAATGTTTGGGTCTAGAGATAAATCACAATGTATCCATACCACGAGTCAGATGACCAAATAATAAACAATGACTCATCAGGGATAGAATCTTCAGATGTCAATTCTGAGTCAGAGGAAGGAAGGTCGCACATAAGATAAGCGAAAATCAAGGATTTATTTGACTTGGATTTGATGAATTCCAGGTCAAAATATTGCAGAATGATGATCGATTTAGAGTATTTCCCCCCAAAAAATTGACGGGAAAAAATGTATGTCATGGGGTTGCAATCTAAAACAACTGTATTTTTCCAAAGAAAGATGTAATGAAAGAACCTTTGGATGGCTTGTACAACCACCAAATAATTTTTTTCTATGTGGGTATACCTCATCTCAGTATCATTGAGATTCTGACTTAGATAATATATGGGGTGCTTTGTCCCAACAATATCTTCTTGGACCAATACCATTGCTATAGTAGAAATGGTAGCAATAAGATACATCAAATAGTCATGCTAGTAATTAGGGGGATATAATAGAGATGCCTGAGCTAGTACATCTTTTAGGGAATCAAACTCTTTCTGAGTTTTTCTATCCCAATGGAATTGAAACCCTTTCTTAAGTAGGCAAGTGAATCCTTTGGTCAACTTAGTGTAGCTTGGGATGAATCATCACAGAAAGTTAATGATTTCCTGTAATTTTATAGGATTGATATGAATTCCAAAAGGCACAGGAAATTCAATGATTTCCTGTACTTTTATGGGATTGATATGAATTCCAAGTTTCAAAATCAAAAAAATGAGAAGATGACTAGAACTAATGTAGAACACACATTTGTGTTGATTTAGTCGAATATTATAGTGTCTACACTGTAAGAAAATGACCCTAGGATTCATCAAGTGATCATCTTGATACTTTGAATGAGAAGGGAGATTATCCAAATAGGGCTACACGATATGTTTAATATCATGAAAAGTGTAATTCATGTCCCGTTGAAATGTGGCCCCAAAATTCTTCACACCAAAAGAGATTTTCCAGTAGGAAAATGTACCTTAGGGACAAATAAATGAAGTCTTAGGTTGACCTGCTGGGAGAAATTTGATTTGATTATATTCGGAGAAACCATCCATGAAGGAATATATTTCACAACTAGCACAGTCATCAACAATCTGGTTGATGAATGAGGTCGAGTAATTTTCCTTTCAACATGCGTGATTCACATCCTGATAATCGACGCATAAATGGATTGTGCCCTGTTTCTTCATGGCAGGGACAATATTCGATACCCTATCAATGAGAGGAATGGAGTAGATGAAACAAACACAATGGAGGTTTTCAACTTCACTCTTTATCTAGACAACCTTCTTTAGATGGACCAAACGGAGGCGTTGCTAGATTGGTTTAACATTTGGATACATTTTAATCCTGTGCACTACAATATTTTTGTCGATGCCTGAAATTTCCTCATAATTCCAGGAAAAGAGATCACAAAACTCCTAAAATAGGGCTTTATAGGTCTCAATCTCATATGGAGAGCAAGACACACCAATGTGTATATTTTCGACAATACCCAGTTTAATAGAGATATCATGAGGTATCGCCTCTTCAATATTTGAGAGATTCTTCTTGGAATCAACTTTGTGGATAGAAACAAAACTTGTAAAAGATTTGATGAATTGAGTAGATACACATCATTGAGATTATCCTCAATCGAATCTATTAAGGAGGAATAATAGTGATGATTGTCCCACGACACATCATCTAGAATCATGATCTCCATGATGCTCTCATTGGTAGAGAATATATGAGAGAATGGATAAAAATACGTGCCATAATACAATGATCGATCAACCTAATTGATCGAAGAGAAGGTATGAGCCGCATAAGCCAAATATATAGCTTTGTAATCAAGTTCAATAGGGCTAAGCAACATTTGGTCACAAAAACTATGGATGTCAGTTTGGTCTCGTACAATCCATGGATCAGTCTAGAAAGTAGAAGATGATATCAACTTCATATAAGAAACCAAAGATGAGTTGTCGAGAAGAGGAGGAGGAGGAAGAGAAAAGGTTCCAATGAGTGAGGAATCCTTCAACAGTCCAACCCTAATATGCTGATAAGAATGTATAGTTTCCCCTACAAGTAGGAAACTTCTAGTAACATAAGAATCAAAGGTGAAAAAAGTGATTTGTTAAATGGCCACAATTCTGCCCTTATGAGGAAAGGTTGTCATACGGAAATAATTCGAAACAATTGCGGCCATGGCATAAACCCATGTACAACCTAATAGAAGATTTTAATCAAGAGGTTTGTCAATAAATTCCTCTTCTATGGATATAGTTTTCTCCCCTAATTCTACTTCTAAGTAATTCATAATACCACAAGGCTTATATGTTCTCCCATCAAAAACCTTCAATGTGGTAGGTGACTGAATCAGTTGAGGTGAGCCAACCTCTTTCCAACAAGACATAGAAATTATACAGGTTGAGGTTCCCGCATCCATAATAGAACGATGAATGTTCTTAGCACGGATGATGACCTGAATGATAAAGGCCAATTGAGCTGGAAGGACATGGGTATAATTTTCATGACTAGAAAAAAATGGGTTGGAATCCGAAGGATCCACATATCCAATAGCTGAAAGAAAAGCATTTTTCTAGGTGTGGTAGTCATGCAACACCTTGAGGGTCGACATAGCTGATGGATACTAAGCCGTCTTCAAGGAAATTATAATTTTGAGCAACCCTAGCATGAGGGTTGAAAGAAGACTTATGGACAATGCCCTACAGAGGCTAAATAGTTAACTCCATAGGAATCATAGGTGGAGGAGGATCGTATGGAGGTGATGTCAAACTGGTAGGTTGATCAGTAGCCTAACCGTTCGGAGGATTCACATTACAATATTCCTTGTTTTGAGTAGCCACCATAACATAATATTTATGCTTCGTGGCGGAGAGCATTAAAATAGTGTTAGAGGAATGTGGGTCCTCAGCAACCATATGGGTCTCCTGATTAGGAAATGGGTTGGTCAACACAGTGTGAGAAGTGGAATATTTCAGAAACTGATTCACTTCTGCGTAGTGAGGAAAGTAACAAGTAAATTTATCCTCATTGAAAATCAAGCATGGGTAGCAAGGCTTTTGTTTCTCATTAGAGGATTGATTTGTTTATTTCTCTTGCGGTGAATAATATTTCTTCCTTTTATCTTTTCCTTTCTTCTTGCTTCCTGGTTACAATTGAGATTTTCCTTTATCAGATGAAATGACATTTATCTTGGACGAAGAAGCCACAGGAGGATTGCATGAAGAGTTTTAGATGGAAATAGTAAAATAAACACCAGATGGTTTTCTCACTGTCTACGAACTAACACAACCAATGATTCCATTGGCAACATGAGATTCTTTACCAGGGTTGGAAGGAAAAATGTTGGAAGGTCTCAGAGCATCTGGTATCTCTTCATAGAGCATGCTAGAATAGGTATAGATGACTTCAAATAATCAAGCTAAGAAATCGCTTTCTCTTCAGTCACAACTCCGCTTTTAGCTACATCCTCTGTGATAGATGGAAACAAGGATTTTATAAACTATTTTTCTAGAAATTAATCTAGAACATAGGTCTTAACCAACCGACGATGATGCCACCAATCATGAATGTGATCAGAAATGTGAGTGGCTTTGGTTTGTTTAAAGTTAGTTAGAATTTCCATTCCAATTTCATACGAGATGAGTAACTGGAAAAGCATAAGGAAGGTGGTAGCCAAGGCACTGAAATCATGAAACGAAGCTCTAGGTAACTCAATGTAACATTTAACTGTGGTACTTGTAAGAGTACATTGGAAAATATGTAATCATATGGAATCATCATTAAGGGAGTTTGAAGAACATCACAAATGACACGTCCTGACGTGGGTTGATGAGTCTTCTCTAGGATTCCCATTGATTTTTGGGATATCGGATGACAATTATCGGCCACCAAGGTGAATGAGTGATGGGAGCATTGGTAAGCCAAGTCAAATCTGGCAATTTGAGAGTCGCCACAAAAGGTAATTGTCAGTTAAAATCTAGTGGAGCATAGCCTTGATCAGAAGGAATAGCCTGGGCAACAGGTACATGCATTCTTCGATAAATAGGGTTCTGATAAAGAGGAACCTAGGCATCAAAATAAGGAGGATTCTGGTAGCCATCATACACGTAACCTTGTTGACCACCTCCAGGATAAACTCGCAAAGGTTGGAATGGTTGGGTTTGGATATGTTGGTCATGAAAAGGCACTTGAGGAATAAGGTGTATACTATTTCCCTACAGGATTTTTCATCATCCCGACATAAGGTGGGTTTGATTGTGGTTGTAGCACACTATACATATCATGTCCTATCAGAATCTGAGGAGTACATTTCCCAAGTAGTTGAGACTATAAGGTACCTTATAAAGGCTAGGTAAGTGAAAATTGAGGGATACTACCGATAGAATAGGTTGGCATGCAACGATATTTTGTGGAGGTTGACTTACATGTATTTGAATTTGTTGAGGCATGAATGGATGGGTAGTATTTTGAGATGAAGATGACGAAGGTTTAGGATTCAACAATGGGTCCCAAAATGAACTAGGTTGAATGGGAAAAGCAGGTTTCCAAACACTGGCAACCATCCCAAGATAAGGAGGATTATAATAAGGTTGATTACCAACTTGAGGTATACCAACAACAGGTTCCCCCTTGCCATAGTAGGAGGGCATGATGGAGGAAAATGCAATCCAGATGGAGGGAACCCAACATAAAGAGAGTTAGGTTGTTGAAGATAAACTTTCCCACTAACATAAGGGCCAACTTATTGTTCAATCGTAGGTTTAGGCGGAGAAGGAGTAGGTTTTGTAGCGTTCACAAGAGAAGTACCAGTTGGAATTCTTGAAATAGAGGACATGGGAGAGGTCCAAGGATAGGAAGTTGCACCAAAGAAGATACAAGATAAAGGCTAATAACCAGGTGGGACGGATGGGCCACCATATGGATGTGCCTTTGATGATGTTGCAAACATGAATGAGGAAGGAACATTTGATGTCTCAACCATAGTGGTGGACATTGGTTGGGAGATCAAATCGGATCCAGTCATGATTAACAATCCCAATGAATATTATCACAATAAATCCATGGTTAAGTCCAAAGAATCAAGTAAAGGATTTTATTTCAAAGTCTAAAGAGGAGGAAGAGGATCATTATGATAAAAATGGAGTCCAGTACAATGAATAAGAGTAGACTGATGAGGCTATTCTTGCGAGATCTCTTCAATACTCACAACTCCGTATGGAAGAGGTTCACCATCGGGTCCAAGATATATAGTTGGAGGTTCCGTCTGAGACAAAGGAAGAGAGGGGGAAGGAACTGAAGTAAAAAGTGAAGATGATTGAGGTTTCTAAGGTTCAACAACCTCAGGAAGTAAATTATTTGACTTAGGAAAGTCAGGTTCAATTACCTCGGGAAACAAGGTTTCAGGAGCTTTTGTTTTGGTTGTGTCAGATTCATCGTAAAAAGTAGAGATTATCTCCGGCTTGGTACTCAAAGGGAAGGATAATTCTAGTTGATCAGATTCAGGAGGAGGACCAGAAGTTGTTCCCAAATTTCTTAATTTGGTAGTTTGTGACTTCTTATGCTTCTAATGATGGTTAGGAGTAGCCTATGGTAGAAGCGAAGGATTATTTTTCATTTTATGCGAACGATGGAGTGGGGGATTTTGTTCTTCCACATTGGATAATAAATTTTAGAAATTAACACAAAAATAAATCAAAAAGAGGGTAAACTAGGCATAAAGGATTACCAAGAAAGCATGAACTGCAATATACACCTTCGTGACACAAGAACTTAATGTACGTGCAGGAAATGTCCCCAAATATTGTGTTTGGTGTATCACGGTACACAAGGTGGCCAACTCGGTTA
Source organism: Pinus tabuliformis (assembly GCA_031772625.1). Classification (NCBI taxonomy): domain Eukaryota; kingdom Viridiplantae; phylum Streptophyta; class Pinopsida; order Pinales; family Pinaceae; genus Pinus; species Pinus tabuliformis. Next base: position 702,759,741 of record CM062812.1, read on the forward strand.
CCTATGGTGAGGATAACAACCTATAGGGGACTTTCAAAACATACTCGATTGTATGTTGAAGTGCAGTATGTAGTAGTGTTCTCTAATGCGTCACTGTTTGATGAGAGCATTCCCATATGCTTTACATGCATGGAGCTATCCAATATACCCAAAGGTACGTGGAGAACGATCATATACCCTCACGCACGTGGAATGAGATTTCACCCTTGGGATACAACATTATATAAAAACAACAACTCCTACGTTTAACAAGGCCGGAACATGTCTCTAGCCTAGACCTCTAAATGTTTACATTAATGTTATAAATTCTTCTTAGGTTGATTCAATAAATTTACTATTTATCTTTAATTAAATTTCAGTTTTAGGGTTCACTGCGAATGTCACCTGAATATCCTAACTTGCAAACTAGCATGAGGAAATTGAATCTTTCTCATTCAATGAAAATATATCTAAGTAAGGGAAGAGACAAAGAGTGTGCAACAAACAATATGCTGAAAACAACATGCAAAATGCAATTCCATTTTCAATGCAAACACAAAAATATAAATTCCAATGAAAATATTTTTCTTTTCAAGTCACTTAATTTTCAAAAATGAAAAAAACTAAGATGAAAATTCTAATCACTTATTCAAACAAGATTTTCAGAATTATGACTAGAACACCAATTTTTCTAAGCACTCAATGATAAAAAAAAGTTCAGTTTGTAAACAACCTAATGATAAGAAAAAAGGAAAATATTGAAGAAAATATTTATCAAAGGTATCAAAACAAAATAAAACCAAATGGAGGCTTCAGAGGGACCACAAGACACTCAGAGACTCAAGGAAGAGTAGTTGGAATCAACCTAATTGATCGAAGAGAAGGTATGGTCCGCATAAGCCAAATATATAGCTTTGTAATCAAGTTCAATAGCGCTAAGCAACATTTGGTCACAAAAAATATGGATGTCAATTTCGTCTGGTAAAATTCATGGATCAGTCTAGAAAGTAGAATATGATATCATTTTCATATAAGAAACCAAAGATGAGTTGTCGAGAAGAGGAGGAGGAGGAAGAGAAAAGGTTCCCATGAGCGAGGAATCCTTCAACAGTCCAACCCTAATATGCTAATAAGAATGTATAGTTTCCCCTACAAGTAGGACACTTCTAGTAAAATAATAACCAGAGGTGAAAAATGTGAGTTGTTAAATGGCCACAATTCCGCCCTTATGAGGAAAGGTGGTCATACGGAAATAAGTCAAAACAATTGCGGCCATGGCGTAAACCTATGTACAACCTAATAGAAGATTATAATCAAGAGGTTTGTCAATAAATTCCTCTTCTATGGATATAGTTTTGTCCCATAATTCTACTTATAAGTAATTCATAATACCACAAAGCTTATATGTTCTCCAAGCCTTCAATGTGGTAGGTGACTGACTCAGTCGAGGTGAGCCAATTTATTTCCATCAAGACATAGACATTATACAGGTTGAGGCTTCCTCATCCACAATAGAACAATGAATGTTCTTATCATGGATGATGACCTGAATGATAAAGGCCAATTGAGTTGGAAGGAAAGGGGTATAGTTTTCATGACTAAAAACAAATAGTTTGGAATTCGAAGGATCCACATATCAGATAGCTGAAAGAAAAGCATTTTTCTAGGCAGGTGTTGTGGGGAAAAATGCCTATGCAGGACGATCCTATCCACCTAAGGTGTGACAGTGCCTTAGCAACAAATAGAAACAGCTATTCTAGTATTCTTCCTTTATGAATTAAGAATGAAGAGAGATGGATGGACTAACCGGTGTCTTCCGTTTGTCCCTCGATCTGGTTTCTCTTCTCTTTGAGAGTTCCCAGCTACTTGCCTTCTCGCTCGCCCAGCTTCAATAGGTCCCTGCAAGATCACAAGAAGAGAACACTACGCAAAGACATAGATTCATATTCATAACTAGTTCAGGATTAGAAATAAACTAAACATACTAATGCAATCATACATCAAAGATACATCAGTATATAGGAGAAACCAAGATAGCTTTATTGATGAATAACAAGGTTCAGGAAGAGATACAACCAAAAAGGTTCCAATCCAGCATCTCCTTCCCAGCAAATGGAATTCCTATCTTCACCTCCCTTCAAAGCATTAAGCACCCAATGATTCCAGTCTCAAACCAACATCAATTCTTTGCAATAACAAAATTCCAGCCTCTAGATCTCATGGAGGAGAGATCCATATATAGATGTTTGGAGAGAGGATGAGTCAGCTTGAGATCTGACTAGTGTTCTCTCCCTCTGTCAGTTCTTGCTTCCACTTGGAGATTGAGAACCTCTTACTCATCACTAGTCGAATTCACTGAGGCAAGTGTCATTGAGGAAGATTTTGGAAGCTTCCAGGGTCTTGACACCTCATTGAATGAACTTGCCATTTGTCAATTCCCGCTCAGCGCACCCTGGTAGTGCTTCTACCTGCGTTGCAGTGCAGGTAGCCAGTGCAGACTTTGCATTTCAGCGCAGACAGCTAGTGGAGCCTCTGAATTGATCCTGAATTGACTTGTTTTTGAGCAGTTTCTGGTGGAGAACTTCTGTGAATTGCTGTGGTTTGTTAGCCTTGTTCCTCTAGGGGTAGGAACAACATGTTTAGGGACTTTGGATCCCTTAGATTATGGACATTTCATGCTCAATGTTGTAAGGCACAAAAATGTCTATAACAGTTGCCCCCTAAAGTATGAGGCCGTTTATCGGGTGAAATGCTTTATCAGGAGGATCCGAAGTTCATCCAATGCTGGGAGGAGACCTGTAATAAGATACAATACAATACATTATTTTTCATACTGCTTTCATGATCTAGCTGAGGCGGGAATTCCCATGCTCAGCTTTATAAATTCATTTTTCTGTACATAGAACAGACAATCGTCTGATGGTAGATTGATAATTTTGATGAAATTATCATCCTTTGGGTAGGATGATTATCTGCTGCAATGATGTACATGTCAATGTCTTTATTTTTCCTGAATATATATCGCAGCCCGGATGGATGAAACTAGATCCAGGGTCTTCAAACTCGTTCGATCTTCACTCTAAGTACAAGTCGATCCATGTGAGAAATGTTCTGAAGTCGAACATGGAAAGACATCGCTTGATTACCGGTCAATGAGGTAAACTGTTAACAAGCGCGAGAGGAATCACCGATAATGATAATGACCCTCAAGGTACTGCAGTACAATTCACGTGGTGTGAATAAAGGACTTGGCGTCGAACACCACGCAAAATCTTTCAGTCGAAGGTCATTGATGTATACCTGTCGCCGAAAGTGAGAAACTTGCCATTGAGGCATGCAAGCTTCAAAGTACTGAAGGGGTTGTTCCTAGATCAACTTCTTGGATAATGAGCTGATGTCGACAAGAAGCGATCCGTCAAAAGAGGGCCTTAATGAATCCCACATCAATGACACGGAACAGAGCTAATGATTTTGATGGAGGTGAAAAACGATCTGATGACATATGATTCAGGGTGGCGGCCATGAAAGGATGAAGGATAATGTACGTCAGTGGATGGGACACGGTTGACTTCTCTGAACGACTTCTCTTGAACATATGGCGACACTGATGCGATGGATCGGTAGCATTACCCCAAATATGGATGGTATGGCGAGACCATGGTGATGTGACCGGTGAATGAAACAACCCAACCCGATTGTGGTACGGAGGAAAAGTGTCATGTTCAAGAGCGACTTGCTACCACCAAAGTTTTCTTGAGTTTCTCCCAATTTTCCCCAGTCATTGCTAACCAGTACCTCTTTATTTTTGTCAAGCTTGAGGAGGATAACATATGCTTGTTCTATAACTTGCCCTTCAGGCAAGCCCATCGCTATGTTTTAACGAGCCTAGCGATAGTGAAACTCGTTCTCGTCTAAAGAGAAGTTTGTCGCTATTTAATGATTTTAACGAGTCTAAAGACAAAGATAACTCGATCCTTTTCATTTTTAGAGAGTCTGAAAAGGTACGTAAAGTCAACTCCGAAAGTCCTTTTTCGTCATCTAATCCCTTAAGTCCGAAAAAGTATAAAACAATACAGAAGGGATGAGTTTTCGATAGTTTTAACGAGCCGAACAAAACAAGCGCTCGATCTTTTTGTGCAATAATCCCTCAGGTCCAAAAAGATTAAAATCTAGAGGAGGGATAGCACTTTCGGTCGCTTTAATGAGCTGGAAGGCCAAAACTCGGCAATCTTTTCATATTTTACGAGTCAGATGAAAAGAGCTTAAAGAAGACTCGTCTTTTGAGGAACGAGTGATAAAACGGGTTAGCAGCTGATTCCAGGTACGGCTTGGAATTTTCCAATCACGGCAGTGTCACAAGGATGGCTAGTGAAATCACTCTTCACAACTGTTCCTCAAAATGGGTAAACAATTAAATGGAGGTGAATGATCGGCCAATGGAAAAGTGGAGGTGACGGTGCAAACACGACCAAGGCTTTAATGGCTGATAATTTACGTTCGCAGTGGTTATTTACCGGGTAGTTCATTTTTTAACGAGCTTAAACGCAAATTGAAACACTTGCTCGATCTTATGTTTATTTTTTAACGAGCATGAACTATGTGCTAAAACTGCTCGGATCTTGCCTTTATTTTTTAACGAGCATGAACTGTGTGCTAAAACTGCTCGATTAATCCAGTCATATGATAAGAATGTCTCATTAAGATTCTATTTTTTATGGAGCTTCATCTCACAAAGCTTTGCTCCGGATCCTTTCGTTATGCAAGTTCAGAAACGACTAATCCTACGAGTTTAAAGGGTTAGACCTACAGGTTTAAAGGGAGGACCTAAAAATTTAAAAAATAAATAGCCGCCCCTTGCTTGCACTCCAAAAGGTTTGCATACCCCAAGGCATAAAGTACGATTTCAAGGTTACCCCTACTTCATTTCCGTCAAAACATTTGTTTTACCGAGAGAGGCCTACCTCTTTCAGGTTACCTAAAGATTGTTTCATTAATCTTTCAAACAAAACACTTCTTCGGCGATGTCTACCGAGATAAACAAAGGTGAGTGACGATGCCCGCCAACTCACATAACTTTGACAAAAGAATCTTATTCTAGAACAACCCCTCTTCCATGCTGGACGGGGTACGGACTAGTCATATTCTCCCGCGGAAACCTACGTTATACCCAAAGTTTTCCCGCCGAAGCAGACCAGGACGCATGCCCCCTGGGTTCCAGTCATATCCTTCCGAATCACTCGCGCTCATCGGGAGGACGGACCATGGGTTGAGACATTTCTTGCGTGAAGAGACCATTTAGGGATGGTGTATGACTATTTGCGATGCGTGATCCAGGAAATGAAAGTTGGTCCACGAGCTTGACCACTCTTCCTTCATGCGGAAAACACATTACTCTAAAGAGTGAGGAGACGATGGCTCCCATGCAATATATATAGTCTTGTCCAAGGAGTAGGTTATAATCCAAGGGTCCTTGAACGACCATCATGTTCATTTGAACGGTCTTCCCTTTCAATGTGATAGGCACATTGGGGAGGATCCCTAAAGGTCAACTGGTTCCTTTATCAAAGCCTAATAGATTTCTCATTTCAGGCAAAAGCGCTGGCGAACCAAGCGCTTTCCAAGCAATAGAGGAAAGGATACTCACAGATGCCCCCTCATCAATGATGGTGCCAGCCATTACCATTCTGTATATTTGAACGATAATTCTGAATGGTATGCTTGCTGGCAATCAGGGTCTGCCTAGTTGGTTCCAGTCGAAGGATACAACTAGGTTGCTTGGTGGTGGGACCGAATAGACGGCCGGATATCGCTCTGACGAACTTCCTTCCTGCAATAAAGGAATAGGGGCATTGCCCCCGTGTTCGTCGGAGTCTGTGTTGATGAAGAGAATTTGGATGGTGTCGTCTTTATTCTCCTCTGTGATGGTATCATTCGAAGATAGAGCCTCTGAAGGCAAAACCGGGTCAACTGCCGCCTCAACCTTTCGACTTTCGTCAGGTATGGATTCAGACGGTTAATCTTCAATGATAGGTGCTTCGGCTGACCACCTGAGCAGGCTAGCCGGGTTCTCAACTAGTGAAGGACTTGGCAGGAGTTTTTGATATCCAGGAGGAAGTCGCGCTCGTAAAATCGGGCGATCTTCCAAAACTCTTTTAGCCTCGTCTAAGAAGGGACAACGGTGGATGGCATGGTTGCCTTCACACAATTTGCAGGGAAATCTAGCTTTCCCTCTTTGTCCTGGGTCTTCACTTTCACTAGTTGACGGTGTGCTGTCAACATGGCTATCAGAGGTTGACGCCACCGAATTGTGCAAACGGGGAGACCAGTCCCTTAGTATCCGAGGGATGTAGGGACAATCTCTGTGGAAGTGGTCTCCCTTGCATATGACACATGGCGATTTAGGCCTAGTCAGTGCTGTGTGTGGATTTTTGTCAGACGACACTTGTTTGCCCCTAGTCGCTTTTGGCTCCTTCTTCTTCTTCTCTTTCTTCTTCTTTTCCTTCTTCTCCTTAGGAAATTGGTTTTTTGTTTTACCAGCTCCGTCAAGCGAAGAGGAAGGAGGAGAGGAAGAATTAGATGAAGTAGAAGGCTGGTGGGTAACTCTGGTCTGGTCTAACTATTGATTCGACTGTTCAGGAATAGTGGTGTTCTGAACGACATTGGTTGAAAAGAGCCAGACCGGCAGGCCAATTGTCAGTCCTGGAAGCGACAATGTGGCCATATGGGGCGCACCAACATCTCCCCAAGAGGAGAAGGGACTAGGATTTCCACCAAGGGGAATTCCTTGGTTGGTGGGCTCCATTTTCTCAACCTAAAGATCAACGCAGGATTAAAGGGTGATTGTTCTGTTTAAAATAAATTTTTAACGACGCTTAGACACAACTTGCTTTTTCAATTTTAAAGAGTCGAGAAAAAGCTAAAGATGACTCTAGTCTCCTTCGATGTTTTAACGAGCCCGAAGTGACAAATGCTCGGATGGACTTTTTCTGTTATAGAGTCTGAAAAAGGCCAAAAGGAACTGCTCTGGAGTTCTAGGCAGAGGGTGTGCCAAACTTTTCGCAAAACCACAGAATACTTTTTAGGGTACGGGCGGTCGATCTTCCTGAATGCTGTGTTCAGTGCATTGCGATCAGTAGGGCGGCCGACACGGCTTCCTATGGATAAAGGTTATATTCCTATAGGGGTCTCCCAATATATACGCGACGGTACGTGGGAGCACAATCCGTACTGGTACTAATCGTCCCTCAGGAGGAATCACCCAACCATCAGTGAGGCGACCAGTAACCAGGTTTTACGATGCCGGAACACGTCTCTAGCCTAGACCTCTATGTTGTACGTTATGTTGCAAAGCGTTGTTAAGTTCATTCAATTTATTTTAGGTTGATCTTTTTAGAAGTTTTCCTTTCTGGATCACCACGAGATGTATGATACAATTCCTAAATGCAGTCTAAAGATGATAAGCAAGCTTTATATCTTTTCAACTATGAAAATCCTAGCTACAAAGGGAAAAGAAAGACACCATCTTTTCTCAAAGAGCAATCAGCACACTCTAATGCACTTTTCCTAAATCGAGCATGCAAACTATCAAGATGCAAATGCACAATGCAGGTGTTTATTTTCCGCTTTCTTAATATTGATGCCTAAAAAGAAAGCTTTTTGTACAACTTTGAATTTGCTTTTAAATGACAAATACAAACAAGTTTACTTTTTCGAAATCAGAAAGGGTAGAAGAGAATACAACACTTTACGACTTTCGAAATGAACACTTGTTTCGACACTTAAAAGAGACAAACTCAAACCAAAAGCAAAAGTAAATGTATAATCAACTGTAAAAAACCAATGAGCTCTCTCCTAAGATCACAATCAACAGATCTGAATCAAGGGCTACAGGATGATTATTTCACTCTTGCAAAGGAAAACTGTAAATGACGCCACAAACACATAAAAACACTCACAGTCTTTTTGTACAAAAGGAGGCGGAATTTAAGCAGAGAAAAGGAGTTATCAGACAGGTACCTATGCTGGTTACAGGCTGCAAAAATCAGAGATCAAATCAAGGCAAAACAGAGCAGAGAACCCCAGCTCCACAAGGCCTAACTGGATCAATGCACCCTCAACACAGGGGTTTTGACATTCAGCACAGGTAGCCTTCACGGGACCTGCATTGAAATGCAGAACCTCTGCACAGGGTCTGCACTGAAGGAGAAACGAGAGTTTCTCACTGGGTTCTAGGTCACAGTTTGCTGATTAATCTACGGTTTCAGGCCAAATAAAAGCAACAAGAAAGGTACAATCAAAGGGATGCTTTGAGGGAGGGTTAAGATCTATCACAAAGGATCATCAAATCATTTGTGAGTCCATTGTTCAGATCATAGATAAATCCAGTGATTGGATCAAAGCAGCAGCTGTCTACTTTGCATCTGAGAATAGCAGATGCAGTTCGATTGTTGCTGTTGAGTCTATGAAACAAACAATGATAGAGACACAAATAAAATGACTAAACAGATCTCCCCAGCGGAGTCGCCAATTTGTTGTGGGGAAAAATGCCTATGCAGGACGATCCTATCCACCTAAGGTGTGACAGTGCCTTAGCAACAAACAGAAACAGCTATTCTAGTATTCTTCATTTATGAATTAAGAATGAAGAGAGATGGATGGACTAACCGGTGTCTTCCATTTGTCCCTCGATCCGGTTTCTCTTCTCTTTGAGAGTTCCCAGCTACTTGCCTTCTCGCTCGCCCAGCTTCAACAGGTCCCTGCAAGATCACAAGAAGAGAACACTGCACAAAGACATAGATTCATATTCATAACTAGTTCAGGATTAGAAATAAACTAAACATACTAATGCAATCATACATCAAAGATACATTAGTATATAGGAGAAACCAAGATAGCTTTATTAATGAATAACAAGGTTCAGGAAGAGATACAACCAAAAAGGTTCCAATCCAACATCTCCTTCCCAGCAAATGGAATTCCTATCTTCACCTCCCTTCAAAGCATTAAGCACCCAATGATTCCAGTCTCAAACCAACATCAATTATTTGCAATAACAAAATTCCAGCCTCTAGATCTCATGGAGGAGAGATCCATATATAGATGTTTGGAGAGAGGATGAGTCAGCTTGAGATCTGACTAGTGTTCTCTCCCTCTGTTAGTTCTTGCTTCCACTTGGAGGTTCTTGCTTCCACTTGGAGATTGAGAACCTCTTACTCATCACTAGTCGAATTCACTGAGGCAAGTGTCATTGAGGAAGATTCTGGAAGCTTCTAGGGTCTTGACACCTCGTTGAATGAACTTGCCATTTGTCAATTCCCGCTCAGCACACCCTGGTAGTGCTTCTACCTGCGTTGCAGTGCAGGTAGCCAGTGCAGACTTTGCATTTCAGCACAGACAGCTAGTGGAGCCTCTGAATTGATCCTGAATTGACTTGTTTTTGAGCAGTTTCTGGTGGAGAACTTCTGTGAATTGCTGTGGTTTGTTAGCCTTGTCTCTCTAGGGGTAGGAACAACATGTTTAGGGACTTTGGATCCCTTAGATTATGGACATTTCATGCTCAATGCTGTAAGGCACAAAAATGTCTATAACAGCAGGGTAGTTGTGAAAAACCTCGAGGGTCAACATATTTGATGGAGACTAAGCCAAGTCTTCAACGACGCTATAATTTTGAGCAACCCTAGCATGAGGGTTGAAAGAAGACTTATGGACAATGCCCTACAGAGGCTAAATAGTTAACTCCATAGGAATCATAGGTGGAGGAGGATCGTATGGAGGTGATGTTGAACTGGTAGGTTGATCAGTAGCCTAACCGTTGGGAGGAATCACATTATAGTAGTCCTTGTTTTAATTAGCTACCATATCATAATATTTATGCTTTGTGGAGAAGAGAATTAAAACAATGTTAGAGGAAGATGGGTCCCGAGTAACCATATGGGTCTCCTGATTGGGAAATGGGTTGGTCAACATAGTGTGAGAAGTTGAATATTTCGGAAACAGATTCACTTTTGTGCAGTGAGGAAAGTCATAAGTAAATTTATCCTCTTTGAAAATCAATCATGGTTAGCGAGGCCTTTGTTTCTCATTAGAGGATTAATTTGTTTATTTCTCTTACGGTGAAGAATATTTCTTCTTTTTACATTTTTGTTTCTTCTTGTTGCCTTGTTACAATTGAGATTTTCCTTTATCAGATGAAATGACATTTATCTCAGAAAAAGAATCCACATGAGGATTGGATGAAGAGTTTTAGGTGAAAATAGTAAAAGAAACAATAGATGGTTTTCTCACTGTCTACGAACTAGCAGAACCAATGATCCCATTGGCAACATGAGATTCTTTACCAGGAATGGAAGGAACAACGTCGGAAGGTCTCGGAGCATCTGGTATCTCTTCATAGAGAATGCCAGAATAGGTATGGATGACTTCCAAATAATCAACCTAAGAAATCACTTTCTCTTTAGTCACGACTCCTCCTTTGGCTACATCCTCTGTGACAGAGGGCAACAGGGATTTTATAAATCATTCTCCTAGCAATTAATCTAGAACATATGTCTTAACCAACTTATGATGATGCCACCAGTCATGAATGTGACTGACAATGTGAGTGGCTTTGGTTTGTATAAAGTTGGTTAGAATTTCCATTCCAATTTGATATGAGATGAGTAACTGGAAATGCATAAGGAAGGTGATAGCCAAGAAACTGAAATCGTGAAACGAATCTCTAGGTAACTCAATGTACCATTTAACTATGGTACCTATAAGAGTACATTGGAAAAGATGTAATCATATGGAATCATCATTAAGGGAGTTTGAAGAACATCACAAATGATACGTCATGACATGGGTTGATGAGTCTTCTCTAGGATTCCCATTGAGTTTTGGGATATTGCATGACAATTATCGGCCACCAAGGAGAATGAGTGATGGGAGCATTGGTAAGCCAAGTCAAATCTGGCAATTCGAGAGCTGCCACAAAAGGTAATTGTTGGTTAAAATCCGGTGGAGGATAGCCTTGATAAGAAGGAATAGCCTGGGCAACAAGTATGTGCATTCTTAGATAAATAGGGTTCTGATAAAGAGGAACCTAGGCATCAAAATAAGGAGGATTCTGGTAGCCATAATATGCGTAACCATTTTGACCAACTCTAGGATAACCCCACAAAGGTTGGAATGGTTGGGTTTGGATATGTTGGTCGTGAAAAGGCACTTGAGGAACACCTTAATAAGGCGTACACTATTTCCCTGTGGGATTTTTCATCATCCTGACATAAGGTGGGTTTGATTGTGGTTGTGTCACACTATACATATTATGTCCTATCAAAATTTGAGGAGTACCTTTCCCAAGTAGTTGAGACTATAAGGTACCTTGTAAAGGCTGGGTATGTGGAACCCGAGGGATACTACCGACAGAATAGGTTGGGATGCAATGATATGCTGTGGAGGTTGACTTACATGTATTTGAATTTGTTGAGGCACGAATGGATGGGTAGTAATTTGAGATGAAGATTATGCAGGTTTAGGATTCAACAATTGGTCCCAAAATGAACTTGGTTGAATGGGGAAAGTAGGTTTCCAAAGAATGGCAACCATCCCAAGATAAGGAGGATTATAATAAGGTTGATTACCAACTTGATGTATACCAACAATAGGTTCCCTCTTGCCATAGCAGGAGGGGATGATGGAGGAAAATGCAATCCATATGGAGGGAACCCAACATAAAGAGAGTTAGGTTGTTGAAGATAAACTTTCCCACTAACATAAGGGCCAACCTATTGTTCAATCGTAGGTGTAGTTGTAGGCGGAAAAGGAGTAGGTTTTGTATCATTCATAAGAGAAGTGCTAGATGGAATTCCTGAAATAGATGACATGGTAGAGGTCCAAGGATAGGAAGCTGCACCAAAGAAGATACAAGATAAAGGCTGATAACCAGGTGGGACAGATGGACCACCATAGTGGTGGACATTGGTTGGGAGATCAAATCAGATCCAAACACAGTTAACAATCCCAATGAACATTATCACAAGATATCCATGGGTAAGTCCAAAGAATCAAGTAAAGGAGTTTATTTCGAAGTCTAAAGAGGAGGAAGACAATCATTCTGATAAAAATGGAGTCCACTCCAATGAATAGGTGTAGACGGACAAGGCTATTCTTGCAGGATCTCTTCAATACTCACAACTCTGTATGGAAGAGGTTCACCATCGGGTCCAAGATATATAGTTTGAGGTTCGATCCGAGATAGAGGAAGAGAGGGGGAAGGACCTGAAGTAACAAGTGAAGATGATTGAGGTTCCTAAGGTTCAAAAATCTCAGGATGTAAATTATTTGACTCAGGAAAGTCAAGTTCAATTACCTCAGGAAACAAGGTTTCAAGAGCTTCTGTTTTGATTGTGTTAGATTCATCGTCAAAACTAGAGATTATCTCCGGCTCAGTACTCAAAGGGAAAGATAATTATAGTTGATCAGATTCAGGAGGAGGACTAGAAGTAATTCCCAAATTTCCTAATTTGGTAGTTTGTGCCCTCTTATGCTTCTAATGATGGTCAGGAGTAGCCTATGGTAGAAGTGGAGGCTTATTTTTCATTCTATGCGAACGATGGAGTGGGGGATTTTGTTCTTCCACGTTGGATAATAAATTTTATAAATTAACACAATAATAAATTAAAAATAGGGTAAACTAGGCGTAAAGATTACCAATCAAGCATGAACTGCAATATACACCTTCGCGAAGCAAGTACTTAACGTAAGTGTAGGAAATCTGCCCAAATATTGTGTTTGGTCTATCATGGTACACAAGGTGGCCAACTCGGTTACCTATGGTGAGGATAAAAACCTATAGGGTACTTTCAAAATATACTCGATGGTAGGTGGAAGTGAAACCGTAGTAGTGTTGTCTAATGCGTAATTGTTTGATGAGAGCATTCCCATATGCTTTACATGCGTGGAGCTATCCAATATACCCAGAGGTATGTGGAGAACGATCCTATATACTCACGTACTTGGAACGAGATTTCACCCCCATTATACAACGTTATAAAAAAACAACACCTCCTATGTTTAACGAGGCTAGAACACGTCTCTAGCCTAGACCTCTAAATGTTTACATTAATGTTACAAATTCTTCTTAGGTTGATTCAATAAATTTTACTATTAATCTTTAATAAAATTTCAGTTTTAGGGCTCACTGAGAATGTCACCTAAATATCCTAAATTGAAAACTAGCATGAGGAAATTGAATCTTTCTCACTCAATGAAAATATATCTGAGGAAGGGAAGAGACAAAGAGTGTGCAACAAACAATATGCTGAAAACAACATGCAAAATGCAATTCCCTTTTCAATGCAACTGTTCCAATTTCAAAGCAAACACAAAAAAATAAATTCCAATGCAAATATTTTTCTTTTCAAGTCACTTAATTTTCGAAAATGGAAAAAACTAAGATGAAAATTCTCATCACTGATTCAAACAAAATTTTCAGAATTATGACAAGAACACCAATTTTTCTAAGCACTCAATGATAAAAAAAAATCAGTTTGTAAACAACCTAATGATAATAAAAAAGGAAAATATTGAAGACAATATTTACCAAAGGTATAAAAAAAAAATAAAACCAAATGGAGGCTTCAGAGGGACCACAAGACACTCAAGGACTCAAGGAAGAGTAGTTGGAATCAACCTAACTAATCGAAGAGAAGGTATGAGCCTCATAAGCCAAATATATAGCTTTGTAATCAAGTTCAATAGGGCTAAGCAATATTTGGTCACAAAAACTATGGATGTTAGTTTCGTTTGGTACAATCCATGGATCAGTCTAGAAAGTAGAAGATGATATCATGTTCATATAAGAAACCAAAGATGAGTTGTCAGGAAGAGGAGGAGGAGGAAGAGAAAAGGTTCCCATGAGTGAGGAATCCTTCAACAGTCCAACCCTGATATGCTGATAAGAATGTATAGTTTCCCCTACAAGTAGGACACTTCTAGTAACATAAGAATCAGAGGTGAAAAATGTGAGTTGTTAAATGGCCACAATTCCGCCCTTATGAGGAAAGGTGGTCTTACGGAAATAAGTCGAAACAATTGCGGCCATGGCGTAAACCCATTACAACCTAATAGAAGATTATAGTCAAGAGTTTAGTCAATAAATTCCTCTTCTATGGATCTAGTTTTGTCCCCTAATTCTACTTATAAGTAATCCATAATACCACAAGGCTAATATGTTCTCCCATCAAAAGCCTTCAATGTGGTAGGTGACTGAATCAGTTGAGTGAACCAATTTCTTTCCAGCAAGACATAAACATTATACAGGTTGAGGCTCCCTCATCCACAATAGAACGATGAATTTTCTTGGCACGGATGATGACCTGAATGATAAAGTCCAATTGAGCTAGAAGGACAGGGGTATAGTTTTCATGACTGAAAACAAATAGGTTGGAATTCGAAGGATCCACATATCCGATAGCTGAAAGAAAAGCATTTTTCTTGGCGAGGTAGTTGTGGAACACCTCGAGGGTCGACATAGATGATGGAGACTAAGCCAAGTCTTCAATGATGTTATAATTTTGATCAACCCTAGCATGAGGGTTGAAATAAGACATATGGACAATGCCCTAAAGAGGCTAAATAGTTAACTCTATAGGAATCATAGGTGGAGGAGGATTGTATGGAGGTGATGTCAAACTAGTAGGTTGATCAGTAGCCTAACTATTCAGAGGATTCACATTACAGTAGTCCTTGTTTTGAGTAGCCATCATAACATAATATTTATGCTTCGTGGAGGAGAGCATTAAAACAATGTTAGAGGAAGATGGGTCCTGAGCAACCATATGGGTCTCCCGATTGGGAAATGAATTGGTCAACACAGTGTGAGAAGTGGAATATTTCAGAAACCGATTCACTTCTGCACAGTGAGGAAAGTCACAAGTAAATTTGTCCTCATTGAAAATCAAACATGGGTAGCACGAATTTTGTTTCTCATTAGAGGATTGATTTGTTTATTTCTCTTGCGGTGAAGAATATTTCTTCTTTTTACCTTTTCCTTTCTTCTTGCTTTCTAGTTACAATTGATGGTTGCCTTTATAAGATGAAATGACATTTATCTTGGGAGAAGAAGCCACGGGAGGATTGGATGAAGAGTTTTAGGCATAAATAGTAAAAGAAACACTAGATGGTTTTCTCTCTGTCTACGAACTAGCAGAACCAATTATGCCATTGGCAACATTAGATTGTTTACCAAGAATGGAAGGAACAACATTAAAGTCTCAGAGCATCTGGTATATCTTCATAAAGCGTGCTAGAATATGTATAGATGAGTTTCGAATAATCAACCTAAGAAATCACTTTCTCTTCAGTCACGACTCCGCCTTTAGCTACATCCTCACTGATAGATGGCAACAAGGATTTTATAAACCATTCTGCTAGAAAGTAATCTAGAACATAGGTCTTAACCAACCAGTGATGATGCCACCAATCATGAATGTGATCGGAAATGTGAGTGGCTTTGGTTTGTTTAAAGTTGGTTAGAAGTTCCATTCCAATTTCATACGAGATGAGTAACTGGAAATGCGTAAGGAAGGTGGTAGTCATGGAACTAAAATCATGAAACGAAGCTCTAGGTAACTCAATGTAACATTTAACTGTGGTACCTGTAAGAGTATATTGGAAAAGACGTAATCATGTGGAATCATCATTAAGGGAGTTTGAAGAACATAACAAATGATATGTCATGACATGGGTTGATGAGTCTTCTCTAGGATTCCCATTGAGTTTTGGGATATCGGATGTCAATTATTAGCCACCAAGGTGAATGAGTGATGGGAGCATTGGTAATCCATGTCAAATCTGGAAATTCGAGAGTCGCCACAAAAGGTAATTATCAGTTAAAATATGGTGGAGGATAGCCTTGATAAGAAGGAATAGCCTAGGAAACAAGTATGTGCATTCTCAGATAAATAGAGTTCTGATAAAGAGGAACCTAGGCATCAGAATAAGGAGGATTCTGGTAGCCATCATACATGTAACCTTGTTGATCATCTCCAGGATAACCCCGCCAAGGTTGGAATGGTTGGGTTTGGATATGTTGGTCGTGAAAAGGCACTTGAGGAACACCTTGATAAGCTGTATACTATTTCCCTGTGGGACTTTTCATCATCCTGACATAAGTTGGGTTTGATTGTGGTTGTGCCACACTATACATATTATGTCCCATCAGAATTTGAGGAGTACCGTTCCCGAGTAGTTGAGACTGTAAGGTACCTTGTAAAGGTTGTGTAAGTGGAAGCTGAGGGATACTACCGACAGAATAGGTTGGGATGAAACAATATCCTATGGAGGTTGACTTACATGTATTTGAATTTGTTGAGTCACAAATGGATGGGTAGTAATTTGAGATGAAGATGATGTAGGTTTAGGATTCAACAATGGGTCCCAAAATGAACTAGGTTGAATGGGAAAAGTAGGTTTCCAAACACTAGCAACCATCACAAGATAAGGAGGATTATAATAAGGTTGATTACCAACTTGAGGTATACAAACAACAGGTTCCCCCCTGCCATAGCAGGAGGGGATGATGGATGAAAATCCAATCCAGATGGAGGGAACCCAATATAAAGAGAGTTAGTTTGTTGAAGATAAACTTTCCCACTAACATAAGGGCCAACCTATTGTTTAATTGTAGGTGTAGGCAGAGAAGGAGTAGGTTTTGTAGCATTCATAAGAGAAGTACCAGATGGAATTCCTAAAATAGATGACATGGGAGAAGTCCAAGGACAGGAAGCTGCACCAAAGAAGATACAAGATAAAGGTTGATAACTAGGTGGGACGGATGGGAAACCATACGGATGTGCCTTTGGTGATGTTGCAAACATGAACGAGGAAGGAGCATTTGATGTCTCAACCATAGTGGTGGACACTAGTTGGGAGATCAAATCGGATAAAGTCACGGTTAAAAATCCCAATGAAGATTATCACGATAAATCCATGGGTAAGTCCAAAGAATCAAGTAAAGGAGTTTATTTAAAATTCTAAAGAGGAGGAATAGGATCATTCTGATAAAAATGGAGTCTACTCCTATTGATGGACAGGGCTATTCTTGCAGGATCTCTTCAATACGCACAACTCTATATGGAAGAGGTTCACCATCGGGTCTAAGATATATAGTTGGAGGTTCCGTCTGAAACTAAGTAAGAGAGGGGGAAGGACCTGAAGTAACAAATGAATATGATTGAGGTTCCTAAGATTCAGCTACCTCTAGAACTAAATTATTTGACTCAAGAAAGCCAGGTTCAACTACCTTAGGAATCAAGGTTTCAGGAGCTTCTGTTTTGATTGTGTCAGATTCATCATCAAAAGTAGATATTATCTCAGTCTTAGTACTCAAAGGGAAAGATAATTCTAGTTGATCAGATTCAGGAGGAGGACCAGAAGTAGTTCCCAAATTTCCTAATTTGGTATTTTGTGCCTTCTTATGCTTCTAATGATGGTCAGGAGTAGCCTATGGTAGAAGTGGAGGCTTATGTTTCATTCTATGCGAAAGATGGAGTGGGGGATTTTGTTCTTCCACGTTGGATAATAAACTTTAGAAATTAACACAAAAATAAATTAAGAAGAGGGAAAACTAGGCATAAAGGATTACCAAACAAGCATGAACTGCAATATACACCTTATCGAAGTAAGGACTTAACGTACGTGCAGGAAATCTCCCCAAATATTGTGTTTGGTGTATCACGGTACACAAGGTGGCCAACTCAGTTACCATGGTGAGGATAACAACCTATAGGCTGCTTCCAAAATATACTCGATGGTACGTGGAAGTTCTGTCCATATTAGTGTTTTCTAATGCATAACCGTTTGATGAGAGCATTCCCATATGCTTTACATCCGTGGAGCTATCCAATATACCCAAAGGTACGTGGAGAATGATCCTATACACTCATGTACGTGGAACAAGATTTCACCCCCAGGATACAAAGTTATAAAAAACCAATAGCTCCTATGTTTAATGAGGCCAGAACATGTCTCTAGCCTAGACCTCTAAATGTTTAGATTAATGTTACAAATTCTTCTAAGGTTGATTCAGTAAATTTTACTATTTATCTTTAATTAAATTTCAGTTTTAGGGCTCACTGTGAATGTCACCTGAATATCCTAAATTGCAAACTAGCATGAGGAAATTGAATCTTTTTCATTCAATGAAAATATATCTAAGGGAAGGGACAAAGAGTGTGCAACAAACAATATGCTGAAAACAACATGCAAAATGCAATTCTTTTTTCAATGCAACTGTTCCAATTTCAATGCAAACACAAAAAAATAAATTCCATTGAAAATATTTTTCTTTTCAAGTCACTTAATTTTCGAAAATGAAAAAAATTAAGATGAAAATTCTAATCATTGATTCAAACAAGCTTTTCAGAATTATGACTAGAACACCAATTTTTCTAAGCACTTAATGATAAAAAAAAAATCAGTTTGTAAACAACCTAATGATAAGAAAAAAGGAAAATATTGAAGAAAATATTTACCAAAGGTATCAAAACAAAATAAAACCAAATGGAGGCTTCAAAGGGACCACAAAACACTCAGAGACTCAAGGAAGAGTAGCTAGAATCAACCTAATGGGTCGAAGAGAAGGTATGAGCCGCATAAGCCAAATATATAGCTTTGTAATCAAGTTCAATAGGGCTAAGCAACATTTGGTCACAAAAACTATGGATGTCAGTTTCGTCTGGTAAAATCCATGGATCAGTCTAGAAAGTAGAAGATGATATCATGTTGATATAAGAAACCAAACATGAGTTGTTGGGAAGAGGAGGAGGAGGAAGAGAAAAGGTTCCCATGAGCAAGAAATCCTTCAACAGTCCAACACTGATATGCTGATAAGAATGTATAGTTTCCCCTACAAGTAGGGCACTTCCAGTAACATAAGAATTAGAGGTGAAAAATGTGAGTTGTTAAATGGCCATAATTCCACCCTTATGATGAAACGTGGTCACACGGAAATAAGTCGAAACAATTGTAGCCATTTCATAAACCCATGTACAACCTAATAGAAGATTATAATCAAGAGGTTTGCCAGTAAATTCCTCCTCTATGGATATTTTTTTTCCCCTAATTCTACTTATAAGTAATTCATAATACCACAAGGCTTATATGTTCTCCCATCAAAAGCCTTCAATGTGGTACGTGACTGACTCATTTGAGGTGAGCCAATTTCTTTCCAGCAAGACATAGACATTATACAGGTTGAGGCTCCCTCATCCACAATAGAACAATGAATGTTCGTAGCATGGATTATGACCTGAATGATAAAGGCCAATTGAGCTAGAAGGACAGGGGTATAGTTTTCATGACTAAAAACAAATAGGTTGGAATCCGAAGGATCCACATATCCGATAGCTGAAAGAAAAGAATTTTTCTAGGTAGGGTAGTTGTGCAACACCTCGAGGGTCGACATAGCTAATGGAGACTAAGCCAAGTCTTCGAAGACGTTATAATTTTGAGCAACCCTAGCACGAGTGTTGAAAGAAGACTTATGTACAATTCCCTACAGAGGCTAAATAGTTAACTCCATAGGAAACATAGGTGGAGGAGGATCATATGGAGGTGATGTCGAACTGGCAGGTTGATCAATAGCCTAACCGTTTGGAGGATTCACATTACAGTAGTCCTTGTTTTTAGTAGCCACCATAACATAATATTTATGCTTCGCAGAGGAGAGCATTAAAATAGTGTTAGAGGAAGATGGGTCCCGAGCAACCATATGGGTCTTCTGATTGGGAAATGGGTTGGTCAACACAGTGTGAGAAGTGGAATATTTCAGAAATCGATTCACTTCTGCGCAGTGAGGAATGCCACAAGTAAATTTGTCCTCATTGAAAATCAAACATGGGTAGCAAGGCTTTTGTTTCTCATTAGAGGATTGATTTGTTTATTTCTCTTGCGGTGAAGAATATTTCTTCTTTTTACCTTTTCCTTTCTTCTTGCTTCTTGGTTACAATTGAGATTTGCCTTTATAAGATGAAATAACATTTTTCTCAGAAGAAGAAGTTGTAGGAGGATTGGATGAAGATTTTTAGGCAGAAATAGTAAAAGAAACACCATATGGTTTTTTCACTATCTACGAACTAGCAGAACCAATCATGCCATTGGAAACATGAGATTCTTTACCAGGAATGGAAGGAAAAATGTTGGAAGGTCTCAAAGCATCTGGTATCTCTTCATAGAGCATGCTAGAATAGGTATAGATGATTTCCAAATAATCAACCTGAGAAATCACTTTCTCTTCAGTCACATCTCCACCTTTATAAACCATTCTTCTTGTAATTAATCTAGAACATAGGTCCCAACCGACGATGATGCCACCAATCATGAATGTGATCGTAAATGTGAGTGGCTTTGGTTTGTTTAAAGTTGGTTAGAAGTTCCATTCCAATTTCATACGAGATGAGTAACTGGAAATGCGTAAGGAAGGTGGTAGCCAAGGAACTGAAATCATGAAACGAAGCTCTAGGTAACTCAATGTACCATTTAACTATGGTACCTGTAAGAGTACATTGGAATAGAAGTAATCATATGGAATTGTCATTAAGGGAGTTTGAAGAACATCAAAAATGATACATCATGACATGGATTGATGAGTCTTCTCCAGGATTCCCATTGAGTTTTGGGATATCGGATGACAATTATTGGCCACCAAGGCGAATGAGTGATGGGAGCATTGGTAAGCCAAGTCAAATCTGGCAATTCGAGAGTCACCACAAAAGGTAATTGTCTGTTAAAATCCAGTGGAGGATAGCCTTGATAAGAAGGAATAGCCTGGGAAACAGGTACATTCATTCTCAGATAAATAGGGTTCTCATAAAGAGGAACCTAGGCATCAGAATAATGAGGATTCTGGTAGCCATCATACGGGTAACCTTGTTGACCAGCTCCAGGATAACCCTGCAAAGGTTGGAATGGTTGGGTTTGGATATGTTGGTCGTGAAAAGGCACTTGAGGAACACCTTGATCAGGTCTATACTATTTCCCTACTGGATTTTTCATCATCCTGACATAAGGTGGGTTTGATTGTGGTTGTGCCACACTAGGCATATTATGTCCTATCAGAATTTTAGGAATACCTTTACCAAGTAGTTGAGACTATAAGGTACCTTGTAAAGGCTGGGTAAGTGGAACTCGAGGGATACTACCGACAGAATAGGTTGGGATGCAACGATATCCTGTGGAGGTTGACTTACATGTATTTGAATTTGTTGAGGCATGAATGGATGGGTCGTAATTTGAGATGAAGATGACATAGGTTTAGGATTGAACAATCAGTCCCAAAATGAACTAGGTTGAATGCGAAAAGTAGGTTTCCAAACACTGGCAACCATCCCAAGGTAAGGAGGTTTATAATAAAGTTGATTACCAATTTGAGGTATACCAACAACAGGTTCCCCCTTGCCATAGTAGGAGGGGATGATGGAGGAAAATGTAATCCAGATGGAGGGAACCCAACATAAAGAGAGTTAGGTTGTTGAAGATAAAATTTCCCACTAACATAAGAGCCAACTTATTTTTCAATCGTTGGTGTAGGCCGAGAAGGAGAAGGTTTTGTAGTGTTCATAAGAGAAGTACCAGATGGAATTCCTGAAATAGATGACATGGGAGAGGTCTAAGGACAGGAAGCTGCACCAAAGAAAATACAAGATAAAGGCTGATAACTAGGTGGGATAGATGGGCCACCATACAGATGTGCCTTTGGTGATGTTGCAAACATGAATGAGGAAGGAACATTTTATGTCTCAACCATAGTGGTGGACATTGGTTGGGAGATCAAATCGGATCCAGTCACGGTTAGCAATCCCAATGAATATTATCACGAGAAATGCATGGGTAAGTCCAAATAATCAAGTAAAGGAGTTTATTTCGAAGTCTAAAGAGGAGGAAGAGGATCATTTTGATAAAAGTGGAGTCCACTCCAATGAATGGGAGTAGACGAACGAGGCTATTCTCGCGGGATCTCTTCAATACTCACAACTCCGTATGGAACAGGTTCACCATCGGGTCCAAGATATATAGTTTGAGGTTCCGTATGAGACAAATGAAGAGAGGGGGAAGGTGTAGAATTTTCTCTACAAATTAGCTAGCTCACTGATATCATGTAGAAATTTCACCTACAAATCCAACTGATATATGCAATTTACTAAAGCATAATACTAGATCTACATCTACCATAAACTTAGCAGAAGCTTAATTGAACATGAGCAACATCAAGCATGAACACATATAACTGATAAGAAGGAATCAATCACACATAACACAGAAGAATTTATCTGAGAAAAGCACCAGCCTAAAACCCCATCTCTGTATTATCAATCAAGTGGAAATCCTCAACAACATACAAAAAGAATTAGCTCAAAAGCTATCCTGCTCTCTCTGTACTCTGATGATGTAGCTCATAGACTACCTAGGCCTCAATATATAGGTCACAAGTCCTCCAAGCCCCTATTTCCTTGTGCAATTTTGATTGGGGTCCAATTACATAACATGTGTGAATTGGCCCCAATCATACCTGCTACCAACCTCATGTCCAACTGCGTAATCCTTGAGGACTCAAGTTCCTCTTGCATGCAAGGAATATTCACAAGGAAGATCCTAGCATCTGATAGTACACTATCCCTCATCTGATCTCAACTAGGTCTCTGTTTGAACTGACATGCATCAGTTATCCATGAGAGAATACTCAGTTATCTAAAAAAGCAGCAGTCACATGCATGCACGCATTAACTAACTGAATCTCATTAATTTAACAACTTGCTAAATTAATCTAACTGAACTTGACTAAATCAACTGATCCTCTCAATATAGAACTCATCCTTAATTCCTCAATCAGTGGACCAAATCAAGGACACATTCCCTAATCAGTGGAGAAATTATTGCATGTTCTCACAATACTTCAAGTTTAATTTTCCATAACTAATTAACTCATGGAGAATTAATTAATTAATATTTAAACTGCTGGTAAGACCAAATTCGAATTTTACTTCCTATTTTAGACCAGGGATTGCCTAAAAATAGGAATCCAGCCAGAACTGCTAAAAATAGAACTTCTATTTTTAGCACTTACATTTTTCATTCCCTATTGCCGAATCCAGCACTGAAACCCAAACTGATACTTTTATCAATTTTTTGTTTCCAATTTTCAACACTCCCTCTCAACAAGAAAGGCTTCCTCTCGAACCCAATCCTGTACCTCTGGAATGTTCTGCATGCAACACATCTACCAAGTACAGTTGCTCCAGCAACTCTCAGAACAAAAAAAACTCCCAACTGACCACTTTGTTGGGCTAGAAACATACTCTGATGCTGAAGCTCTACCTACTGTTAACAAGTGCTCCCTCTCTGAGCTCTACGCTTGTTGGCTTATATGGCCTTGACCTAGGTTCAGAAGAATTATTTAGCCAAACAAATCCCGCAGCTATTGGCCCGTTTGGCAATAGCCCGCGAAGCGTGGACTGAGGTCTCACCCGAGGTAGTAGGGGAGGGTGTTGGAACTAGGTTTCTGCACCCTGGGGATGTCTTGGATGTGGTTTGGGGCTCGCGTGTTGTTTTGCAGCCTTGCAATATGCATAGATCGGAATACCCTTATCGCGCTTATTACAGATTCAATCACTTATTACTAGTTTGATCTAGTTAAAATGGTGTTTAAGCAAACATTTAGTAATTTTGGTTACTTCGCAAATCAATATTAACCCAGTTCACATGTATTCAATCGTAGCAAATGCAGTAATAATAATAGTTCATTTATCATAAAAGAGTAAAGTTGCAATCAACATAGAATTCAGAAGAAACTTATATTTATTATCAATCTTCAACAATACATCCAGATCCACCCTGCGCACCCAGCTGTAGGGGTCTGTGCACACAGCTGCAGACTTACCATGCCTCTGCACACATAGTTGGGGAGCCTCTACTCTTCTACCCTACTCCCTTGACTTGGACTTACAGACACTTTTAAGCTATTTCCTTTCAGAACCCATTACATTCCATCTTCCAAAAGAACTATTTTTCCCTCATAGAGCCACATTCTATTTATATTCTCCCTTGGCTCGCGATCCCTCCGCAGGCCGACTCTATTACTATTTCTTTACATTATTTTTGGGTGGACTACCCTTTGACTCAACCTACTATAGTTCATGCTCTATGCTTTTCGCGGAGTCTTTTACCAAAATTATGGGCTTCGCACCCCATACTCGTTCCGCGGGGCTTGCGGTACCCAATAGTACCCCAACACAATCATCGTGACTCGTCTCGAGTCACTAAGCTGGTGCATCCATTTTTGCGTGAAGGTTGTTTAACAATTTCTACGCCATGCGTGTCTCTTCAATGAATTCTGAGACTGTCCGTTGTACCAGTGCCACTTGGGTCACTGATGTATCCATGTCTAATGGGTTTGGTTGCTTGGAATCACAGACTACCTGCATCTGTGCTATCTTTCCCTCCATCATTGTAGAAATGGTAAACACTTCCTCGATCCATGGCTGAATGTGGTCTTTAAGATTTGCCTCCTTTTGCTAGGCAACATCCATTTGGGCCTTGAGGGCTTGAGCTTCCCTCATCTTAGCTAGCCGCTGTGTGATAGTGACCATTTGTGCATCTCCGTGAGTTGTATCATAGGCCTGTTGCAACGTGCGTACCTCAGCTTTGATGCGCTGAATGGTGGGGTCCTCCTGGAGAGATGTAAGTAGATCAATAGACTGATCCAAAAGTCCTGAATATTCTCGGACAGCGTTTCACATGGTTTCCATGCCTTCCTGAATTTCCGCACGACGATGTCCATCATCGGGCCAAGGTTGCTATGCCTGGAGCCGAAGCTCTGCAATATGTAGGGCAAGCTCCCCTTGTGCTCTTTCGGCCTCTTCCTGGATCGTGCGGACTTCTGCAGCCATGTGTTGAACCTTGGTCATAGTTGGAAGATCCTCAGGGATAGCAACTCTCAGAACTGTGCAGCATGCTTCTGTGACAGCTTGTTCAACATTCTTGCAATGCTTGACCTAGACAGTGTGCTGAAGATTGACCTGTTCGATCTCAGCTTTCTTCTCCCGTAAAGTATGGAGGGTGCGACCTTCCCTAGCGTGGAGTTCATTAGTGAGCCCATCCTGTAATTGAAAAAGCATACTACTAGGTAGGGCAGCCAGATATAAATCCCAACTACCCTCATCACCGAGTCTTGTAATAGCAATGGTTGGCAATGTTATAGTGTTCGGTGTGGGTGCACTCATTAGTGGCTCAGTCATACCTTTGTTGTTGGCGAGGTGAACCTTCCCCAGAGATTGTGCCTGCAATGTTTCCAACTGCTTCTAGATTTCCCCTAACACAGTTGTCTATTCTGTAAGTAGAGAAAGCAATGCAAAGCTTGTTGTGAACTCGTTCTCCACCCTTGTTATTACTTTGGAATTTTTCCTGATACTTGGTGGGTCGTCCCATCGCGACCGTTTGATCTGTTCTCCGGGAGCCTGAGTGTCTGTCTCCTGTGCTAGTTCCAATTCTTGTGCTACCGAAGTCTCTTCGGCTGGCGGGTTCTAGGAAACCACTTGTTGTGAAGCGAGCTATTGTTATTGTCGTGATTTTTCTACCAGATGCTGGAACCGCAGTTGTTTTTCCTTATCCTACTGTTTGGCAGTGAGTCAGTCTAGGATGGCCTTGTCTAGAGCACGCCATTCGAGAGGCCATTTTGCCAAAACCCCATAGATTGCTTCGTCCGTTGCGATGAACAGAAGTGTGGTCCGAGATTGGTTTGGGTTCTTTCGTGCCTGGATGTACACAGGATGCATGTTAGCTTTAAACTCAGCCATGCTTTGGAGATTATTGTAGATTGTGGGAGACATGTGCAGTCGGCGAGCAATCTGGATTCGTATTTGTTCTACCATGGAAGTCCAAAATTCTCGAATTGCAGAAACCCTTGTCACATCCCTTGTTACGCATAGTGCCATAAACCATAAAACCTCAGGTAGGTCATCTGTAATGCTAGGGAACTGGCTATCCACTGGCATCATGCTTGTTACCAAAAATATTAACAGAAGCAACCAGGCATAATGAAATGTCTTACCTTTGTCCCATGCTTCTCGGCAGTTGGTCAAGAACTCTATGCATAAGAACTATGCCCAATTAAACTGTACCCCCTGGGCACACTGCCCGGCCAGCAAAATGATAGAGGCGGGTACCTTGTTTGCACTACACTTCCTCATGAGTTTTCCCCCAAGGAGCCATGTAGCCAGTCAGATGGCCCGGTCATTGATGCTAGCTATGACATATCCGCGCTTTCCTTTCACCAGCTTATACCGCGTCTTCATTGTTTCAGTGAGGCCGACCTCGCTGCTAGTTCCTACAACGTTAGCAGGGTCATCTCCTTGTAGTGGTAGGTGCGTTATGGGGTGGATTAGTCAGCTGTGATTGAAATAGGCTCTTCCAACCATAAAAATCCATCATGTACAAGACATAGAAGTTGCCGGATCACAAAGGCCGTAATAGTCGTGCGGTGGTAGTGAGGTAGCCATCGGAGGTTGAGGATCCCGGCCCTCTCTATACCCAGCAGCCACACCCATGGTAACAATTTGTCTGCAACCAATTTAGGGAACTTCTCACTATCGGCCAAATCCCAATCTTCAAATTTGAGGGTTAGAACGCATCCCCATGGCGAGCATTAAATCTTTATATCAACTATAAGAAGTGGGGTCTAAAGTTTGGCTTTCACTCCATCTAAGTCCTTTGGTATCTTTGTTGACCCTTTCCATAGAGACAGATATGGGAGAAATGACGGAATTTGGAATGCATCTACTTCGTCCTCATCGATTTGGTCAAGGATCTCCTGAAGAGCCTCATCCTCTAACTTGTTGTCTGTTGAAATGACTTTTCCCTTATCAGTTGTAGCTTGCCTGGTGAGCCATGGTGAGGCTCGCACTGTGCAGGTCTTCTGCTTCGTCTTCTGCCTTCGTGGTGTTCGTGGGGATTTTGGAACTTGCTGTTCCCGGCTCGCACCTGCTAACTCTTCCTAATTCAATTGCATTTCTTCAGCGAATCATGCTCTGGTTCTAGCCATAGGACGCATGGGTTGATTTGTGATCGGATGTATACTAACTGATCCTAGTATATAGGGCCAATGTGCCCGTATGCTCCCGAAGTCATAAATTAAGACCCTCACTTTGAACAACGTCATTCCTTTGTGTTTCAATATCATACCAACGTTCCCTCGAGTGATCTTAATGCATCAACCTCAGAACTTTCATCTTAATGATTCACTGCCCACTCCTTCCTGTCGTACCCTAATGTCTCTATTATGGAAATGAGTGCTAACAGTTATCTTTTGACTGGGCTCCGCGGTAGTGCAACCCATCACTCGTTGTGATCAAGGAGACAGGGTAATGTAGGGAGAACTTGGTACACCAGATCAGCTCCCTGCAGACTTGTTTATAGTCCCACACCGTCTTTCAGCTGCTTGGGGTGTTGAGACAGTGACCTTAACGACTAGTCAAGTGTTCGCACTGCCGGTGCAGATCCATACTATCCCTACCTCCTTTTGTTGTGAGCATCGTCCGAGTGCTTGGTTAAACAAGGTTTTACGCCATAGATTTGTGTGCTATCGTGATAACCTGGTCCCCTTTGGGTTAGTTCTAGTAATATTCCGCGAGGGTCTGAGTCATCTTAGGTGAAAAAAGGCTGAGCTTATGTAGGCATTGCAGCGTGATATTCCCCTAAATTTAGTCCTTTCTACCATGCTTCGATCTCTAGATTGTACCTTAGGGTGCTGTCAGCGCGGGGCAGTACCTACCCGGCTTCTTTTGGTTTTGCTTCCATTGCCTAATGCAAAGCCATCTAGGTCGTAGTCCCCGCAGCCTCCAAGAAAGTCATGTTAACACAGTGCTGCAATGTATGCCATCCCTTGGGTTTTCGTAGATCCTGTGGGCAGCTTCTAGTGATTCATGTTGCTACAGGTTGCTCTTCTTCATTTGTCTAGCTAATGGTATTAACGTGTGTCTGTGACCTCTATGCTTTAGTTTATGCTTAGCCGCGCCTACCTCTTTTGTCGATGTCTGAGCTTCTCGGGATGCGAATACCTTCGACACACCGGGTTTTGATTTCTTCGAGACCACTGGTTCTCTGGAAACTTTTGTGAATGACGTGTCAGCTCCTATTGCCACCATTCTGTTACAATTCAATGTGGTTACTTCATGCAGTCAATTTTGCCATCATTCAACCTCTTCATCTGAATCTGATGTGCAAGAACTATCATGGTCCCATGAGAGTTGTCCATCCATAGTTGGGTTCACTCGTTCCCATTTTGTGTGGTGAGTTGGTAGATGCTGTCTAGTTCCCTGTTACTATCATCGTCGTGCACTGGTTCAGTATAGCGGGCACATTCAGCTGGATCCAAAGGAATAACTACTCTGACTGCATTCTTTTCGAAGATTATTTTCCACTTTTTGAGGTTGATGATTCCATTCATGTCTATTTCCCAATCTATTCCTAGTAGTTCCAGATAGGGGTTACTGTCATCCATGATTTCTATGACTTCAAAATCAGCATTTGTGTGGGCATCGTTGATATCTACGACAACCCCTTGCAATCTTCCCATTGGCAGGATCTTTTGTTGGTTTTCCAATTACAATTAGATCGGGGACCATTGCAGTGTAGGCCTGCCCATGCATTCCTAGGTCTGTTTTGGTAGGAAATTCACATTGAAACCCAGATCTAAGATGACCTGGTCCATCTCGTAATCACCAATCTGGGCAGTTAGCCGCATCTCCCTTCCGGTGCGTAAGATAGTTTTGCCCAATTTCCAGATTATGAGCAGTTCGTCTGCCCCTGCGCATCTAGCTATTAATTCTTGTAACCCTTTCACCGCATTGGCATCCCGTAGGAGCTTCATACAAGTTTCTAAAAAGGAAGTTGCCAAGGCATTATCTTGTTGTAGGTCCAGTTGCTCCTTACTACCCGAAGTCGATGATTTTGCAAAAATTTTCTTAGCCTCCAAAAAGGTTTCCTTTGCTTGCGCCAAATCAAATTCTGGTTGTTTTGCAGGAGCCTTATGAACCCACGTATCCTCTTCTGGTTTCTTCCCCTTATCTTCCCCAGTAGTTGCACCACTTTTGAGCATCATGTTTGTGTTGGGGCCTTCAGTGCGGGGTTCAGCTTTCATCATCTGGACATTCTGGGCAGGACTATTTGGGAGCACTCCTTTCTCCCTTAATTGCATGAGCAGCGTGGGGCAATTAATTGCATCATGATCAAATTGGCAGCATTATGGATAACAGGCTCTAGTAGGATTCATACAATCCCAAGCATAATGTCCCTATCCACCACAATTATAAGAGATCAACTGTCCACGGCCCCGTCCGGGCCCCCATCCTCCACACCCTTGTCCGTGTATCGGGAATCCCCCGTGCATGAATGATGCAGCTGGGTCTTGTCCACATGTCTCTATTTGCATCCTATACGTAGGGGGTCGGTCCATCAACATGCGGCAATCTCTTTCCACGTGACCCATTGTTCTACAAAAGTTACAAAATAAGTGTTGAGGAGGTTGTTGTACGTTGACAATAGGTAGCAGCTGTCCATCGCATGCTTTCCTTCTACCTGGCAGATCACGCACCAAAGTGGGGAAATCGCACTCGGTCCCATCTATACCTTTGGTTGCAAGGTTGTTGGCCCCCCTGTTATTTCAAAATTCATTGCAACCGGACAGTGATCCTTATCGTGTCCTTGGCTTCTACATGCCCTACACCATACTTCTTCCCGGACTTCTGGGTGCGATGTGTGGTCTTGTTTTAACTTCTATATTTCCAAACACAAAATTTGGACTTGTGCTTGGATTTGCTGAACTCCCAACCCTAGGTCATGTACCGGGGTTTTGTGCAGCCGCATTGCTACCTCCAGCGCTTTTGCTTGGGTTGAGATCTTCTGTTATGACAAAGCCGATTTTAGATATGGCGTTAGTGATGTGATGAACCGAGCATAGTGTTGTGCATCCATCAGGGTCATGTTGGCCTCATGAATAGTGCTTTTTAACCTTTGATCCAGATCCCATGGGGTCTCACCAGGCATCATTGTGATCTCTTTGAATCCCACGAATGACTGTGATTCCGATTTTGGCCAGCTGAACTCCTTTCTTGATTCCGTGTGGATGTCCACTATCCCCACCATTGGGTTGATGCTTGAATACTTCATATACCGTGTTAGCGCTTGGTCCTGCAGTGTGCTGACTAAGATGACTTTCTTGATATTATCATCCGCGATCTTCTGCGCGTCCCATACTGAATTCAATACAAACCAAAACTTTTTCGAATCTTCACTTCCTGCTCCCTTGAATATTGGTAACTGGATGGTGCTCGCCATTACTACCGTCTTGATCCTTCATCACTCTTTCCTCTAGCATCCCTGCCTTTCACACCAGACACCCCTTAGGCAGATCCTGGTGCTGGCAATGGAACCATTTGTTGGCTTATATGGGCTTGACCTAGGTTCGGAAGAATTATTTGTTAGCATTATGTCACAAGTTTCGCACTATGGCACAGGTGTTGTCCTTGATGGCAATTCACTCAAATGGCAGATCACAATTCAGGCTCTCAGAATGAAAGAAAATGAGGTATACGCAAGTTCCTCTTAACAAAATCGTGTATGCACGCGGGTGTACCGATAAAAAGGCGATTATATGTATGCACGCATTTTCATGCAAAGAAAAGTGCGTACATGTGGGAAAACTTATGGTTGGTCCATGGTATTTAGTCCGACATATTTGAACTTATGGTTTTGGTCCTTGGTATTGCATCCAAAGTGTTGAACCCAAGTATTGAGTCCCTAGTATTGGATCTCTATGGTTTTGGAGCATGGTTTGAGTAAGGCCTAAGTCTATAAAAAGGGAAGGAGATCATTTGGCAAGGGAATCATCTGAAGCATTGAATATCTTATGAAGAGAAAGATCTAGAATACTATCATTGGGTTATGGTGCATAACTAGATCTGAATCAAGGAGGAACCTAAGCGCAAGGAGAAGAATAAGTCCTATTGATGGGTCAAGATCTTAAGGCGGTTTGAAGAGAAGTATCTTTGTGTGATTTTTGATTTGTTATATTTGGCGCATGACGTGATCTATAAATATGATAATCTGGGTATAACTAATGTCTGAATAAGTAAAAAGGATAAATTATCTTTTATAGATTTGTACGCAGGTTCAGCGCAGCATAGGCACATATACATGCTGGTTCACTAACTTAAAACAGTGTATACGATGGTTGGCCTTGATACAGAAGCGTATGCACGCAGGTTTCACATATTGAAGTAGCGTACATCTCATGAAATACATTTTAGCTACTTCTGTTTATTGCTGCAGTGCTCAGGGTTCAGAATTGGTGTTTGGTTACTGGTAGTGTTTTCTGGTTACAACATTCAGAGAAGTTATTGTTTGATTCAGTATTTGTTTCTACAAAGGAGTTTGGTTAATGTAGATATACTTGATGTTGGATTGATATTCATGGATCCAGTCTAAAAATTTATGAAACGTGGTCCCTGGAAGAAAAGAGAAGGTTGTAGCCTTCTGTGGGTCAGCACCTACGTACTAGTACCTCAGTTAGTACAAGAGCTAAGGGGGTTGTAGCTCCCTTCCAGGAGAAGATGGAGAATGAGAGAAGGTTGTAGCCTTCTGCAGGTAGCAACCTGTGTACTGGTATAAGACTGCACCAGTACAGAAACATTGTAAAAATAAGTTTCTAATTGAAAGAAGATATAGACGAATTGTAGCAGGTGGTTTTCACCCACATTGGGTTTCCACCTTATATCTTGTGTTCTTATGTGTGATTTCCTGTTCTGTTTTACTGTTCCTAGTTATTGTTCATATGGTTTGATGCACAGATTAATGATCAACATCTGAAGAATAATTTAAATTACAAGTCTACTTATATACGCTTGTTTCCTTAACTGAAGTTGCGTACATACGCGGTATTTACTAACTGAAGTAGCGTATACAAATCTGATTGTGAAATAAAAAATAATTGACCTGATAATACTGATTCACCCCCCGTCTCAGTATTATTCCCACCAATTGGGATCAGAGCAGGTCCTACAGAAGAAGCTTGATCGCTTGAAGGAAGATCTATCATCATGAGCAACTACAAAAAAGAAGCATCAATCAGGCCACCAATTTTTGATGGGAGCAACTTCATCTATTGGAAGGTAAGAATCACTGCCTATCTTCAATCTCTTGGTACAGAAGTTTGGGATATTGTGGAAATAGGATACACTTTTCCATCAGCAACTCCTACAGATACAGCTGGTAAGAAGCAGTATGAAACAAATGCAAAGGTTGTCAATACTCTATTAGGGAGCCTATCTCAATCAGAATTCGTCAAGGTTATGCAGCTCAAAACCGCAAAAGAAATATGGGACAAGATCGTTCTGAGCTATGAAGGAGATGAACAGGTAAAACGAGAAAAACTACAAACTCTCAGAATTCAATATGAAAATCTCATAATGCACAATGATGAAAGCGTGGCTAACTACTTCCTACGTATAGATGAGATTGTTAATTGTATGAAAAGCTTGGGTGAAGAAATAAAAGAAGTTGTTTTGGTTGAAAAGGTTCTAAGATATTTGTCTCCTAATTTTGATTCAAAAGTTTCTGCTATAGAAGAAAAACAGAATCTACAGAGCATTACCATGTCACAGCTGCACGGAATTCTAATTATGTACGAAATGAGAAAAGGGGGACCATTAGACAGGAGAGAAGTTGCATTCAAAGCCTTAGGAAAAGGAGATTACAATGAGTCAGGACATATGTCAGAAGAAGAGGAAGAATTAAATTTTGTCAAGAACCTTCAACGGGGAACTGGAAGATTCAGAGGTAGGCTACCTTTCAAATGCTTTGCTTGTGGAAGAGTTGGTCATTGTGCTGCCAATTGTCCTCATAAAGATAAACTTGACAAAGGTAAAGAACCAGTTAGATGGAATAGAAAATAGAATGTAAGTAAGAAGAGCTATTATACACATGAAGACAGTGATGGATATTCAAATAGTGATGAAGATGAAAAACGTAATGATTATAGACTTTTGATGGCTTTTGAAGATGATGATTTCTTGGATGCTATAGCTAAAGAAGGTCTCTATGAAGGAATTTCTAAACTCAAAATTTGTTTAGAGGAAAAGAATATGATTATAGATACTCTGACATTCCAACTTGCTAAAAGAGAAAAACACAATGAAAAGTTAGAATGTGAAATTGTGGGACTTTTAAAAGATATTAAGAAATCAAAAGCTCTTAATCTTAGATTTGCTAAGGGATCTGAAACTTTAGATGAGATTATCAAAGTGCAGCATTCTCCTCTAATCAAGATAGGTCTTGGATATACTGAAGAAGAGTCTCAAGCACAAAAGCAAGCACAGAAGCCATCCACCTCCAAAAGTTATCTTGATGCAACAAGAAAAAGTGAACATATTGACAATCAACAACAAAAGCATAATGCAGATCCCCTAGTAAATTAGGGACGATTTGCTTCAAAAATGAACAAAGATTACTAAGTAAATCGGGGGCAATCTACTTCAAGGATGAACAAAAACTTCAACCAACCACAAGTAAATCATTCTCAATTTACCTCAAGAATGGATGTCAATAGAAACTACAATCATTTGGTTGGTATGTTTGATAATCGCAGAAATTTCTTCAATGGCCAATGTTTCTCTTGTCATAACTTTGATCACAAAGCTACTCAATGTGTTGCCTACAAGACCATCATGACTAGAGAAGCTCAAAAACAAACGAATATGACTGGGATCATGAAAAGGACCTACAATAACTTTTCTGCTCTTGAGAATGAAGTAGAATGTTCTATTTGTAACAACTTCAGTCATGAAGATTTTGAATGCAGGAGTAGGTTTCGACAAACAACTCAGAAGGAGAAAGTTTCATTGAATTCTAAAACATGGAGAAAGAAAGAATCACAACCAGAAAGATGTGGGATAGCCTTATATGTGGAAGGACAAGAAAATTAGTGGTATATCGACAGTGGATGCTTGAAACATATGACAGGTGATAAAGAAAAACTTCAGTCATATAGTGCCTTAGAAAAGGAAAAGAAGGTCTCATTTGGAAATGACACCCCTACTCTCATAAAAGGTAAAGGTTTTGTGTTTTTGAAAGAAAAGGTCAAGGCTGGAAATGTTATGTATGTTGATGGCTTAAAGCATAATCTATTGAGTGTCAGTCAAATGTGTGATCAAGAAAATGAAGTAATATTTTGATCAAATGGATGCATTATTCGTGAGCTTGATACAGGAGAAACAGTGATCAAAGGCATAATAACTCCAAATAATTTATATATACTCAAGGGAGGACAACAACAATGCTATCTAAGCAAGAATTATGAACAGAACAGAAGATTGGGGCATCTAAGCTTCTCTCAGATAAGGAAAGCATGAAAATATCAGGTGGTACATGATCTCCCTGACATTAGAATTCCAGACAATACAATATGCAAATCATGTCAGTTAGGTAAGAAAACCAGAACTAATTTCCCTGAGAAGGAAGGATTAGCTAGCAGACCACTTGAACTTGTCCATACTGATGTATGTGGTCCATCTAGGAAAAGGTCTCCTAGAGGAGAAGAATACTTTATATTGTTCATTGACGACTTTTCCAGGATGTGTTGGTTAGGACTTATGAAGCATAAAGATGAAGCCTTCGAAAAGTTCAAAGCATTCAAAGCCTTGGTTGAAAACAAATCAGATCGCAGAATCAAATGCCTCAGGTCTGATCGAGGAGGGGAATTTACCTCAGATGAATTCTTCGATTTTTGTGAAGAACATGGAATAAGAAGGGAATTCTCTACTGCAAGGACCCCTCAGCAAAATGGAGTAGTGGAAAGGATGAACAGAACGGTTCAACAAATGGCTCGTGCTATGCTTGATGAGTTTGCAACTCCCACAACATTTTGGGGTGAACCCGCATTTGCTGCAGTTACTATTCTCAATAAGACAAACGTCCAGGTAAACAGCACTCAGACTCCTCATGAACTTTGGTATGGTAAGACTCCCACAGTTAAATACTTCAAAATTTTTGGAAGCAAATGCTACATCAAAAAGACTGATGAAAACCTTGGCAAGTTTGAACCTAGAGTAGATGAAGGCATTCTCCTTGGTTACTCTCCTCACAACAAAGCATATAAGTGTTACAATAAAAGACTTGGAAAAATTGTCGAAAGTATTGATGTAGTGGTTGATGAAGAAGGGAACACTCCTAGGCAAGTAAAATCTGAAGATTTCGAAGATGATGAAGACTATCCTTCAACATCAAATCAGATTCATGATGAAGAAGAAACCCATGAGGCACCAGAAGAACAGATAAGAATAGAAGAAAAGACTCCATCTAGGTACGTTCAGAAGAATCATCCAGAAACCCAAATTTTGGGGCAAAAGGAGGCAGGTGTACAAACAAGAAGAACCATTTCAGAAGCTTCAAGTTATCTAGCATTACTCTCCTCCACTGAACCACAAAATGTAAGAGAGGCATGCAAGGATGAATGCTGGGTAAAGGCCATGGAGGAAGAACTTGAGCAGATTGAAAAGAATAACACTTGGGAGTTGGTTCCTAGACCAAAAGATAAGAATGTCATAGGAACAAAATGGATATTCAAAAATAAGCTGAATGAAAATGGAGATGTGATTAGAAACAAGGCCAGACTTGTTTGTAAAGGGTATGCTCAACAAGAAGGTATAGACTTTGAAGAAACCTTTGCACCAGTTGCTAGACTTGAGGCCATAAGAATGTTCCTTGCTCTTTCTAGCTTTCAAAAGTTCAAAGTATTTCAAATGGACGTGAAGTCTGCCTTCCTGAGTGGAGACTTGGATAAAGAAGTATATATTGAACAACCAGATGGGTTTATTCTTGGAAATGATCCAAAACTTGTATGCGGACTCAAAAAGGCTCTCTATGGCCTTAAATAGGCTCCAAGGGCTTGGTATTATCAGTTGGATAAGTACCTCCATCGACAAGTGATCCGGATTTAAACAGGAATGCAACAAATTACAGAGATAACCATAAACACAGAGATTCGATAACCATAAAGACAGAAATGCAGCGGAAATAATACTTCATTTCATTACTGTAAAATACTAAAATGTGCTTACAAACAGAAATAGAAATAAATCAGCTAAGGCGATGGTAGCTTATCTCTGAGAAGAGATGTGGCGGCTACATGCCTCTAAACTGTTCTGAACTGTATTACAATGAGGCTCGAAGGCCTATTTATTGTTGAAAAACAATGGAAAACCCTTCACCTCCTGAAACCTAACCCTAGAAGATGAAATGCCAAATTGTGGGCCCTGTTTGGGTAAATTGGTACATCAATTTCCCGGGGTCGTAACTTTGGCATACGATCTCCGTTTGACGCGTACGATAGCTCGTTAGAAAGATCTATCTGAGTACTACCACTTTGGGAGGCAACATCAGTCCATGGACCCATGTTGCCCCAGATTCCCAAAAAAACGTCGTTTAGGGCCTCAAAACGGCTCCGGAAGTTCAGGACCCGAAAAACTGCTAAAAATAGTAAACTGTGCTACAATTTAGGAAACTGAAAAAGCTGAAAGAGATAGTTGTGGGGGTCCAAATGGGATAGGTGGGTGGCCACCAACATCCACCTGGATCATTCCTCCCCCCTTAGGAAGCAATGGTCCCCATTGCGTTGAGTTCCTCCATCTGCTGAACTTGGTCCCTGGTGAGCTGTTCTGCAATCTCTGATGTGTTCAGAAATGGTGGGAAGCATGGTCGATGACAGTCCACATTGATCACTTGGTGCAAGCGAAGGAATGGAGGAATGATATGCTTCAAAGCATTGTTACCCGTAGCCTTGGTATTGGTGTAAGGACCATGTCGGAGTGGTCTGAGTTTCTGATGGGTTCTGGTAAGGCGTTCTCTCTGCAGATGCAACCAAACTTTGTCACCCACCTGAAACTTGTGTGGTACCCCTGTGGGTGAGGAGAAGTTGTTCCTGTGTTCTGTCATGACCGTATCCCTTTGCTGTTGTTGCTGCATGGAGGAACCCTTTGCAGGGGTCATGGAGGTAGCAACGATCTTCCCCTTACTTTGGGAGTGAACCAGACAGATAAATTTCCTGGTCTGTGAGATGAGCTTGCTGCCTTTCTTAGCAATGATCAAAGATGTGGCAGTAGGTGGGCCTACCTCTGGTATCCTGTATAATGAATTATTCAAAGAAATAATGACAGCACGAGGCCTGGACTCATACACAGCATGTCGCCTCCACAAGTATGGCTGGCCTAATAATACATCACAAACATCCAAAGGTGTAACATCACACAATACTTCGTCTGTGAAGGGTTTGATGCTGTAGGGAAGGCGGCACTGCTGGTGAACTTTTAGATCTCGTCCTTCGTGAAGCCACCCGATACTATACGGCTGCGGGTGCGGTGTAGTCAGTAGGCCTAACCGCTTCACGACCTCTGCTGAAATGAGGTTCTTTTGGCTGCCATTGTCGACCATGAATTGCAGCGGCGAACCCTTCACCCACATCTGTGAGTGGAAAAGACGCTCCCCCTCTTCTGGATTTTCGGGCTCATCTTTCTGGATCTTGGCGGTGGCAACAGTGGCGCTAGGATCTGCATCAATGATCTGCTTCCCTTTGCCATTCCCCTTGTCGGGTTCTGGCTCAGGGTCGGAACATGCATCTGATTCGGAAGCCTTCAACTCGGCCACCAGTGACTGCTTGGTCCGACACTCACTTGTGTTATGAGTGGGACTCTTGTGGAACTCACACCACTTTCCTGTGTCCTTCTTTGGCTTCGTGGTGTTGTTCTTTTCTTGTGGCTTCGATAGGTTGTCTTGGGTCATCCCGCCTTGGCTTTGTCCTTTGGGCTTCGGATTTGCAGATCCAAAGTCTCGCTTCTTCTGTTTGAACTTTTGCTCGATTTTGACAGCGTATCGGTATGCTGGGTCGAGTGAGGATATGTTCAAGAACCCCATGTCTTCTTGGATGTATCTGTGTAGGCAGCCGCGGTATTTGAGTACCAGCTGCAGCTCAGAATCTTTGATACCCAACTGTGTGCGAAGGGTATGAAAAATGTTTGTGAACTCCGGCACATCTTGGTCTCGTCCTTGCCACAGTGTGGTCCATTTGATGTATTTGTCCTCATAGCTTCCGACAGGATAGTACTGCTCCTTGATGGCATCCCGGAAGTCATTCCAAGTGGGTGCGGCTGAAAATAGTGAGCCTGTACTTTCA
Organism: Pinus tabuliformis; assembly: GCA_031772625.1. Classification (NCBI taxonomy): domain Eukaryota; kingdom Viridiplantae; phylum Streptophyta; class Pinopsida; order Pinales; family Pinaceae; genus Pinus; species Pinus tabuliformis. The sequence continues at coordinate 702,797,974 of CM062812.1, forward strand.
TCCTTCTGCTCGCAGTAGGTTTCCCACCAGTCCTTGACGTGGGGGGCTGCTTTGAGAAGAGCAAAAACAATCTTTTCCTGATTTTAAAATTCATGAACAAAAAAATACCCATCTAGCAGATTTAACCATTTATCTACGGCATCTGCGTCTATTTGACCTTCGAAGATGGGGATTTCAAAAATAACTTGTACCTTGAAGGGTGTGGCATTTCCAGAGTCGCTGTTGGAAGCCGATGCGTCGCCTCTGGGTAGCCGCTGAAGGATCTGCGCAAAGCTATCCATCATCGTGTTCCTTTGTCACTCGAGCGCTTCTTCGAGCAAGGTTTTGATAGGATCTCCTGCCCCCTCGTCTTTCTTCTCATCTGCCATGGGAGGCCGTCGGGATTTTTGAGGCTGGTCTTGTAAAGGTTTGACCAGTTCAAGCCCTAACTCCTTATATCCCGACCTTGTTGGGGACATGCAAAGAAAAACAGAGAAAAAGCAGACCGCTCTGATACCACTGATCCGGATCTAAACAGGAATGCAACAAATTACAGAGATAACCATAAACATAGAGATGTGATAACCATAAAGACAGAAATGCAGTGGAAATAATACTTCATTTCATTACTGTAAAATACTGAAATGTGCTTACAAACAGAAATAGAAATAAATCAGCTAGGGCGATGGTAGCTTATCTCTGAGAAGAGATGTGGTAGCTACATGCCTCTGAACTGTATTACAATGAGGCTCGAAGGCCTATTTATTGTTGAGAAACAATGGAAAACCCTTCACCTCCCGAAACCTAACCCTAGAAGATGAAACGCCAAATTGTGGGCCCCGTTTGGGTAAATTGGTACATCAATTTCCCGGGGTCGTAACTTTGGCATACGATCTCTGTTTAACGCATAAGATAGCTCGTTAGAAAGATCTATCCGAGTACTACCACTTTGGGAGGCAACATCGGTTCATGGACCCATGTTGCCCCAGATTCCCAAAAAAACGTCGTTTAGGGCCTCAAAACGGCTCCAGAAGTTCAGGACTCGAAAAACTGCTAAAAATAGTAAACTGTGCTACAATTTAGGAAACTGAAAAAGCTGAAAGAGATAGTTGTGGGGGTCCAAATGGGATAGGTGGGTGGCCAACAACATCCACCTGGATCAACAAGGTTTTATAAAAGGATCAACAGATAGCAATCTATATATAAAAATTGAAAATGATAAGTTGCTAATACTTGTTGTGTATGTTGATGATATCATCTTTGGTAGCAACAAAGAAGACATGAGTCAAAATTTTGCCTTGGTGATGCAAAAAGAGTTTGAAATGTCCATGCTTGGTGAGCTCACATATTTTCTTGGTTTACAAGTCCAAAAAAATAAAGACGGCATTTTTCTATCACAAACGAAGTATCTCAAGCAGATCTTGAAGAAATATGGGATGGAGGATGCGAAATCAGTGTGTACCCCTATGGTAACAGGATGCAGCCTCAACACAAATGATGAATCAGCAACAATACATCAACCAACCTATAGATCCATGATTGGTAGTTTGCTCTATCTAATAGGTACTCGACTAGACATTATGCATGCAGTGGGAATAGTTGGAAGGTTTCAGGCAAATCTAAAGGAAACTCATCTTCATGCAGTTAAGATAATTTTCAAGTATCTTCAAGGAACTCAAAACTATGGCTTATGGTATCCTAGAGATACAGATCTCACACTTCATGCACATACAGATGCAGATTGGGCAGGAAGCTTGGATGATAGAAAAAGCACTAGTGGTGGTGCATTCTTTATGGGTCCTAGATTAGTATCTTGGTTCAGCAAGAAACAGAGTTCAATTGCATTATCTACAGCTGAAGCAGAATATGTAGTTGCTGCATCTTGCTGCACACAACTCCTTTGGATGATGCAAACATTGCAAGACCTACAAATCACTTGTACTCCATCGATCTCCATCTTTTGTGATAATACAAGTGCAATCAATATTTCAAAGAATCATGTTTTGCATTCAAAGACTAAGCACATACCTATCAAGTATCATTTTCTCCGGGAACAAGTGCTTGAACAAAAGGTTAAACTAGAGTATGTTCCGTCTAAGGAACAAGTTGTTGATATACTCACCAAACCACTGCCCAGGGAGACATTTGAATACCTCAGACAGAAGCTGGGGGTAGTTGATGCATCATCTTGCTGCTGAATCTTGTCTGTTTTAGAGAAAAGTTGTTGTATGCGAGTTTCATGAGGAGGATCCACGTACATATGCTCGTTTATGAAGATACAGTCGTGTATATGTTGGTTTAAAGAAAAACAGTGGGCCAGCTTCAAGATGAAAAGAGTCTGATATAGGTCTGGTAGAGACCATCTGGCACAGGCTCAGGGGGAGCATTGTTGGCATTATCTTAGAAGATCCTGGTTTACATTCACTGTTGTTTTAATTTCAGGTGGAACAAGTGCATGAGGAAGAGCATGGTTGCTGGTCTAAATGCTGATTGATGGTTATGATGATTGATGATTGACAAATGCTAATCTTGTTGTAGATATTTCATCTCTATGTCATGTATTTCTTTTCTTATCAAGGCCATGTAATGGCCTATCTTGGTTTCCCCACTATGCCTGGGATGGGTGAAGTAATGTTCTTGTTGTTATCATGTGTAAATTATTGGTGTATCTCCACTTGTTTGGGATATGGATGTATGTATGAGTCTTTGGTGATAGGAAGGTCATTTATAATGTATAAAGTCATGTTTCTTTTGTAGAACATCTTCTTGCAGACCTTGCCTATAGTCAGGGGGAGCTTGGACAACACAGCAGAGCAGAAATTTCAGCATGTATTCAGGGGGAGCATAACCCTTTGCCCTTGATGTCAAAGGGGGAGAATGATTTTGAGTGACTTGGGGTTGCCATCAAGTCCAAAGGGGGAGATTGTTGGCATTATGACACAGGTTTGGCACTATGGCACAGGTGTTGTCCTTGATGGCAACTCACTCAAAGGGAAGATCACAGTTCAGGCTCTTAGAATGAAAGAAAATGAGGTATACGCAAGTTCCTCTTAACAAAATCGCGTATACACGCGGGTGTACCGATCAAAAGGCGCATATACATATGCACGCAAAGCGTGTACATGTGGGAAAACTTATGGTTGATCCATGGTATTTAGTCCGACATATTTGAACCTATGGTTTTGGTCCTTGGTATTGCATCCAAAGTGTTGAACCCAGGTATTGAGTCCCTTGTATTGGATCTCTATGGTTTTGGAGCATGGTTTGAGTAAGGCCTAAGTCTATAAAAAGGGAAGGAGATCATTTGGCAAGGGAATCATCTAAATCATTTGAATATCTTATGAAGAGCAAGATCTAGAATACTGTCATTGGGTTATGGTGCATAACTAGATCTGAATCAAGGAGGAACGTGAGCGCAAGGAGAAGAATAAGTCCTATTGATGGGTCAAGATCTTAAGGCGGTTTGAAGAGAAGTATCTTTGTGTGATTTTTGATCTGTTATATTTGGCACATGACGTGATCTATAAATATGATAATCTGGGTATAACTAATGTCTGAATAAGTAAAAAGGATAAATTATCTTTTATAGATTTGTACGCAGGTTCAGTGCAGCAGAGACGCATATACACGTTGGTTCACTAACTTAAAACAGCGTATAGGATGGTTGACCTTGATACAGAATCATATGCACGCAAGTTTCACATATTGCACATCTCATGAAATATGTTTTAGCTGCTTCTGTTTATTGTTGCAGTGCTCAAGGTTCAGAATTGGTGTTTGGTTACTGGTATTGTTTTCTAGTTACAGCATTCTGAGAAGTTATTGGTTGATTCAGTATTTGTTTGTACAAATGAGTTTGGTTAATGCAGATATACTTGATGTTTGATTGATATTCATGGATCCAATCTGAAAATTTATGAAACATGGTCCCTGGAAGAAAAGAGAAGGTTGTAGCCTTCTGTAGGTCAGCACCTACGTACTAGTACCTCAGCTAGTACAAGAGCTAAAGGGGTTGTCCCTTCCAGGAGAAGCTAGAGAACGAGAGAAGGTTGTAGCCTTTTGTAGGTAGTAGCTTGTGTACTAGTATAAGACTGCACCAGTACATAAACATTGTAAAAATAAGTTTCTAATTGAAAGAAGATAAAGACAAATTGTAGCAGGTGGTTTTCACCCACATTGGGTTTCCACCTTATATCTTGTGTTCTTATGTGTGATTGCCTGCTCTGTTTTACTGTTCCTGGTTACTGTTCATATGGTTTGATGCACAAATTAATGATCAACATCTGATGAATAATTTAAATTACAAGTCTGCTTATATACACTTGTTTCCTTAACTGAAGTTGCGTACATACGCGATATTTACTAACTGAAGTAGCGTATACAAATCTGATTGTGAAATAAAAAATAATTGACCGGACAATACTGATTCAGCCCCCATCTCAATATTATTCCCATCATTATTTAGCCAAACAAATCCCACAGCTACCGACCCTTCTGGCAACAGCCCACGAAGCGTTGACTGAGGTCTCACCTGAGGTAGCATGGGAGGGTGCTAGAACCAGGTTTTCGCACCTTGGGGATGTCTTAGATGTGGTTTGGGGCTCACGCGTTGTTCTGTAGCCTCGTGCTATGCCTAGAATGGAATAACCTTATCGCGCTTATTACAGATTGAATCACTTATTACTAGTTTGATCTAGTTAAAATGATCTTTAAGCAAACATTTAGTACTTTTGGTTACTTCGCGCATCAAGATTAACCCAGTTCACATGTATTCAATCGTAGAAAATGCAGTAATCATAATAGTTCATTTATCATAAAAGAGTAAAGTCACAATCAACACATAATTCTAAAGAAACTTATCTTTATCATCAATCTTCAACAATACATCCAGATCCACCCTACGCACTTAGTTGCAGGGGTCTGTGCACACAGCTGCGGACTTACCAGGCCTCTGCACACACAGCTACAGAGCCTCTACCTTCTACCCTACTCCCTTGACTCAGACTTATAGACGCTTTCAAGTTATTTCCTTTCAGAACCCATTACATTCCATCTTCCAAAAGAACTACTTTTCCCTCATAGAGCCACGCTCTATTTATACTCTCCCTTGGCCCACGATCCCTCCGCAGGTTGACTCTATTACTATTTCTTTACATTATTTTTGGGCGGACTACCCTTTGACTCAACCTACTATAGTTCGCGCTCTGCGCTTTCTGCAGAGTCTTTTACCAAAATTCCGGGCTTCACACCCCATACTCGTTCCACGGGGCTTGCACTACCCAACAGCGCTACTACAACATCTCCATGCATCTCGCGCCCTTGCACCATTCTCTGTGCTACCCTACACTGTGAAACACACTTGTGCCTCTTGCATTGTTGCAGCCTACATGCTCTACGTTGTCCTAGGATTCCCTGCACTGTATCTCTCTCTTCTGCTCCATCTGCATCTGTCTCTACCTAATCAGTCAGTTCCTACTACTCCACATCGGGGCTCCTGTAGCAAGGTCTCATCTAAGAGGTTGGGTACCTCAAGGATCTTGCCCCTCCTCCTTGGTATGATCACTCTACATCGCCCCACCTCCTACCTGGAGGTATGGCTGCATGTGATCCCTCTGCCCCCTTGGCTCAAAGTTTCCCCCTACTAGAGGTCTCTACATGAGTAGATGTCTCTACCTGATCTCCACTTAGCTTCCCCTATTATGGCTACTCCACAACCTCCTGAAGCTGCTACAACAATCGTGGCTCCTCCACAATCGTCTGAGACTTCTTCTAGCACTGCATGTTGAGAGGTAACATACCCTCCCTCTTAACCACCAAGTTTCCATCAGTTGCCTTGCTGCTCAAGGTTTTTCATGCATCTTGAACCTCAAGAGCATACAGATTCTTGACCTGTGAACCAATCTGCTTCACCTATCTAGTGATGATGTGTCTAAGGAAAACCTTTCCCTTACTGAAGACTACATCATAGCCTCTATCTTCCAGCATCGAAATTGACACCAAGTTTCTCTTCAGTCCTGATACATACTTGACATCGGTCAAGGTAAGGCGAGCTCCATGCTCCCTCTAAAAAATAGCCATGCCTACACTTGAGACACTATAATTCTCATCATTACCCATCGCTATGAGTATCTAGAGATATTTCTCCTTCAAAGTATTGAACAAACTCTTGTCACCGGTCATGTGGAAAGAAGCTCCACTGTCAAGAAACCAACCACTTCCCACCATGGATGAAACTATGCATGCGAAGAGTGTGAAATCCAAATCAAAATGTGAAGCAAGTGCCTCACCTTCAGATCCTTCCCCAGATCCCTTCTTGGATTTCCTCTGTGGACAATTTGCAGCATAATGGCCCACCTCATGACAATGAAAGAATCACACTTTTGATTTTTCAACCTTCTTCCCACCATTGGAAGAACTGGATTCGGAAAGAGAAACCTTCTCCTTCCCCTTCTTTTCCTTACTCACTAAGGCACAATTCTCCTCATCCTCCATGGATGAAGAACCATCTTTGGTGCTCTGTCTGATCTCCTCCTACATCAAATCCAACCATAGTCGTTCCCAATTTGGCAGTTTCTCTCTTCCATTAACTGAGTCCTAGTAGCTATGCCAACTCTTAGGAAGGCCAAGGAGTGATAGAATCACCATATCATCATCAATTTTCACGACCCCTACACTTGCAAGCTCATCCCTGCATGTGATAAGCTTGGTCAGATACATAGAGATTGTCTCATCCTTTTCACAATTGATCTTTCGAAGTTTTTCCTTCAGTGCCAGCTTCCTCTTATCACTACTATTCTGATAAATATATTTCAATGTCTTTCACATCGAAAATGAAGTCTCCTTCCCATGGAGGCTTGAGACAATATGATCTCGAACTCCCACCAGGAGGATTCTCCTAGCTCTAGCCACACACTTCTTCCATTCTGCCAGTTGAGTAGCATCAGTTGGCTTCAGGACTTCTTGATCAATGAAGTCCTTGAGGCCGTTATCTTCCAATACTGCCTCCATGCGATCCTTCTGTTAGTGTCGGTCTTGAAGCCCTCCATCAGTGATCAAAGCTCTTTGCATTTGCATAGGTAGGTGTCTCATCAGTGTCAAGTTTTGCATCCCGTTAGGCATGCCATAACCCTGATGGAGGAGCTGGTGTATTTATACCCCTCTTGGCTTTGCTGGATCAGTCATATCAGTCATTAAGCTCTTTCAAGCTTGTCTTGTTTTGTCTTGAGGTCAAAGTCCTAGGTCTAGGGTTTTGGTCATTTATCTCTGCAAGGTCATGTCTTTGAAAGTCCATGAGTGCTCAGCAAGCCAGAGGGAGGATTGTAAACATGTTTCTTCGATATTTTTATCTTGTACAATGAATTTTCACCTTGGATTTAAAAACTCTGTTTTTAAAGCCAAGGTCATTTTTTTGAATTTTTGTAAAAAGTGATGAAATTTTCAAAAGACTGCAACAGGCATCATGAAACCCTGGTCCCCTTGCCAAGATCCCTCAGATGATCTACCTGCAAAAAGAATCAAGAAAAAGCACTAAAAGAGTCAATTTCAGGACAAAGGAAGCCAAAAAGTCAGTTTTATAAAGTGTCAAAGATAAACTTTAGAAAGTGGGTTTGAGCATGAAATTTTTTCATATGGAGGTTATAAAAGCTCAATTTCCCTTCTATTATTCTTATTATGCATCCAAGGCATTGTTGAGAGAGAGTGAGCAAGCATCAAGAGTGTTAGGCGAAAACTGGTCGAATTTCGGGCTCAGCACAGGCGCGCGACCCGTCAAGAGGGCGCGACCCGTCAGAGGCCATCCAGCAGTTCAGTTTTTGAACGGGCGTGACCCGTCAAGCGCGCAACCCGTCAACCTGTTCTCTGCAATCTCCTTTCAAATTTGCTCAATCTTCCTCCAAGTCATCGAATTTGTTCAAGGTAGGCTCTCTACACATCATTTTGGTGGTTGGTTATGAATGTAAGCCCTCATGCTTGTGTTTTAACCTCAAATCATGCAAGTGAAAAGACATTATATGGCTGCATTGTTAATGTTTAAATGTGCTAGGGTTTGTGTTGTTTCAAGGTATTTCCCTTGGTAAATTGTTTCCCTCCTTCCCTTTGTACTCATATTTGCATTCATATCTATTTTCCCCATGCTATGTTGTAAATAATTGCAAACCCTTCCCTCTCCCTAATCACCAAAAATACAAACCCTACCCCCTCCCAAAGCATCAAAAACTCAAACCCTACTCTTGCTTCACCATATGCATGCTATAAACATAAAAATTTCTTGGTGAATATGTGAAAGGTTTTGTAAATAAGTTTCCAAATGTCCCCTTGTTACATACATGTATTCCCTTATGTTCACTGTTTATACATGTATTCCTATATGCAGTGATTTTGTAAATGATTCCCTATATCCTTGTTATGTACATGTATGCCTGTATATATGCAAATATTTGTTTGCAATGTATTCCCTAAATTCCCTGTTATTCATATATTCCCAATTCCTTGTGCAAGAGGTCCCTCCCCGAACATTTCCCTCATGTCATTTTCCCCTTGAAACAGCATAGAGTTCAGCACTTTTACAAGCAGAAACAGCAGTACATTTTGTCCACTCTGCTCCTCAAACATGTCAGAAACCGAAACATATGAGCAGAGTGATGACCAAGCATCAGTGTCCGAGGTTGAGGTACAGAGGAGGCCACATAGGGGTGGAAAAGGTGGCCAACACAGGAGAGAGGAACCTACTTCTTTGGCAGGTCTACAAGCTTGTCCTATGGCAGTTTCTTGCTTTCAGTACATGTCCTGTTATGAGTTTTGTGAGAGGATCTCTTGGATTCAGCATCACCGAGAATTGGCCCGCCTCTTTGTCTTGCACTTGCATGAGGGTCATGTTAACCTTGCTGGGGTGGATTTCATTTTGACACCCGAGATCATTACACAGGCTACAGGGATTCCAAATGTCGGGGAGATTTGGAATAAACGCAAGGTATTGGATACAGTTCACTTTGAGCCTTTTGTCCTTCCACCATTGATGAGACATTTGGCCGGTGTGTTTCCTTTCAGGTTCCTCCGGAGTCAGTATACCCCCATGATGAGACTCATTATGCTTTATTTCACCTGTGAGGGCAGATTTTCCCAGGTATACTCATATCACATTCGCCTCTTGATGCACTTCACTCGAGTGCAGATGATGAACATCCCGGTCTTCTTTTATCAGAACATTGAGAAGATGGTGTCCATGATGCAGAGGAAGAGCCCGGCATAGTAGTACAGGAGCCTTTATCATTATGGTTTGATTCAGCTAGTGGTACTGCATCAGTTGATTCAGCAGGGCATCTCATGGGAGGAGTTCATTTCCCGTGAGTTTTTCACAGCACCACCCCAGCCACATCCTGAGGTCATTCAGGAGGAGGGAGGACCATCTCAGCAGCCTGATATTCCGGTCACTCGACATGTTAGTTCCTCATCTCAGCTCACTTATCAGAGAGGCCAGAGGGCCTTGTTTGCAGCAGCTCGGCGAGTACTATCTCCACAGCAGGTGGAAGGGGTCTCGCCTTCATCATCGGCTCAGCGAGTGTTATCTCCACATCAGGTGGAAGGGGCCACACTTTCTTCACCAGCACAGGTACCAGAGAGGGGCAAACAGCCCATGATTGATGAGGGTCCATCAGGAGTTCCCGATATTGAGTTTGTTGACCTTGAGGCCAGTTCTCCTAGCCAAGAGGCAAAGGAGATAATTCAGCATCTCAGAGCTGAAAATGATGCCTTGCAGAGGAGATTAGAGGGGGCACAATGGACCATCACCTACCTTGAGCAGCACAACAAACAGTTGGAAGATGAGCAGGCACTTGATGAGTTATGGAGGATTCGTAGTGACCGAGTCTTGAACCGAAGAAGACCTGGTGATCCATTGCCCGCTGACCGAGAGTCCATGCTCATCCAGGAGAACGCACACTTGGAGAGGCTGTTGGCTAAGGCCAACCAAGAGAAGAAATTGCTGAGGAACATGAAAAACCATTACTGGGCAAGAATGCATGTGTGCAAGGCCAAGATGAAAATGTTTCAAAGGCGGTTGTCCGAGGCCCTAAAACGGAAAAAGAAGACCAATCCACTCCGTATCTTGGCTGAGGCTTCCCTCAAAGATCAAGGCACTAATTAGCTCAACCACAGCACAAATCCCAAAACATTTTGAGAATTTTGGGTGAATTTTGGCAATTTTTAGCAATTTGCAGGTTTTTCCCATTAACAGGTCTCACCCCGCGCGCGACCCTACATCATGGCAACTCAGTTTGGAAAAAAATCAGAATTTCTAGATTTTTCATGCAAAGTTACACATGCCTATGAATGGACTTGAGTTTTTATGAAGTTTTGGACCTCCAAAAGGTCAAAATACTACCAAAAAATGACTTTCTGGCCCTTTTTTGAGTTGCAAAAACCAGTCTTGGGAGAATTATGTTTTGACAGGGCAAACGACCTCCAAATTCAAAAATTCCAGTTGGGTTGGAAAGTAGACTCATAGACCTTTCCAACAAGCCCACTTTTTCGCGATTTGGACACCTGAAAGTGCCTCAAACATCGCTCCAAAGGCGCGCGACCCGTCAGGCAGTTTTTGCCAGATTGCATTGTTCAGCCCAGAAAACGCAGTTTTGACCCAGTTTGACTTTTTGGGGTGGAAGATGATTATCTTTGATGTAATTATTGTAACTCTAAGACACTTTTACTCTTGTTTAACACTTCTAGAAGATTCATTAATGTAAAGGGTAAATATTTAATGAATGGATTGGTTTCCTAGCTTATAGAGGCAAGTTGTTTTGACTGCCTAGATTGTAGTGCTTAGTTTAGAAGTGGTTGAAACAGCTCCTAGGATAGTGAGCTCGACCCATGGAGGCAGGGAAAGAGGTTATATCATCTATATTATGTACTTTCTTGCTCATTTTCATGGTTGGACTCTTGAGGGAGAAGCTATCATTGTATTATTCACTGTATCTCTGCAATTTTTGGCTAAGGAAGACCAGGGTTTTGCAGTCCTCTTTGGGATTCTTGTGGATTCATGTGTTGATGGCGTGTTTCTCAATGTACTTGTAAGTGTGTTATGTGAATCATTTCCTTTTCTTTACTTCTGCTCATTAAACAAATGAAGTGTTAAAGTATGAATTCATGCTTGCCATGCTCTGCTTTTAAGTTTGTTTAATTTCAATGTTTTCTACTGTCTAAAGAGAATTCAAAGTCATTGTTTGCTCTCTTTAGCTCCTCATCTTTCATTCCTGATCATCCATCTCAAATTAAGGCATCAATATTGTTTCCTACCTCGCCCCAAGGAACCCCCTGCAGAAACTGTGTCCAATCCCCGCACCCAAAATTGCCCTCTCCTCAATTTGCCACCAAAAACCCTAAAAACCCCAAAACAACCTTTCTGATCAGTTTACTAGCCTAAAATCAGTGTTACCATATTGGTCATCTTATCCATTGAAGATTTTACCGAGATAGACCAGAGAGAGCCTTCTCCTGCCCCGTAGGGCTAGCTACGAGGATAAATGGTTTGATGTTGCCTTGAGGTTTACCTTTCTCAGCCTGAGGTGAAATTTCAAGTGCTAACATACTGGCGACCATACTGGGGAGAACAAACTGATCGTTTGCTCATTGACGTGTTATTTCATAAGTCTTAGACGGAACCTGAAGTTACGCCAGGTAGCCTTCGAAAACGCTCTTGTTTTACATCAGCGTTAGTAGATAAACGCTGCTTCAGTCAATCTCCGTGAGCTTGTGAATGTAGCGCTTCATTAACACTTTATCCCAGTATAATTGTGAACTCTGAGCCGTGGATGATAGGTTGAGAGTTTTCACAGGCTGAATGGTTTTTCTTTCCTAGTATTTTTGAGAAAACAAGCTAGCTACAGATCCTAGACCCATTTTCAGATCTCATTCATGCCCAGCTATTTTTGATTATCTTGAAGATTTAGATTTTGATGAAAGCTTTGAGTTGTCTCTGTTTAAAGCCAAGTCTGAAAGTGCGCTCGATTCTCTAGTCCTTGACCCTGACTTTGCAACTGCTATTGAATTTGAGAGACATAACAAATTGGTTGAAAATTTTATCTTGCGACATCTTCAGTCACGTGTTCAAGCTACCACCCTTGCTGATTTTGTTGAGAATATCTCTGATCATATTGGATCCACTATCACGGTTCACGAAGAATCTTATCCTCCTTATGTTTCAGTTTCGCCTATAATCACATATCCCGAATCCACAGTCGGTTCCCCTCCTACACCCCATACTCCTCCTACTTCTCCTACTCCTCCGACTTCCCCAACTCCACAAACTACACCTCCGCTTATTATAGTCCCTGCTATCACAGCTCCTTCTCTTCATACTCATCCTCCTCCTCCTAGAGTAATGGCTGCTCGGTTTGCCCCACTTGTTTTGCCTGCAAATCTTCATGATATGCCAGCTGATTATCAAAGTAAAATTCCTATGTTTGATGGCACTCCGCAAAGTATTACCGCTCAGCAACATATCGATAAAATGACCACCTTCTTCAATCTATATGAGTTAGATGAAGAAGATGTTACCATGCGGTTGTTCGTGCAAACATTTGCAGGAGAAGTTAGAAAATGGTTCAGAGGATTGACAGCTAACAGCATTGCCACTTTGGAAGCACTTCAGAATCAGTTTTTAGATCGATGGGAAATCAGAAAAGATCCGCTTCAGATAAATGCCGAATACAACAACCTCAAGCGTAATCCGGGTGAGTCAGTTCAAGATTACATAATTAGATTCAATACAGTTTACAATGCTATTCCCGACGATTTGAGGCCATTAAGAAAATCTGCACTTCTTAAGTTCCCGGATGGCTTTGATCCGGAGATGGCTTATTCATTGAGAGATAGAGATCCACCTACTTTGGAGGATATGCAGAAGATTGCTGTTAGCGTTGAGGCAAATTTAAATGATAAAAGGGCGAGAATGAAGGCTGAAAAGCGAGTCACAATCAAGGAGGAAGCATCCACTTCAAATCAGCTTCTTCATGAGGTTGAGCAGCTTAAGAAAGCAGTTGAGAATGTTTATATTGGCAAGCCGGAACCACAGATCCGTAATCCTAATTTTAGAGGTCAACAACAGCAACAATATAGGATCAAGCAACGTGAAACGAAGGCACAAGAGGCAGCAGTTCAGCAGCAAATGAAACCTCCTTTCCAGCAGAATTTTGTTAGCCAAGAATAAGAGGATGAAGGTGATAATGTTGGAGAGGAAAATCACTTCTTCACGCCCGATGATATGCCCACTTATATTACAGAAGAAGATGAGTTGGTGAGTAATTCTATCATTCCCCAAGATGAGCATTATATTTTGTCAAATGATGCAATACTTGAAGAAGAATCCGAGGAGTATCAAAGAGGATATTTGCATGCTTTATCAGCTCAGCAAGGCCAGCAAAGGCAATTGAGAAACCGAGCTATTCCCATAAATCCCATTCAGAAAAGGAAAGATACATCAACAAAGAATGATTCGGTTTCCTCACACACAAAAGGAAAAGACATAGTCGGTCCTTCAACAAGTCAATCATCACCAGCAGCTAAGACGGATCAGCCATCAAGTGCACCAAAAGATAAAGCTGAAAAAAGAGATAATCCGGCTAAAGAAGGTGAGAAGGTTTCAGTTTTCAGTTTGGAAAATGAGATTGCAAAGTTGAAAGTGCCCATTCCTTTAACGGAAATCATGAAGAATAGCACCTATCGAGGCCAGCTCTTTAAGATGTTGAATTTTGATCCAATGCTAGACACAGTGAATGTACAAGATGATCAACCGGAATTGATTTTTGGGCCAGCTTTAAATGGTGAGTCTCCTGAAAGTGATGTTCCCCCATTCTATATCAGTTTACGATTGCATGAGTATGTGTTGCACAATTCCATGTTTGACTCGGGAGCTTCACATAATTTGATGCCGAAAGCGATTATGGAGAAGCTGGGACTTGACATCACAAGAAAGTATCATGATTTGTATTCATTTGATTCCAGCCGCGTGAAATGTATTGGCTTGATCAAAGACTTGGTGGTGAGTCTTGATCAAATTCCAGCGAAGAATGTTTTGATGGATGTGGTAGTGGCGGATATCCCTCTGTGGTTCGGCATGTTTCTTTCGAGATCATGGGGAGCCAAGCTCAAAGGTACACTTCAGCTTGATTTTTCATATGCCACAATTCCAGTTTTTGGTCAAATGAGGAAGTTATATCGAGAACAAAAGATGAAATACATGATCACCAGTAAGGAAAAGCCAGTCAATCATCCTGTAAATTATGTACAAACAGATTTAGAATCCTTTGTTTTGTTTGCGGATAATTTCAATGAGGTAGATAGTCAGTTAGTTCAAGTAGAAGATATACCATACATTTCAGAAAATTTCAGAGAAGTTTTGAGAAAGGAAAGTGAAGAGAGGTCTGCTGTCATAAAGCCAATTGCTGATACAAATGGGCAGCAAATAGAAAATGCATCAACATCACATTTGCAGCACTTAGAAGATGATGAGGATGGTCTTTGGACCATGGATTTTGATGGCGCAGTGGGCAGCGATGGTGCTGGTATAGGTGTGTGGATTCGAAGCCCATTTTCAGTCCAAAACCAAGTTCCAAGCAAGGTACGGGTATGTTCTTATAAGTTGGCATTTGATTGTTCAAATAATGAGGTGGGATATGAAGCTCTTATTGCTGGTCTGAAAATCCTTCGGAAGTTGAAGGCAAAGAAGATAGCGGTTTGTTGGAAATAATACTGAGAGGGGGGGGTGAATTAGTATTATCAGATCAATCAGACTTTTCAATTTCATACTCAGAAACATATACGCTACTTCAATTAAGTGAACCCGCGTGTACACGCTACTGTGTCTAATGAAACTCGCGTATATCCAGAGATCTTATAATTCAGTTAGCTTAATCTTCAGTAAATGCATCAGATCATTATTAAGCATATTAACAGTAAACAGGTGCAGAATAATAGAACAGAACATCACACAAGAGCCACACACATGAACACAAAGATATAAGGTGGAAACCCAATGTGGGTGAAAACCACCTGCTGCAAGTCATCTCAATCTTCTTCTTAATAAGAAAATCCTTTTACAATATTTGTACTGGTGCAGTCTTATACCAGTACGGGAGCTACAACCCCTTTGCTCTTGTACTAGCCGATCCATTTACTAGTACGCAGGCTGCTACCTGCTACAATGCTCCAAAGATCTCCTTTAGCTTTTGTACTAGCTTAGATACTAGTACGTAGGTGCTTGCCTACAATCTTCTCTCCTCCAGGTACCACGTTTCATCAATTTTCAGACTGGATACACTGAAGCACAACACATAATCTGAAAGGCCACTTTTCATCCAATTTTCATACTGGACCCATAACTATCATTGAAGCTCATAACAATCATCAAACCCTGAATCACTGAAACCATGTTAACAACAGTCACCAGAACACAGAGCAGAGACAGAACTCTGTAATAACTATCAGATCCATCTGCAACTTCAAATATCAAGCTTTACAATGTATACGCTACTTCGATGAATCAAACCCGCGTGTATACGCGCTTTTTCAAAAGACAACCCGCGTACAGATCTAAAAATAATTTCTCATAACTTGCAGCTGTACCAGACATCAGTCATACTCATAACACTTATAGAATAATACATGCGTCAGTATGTAGATCTAGAATAAGCATCATAAAGATAGTTCATTTCAAACCATTTGATCCCGATCTCTCCTTAGATCTAGTTCTCCATCAACCGGTGAGATCTCTCCTTAGCTCAGATCAAGCAATGCATCATCAACCCATAACCCTGCATACTGGATCTAATACTTCATCAGATATTCAAGACATTTCAGATGCATTTGCCTAATGATTTCCTTCTCCTTATATAGCCTTAGGCCTTGTTCAATACCAAGGGCCAAAACCATAGAGATCCAATACCATCAACTTCAAAACTAGGGATCAACACGTCCGTCGAGACACCAAGGTCCAAAACCATAGGCACAACTTCCAAGGAATAACCGCCGTGGACCAAAGATAAGTTTTCCATATACACGCTCTTTTCCTGAATCAAACCTGCGTGTACACGCGACTTGGTCTTAATGAACCTGCGTGTATGAACTTCCTCTTCTTCTTATAGTCTGATCATCAATTCCTTGCTGCTGTCCTTCTGCACTATGATTTGTCATCAGTGTGGTTTGCCATCAAGGACAACACTTATCTCATAATGCCAACAATCTCCCCCTTTGGACTTGATGGCAAAGCTAACTTGTCACACTTAGAACTATCATCTGATTCCTTTGAGTTGTCCTCCATCAGTCACATCTGATATCTCTTCTGAAGATTCATCCAGTTATACATAAGTGAGATATTCTTCTATGAGAGGGTTGCCATCAAGTACAACACATGCATCATAATGCCAACAATCTCCCCCTTTGGACTTGATGGCAACAACACCAAATCACTCTCCCCCTTTGACATCAAGGGCAAAGGGTGGACCAAGATATTCTCTTCCTTTGCTGAATCATTCCACTGTCCATACTCCCCCTGAGTACCTGCTGAAATCTTTGAATAATCTCCCCCTTTGTATATGCCAAGGTGTACCAATATGTCCATGCTCCCTCTGAGTACATGCTGATTCTCTGTACTGCTGAAGTGTGCTGTTCATGCTCTTCCTGACTGTAGGCAAGATCTACAAAATATGTTCTTCAAGAAGAACATGACTCTATACATCATAAAAGACCTTCCTATCACCAAAGACTCATACATACATCCATCTCTCAACTAAGTGAGGATATACAAACATTGACTCATCATCAAGAGAGGAAGATGTGTATTCAAGCTTTGTACTTCTCCTTGTCCTTATGAAGATTACCATGTAAGCACCATATATGCATCATCAAAGAATCAACCATAAATCTGATCTGAACATCTTCTATGTAACTTCAAGAATCATATGAGAGTTTATCATAGACAACTCACAACCACATCATAGCAAGATATATCATTTAGCCATACAAGAATCATCACCAAGGATTATTAACCATAATGCCAACAATGAATTACTAAAGGCATATTCTCCCCCTCAACCAGTGCCATCTGTTAGGTCTGATCATGCATATATCAGCAATAAGCATCAAAACATCATCATCCTCAAGTTAGGATCAAAACACTTCTAGACATCATACAAGTAACAAAACATTTCCACACATCCTCAGCAGACTGTAACCAATAGAGCAAATAATAGACTGAATCATATCAGATCCTTTTCTTGACCCTGTCTCCACTGCTTTTCCTCAGATTGACATATACGCGACTTTGCAGTGTCTAACTCGCGTATGTACGCGACTTCCCTTTAAGGAACTTGCGTATGAGATTCAGAACACTGAAGTTTTATACTTTCAGCTCCCCCTGAGTCTGATATGTCTGTGCTGTGCTGTGTCTCAGTACATCGTGCTGACTGTACTTCCTTCTTCCTCCATATCTTCAAGTGTGATGAGGTTTTCTTCTTTTGGTGTGATGTCCATCCTTTGTTCCTGCATTCCTTTGCTATATGTCCAAGCTTGTTACATGCATAACATCTTACATGTTTCATATTCCTCCTGTAGCAATCAGTAGCTTTGTGACCAAACATATTGCAAGCAAAGCAATATCCATAAAAGTACCTTGATTGAGATGACCTGTCCGCATAATAGTCTTGAACTCTTCTTCTTCTACATCTAGCTGCAACATGTCCAAGATTATGACATACATAACATTCAATATTATTCATAGGAGGAGTAAAATATTTTCTTTGAAGACTTTCTTTCCTTGGTTGATGATGAGATTGACCTTTCATCTCCTTGTTGATCATTTTGGATTTCTCTTTAGAGTTCCTTGCCTCACCTTGTGAACTAGATTCACCTTCAACAGATTCATGGAAACCAAGACCAGTCTTTATAGCAGGAGACCTTTGACTACTAAGAATATCATCCAAGGCTTTAGTACTATCTTGAAATCTCAAAAGCTTATCCTTTTCTTCTAGTTTACCTTTCAAGATATTTACCTCAACCTGAAGCTGTTCTTCCTTTTCAAGAGATTTCTTTTTCAAAACTTCTTCAGCTTTCCTTCCTTCTTCCATTTGTTCCCTTAGTTTGAGAATTTCTTTTTCTTGTTCTTCATACAGATCCTGCTGCATTTGACGAACTCGGAAGGCACATTCCAGTTGAGATTTTAAGCTGGTGACTTCGTTTTCTTGTTTTGCAACAGCTTGGAGTAGATCTGTATTCTGCTTCTTTGATTCTTCAAGATCTCCTTTTAGTGAGAGGATTGTAGCTTCAAGATTTTCATAGTAGCTGGATCTATCTTTGAGTTTCTTGATGGTTGTGCTTCTTTCGTTGACTTCTTTTCTTAATGATGTCACTTCATGCTGCAATTTTTGACATTGGTCTTCCTTGTCCTTGAGTAGCTTTCTTACCTTGTTTCCTTCTTCTAGTTGGGCCTTTAGTTTGGTAACTTCTTCTTTGAAAGCACATTCCCTTTTGTTCAATAGATCTTGTTGATCTTTAACTTTGTCTGCAAGCCTTCTAAATACTGCCTCTATTTGACACTTTTCTTGCTCACCCATACAAGCATGTTCAGTAGTTTCACTATCACTTCCATCTCTTTCACAAGGAAATATAGCTGGAACATCAGGGGATAACACATTCATACCTGATAATGATTCTGAATCTGATTCTGAATCTGAAGAGCTTCTTATACCTAATCCCCAATTGACTCTCCCACTGTCATAGATCTTCTGAGATGTCTTCTTCTTCTTATGAGCTTTCTTCTTAAGCTTCTTTCCCATTGTTCCACGGATCTCCTTCAAGCGATCAAGCTTCTACCAAAGGACCTGCTCTGATACCAATTTTTGGAAATAATACTGAGAGGGGGGGGGGGGGGGGGGGTGAATCAGTATTATCAGATCAATAAGACTTTTCAATTTCATACTCAGAAACATATACGCTACTTCAATTAAGTGAACCCGCGTGTACACGCTACTGTGTCTAATGAAACTCGCGTATATCCAGAGATCTTATAATTCAGTTAGCTTAATCTTCAGTAAATGCATCAGATCATTATTAAGCATATTAACAGTAAACAGGTGCAGAATAACAGAACAGAACATCACACAAGAGCCACACACATGAACACAAAGATATAAGGTGGAAACCCAATGTGGGTGAAAACCACCTGCTGCAAGTCATCTCAATCTTCTTCTTAATAAGAAAATCCTTTTACAATATTTGTACTGGTGCAGTCTTATACCAGTACGGGAGCTACAACCCCCTTTGCTCTTGTACTAGCCGATCCATTTACTAGTACGCAGGCTGCTACCTGCTACAATGCTCCAAAGATCTCCTTTAGCTTTTGTACTAGCTTAGATACTAGTACGTAGGTGCTTGCCTACAATCTTCTCTCCTCCAGGTACCACGTTTCATCAATTTTCAGACTGGATACACTGAAGCACAACACATAATCTGAAAGGCCACTTTTCATCCAATTTTCATACTGGACCCATAACTATCATTGAAGCTCATAACAATCATCAAACCCTGAATCACTGAAACCTTGTTAACAACAGTCACCAAAACACAGAGCAGACACATAACTCTGTAATAACTATCAGATCCATCTGCAACTTCAAATATCAAGCTTTACAATGTATACGCTACTTCGATGAATCAAACCCGCGTGTATACGCGCTTTTTCAAAAGACAACCCGCGTACAGATCTAAAAATAATTTCTCATAACTTGCAGCTGTACCAGACATCAGTCATACTCATAACACTTATAGAATAATACATGCGTCAGTATGTAGATCTAGAATAAGCATCATAAAGATAGTTCATTTCAAACCATTTGATCCCGATCTCTCCTTAGATCTAGTTCTCCATCAACCGGTGAGATCTCTCCTTAGCTCAGATCAAGCAATGCATCATCAACCCATAACCCTGCATACTGGATCTAATACTTCATCAGATATTCAAGACATTTCAGATGCATTTGCCTAAAGATTTCCTTCTCCTTATATAGCCTTAGGCCTTGTTCAATACCAAGGGCCAAAACCATATAGATCCAATACCATCAACTTCAAAACTAGGTATCAACACGTCCGTCGAGACACCAAGGTCCAAAACCATAGGCACAACTTCCAAGGAATAACCGTCGTGGACCAAAGATAAGTTTTCCATATACACGCTCTTTTCCTGAATCAAAACTGCGTGTACACGCGACTTGGTCTTAATGAACCTGCGTGTATGAACTTCCTCTTCTTCTTATAGTCTGATCATCAATTCCTTGCTGCTGTCCTTCTGCACTATGATTTGTCATCAGTGTGGTTTGCCATCAAGGACAACACTTATCTCATAATGCCAACACGGTTTATGGTGACTCCGAGTTGGTTATCAAGCAAGTGAAAGGTGAATTTCAGGCCAAACATCCTCGTATGCGAGCATATCGGAATGCTGTCCTAGATATTTTAAAGCAGTTTTCAGAACATACTTTGACATGTGTGCCCCGGATTCAAAATGGTGTTGCGGATGCATTGGCAAAAGTAGCAAGTAATCTGAAAATACCCATGAATTCCAGCAATAAGTTTGAGATATATGTAAAGCATCGTCCTACAGTTCCAGATAATCAAAGGTGTTGGCAAGTTTTCCAAGATGACGAAGAAATCAAAGATTTTCTGCCAATTGAGGGTAAATTCGAAGACATTTCAATAGACACGGAAGCTGAAGGAATAAATCAGATAGATGTATTGCAGCTCAAGGACAATTACATTCCTAAAGGATTGATTCCTTTGGAAGAATTGTTCGATCAAGATGATGTGGCCCGCAAGCCAACTTTGAGGCCAACGGACGAAGGAGTTGAAGATGTGAATCTTGGGATAGCCGAAAATCCAAAGATGGTGAAGCTCTCGAAATCATTGCCGCAAAAGGTAAAGAAAGAGTATATCAAATTATTGTCTTCGTTTTCTAATGTTTTTGCATGGGACTATTCAGATTTGAAAACTTATGACACGAGTATCATTCAGCATACCATTCCCATAAAGCCAAATCAAAATCCTTTTCGACAAAAGTTGAGAAGAATTAATCCTAAATTACTGCCATTAATCGAGAAGGAAGTCAACAGGTTGTATAAGTCTGGAATCATAGTGCCAATCCGATTTTCTGATTGGATTTCTAACTTGGTGCCCGTAAGAAAGAAGACCGGTGAGATTCGCTTGTGCATAGACTTTAGAAATCTGAACAAGGTGTCATTAAAGGACAATTATCCGCTACCCAAAATGGACCATATATTGCAGCAGGTAGTGGGGGCATCAAGGATGTCATTGCTTGATGGTTATTCCGGGTATAATCAGATTTTGGTGCACGAAGATGACCGTGACAAGACAGCATTTACTACTCCATGGGGAACATTCCATTATGCCAAGATGCCGTTTGGATTGAAGAATGCGGGTGCCACATTTCAGCAGGCAATGGACATGGCCTTTGCAAATGAGAAGGATGTCTTTTTAGTTGTTTATCTTGATGATCTGACCATGTTTTCTAAATCAGATGAGGAGCATTTGTTCCATTTGACTAAGGTGTTTCAAAAGTGCAGAAAATATGGTATCTCATTGAATCCAAAGAAGAGTCTTTTTGCCATGAGCGAAGGTAAGCTGCTGGGCCACATAATTTCTAAGGATGGCATTCGTATAGATCCTGCATGAGTGGAAGCAATTCAGCAATTAGAGCAGCCCCGAAGTAAGAAAGAAATTCAGTCCTTCAATGGCAAATTGAATTTTCTGCGTCGCTTCATTCCCAATCTTGCCGAACATCTTAGAGAGATAACCAACATGCTCAAGAAGGACAGCGAGCTCAAATGGACCGAAGAGGCGGTAAAGTCTTTTAATTTGGTAAAGGTAATCTTATCT
The DNA here is from genome assembly GCA_031772625.1 of Pinus tabuliformis. Classification (NCBI taxonomy): domain Eukaryota; kingdom Viridiplantae; phylum Streptophyta; class Pinopsida; order Pinales; family Pinaceae; genus Pinus; species Pinus tabuliformis. Next base: position 702,819,886 of record CM062812.1, read on the forward strand.
TCAGCCCCAACTTTGATCAGCCCAGATTATACACAGGATTTTATTTTATTTTCATTTGCTTCTGAGCATACGCTGGCAGCTGTGTTGATGCAAAAGAGGGATGGGGTTGAGAGGCCGATTGCTTTTTTCAGCCGTATCATAAGGGATGGAGCTCTGAATTATAATATTATTGAGAAGCAAGCCTTGGCACTGATCAAGGCCTTGAAAAATTTCCGGGTATACATATTGAATTCTCATGTTTTAGCATATGTTCCCAATGCAGCTGTAAAGGATGTTTTAGTACAAACGGAACCGGAAGGAAGGAGGGGTAAGTGGATTGCTGCACTATTAGAGTATGATGTAGAAATTAAGCCTACCAAGTTGATTAAAGGTCAAGGTCTTGCTAAGTTGATGGCTGAAACGAATCTCCACGTCCTTGACATCAATTTGATTCCTGCCTTGTCCGATGAAGACGAAGAAAATTCAGCTTTACAGGTATCTGATATCTTTGTGTCTTCTCCTTGGTATGCTGATATAGTTTATGTGCTTCAAAATTTGTCTTCACCCCCTGGGATGCCTAGAAACAAAGCTAGAACATTGAAGCTAAAGGCTGCCAAATTTTGCATCATTAAATCTGCACTTTATTGGAAAGATCCTGGTGGCATATTGCTGAATTGTTTAGTCGAAGAAGAAGCTAAGACAACAGTAGAGGATTTTCATAAAGGTGACTGTGGGGGTCATTTATTTTGGAAGACCACGGCTAATAAGATTTTGAGAGCTGGTTTCTATTGGCCTTCTTTATTTTCTGATGTGTATAAAGCGGTAAAGAGCTGTCATGAATGTCAAATTTTTCAAGGAAAGCAAAAATTACAGCCGTTGCCTCTCAAGCCCGTTGAAATCAGTGCACCATTTCAACAATGGGGCTTGGATTTTATTGGCGAAATCCACCCAGCATCTTCCGGGCAGCATCGATGGATCTTGACCGCCACAGATTACTTCACGAAGTGGATTGAAGCCATTCCCACTCGGCAAGCCACGGACTCGGTAATTATCTCTTTTCTTGAAAGTAATAACTTGTCACGTTTCGGCTGTCCACATAAGTTGATTACAGATAATGCAGCAGCATTCAAATCGAAGAAAATGGTTGATTTTTGCTATAAATATAACATCAGCTTAGGGCATTCGACCGCCTACCATCCGCAAGGTAATGGACTGGCTGAATCTTCGAACAAATCTCTAGTGAACATCATAAAGAAATTGCTGGAAATAAATGAGACGAGCTGGCACAAAAAGCTAGTAAATGCATTATGGGCTGATTGGGTAAGTCAAAAGAAGTCAATTGGTATGTCACCTTTTGAACTGGTTTATGGAGTCGATGCAGTGTTTCCTACTTCACTTAGTGTTCTAGTAGCCAAGTTGTTTCAAGAAGCTGGTGGTGAGGAGGATCCTATGCAACGGCGGATCAGTCAAATGATTCATTTACAGCAGACACGAGAGGAGGTTCATCGAAATTCCTTGAAGTTGCAAGAGCGCATCAAGAAGATCTATGACAAAAAAGCAAAATCGGATGATTTTCAGATCGATGATGTTGTTTTGAGATGGGATGCCCGAAATGAAGACAAAGGGAAACATGGTAAGTTCGATAACTTGTGGAAAGGTCCCTACAAAATTGCAGCATACCGTGGTCCAAATGCTTTTCTTCTCAAAGAAATGAACGGTGATGAATGTCTTGGTGGGTCGGTGAATGGCCAGCTGCTCAAAAGGTATCATGCTTGAGAATTTTCTGCTCTAATCACTCTCATTGTAATTACCATTTTACTTTCATTCTGCAGCAAGTTTGAAACTGATCTCTCATCTTCAGTTTGGGGCCCTAGGTGAAGGCTATAATTCTGAAAATGGTGATTAGTTGGTGTGGATTTTTTGAAAGTTGTTTTAGTCAGACAATTTTCTGCATAAAGTGAGTCAAGTTAGTGTCAAAGTAAGTCTAAGATTTCAGTCAATTGTCCAAGTCAAATAAAGTTGTTCAAGTTTGGTCACATTTGTAAAAGTTGACTCCATTGCCCAATGAATAAAGCACTGGTCTGCTCTCCCAGAAGTCTAAGGTTCTTGGTACCTCCAAGGAGCTACCATCCCCATTGGAGCCAATGTTAGTGTCGGTCTTGAAGCCCTCCATCAGCGATCAAAGCTCTTTGCATTTGCATAGGTAGGTGTCTCATCAGTGTCAAGTTTTGCATCCTGTTAGGCATGCCATAACCCTGATGGAGGAGCTGGCGTATTTATACCCCTCTTGGCTTTGCTGGATCAGTCATATCAGTCATTAAGCTCTTTCAAGCTTGTCTTGTTTTGTCTTGAGGTCAAAGTCCTAGGTCTAGGGTTTTGGTCATTTATCTCTGCAAGGTCATGTCTTTGAAAGTCCATGAGTGCTCAGCAAGCTAGAGGGAGGATTGTAAACATGTTTCTTCGATATTTTTATCTTGTACAATGAATTTTCACCTTGGATTTAAAAACTCTGTTTTTAAAGCCAATGTCATTTTTTTGAATTTTTGTAAAAAGTGATGAAATTTTCAAAAGACTGCAACAGGCATCATGAAACCCTGGTCCCCTTGCCAAGATCCCTCAGATGATCTACCTGCAAAAAGAATCAAGAAAAAGCACTAAAAGAGTCAATTTCAGGACAAAGGAAGCCAAGAAGTCAGTTTTATAAAGTGTCAAAGATAAACTTTAGAAAGTGGGTTTGAGCATGAAATTTTTTCATATGGAGGTTATAAAAGCTCAATTTCCCTTCTATTATTCTTATTATGAATCCAAGGCATTGTTGAGAGAGAGTTAGCAAGCATCAAGAGTGTTAGGCGAAAACTGGTCGAATTTCGGGCTCAGCACAGGCGCGACCCGTCAAGACAGGCGCGCGACCTGTCAAGAGGGTGCGACCCGTCAGAGGCCATCCAGCAGTTCAGTTTTTGAACAGGCGTGACCCGTCAAGCGCGCGCGACCCGTCAACCTGTTCTCTGCAATCTCCTTTCAAATTTGTTCAATCTTCCTCCAAGTCATCGAATTTGTTCAAGGTAGGCTCTCTACACATCATTTTGGTGGTTGGTTATGAATGTAAGCCCTCATGCTTGTGTTTTAACCTCAAATCATGCAAGTGAAAAGACATTATATGGCTGCATTTTTAATGTTTAAATGTGCTAGGGTTTGTGTTGTTTCAAGGTATTTCCCTTGGTAAATTGTTTCCCTCCTTCCCTTTGTACTCATATTTGCATTCATATTTATTTTCCCCATGCTATGTTGTAAATAATTGCAAATCCTCCCCTCTCCCTAATCACCAAAAATACAAACCCTACCCCCCTCCCAAAGCATCAAAAACTCAAACCCTACTCTTGCTTCACCATATGCATGCTATAAACATAAAAATTTCTTGGTGAATATGTGAAAGGTTTTGTAAATAAGTTTCCAAATGTCCCCTTGTTACATACATGTATTCCCTTATGTTCACTGTTTATACATGTATTCCTATATGCAGTGATTTTGTAAATGATTCCCTATATCCTTGTTATGTACATGTATGCCTATATATATGCAAATATTTGTTTGCAATGTTTTCCCTAAATTCCCTGTTATTCATATATTCCCAATTCCTTGTGCAAGAGGTCCCTCCCCTAACATTTCCCTCATGTCATTGTCCCCTTGAAACAGCATAGAGTTCAGCACTTTTACAAGCAGAAACAGCAATACATTTTGTCCACTCTGCTCCTCAAACATGTCAGAAACCGAAACATATGAGCAGAGTGATGACCAAGCATCAGTGTCCGAGGTTGAGGTACAGAGGAGGCCACATAGGGGTGCAAAAGGTGGCCATCACAGGAGAGAGGAACCTACTTCTTTGGCAGGTCTACAAGCTTGTCCTATGGTAGTTTCTTGCTTTCAGTACATGTCTTGTTATGAGTTTTGTGAGAGGATCTCTCGGATTCAGCATCACCGAGAATTGGCCTGCCTCTTTGTCTTGCACTTGCATGAGGGTCATGTTAACCTTGCTGGGGTGGATTTCATTTTGAAACCCGAGATCATTGCATAGGCTACAGGGATTCCAAATTTCAGGGAGATTTGGAATAAACGCAAGGTATTGGATACAGTTCACTTTGAGCCTTTTGTCCGGCCACCATTCATGAGACATTTGGCCGGTGTGTTTCCTTTCAGGTTCCTCCGGAGTCAGTATACCCCCATGATGAGACTCATTATGCTTTATTTCACCTGTGAGGGCAGATTTTCCCAGGTATACTCATATCACATTCACCTCTTGATGCACTTCACTCGAGTGCGGATGATGAACATCCCGGTCTTCTTTTATCAGAACATTGAGAAGATGGTGTCCATGATGCAGAGGAAGAGCCCGGCATAGTAGTACAGGAGCCTTTATCATTATGGTTTGATTCAACTAGTGGTACTGCATCAGTTGATTCAGCAGGGCATCTCATGGGAGGAGTTCATTTCCCGTGAGTTTTTCACAGCACCACCCCAGCCACATCCTGAGGTCATTCAGGAGGAGGGAGGACCATCTCAGCAGCCTGATATTCTGGTCACTCGACATGTTAGTTCCTCATCTCAGCTCACTTATCAGAGAGGCCAGAGGGCCTTGTTTGCAGCAGCTCGGCGAGTACTATCTCCACAGCAGGTGGAAGGGGTCTCGCCTTCATCATCGGCTCAGCGAGTGTTATCTCCACATCAGGTGGAAGGGGCCTCGCTTTCTTCACCATCACAGGTACCAGAGAGGGGCAAACAGCCCATGATTGATGAGGGTCCATCAGGAGTTCCCGATATTGAGTTTGTTGACCTTGAGGCCAGTTCTCCTAGCCAAGAGGCAAAGGAGATCATTCAGCATCTCAGAGCTGAAAATGATGCCTTGCAGAGGAGATTAGAGGGGGCACAATGGACCATCACCTACCTTGAGCAGCGCAACAAACAGTTGGAAGATGAGCAGGCACTTGATGAGTTATGGAGGATTCATAGTGACCGAGTCTTGAACCGAAGAAGACCCGGTGATCCATTACCCGCTGACCGAGAGTCCATGCTCATCCAGGAGAACGCACACTTGGAGAGGCTGTTGGCTAAGGCCAACCAAGAGAAGAAATTGCTGAGGAACATGAAAAACCATGACTGGGCAAGAATGCATGTGTGCAAGGCCAAGATGAAAATGTTTCAAAGGAGATTGTCCGAGGCCCTAAAACGGAAAAAGAAGACCAATCCACTCCATATCTTGGCTTAGGCTTCCCTCAAAGATCAAGGCACTAATTAGCTCAACCACAGCACAAATCCCAAAAAAAATTGAGAATTTTGGGTGAATTTTGGCAATTTTTAGCAATTTGCAGGTTTTTCCCATTAACGGGTCTCACCCCGTGCGCGACCCTACATCATGGCAACTCAAATTGGCAAAAACTCAGCATTTCTAGATTTTTCATGCAAAGTTACACATGCCTGTGAATGGACTTGAGTTTTTATGAAGTTTTGGACCTCCAAAAGGTCAAAATACTACCAAAAAATGACTTTCTGGCCCTTTTTTGAGTTGCAAAAACCAGTCTTGGGATAATTACGTTTTGACAGGGAAAATGACCTCCAAATTCAAAAATTCCAGTTGGGTTGGAAAGTAGACTCACAGACCTTTCCAACAAGCCCACTTTTGCTCGATTTGGACACCTGAAAGTGCCTCAAACATCGCTCCAAAGGCGCGCGACCCGTCAGGCAAGGGCGCGCGACCCGTCAGGCAAGGGCGCGCGACCTGTCAGGCAGTTTTTGCCAGATTGCATTGTTCAGCCCAGAAAACGCAGTTTTGACCTATTTTGACTTTTTGGGGTGGAAGATGATTATATTTGATGTAATTATTGTAACTCTAAGACACTTTTACTCTTGTTTAACACTTCTAGAAGATTCATTAATGTAAAGGGTAAATATTTAATGAATGGATTGGTTTCCTAGCTTATAGAGGCAAGTTGTTTTGACTGCCTAGATTGTAGTGCTTAGTTTAGAAGTGGTTGAAACAGCTCCTAGGATAGTGAGCTCGACCCATGGAGGCAGGGAAAGAGGTTATATCATCTATATTATGTACTTTCTTGCTCATTTTCATGGTTGGACTCTTGAGGGAGAAGCTATCATTGTATTATTCACTGTATCTCTGCAATTTTTGGCTAAGGAAGACCAGGGTTTTGCAGTCCTCTTTGGGATTCTTGTGGATTCATGTGTTGATGGCGTGTTTCTCAATGTACTTGTAAGTGTGTTATGTGAATCATTTCCTTTTCTTTACTTCTGCACATTAAACAAATGAAGTGTTAAAGTATGAATTCATGCTTGCCATGCTCTGCTTTTAAGTTTGTTTAATTTCAATGTTTTCTACTGTCTAAAGAGAATTCAAAGTCATTGTTTGCTCTCTTTAGCTCCTCATCTTTCATTCCTGATCATCCATCTCAAATTAAGGCATCAATACTGTTTCCTACCTCGCCCCAAGGAACCCCCTGCAGAAACTGTGTCCAATCCCCGCACCCAAAATTGCCCTCTCCTCAATTTGCCACCAAAAACCCTAAAAACCCCAAAACAACCTTTCTGATCAGTTTACTAGCCTAAAATCAGTGTTACCATATTGGTCATCTTATCCATTGAAGATTTTACCGAGATAGACCGGAGAGAGCCTTCTCCTGCCCCGTAGGGCTAGCTACGAGGCTAAATGGTTTGATGTTGCCTTGAGGTTTACCTTTCTTAGCCTGAGGTGAAATTTCAAGCGCTAACACCTTCCAAGCTATGTAGTTTGAGCTGCCATCAAGAGCATACTCAAGCCTCAAACCATAGAACGTCATCGGTGAAATAGATGTGATAAGAACTCAATTCAATATTTAGAAACCACAAACTTCAACTTCTCCCTTCTTGTATATTGTTCTTCCTTGATCACCTGTGCTTCGATACCATGTAGAATTTTCTCTACAAATCAGCTAGCTCACTAATATCATGTAGAAATTTCATGTGCAGATCCAACTGATATATGCAATGCACTAAAGCATAATATTAGATCTACATCTACCACAAACTTAGCGGAAGCTTAATTGAACATGAGAAACATCAGGCATGAACACATATAACTGAGAAGAAGGAATCAATCACACATATCACAGAAGAATTTATTTGGGAAAAGCACCAACCTAAAACCCCATCTCTATGTTATCAATCAAGTGGAAATCCCCAACAACATACAAAAAGAATCAACTCAAAAGTTATCCTCCTCTCTCTGTACTCTAATGATGTAGCTCATAGACTCCTAGGCCTCAATATATAGGCCACAAGTCCTCCAAGCCCCTATTTCCTTGCGCAATTTTGATTGGGGTCCAATTACATAACATGTGTGAATTGGCCCCAGTCATACCTGCTGTCAACCTCAGGTCCAACTACGCAATCCTTGAGGACTCAAGTTCCTCCTGCATGCAAGGAATATTCACAAGGAAGATCCTAGCATCTGATAGTACACTGTCCCTCATCTGATCTCAAATGGGTCTCTATCTGAACTAACATGCATTAGTTATCTATGAGAGAATACTCAGTTATCTGAAAAATCATTAGTCACATGCATGCAAGCATTAACTAACCGAATCTCATTAATTTAACAACTTGTTAAATTAATCTAACTTAACTTGACTAAGTCAACTGATCCTCTCAATATATAACTCATCCTTAATTCCTCAATCAGTGGAGCAAATCAAGGACACATTCCCCAGTCAGTGGAGAAATTATTGCATGTTCTCACAAAGACTTCAAGTTTAATTTCCCATAACTAATTAACTCATGGAAAATTAATTAATTAATATTTAAACTGTTGGTAAGACCAAATTTGAATTTTACTTCCTATTTTAGACTTGGGACTACCTAAAAATAGGAATCCAACCACAACTGCTAAAAATAGAACTTCTATTTTTATCACTTACATTTTTCATTCCTTGTTGCCTAATCCAACACTGATACCCAACTGCTATTTTTAGCAGTTCTATTTTTAGCACTTCTATTTTTAGCAATTTATTGTTGCCGATTTTCAACAGAAGGACCTGAAGTAACAAGTGAATATGATTGAGGTTCCTAAGGTTCAACAACCTTAGGAAGTAAATTATTTGACTCAAGAAAGTCAGGTTCAATTACCTCAGGAATCAAGGTTTCAGGAGTTTCTGTTTTGATTGTGTCAGATTCATCATCAAAAGTAGAGATTATCTCGGGCTCAGTACTCAAAGGGAAAGATAATTCTAATTGATCAAATTCAGGAGGAGGACCAGAAGTAGTTCTGTTTTTGGGAAAACTAGTATTCCTAAAGAATGCTAGCCCTCTAGGTTTGGCAGCTACCCTAGAAACAATAGTTTAAAGCAATTCAATGATTTCTTCTATGTGTAATAGATAAGAGAAAGATAATGGAACCAACCTAGATTTTCCGCTTAATCCCTTGCTTGCTGTCTCTCTCCTTTGATAGATCTTGCAACTCCTCCCCGTACTTAACACGCTTGGAGAGTACCTGCACAAGTACAACAACAAAGAACCCTTAAAGCATCGTGATCTATTACAACATAAACATTACAGAATCAGATATATAATGAATAAATGATAGCATTCACAAATGATAACATTCACAATTACACAATCATATGGAAGAAAACTTGAAGAGCTTTGTTAATAGAAAGGAGAATTACAACCTAGTTGTCTGATCCAGCATCATCCTCCTAACTTCAATCCTTTTTCACTTCATGAAATAGCAATATCATATCAACAAGAATACAATACTCTCTCCTCAATTACAAACTATCAACACTTCCTTGCAATTCACAATATTTCAGCCTCCAGATCTCTTGGATGAGGGATCAATTTATACATGTTTGCAAGGGTGTGAGTCATCCATGGGGTTTGATTAGTGTCATTCTACTTGTAACAATTGGTTCCATAAGAGAAGGGATTGGAGATTTTCTTAGATCCCTTATTCATCCTTGGGCGAATTCAGAGAGGCAAGTGGCACAGGAGAAGTTTCTAGAAGATTCCATGAGCAACCACCTAGCAAACTGTCCTAGACATTTGTCCATCCTCGCCCATCGCACCCTATAGAAGGCCTAAACAGTATGCATCATTCCTCGACAGTGTACCACTCAGTATGCATCACACTTTTCCAGTGGAGCAGTCAGTATGGTTCAATTTAGGCAATTTTTGGATGGTTTCTCAGATGGAACTTTTGGGGAATGATGTAATCAGATGACTATGTTCCTTTAGGGTATGAAGCAACTCTTTTAGGGGTTGATGAGCCCTTATAAATTGAAATATAAGTTCGGGGTTGATGTGCCCAAATATGTCTATAACAAGTTCCCAAATTTTGTAATTTGGTAGTTTGTGCCTTCTTTCTTATGCTTCTAACGATGGTCAGGAGTAGCCTATGGTAGAAGTGGAGGCTTATTTTTCATTCTATGTGAACGATGGAGTGGGGGATTTTGTTCTTCCATGTTGGATAATAAATTTTAGAAATTAACACAAAAATAAATAAAAAAGAGGGTAAATAAGGCATAAAGGATTACCAAGCAAGCATGAACTGCAATATACACCTTCGTGAAGCAAAGACTTAACGTACATGCAGGAAATCTCCCCAAATATTGTGTTTGGTGTATCACGGTACACAAGTTGGCCAACTCGGTTACCTATGGTGAGGATAACAACCTATAGGCTACTTCCAAAATATAATAGATGGTACGTGGAAGTTCAGTCCGTAATAGTGTTGTCTAATGCATAACTGTTTGATGAGAGCATTCCCATATGCTTTACATGCGTGGAGCTATCCAATATACCCAAAGGTACGTGGAAAACGATCCTATACACTCACGTACTTGGAACAAGATTTCATCCCCAGGATATAATGTTATAAAAAAACAACAGATCCTACATTTAACAAGGCTAGAACACATCTCTAGCCTAGACCTCTAAATGTTTACATTAATGTTACAAATTCTTCTTAGGTTGATTCAATAAATTTTACTATTTATCTTTAATTAAATTTCAGTTTTAGGGCTCACTGTGAATGTCACCCGAGTATCCTAAATTGCAAACTAGCACGAGGAAATTGAATCCTTCTCATTCAATGACAATATATCTAAGGAAGGGAAGAGACAAAGAGTGTGCAACAAACAATATGCAGAAAACAACATGCAAAATGCAATTCTCTTTTCAATGCAACTGTTCCAATTTCAATGCAAACAAAAATAAATAAATTCCAATGCAAGTATTTTTCTTTTCAAGTCACTTAATTTTCGAAAATGAAAAAAACTAAGATGAAAATTCTAATCATTGATTCAAACAAGATTTTTAGAATTATGACTAGAACACCAATTTTTCTAAGCACTCAATGATAAAAAATAAAAAAAAGTTTGGAAATAGCCTAATGATAAGAAAAAAGGAAAATATTGAAGAAAATATTTGTCAAAGGTATCAAAACAAAATAAAACCAAAAGGAGGCTTCAGAGGGACCACAAGACACTTAGAGACACAAGGGAGTGTAGTTGGAATCAAGGATGGATCAGAGAGAAAATTAAGGCAAAGAAAAAATTGTGCATGAACAGGGGCCAACGCAGGATCAAATGAGGCACCAGTGCTATGTAACATAGGCATAGAGAAGGACTAACTAGGTTGCAATGCTGTGTTATAGGACCAGAGGGGGTGTTGGTCTAGGGACACAAAGTTCCGACACAATGATTTCAATTGAGACTCAATGAAAGGTCTTCATGGGTCTATTCTTGACTGGATAAGACAATAAAGGCATGGAAAAGAGGTAAGACAAGAAAAATGGACAAATAAACCACCAAGGGAATACACCATTCCCTAGTATGGTCACCAATTTGTTATGCAGAATCTACAACTTCAGACATAAGTATCTCCCCTAGGCCTAGTGAACTGACCTAGAAAAACATAAAGACAAAGGCACTAATGTTTTCCTTAAAGTAAATAGATAATGGGATGAAGCCTATCTAGAATCTGTCATATGCTTCACTCCTTCTTTGGCTTTAATTCTCCAATCCTATCTCTAGTTGCTATTATTAGAACTTGCACAGTCAGATAACACAAGCCAAGGATCCACAAAATCAATGCACCATCATCTAATCACTTGATTAAATAGATCAAAATGGTATTGAAATATATGAAACCATAAGATCATATATAGGAAAACAAAGAACTCTTTGCATTAATATAAATGGAGTGATTTACAACCAAAAATAGATGTTGATCCTATAAAAGAGCTCCTCCAAGTTGACTTTTCCTTTCCTTATCACAAAGTGCACCTCTATTCACCTTAATGCATGGAAATATATTTGCCACATTAGTAACATAAGGGTAAAATCACTCTCTAAAAGCCAACCCATTTCCTATGGATGACAAAAAATATATAGGTGAAGGAGGTAGTTCATAAATTCTTATCCCTTCACCAATTTGGGCTTGAGATCCACTCTTGATGGGAGGATGAGCTCAAGGGATAAGGGATGGAAACTCCAAAGTAGGATAGGATAGTATTTGAGACTTTTATCTTAGGTAAATGGTTGCAACAGATCATGGAATCTTATGGAAGAAAAGGTTTTAGGATTCTCTCTCTTTTTCCTAAATTTCTAGAACAAACACAGGCCATAGTGGAGCAACCTAGTAGTCCACACTGTCAAGAAGAAGGGCAGAGAGTGTTGGTCCTTAAAATAACTGAAATAAGATGTTCTCGAGAAGAAACTATGGGATTAGAATGAGTCATCCTTAGGGATTTGTGCAAGGAAGATGAAAAGGAGTTCAAAGGATGTTGATTGATCCAGATGAAGGCCTATTGACTAGATGTGACAAAATGTCCTATAACACTTTGGAAGCACCACTTGGGATTATTTGAGAGAACTTTGGGTCTAAAGGGTGCTGATATAATGCTTTGTCGAAGAGGCCAAGAAGGAGATTATATTGGAAGGTCGAAAATTTTTAGAGGAAATAGGTCCCAAGGTTGAAGAACATACGACCCAGCTAAAAGGACAAGAAAGAAAGAGATGAGGTATGCTTTCTTCCAATTTCTCACAAAGAGGGCATATAGATGGACTTGCTATTCCCATTTTCTCAAATTCTCAGTAGTGATGATTTTCTTTTGGAAAAGTAACCATCAAAAGAATTTTACCTTGGGGATGGAATTTGACTTCCAAATATTACTCCAGATAGATGATTTTAGAGGAGTATTGTTGGGTCTTGAAATTGTCATTCATTTCCATTACACTTTCACTATTATGTCCATTATATCACCTCCATTTCACTTTCATTTCATTACCATGTCACTACATTCATCTCACTTTCATCATTATTGGGTCACATCTGTGTTTTTCCAAACTTTATTAATTCTGAGCCTTTTTAAGTGAATTTGTGGTTAAAAATTAGAAAATAATGTGCATATGCTTATACCTAACAAGTGGGATGAGATTGTTGACATGTGTAGGTCAAAAGGAAGCTTCTAGAAGACTTTTATGTGGCATCCTAAGGCCAAATTCGAATTTGAGTGGAGAGGATCATGAGGATATGTGGTACATTTCCTATTTGTATTGAAACTCTAAGAAGGTATGTGTCTTATGATTTCCTATTTTGATTAGAACTCTAGAGGTATAGGGAGAGATTCATGGACTCTCATTAATGAGATGACTTCTCATATTTTTGTATAAATAGGAGATCTCTCTCCTCCATTTGGTAGCTTTTGGTAGCTTTGAAAAGCTTTGTAAAACTTTTGTTAGCTCAACTTGTTGTACTTTGTCATTTTGAAGAATTTGAATAAAGCTTTGGAGTTCCCAACATGGAAGGAGATGTGAAGTAGATGTCATGGATCATATTAGAATGTAAGGTAGAATAGATTTTGTTTTGTAGCTTTGCTTTGATTTCATTCAAGTATGTCATCTTATTGTTTTCAAGTTTAATAGTTTAGATTTTCCATTCATGCAAGTTTAATTCATGCAAGTGTGTTCAACCAGTTGATTGTAAATCTATCTAACTGTGTAATCTATGCTTAACAAAATAGTCCAAGAAAGTATCAGTGCTTGGAGCATTAGAGCACACAGTAGATTAGTTTTCCTTTACATTTTTTGTATTTAATTTTGTTGCAATTTCATTTTCAGTTTTAGAACAATGAAGTATTGAATCCCTCCAAATGCTATCACAAGGAGGTAGTTCTCCCAAAATTGTATAGTGGAGTGATAAAACACTTCATTTAGCTGTTATAGTAGATTAGTTGCAATTTCACTTTCCGTCTTAGACTTTCATTTAAATTTCATTTTCAGTTTTAGAACAATGAAGTATGGAGTCCCTCAAAATGCTATCAAGGAGGTAGTTCTCCCAAAATTGTATAGTAGAGTGATAAAACACTTCATTTAGCTGTTATAGCAGATTATTTGCAATTTCACTTTCAGTCTTAGTCTTTCATTCAAGTTCGTTTCAATTTCATTTTCAGTTTTAGAACAATGGAGTATTGGATCCTTCCAAATGCTATCACAAGGAGGTAGTTCTACCAAAATTGTATAGTGGAATGATAAAACACTTCATTTAGATGTTATTAGTTTTTCTTTCATTTCATAGACATTTTGCCGGCTTAGATTAATCTAACTATTCAAAGCTTTCATTTGTTTTTATCTAATGTTCATTTCCTTTTCTCCCTTCTTTAGAAATTAGATTTTAACATTAAAAGTCATTAGATTTAGTTTTCCATTAACATTTAGAGATTTCATTTAGAAGCATAACTTTTCTTTCTTAGATTAATTTCCTTAAGCATGAGAAACAAAACCCCCAAAAACAACATAAAATATAAAACAACGAAGTAAGAAGAAGGTTAACTAAGCACATATAGTGCACCACACTTCATCAGTTTACGATACCCGAATTGATAGTTTATGTAGAGCAATTTAGGACAGTAAACTGACTAGACATTTTGGTGTCGTTCCTGGGGAAGTTTAATTAGGAGACCTTATTTCTTACATCTAAAAAAAATCAATAATTTCTCGAGTATGCTCTCCTCCTACACTTTGTGTGATTTGGAGGATCAGAAAAGGAATTTTTATGTTTAAAAAAAATAATATATATATATATATATATATATATATATATATATATATATATATATATATATATATATAGATATCTATATATCTATATATCTATAGATATATATATATATATATATATATATATATATATATATATATATATATATATATATATATATATATATATATATCATTTCATTTGATTCAATGAAAAAAGAAAAATAAAAATCCAACTATTTTGATAGGTTCAGCTGTCCCAGATTGACTGGTTATGGTTTGTAGTGACCCTCAAAACATTGTGTCCTATTTTAATAAGATTTTGCAAATTATCTACGGAACGCAGCCCTGTTCCACAGCTAGCTGTGTGTTCCGTAACTATTTCCAAGGTTTAGCAGGTTACAGCCATCAAATGAAGAAACCGGCCACATGGGCATCTCTGGAATCATCTTGACATGGATTCTATCCTAGTCATCCATCCCAGATCGATAAAAGAACCAGCTTAAGACCTCAGTCAAAGTCTTGTTTTCAGTACATTTACCTTAAAGCCTTATTTGCCTAAAATTGAGAACCATTAATCATTTTTATAAAAATTTCACAATTTCAGAAGGAAAAAAAAGAAGGAAACAACCAATAGCTATCTCCAATCCCAGTTTCCACTGTGGCCTCAATAGAAAATCTGCATTCCTATTTGAGCTTTGGCCTTGAAACAAACCTGCAAGAACATTTAAAAAAAAAATCAAATGTGTAAATTCAACAGATCGAATTGCATGGACTGTTGTGTTGAAATAAAAACTCTAGGTTTTTGGAATTTGTGAGGGCTCCTTTTTTGGTTCAAGAATGGGAGGTGGATGATGTATTGGAAACCTACAGAAAGCCTCTCACGACATGAGTGAAATGGGTTGACAAAAGCATCAATCCCAACAAATCCTTAGTTTTCTTTTGTGGATACTCGGCTACTCATTTCAGTGGAAGGCAATGAGTCTAAGCCAATATACAAAGTGATCCATGCACCTGGTAATCGGGATCCATCATGTGCTTGCCAGATTCGCTCATTCACCATTGCCAGAAAACGTAAGTGTTCATATCACCGAAAGCCTTAATTGTGGAGGCTATATCACCAAGAACACACCATTAGCTAGTTCATTTGCTGATGCCATTGTCTATGTTGTGATTGCATCTGAAAAAAAATTGAAATTGATTTTACAGAAGATGTAATTGACAAAAAAAAAGTAGAACTGTAAAAAACGTCAAACTTTAAATGCACTTTCGTCCAAATGAAAATGAATTAGGAAAAAAAACATGGGTTTTTCGGGGACGAGATCAATTAGATAACCGAGAAATGGTTTTAAGAATTTCACAATGGTTTGGGAGAATTTTTCGATTCTCTGAAACCCCATTTGGCATGTCGTGCGAGGAAAAATAGATTTTAATTAAATGAACAGAGTGTTGTTTTAACACGGCGCGCTTGAGGAAGGGAAATCCAATTTGGGCACTAATTATGCTGTGGCATTCAATCCTAATTATACCACACCTTTTGTCTTTAATGCTAACAGTCTCATGCAATCTCCATGACTCGTACTTCACTATACATTTGTTTAACGGCAAGATACATGATGTAACTCAATTGGATACGGCTCTTCACAACCCTATTGCTCACTTATCACACTGAGTTTCTCTCTTATACTTCTGCAACCTTCTCTGTGTATAGTAGTCACTTTGTTTCCACACAGTTTACGTATGCAACCACTCCATTTCACATAGTATCTTCTGCACACTCTCTTTTCACGCATACAACTTCTCTGTTTTCATGTATGTACAACCGTTTTATTCCATGCTCATAGTTTCTATCATTCCATATCCATATTCATTTTTTTTACCATTTGTTCCACTGTCGTATACACAGTCTTCTTCACACAGTCACTCATTTCTTAAACAGTGAAGGAATTTTGAAGAATAGCAGAGAACAGAGGCTCATGAATGATTGGTCCTGTGCACCAGTTGCGGTCTTGGACTTTCTCCCTGGTGCTTCGCTGCATAAAATCTCTTTTCCAATAACTTAAATCAGAAAACTGATGTCTTGACTATCTTTTAGCTACGAACACAGCCACATTCCGCAGCTAATCAGTTGTTCCGCAACCATCTCCACGCTTTTGTACGTTACAGGTGTCAAGAGAGGAAAAAGACCACATGGTAGCTTGGAAAACATTAGAGCATGGATCATATCCTATCCATCTGGCCTAGATCAATGAGGAGGACTCCAGTCAAAGGGAAGTCAACTATAGGAACCTATGGCTGTTCCACAACTACTTTCACGCTTTTGCAGGTTCCAAGTATCAAGAGGGAAAAATGACTACATGGGTAGCTTGGAAAATATTAGGGCATGAGTTTTGATTTGGTTCATTGTCCCAAAATGAAGAAGCCATCACCGTTTTCAAGGTGTGTGTTATCACTAAGTCGCCACATGTCAAGGAGCAAAATGAAAAAAACAAAACCAAAGATTCATAGGTAAAAAAAAAAATGAATCAATGAAATGAGTAGATTATTTGCTCACTTTTCTAGAAGGTATTGATTAATTTTGGACTGATGATGAAAAATGAATAGTTAACTTTCTGTTCAAGATTTTTAGCTACAGAAACTGTCAAGAATGAAGAAATTGCTCAAAAGATATAACAGTTAACTTGAGGCACTAATTTCGAAGCAGGTATAAATTATTTTGGTTTTCCTTCATGAACTTGTTTCATTAATACAAATTCTTAGTTTTGTGTTTAAATATCATAACTAGAGAGATTGATCAACTCTCTCTTTTGATAGTCTTACATTCCATTGTAGAAGAAGTATTAGTTCTTTTTGTAGGTTCCAGGAAGAAGGACAAATGACTACCAGTGAATAGTGTCTCTCTTAAGAGACCAATTTGTTTCATAAGAGGATGATCAACAACAAAGAAGAAATATGCTAATGCAAAATCAGATCCAAACACTTTCAAAACTTTCAGATACTATTGTCTCCATTACATCCACACTTCATAATAAACCATTCACCTCATTTCCCTTCATATTTTCCATTTACATTCACATACACTTTCCATTATTTTTTGTCCACTCCTAACCCACAAATAAAAGAAAGAGGCTTATTTACATGCTTATTTCCCATTGCCATTTCTACTTTCCATTGCCATCTTCCATTTTCATCTTCCCTTTGCTATAATTTTCATTTCGCAAATAAACCTGGCTTCAATTTAAATTATTGAGTCCATAGTCCTTTGAGTCTAAATTCCTTGCAAAAACACCTTGAGGCTTGCATGCCTTAATGGCAAGTCCTCATGCCGACAAACAATGGGAATACATTAATGTCTCTTGTTCATCGGATCTTCTAGGTGACTCGACATCGGCAAATTTATTCGTACCTAGCAAGATGTGTTTGGGCATCTTGACTCTCATTGTCATCAATGGTGAGAGTTCTCGTGTTGACTAGTGGCATCCATTAATGGCCACTAAGTCAACAATTTCCTACTATGTTCGACATCAAAACATCTCTTCACATAGTAGGAATTGTTCCAATGAGTTTTGAATACATGAAGACTATTATTTTTAGCATTTTGGAGCAAATATAAAATAGATCGGCACTATTTAGCAGTAGATTCAACAAGTTTTAGTAGAAGCAATAAAAAGTCATATTGACTCTTTTATCCATGACTCCTTTTGTCCAACCACTTGAAGAAGAATATGATCAGAATTTTGTAGGCACCACTCATACAACTCATCCATTTCCAAAGGGTAAGTTAAGGTATGTTATTTTCTAACTTTTGACTATAGATTCCATAAAAAGCTAGAATGATAATTGTTGGAAAAACATTTCTCTTCCTCATTTCATAAAATTGCCAATACCATCAGTTGGGGGGGAAATACATTCATATTCATATCTTTCCATGTTCATATCATATTTAGAAGCCCACATACTTCCAAAATATATTAACTATTACATTATTATTATGAGCATACAATGGCTTTTCAAAAGTGCTTAAAGGATAATTGGATACAAACACAATCATGGTTGTCACACAAGAACCAACCATCATGCAATCCAATAAAGATATACTTTGCAACAATAATCAAATTATCATTATGCAAAGTTCAAAGATCAAAATAGAATGCAACAACAAAATATGGTTGTAACACAAGAACCAACCATGTTGCAATTCAAGTAAAACACTTTGCAGAAGTATGAAGTTATCAAATGATATCATGCAAATTTAAACCAAAGTTCAAGGATCAAAAGAATTAATGTAATATATATTGCGTGAGGACATGCAACAGCTTCAGTTGGGGGGTATGTTGGGTCTTGAAATTGTCATTCATTTCCATTACACTTTCACTATTATGTCCATTATATCACCTCCATTTCACCTTCATTTCATTACCATGTCACTACATTCATCTCACTTTCATCATTATTGGGTCACATCTATGTTTTTCCAAACTTTGTTAGTTCTTAGCCTTCTTAAGTGAATTTGTGGTTAAAAATTAGAAAATAATATGCATATGCTTATACCTAACAAGTGGGATGATATTGTTGACATATGTAGGTCAAAAGGAAGCTTCTAGAAGACCTTTATGTGGCATCCTAAGGCCAAATTAGAATTTGAGTGGAGAGGATCATGAAGATATGTGTCACATTTCCTATTTGTATTGAAACTATAAGAAGACATGTGTCTTATCATTTTCTATTTTGATTATAACTTTAGAGGTATAAGGAGAGATTCATGGACTCTCATTAATGAGATGAATTCTCATATTTTTGTATAAATAGGATATCTCTCTCCTTCATTTGGTAGCTTTTGGTAGCTTTGAAAATCTTTGTAAAACTTTTGTTAGCTCAACTTGTTGTACTTTGTCATTTTGAAGAATTTGAATAAAGCTTTGGAGTTCCCAACATGGAAGGAGATGTGAAGTAGATTTCATGGATCATATTAGAATGTAAGGTAGAATAGATTTTGTTTTGTAGCTTTGCTTTGATTTCATTCAAGTATGTCATCTTATTGTTTTCAAGTTTAATAGTTTAGATTTTCCATTCATGCAAGTGTGTTCAATCGGTTGATTGTAGATCTATCTAACTATGTAATCTATGCCTAACAAAATAGTCCAAGAAAGTATTGGTGCTTGGAGCATTAGAGCACACAGTAGGTGAGTTTTCCTTTACATGTTTTGTATTTAATTTTGTTGCAATTTCATTTTCAGTTTTAGAACAATGAAGTATTGAATCCCTCCAAATGCTATCACAAGGAGGTAGTTCTCCCAAAATTGTATAGTGGAGTGATAAAACACTTCATTTAGCTGTTATAGTAGATTAGTTGCAATTTCACTTTCAGTCTTAGCCTTTCATTTAAATTTCATTTTCAGTTTTAGAAAAATGAAGTATGGAGTCCCTCAAAATGCTATCAAGGAGGTAGTTCTCCCAAAATTGTATAGCAAAGTGATAAAACACTTCATTTAGCTGTTATAGTAGATTAGTTGCAATTTCACTTTCAGTCTTAGTCTTTCATTTAAGTTCGTTGCAATTTCATTTTCAGTTTTAGAACAATGGAGTATTGGATCCTTCCAAATGCTATCACAAGGAGGTAGTTCTCCCAAAATTGTATAGTGGAATGATAAAACACTTCATTTAGCTGTTATCATTTTTGCTTTCATTTCATATACATTTTGTTGGCTTAGATTAATCTAACTATTCAAAGCTTTGATTTGTTTTTATCTAATGTTCATTTCCTTTTCTCCCTTCTTTAGAAATCAGATTTTAACATTAAAAGTCATTAGATTTAGTTGTCCATTAACATTTAGAGATTTCATTTAGAAGCATAATTTTTTTTTCTTAGATTAATTTCCTTAAGCATGAGAAACGAAACCCACAAAAACAACATAAACTATAAAACAAAGAAGTAAGAAAAAGGTTAACTAAGCACATATAGTGGACCACACTTCATCAGTTTACGATACCTGGATTAATAATTTATGCAAAGAAATTTAGGACACTAAATTGACTAGACATGTATGAAGATTAAATATAAAAAGGGAATATATATCCTTCATGGTATAGGAAGAGTTCTTCCACCCCCAGTAATCTGATGCAAATTCCCTGAGAGGAGCACATCCACTCAAGTGATTTTTTAGAGTGTCCAAAAACTACGATAATTGAGCTGGGATATATTCAAAATTTCATCCATTATAATTGTCATTTCCATCCTAGTCTGAGATTAGATCCAAGAAGACAACACCATCCTAGAGGAGGTGTTCCTTCAGAGGAGTGATAGAGGAGACCAAAACAAAAAGTGGGTGGGCCCAGAATGGAGTCTATCTAGAGGTTAATTGAACTTCCATTTCTAGGGATTGTGCATAATTTATTTAGGATAAGGGAAGAATAGGATTGGAGGAGCTTTCAAATGGGAGATCCTTGAGATGAAGTATTGGCTTCTCCCCTCTTACTTTGTTGTTTGTATTTAGCCTACAAGACCTGCACCCACCATTGATCTTTCTGAGTCTTTTATTTCAAAAAGAGATTGGCACCCATTGCCATATTAGCCAAGGAGGTGTCTCAAATTCCCAACCCCCATGTCGCTTCAATGCTTTGATAGTCTTCCAATTCACCAAATGAAGTTTTTTTGTTTCTTGCTTCCCCACTTCCCATAGGAATTTTATTATATAAATTCCAAGTTAATGCATAAAAAAATTAGGAGATAATAACACAAATAATTGGTACAAATGGATGGATGATAGGACAACCTTCACCAGGATAGACCTTCCTGTATTATTGAGCAAAGACAACCCTCAATTCACAAGCTTAGTTTTAATTTTATTCAATATTCTTTGCCATGTTTTAGGGGAAGTTCACTTTAAGTAAATAGGGATTCCTAGATACTTAAATTCCTTCCAGTCCTTGATGAGATTAAACCCCAGAGTATCCTCAATATTCTTGGCTTTCTGTGTGGTAGTGTTCTAGGTGAAGATGTGGCTTTTGGTATCATTTGTTGCACCCTTAGAGGCTTTTAATAATTTACCAAGGGCAGTTTTGAATCTCCTAGCTATTGACATTGAAGCTCCCCCAACCACGATGGTGTCATTAGCAAACTTCCCATGATTAATGCTCTTGATCCCTGGATTGAATCTAATGTCTTTTAGGTTAGATATTTCATTTTCAGATTTGAGCTTTTTGCTCAGCAAGCCAGGCATTATAGTATAGAGAAAAGGAGAGAGGTGACATCCCTGCCTCAACCCTTTAGATCACTTGAAGAAACCTGCTACTTGCCCATTGACCAGAGGACCAATCTAGGGGAATGAGATGCAAAGGGCCACCCACTGGATAAAATTTGAAGGAATCTCCCTTTTCTACATTACCTTAAATAAAAATTCATGCCTTACCCTGTCAAAATCATTTTCCATATAAAGCTTGATTATCATCCCTTCATATCCTCTTTTCCAACTCGATTCCACTACTTCCAATATCAATATCATATTATCAATGATTTGTCTACTAGGGGTGAAACCTCCTTGACTGCCTAAAATTATATTGGGAAGAACTCTCTTGAGTATGGAGGCTGACAACTTTGAGATAATATGATAAGAGACGTTACAAAGAAAAATCGGGTGGAATCTTGAGAAGGAGTAAGGGTTATATTATTTAGGGATTAAGGCCAATAAAGAGGAATTTATTCCTCCTCATATACAAAGTCACTTAAGAGAATACCCTATCATTCTACATGGATACTTGTTTATTAGCTCCCAGAAGTGTTGATAAAAAGTAGTGGAGAAACCATTCGGGCCTGAAGCTTTGTTTGGGAGGAAATAATTTAAAAAATTCTTAATCTCATCAGAGGTGGGACGAATAATGAAATAAGAATCTTGAAAGATTAGGGTGGGAAAATGTTCCAACATGTAATTATCACGTTGTTGGTCCCTCTGCATATCGTCCTAGTACAATGCTTGCAAGTGTTGGACTGCAGCTTATTTAATGCCTTCAAACTTTGAGATAGTTTGTCCCTCATACTAGATATGCAAGACGCTATTTTTGATTTCTCATTACCGATCTTGCTTATGGAAAATTTTTGTTTTTTGATCACTAGCCCGAAGCCATGTTCTTCTAGATTTAATTATCTGATAATCCTCTTCCCTCCTAAGAAGAGAGTGAAATTTCTTGAAAGTCTCCATTTCTCTTTGGAGGTATTATGAGGAAATAGGGGCCACCTCAATATGCTCCTATATGGAAGTGAGTTTTTTCTCTGTTTCTTTTATGGATACTGTCTTTTTTATTTGTTTTAATGAGCCATGTTTTAATGGCCTTATTCAATCTTTTGATCTTAGTTTCCCAAATGCAGACTGAGATTTTGTCCATAGAATGGGATGAAGATTGTTTCACCATCTCATCAAAACCCTTGGAGTCTAACCATAAAGGGGAGAAACAAAAGGGGATGGGGCCAAGGTTCCGAGAGGGGGAAAGGAGGAGACATATAGGCCAATAATCAAAGTCATTCAAAGGGAGGATAAAGGATTGAAGGTTCAAATTCGTTGAGAGGAGGAGGTTAGAAATAAGGAAATAATCCAATCAAGCAGTAATATGGCTAGGACTAGTGCATTTATTATTCCAGGTATAGAGGAAACAAGAAGGCTTGACATCAAACAAGTCAAGAGAGAGCATCAAATCTTCCATGGCTTCTTGGGAGGCATCTCAAATCATTGATCCCCCTCTTTTTCATTTTTGACTAATGGTTGTGTTGAAGTCCCCTCCCAAGATGTAATTTCATCCATATTCAGTATTGCATAGATCCATTAAGGACTTCTAACATTCCTATTTTTTCCATAAATTGATGGGCATATATACATTGACAATAATACATATTTGGTGGATTTATAAAATGTTTAAGGTAGTTGAAATCCAGTGAGTGGTTTTAAGAGATATTACCAATTGCAGATACTTAAGGTTCCACATAGTGCAGAGTCCTCCTGAGGCTCCTCGCAAGCTAACAACTACCATGTTGCTTCGGTTCCAAATTTTCCTATGTTTATTTGAGAGTTCAATCTCTCCTAGCTTAGTCTCCTAGAATAGGTGGACTGAGGGTTTTTCCTTTAGAGTTAGGGATTTTCCTTCCATAGTCCTCATTTTTTATCCAAGTCCCCTACAGTTCGAGCAGATGATATTCATTATTTACTTTTAGAAGAAGACGTACCCTTCCTTGGACTAGCTAGATTTCCTTTATTTCCTCCTTTATTCCCATGATACGCTATTTTTATAGGAATAGTGTGATGAAACCCTAGTTATTTGTCTTTTTTAGTTTGCTCCAATATGATCTCTTTATTTGATTTTTGGCCTGAATGAAAAACTTTCCTAGCCATCTCTTTAGCTCTCATTTTCTATGACTTCACATATGCTGAACTTGCATTTATAGTTGGGTCTTTTCTTTGGAGGACAGGAATTCCTCTTCTTCCATTTCCCCCTTTGAGGTATCCTTTGAGCTACTACTTGAGGCGTGGTTTGGGGAGTTTTCTTCCTTCTACAGTGAAGAGGTCGCGTGAAGATTTGTTCTTTGGGCTTGGTTGGCCTCTTCCTCTATTAGAATCCCCAAGAGAGCAGTGTATCAATTGGAATCACCTCCATAGTTACCACACTGGCTCGAGACTCTAGAAGGTAGATTATGGTTGCTTTGACTTGGAACTGATTTCTGGGGTGGGGAAATTTCATTTGCAATGGAAGGATTTCGTTGAGGTTTGTTTCCTCTTCACCTTTTGGCTTGTTTCCACTACTCATTCATCTCCCCTTGGTGTCTCTCTTGATTATGTTGTGCTTTTTGGTAGGCCTTAACAAAATGGTCATACTCATAGAATATTTTACACTTTAAGTGGAGTTGATTGTAGTCCACGTCCTGGACATGGGTCCAGTTATCCATACAAATTTGAACTACTATAAGAAGGAATTTTTCTAGATCCACCTCCAAAGATCCTGGCATAGGAAAAAAGGCCATCCTTTGACTTGACATAGTCAATGTATTTTCCTAAAGAGTTCCCTATCAGTTAGAAGGTTGCATCGTTCCAGAAATGTAATGTAGGGTAACTTTACCCACATTGGTACAATCGAAGGGATGTCATAACCCAGGTTGAAGTTAGGGCTCCATTTATCCAGATAAAGACCTAGAGGTCCCATAAAATATGGGCCACTTCGGAAGATCAAATCACGATCTGATTTGTTTTCAATGTAAAAGGTGTAGAAACCCTTAATGAAAAAAGATGATATCACTTCCCCTTTGATAAGGGGTTTCCAGTTCTTTTCGATCCATGGCCTAGCTGTGTGAGGGGAAGGGTAAAGGACCATAAATGCTATAGAGAAGTTTTTCGGCTATAATCACATCGAAATTCATTTTCTGACGCGTTTCGAACGAACAAGTGTGGTTCATTGTTAGGACGCACTTCCCAAAAAGTCCATAATCAACAAGTTTAAGAGCACGGGTTCGAGATTGAGGGACCTTGATCTCAATATTTGAGATTTCCTCCATTTTCTTCACGAATCTCGAAGAGATTCCTTTCTCAAAATTGGGGCCTTAGGCCACCAGAGCGTTGAACCTATCGACTTCCCTCATGGAATTAGAAGACTGGGCCAACCCATCCATGATAGGCTGGCTGGCCAATCGAGAGGAGTAGGGATAGTGGATCAGGGGGGAGGGCAGAGACATATAGAGGGAATAGTGAATGAGGGGAGGAAAAACCAGGCTAGCAGCGAGTCACAATGCAGGAACCCATCCAAAAGCCCAAACCAATATGTTTCTCAACTATGTGGCTTTGATTATTTAAGAGGGTCAAGGAATAACTCTATTACATTTGAAGAGATAGGTAGTGAGGAACTTATTTGATGGGAACAAAAAACAGTGAGGTCAACAATGTGACAGAGGGAAATGAACCCAACTCATCACCTCTAAGTAATTGAAATTTATTTTTCTCTATTATTCTTTATTTGTAGATAGGGAAGGATTGGAAGGGAAAATGAGTAGAATCATTATAATCTTCATGGAGAACACTTAAACACCCTTGACACAAGGAAATGATAAGTTTTGCAAGGATTTTTTATTGTCCCACTATAAGCATTGCATCCCAAAAACTGGTGGGGTGCTCAAACATATAAGAAGCACTAATGTGTTTGGCTTGCAACCTTTAATCATGAAGAAGTCTTGGTTGGGGCCAATGTCAAGGTTAATATTAAGTTCCATGGCACTAATTCTATCACAAACTCAAACTTGGTCAACAACTGCCATGAAAATATCTTTCCTTATGGCTATTCTAAGAGTGAAATTGTAGGAATGCTAAGAAAACACACCAACAACAAAGAATTTGAGCAAAGATAAGACACACTTGTACATTAATCTTGATGTTGAGTTAAATTTTTAACCCTTTTAAGCTTCAAATATAGAAATCAACACCTATAACCCTACACACAAAACATCAACTCTCCTAATTTGTTTCCTTTGAATACAAAGGACCCAAATTATGTTCTAAATATATATGACGATATGCGTATTCATGGTAAGAAACATATTCCATAAATTACATGTCCCAAACATTGTTTCCCACATTAGGATTACAAAATTGTTGATGATACAATGAGTTCATTAGTATGCGATTATTGTTGTTGTTCCCATCCTTCTATGTAGATTGGCATATTTTTTCAATATATGTAAGGTGCCATTGTTGATTTGAGTCTGTTAATATCCATTTTGAGAACAAGATGACTTTGTAATGTAACTAATTCCATTATTGTTACTATCAAGTTATGCAAATCAATACCATACTTCACATATGATAAGTTATGCGCATGTCAGCTTTAGTTTAATTTTCATTAGGGCTGTGGATCCAATATAATTTTAGCTTTATACAATTCGCTAAAACATATCTTGAAAATACATGCAAGCTTAATAATGTAGACATTTTGAGAATGATAGAAACACATGCTTGAAGATATAATCGACGAAAAGAATTTTGGATTTACATAATGGTAATGACCTTTGTAAAAATGAAATTTTAGATGAAATGTTTTCTTAATGTTATTTTTTTTTTATAAAACAAAATTAAAAATTTGAAAACCTTGTTTGCATGAACGATATTACATTTAATATATGGTGATTTTATAATTTTGAGTTTTTTTAAAGTGAAATAAATAAACAATTAATGAAATATGTATTAAATGTAGGGTCACTGCCTCAAAAAAAAACCCTTTATGCATGAATGATATATACATAAAATATAAGTTTATTCTTTTACCACGGACAAGCATTTATTCAAATTTTAAGAAAATGCGGTTTCACTACATAGACCAAAGGAAGGATGAGGTTTAGAAAACATCTGTAAGGTTGTGTTATAAAATTCAACACTTTCCAATACAAATGGGCATGTATCTTTACATGTGAATTGTACAACTCTAAATTTTAGAAACAAAATGAACAAATATTTTGCTTCAATTTTTAATAGTTAGAAAAAAACCAATTGTGTTTGAATGAAATTTTCACATTATGTAATGAATGGTGTAGAGAGAAGGAATTTGTGAAAATAGTCTTAAAAACATTGAAGACTTTCAATGCCCATTACGTGGACACCAATTTCTCACAAAGGTCATTATCATAATTCAAATGCAAAAAAAGGATTCCATTCCCCTTCCACATGCTACTTGAGTAAGGCCATACTTGAAAGTTATAAATGAAAGACACCAAAACATTATATTTTTCAACAAATAACCCTAATTATTAAAAGATAAATCTTAAATCAAATTCTAAGTAATCACAATTCTAAACTTTAACATCAATCTCGTTAAAATTAATATAAAGAAATCATAAATCCTAAAAACCATTACTCTACATTTGATGCTACTATTAAATTTATTAAAAAATTATTAATATAATAATATAAAAACCATTCCTCTACATTTGATGCTATTATTAAATTAATTAAAAATTGTATTAATATAATAAAATAAATTACAACTTAAATTGTATTAATATAATAATATAAATTACAATTTTTGATTGATTTTAGGTGATAATTTCTTTTTAAGGGAAATTTTAAATATGAAAATATATTACAAAATTTATCAATATTGACTAATTTTATTATTCTCTTGAAATTATAAAAAGTTTAACCATATTTTTATGAAAATATTTAAATATTTAATAATATTATATAATTTTTATAAAATTTTGTCTATTTTAAAATAAAACAAGTTCATTTTGTAAAATTTAACGAAATTATTTAGAAAAAATTAAAATTAATTAATAAAAACGTATAAAATTAGCTCACTTGCTAAAATATATAAAACCATGCTAACAAAGATCATAGACCTTCAACAATATTGTGTATAATCAAACATATATACTTAACCCATAATTAATGAATGATGAGTTATGTGCCAAAAGATCACGAGTTAGATAATCACCAACCCATAGGGTAGCCATCCAGATCAGTTAATTAGAATTAATTAATGAGGGTAAGTAGAAGATAGTTCTCCTAAATTTAGATTAGCTTATTAGCTACTGCCACAACGTCACGAGAGGTCATATCAAAATATCGATGACTGTAGCAAGTGCCTCACACCTTCCAAATTTAATTGTCATACAAATTTTAATAATCTAACCAATAATCTAAATATATACATTTGTATCTCAAAGGCATAATTTTATTATTCATGTTTTATTATATATATATATATATAGTTTAAATTTGAAAATTATTCACAGGCATAATTTTATTATTCATGTTTTATAATCTATATATAAAATTTAATTTTGAAAATAATTATAATGTAACAGAAACGTAAGTTTGGAATTATAATAATTTTAGAGAATGAATTGAAACAAATTCAAAAGGATGTATCATTTTAAAATTAAAAGTAATATAAGAAATATGCTCTAGGTTATTTTGGTTAAAATTAAACTTTTACCATTAAAAATAATATCATCATTTAATACTTTAATTACTTTACAAAATATTGATATCAAAAAATTATATTATAATGAAAAAATAAAGAATTACAGAAATTTAAAGTAATTTATAATTTTTTTCCTTTCATTGTAACTTGTGAATGGGTAATTTTATATGATTATTTTTTATTTTTTTCTATGGTAACTCGTGAATTAGTAATTTCAGAGGACTATTGTATGGAAGACTAGTCAATTGGTAACTTCCAAAGACTATTGTGAGAAACATTGAGGAATACTTGTGAATTGGTAATTTCTGAGGACTACTCCAGGACTGTGGAAGACTGGTGAATTGGTAACTTCCGAGGCAATATTCTTGGGAAGATTGCATGAATTGTGTAGAAAATCATGTAGATTCACAAGCTCATGCAATGTACTAGAGCATAGGACAATAATCTACTTCTACTTTCAACTAGCGGAAGCCTATAGATCGATGAAAACAATATGAACAAGAAGAAGATAAATCAATGGCACATAACACAAGATGTATCTGGGGAAAGCCACTGCTCAAAACCTTGTTATCTACATTGCATATATCATAAATATGAGTGAAGATACAAAGCTTGTTCTCACTAGAACAATTTCGCACAAGTATGCTCAAATCTCTCAGCTCACAAGCTAGCTCTTGGCCAACACTTGGCCAATTCCGCAACTCTCCAAGCCCTAATCTCTTACGTAATTCCTAGGATGACTAGTGCATAT
This sequence comes from Pinus tabuliformis, assembly GCA_031772625.1. Taxonomy (NCBI): domain Eukaryota; kingdom Viridiplantae; phylum Streptophyta; class Pinopsida; order Pinales; family Pinaceae; genus Pinus; species Pinus tabuliformis. The sequence continues at coordinate 702,848,635 of CM062812.1, forward strand.
TTAAAGGGAATTTATGATTCCAAAACTGTGCAATTCGAACATAGGATCAATCTTTGATGCATGCATGATATTTACACTTGAGTAAATAATACAACTGATAGTACGTTGTCCCTACACTCTAGTCTCAACTGGGTATTCTCTGAACTAACATGCATGAGTTTTTCATGAGGGAATCTTCAGTTAACTGGAGTAGCACTAGTGGATGCACTAGTGCACCAACTGATTGTTAGTCCTCTATTAGTTCCACAAACAATTTGGAACTAATTTAATTGAACTTAACTTAGTAAACTGAGTGATCTAATTTCCAACTCAATTTAAACTCATACTAGACCCCTAAAACTTAGGGAGAACATATACATGACTACAGAAATACTTCCAACTCGAAATTCCTAAGCTAATTAAGTTAATTAAACTTAATTAACTATTTACAAGTTGCTATGAGAATAGAATTCGATTTTAATTATGAGTTTAATTCAAGGACAATTTAAATTGGTATTTCTTGTTGCCATTTCTCAACACTCCCTCTCAAACAAGAAAGGGATTATCAGCTACCCCAATCTTGCCTCTATAAAACTCGAATTCACATCTTGACAATGCCTTTGTCAAAATGTCAGCATCTTGTTCCTCTTTGGGAATGTACTCTAACAATATAATCCGCCTCAATACACAATCTCTGAGATGATGATATCAGATATCAATATGCTTGGACCGATCATGAACAACTGGATTTTTAGAGATTTTTATACAATTCTGATTATCACATTAAATCACAAATGGATCCCTCTGCTGCCCAAACAAACCAACTAGGATCTTCCTCATCCAGATGGCCTCACATGCTGCCTAACTCACATCCATGTACTCTGCCTCTGCCAAACTGAGTGCAACCGATCTCTATTTCCTGCTGTACCAAGAAACTGCCGCTGGCCCAATACTAAAGATCCCTTTTGATGTGCTCTTCCGATTGGATGGACTCCCTGCCCAATCTGCATCAGTGAAGCCTTGAAGCTTCACTCCCTCTATCCTTCTGTACCATAATCCATACTAAGAAGTGCCCCTAGGGTATCTCAACACACGCTTTGCTGCCTTCCAATACAGCTTGTTAGACCTAACCATCGCTTGACTAAGTTGGTTAACTGCATAGCACATATTCGATCGTGTGTTCACCAAGTACATGAGTGTACCCACAAGATGCCTGTAAACTGTAGCTTTCACTCATTCCCCTAAAGTAGCATCCTCCTTCCTCCAGTTACCTGCTAGAGGAGTCTCCATGGTTTTGTTGCTCTCCATGTGGAATCTCCTGAGTATCTCGTTGGCATGCTTTCCCTGAGACACAAACAACTCCCCATCTCCTTGCAATACCTCCATGCTAAGAAAGTAATGCATGAGCCCCATGTAATTCATCTCAAACTCTCTTGCAAGGTCCTCCTTGCAAGACTTAATCAATTGACCATCATCTATCAGTATGAGATCATTAACATAAAGTACAATGATCAATAATTTACCTTCCACCACTATGTGGTACAGGTTTGCATCCGCTTCACTCATCGTGAAGCCCAACCCAGTGAAGTAGTTATCTATCTTGGTGTACCAAGCATGGGCTACTTGCTTCAGCCCATACAACTCTCTCTTGAGCCAACACACATGAGACTCACGGTCAAAGGTCTCAAAACGTTCAGGTTGCTCTATGTACACCTCTTCCTTAATCATGCCATTAAGGAAGGTTATCTTCACATCCATCTGATGTATCTTCCAACCCATCTATGTTGATAGTGCCAATATGGATCTGATTGACGAGTACCTTGCAACAGGCGAAAGGGTCTCATCATAGTCAATCCCCTCTACCTGTGAAAAGCCACGGGCCACAAATCTAGCGTTATGCTTCTCCACACTACCATTTGCAACTTTGTTTACCTTTTAAAGCCAATGGGAGCTCACCACTGACTTGTCCTCCAGTCTCGGGACCTCATCCCAAACATTGTTACGAACTACTGAGTCATACTCCTCCACAATGACATCAACCCAAATCGACTGTTGCACTACTTCCTTAAGGAAGATGGCTTTGTCACAACAAATTTGCCCATAAGAGCCATGTATGTAGTGTACCTCTCAGGTGACCTCCTCTGTCTGTGCTCAGAAGTGGGTGCTTCCACATTCTCCTATGCATCATCCAACAATCTATTAACCTCTCTGGTGCATTTTATTCCCTCTCTGGAAGACTCTGCCTGAGTGGATGTCTCCACTCCCGGATCCTCTGCATGTGGCTGATCCATATCAATCTGAGGCTCCTCATCCTTAGGAGCTAAAAGCTCCTCATCTGCATGTAGCTCAATCTCCCTCTCAAGGGAAACTCACATGGCCTTCTCCTCATCGAATCTGACATCCTTGCGAACTATTTTTATCCTTCTAGGTGACAAGTACACCCGATAGTTGTGAGGTGTATCAGTGTACCCCACAAATATCCCTAACTCTGCTGTCAGCTTAAGCTTCTTTCGTGCATCTTTGCTCACATGGAAATATGTCAATGACCCAAAAATCTTGAAGTGACCAACATCTGGTCTCTTACTGGAATAAGCCTCCTCTGGTGTCTTCATCTCAAGTATCCGATGTGGGATATGGTAGGCCCTAATCATGCAAAAATTCTTAAACTCATTTGAGACATACTTGACACTGTTATCACTTCGTAGAGCTTTAACCTTCTTACCTGACTCTTTCTCCACCAATGCTTTAAAATCACAAAACTTTGTGAAAGTTTGATCCTTTTTCTACATGAAAAATATCCAACATTTACGAGAATAGTCATTAACAAATATAACATAATACTGGTGTTTGGCCGTGGATGTTATCGATAATGGTCCACACACATCTGAATGGAATCTCTCTAGAATAACCTTTTCTCTACTATCTCTGTCGTGAAGGGAAGACTTAGTGTATTTTCCCGAAGTAGACCCCTTGCATGTATCAACTTACTCAAGCATACCTTTGGGAATACTGGTAGAGATATGCTGCAATATCTTCAAAGCTCCATGATGCAAGTGGCCCAATCACCTGTGCCACAACTCGCCAACGTCTCAGATCTGCACCCTTTCTGCTTTTGTGCTCAAAGAAGCACACTCCTCTACCTCCATCTTATAGAGATTCTTCACCCGAATCCCTATCTTCTTTACTTGACCCGTGGCTATGTGTTGAAGGAACGCATTTCCTTTCGAGAAGATCACATCATAGCCTCTATCCTCAAGCATGGAAATGGATAGAAAGTTCTTCTTCAACCCGATATCATACATAACATTCTTCAAGGTCAGTGGAGCCCCATGCTCCCTCTAAAAAGTAATCGTGCCCAATATAGTAACACTATAGTTCCCATCGTCACCCATATCGATATGCATCTGGAGATCTTTCTCATCCAGGTCACTAAATAACTCTTTGTCACCAGTCATGTGGAATGAATCTCCACTGTCTATGTACCATACACTTCCCATCATTGATTACACCATGCACATAATGAGGGAAAAGTACAATTCAAATTGAGAGGCCAAAGCCTCACCCACCGCTCCTCTGGAGGACTTCTTCTTAGACTTCTTGAGTGGCCAATTTGTAGCAAAATGGCCCAACTCATGACAATGAAAGAACTTAACTTTCGTCATGTCTTTCTTCTTGCCTCCATGACAAGAATTCGATTTGGAATGGGAAGCTTCCCTTTCCCCTTCTTCGCCTTAATTTCTAAGGCATAGTTCTCTTCATCATCAATCTTTGATGACGATTCATCCTTGGTGTTCCTCTTGATATCCTCCTACACCATAGTCGTTCCCAATCTGGAAGTTTCTCCCGACCATTACCAACTCTTTGGGAGTCCTAGAAGAGCAAGACTCACCATATCATCCTTTGCAACCGTGATTCCAACGCTTCCAAGTTCATCACGAAACTGAGTGAACTTGGTCAAGTATATTGGAATCATCTCACCTTTCTCCATTTGATTTTTCAAAATTTTTCCTTCAGTGCCAGTGTCCTTTGGTCACTGTTGTTCTGTTACAATTCTGTAAATGTTTTCCACATAGCATACAAATTTTCCTTGCCATGGAGAATCGAGACAATGTGGTCTCGAACTCCCTCAAGGGTTATTCACCTCACCTTCGCCACACACTTCTTCCATTTAGCCAAATTCTGTGCATGTGATGTTGCTCGCTTAGGAATTTCTTGATCAGCGAATTCCTTAAAGCCATTATACACTAGCACAGCCTCCATTCTATCCCTCTAGGCTATAAAATTTGAGCTTCCTTCCAAGGCATACTTGAGCCGCAAACTGTAGAACATCACGTGTCGATCCTGAACTATGTATTGCAAATTCGAATTTAACTTGTAACACAAAACTAAAAACTTTGAAATCTCCTCTAGTATACTATTCTCAGCTCTGATACCATGTATAAAATCTTGTAGATTCACAAGATCATGTAATGTACTAAAGCACAAGACAAGAATCTACTTCTACTTTCAACCAACGGAAGCCAATAGATCAATGAAAACAAAATTATGAGTGAAGATACAAAGCATGTTCTCACTAGAACAATTCCACACAAGTATTCTCAACTCTCTTAGCTCACAAGCTAGCTCTTGGCCAATTATGTAGCTCTCCAAACCCCTAATCTCTTATGTAATTCCTAATATGAATAACCTGTATTTAAAGGGAATTCATGCTTCCAAAAGTGCACAATCGAACCATAGGATCAATCTTTGATGCATGCATGATATTTACACTCTAGTAAATAATACAACTGATAGTACATTGTCCCTGCACTCTAGTCTCAGTTGGGTCTTTCTCTGAATTTCCATGCATGAGTTTCTCATGAGGAAATATTCAGTTAACTGGAGTAGCACTAGTGCACCAACTGACTATTAGTCCTCTATTAGTTCCACAAACATGTTGAAAAGAGCAACAACAAATGCTAAAAATAGAAGTGCTGAAAATAGCAATGCTATAAATAGCATTTCGGGATACATTCCAATTTTAGTTAGTCCTTGAACTAAAATCGAGAATTAAAATTCGAATTTGATCTTAGCAGCTATTTGTAAAATAATTAGTTAATTCATCTTGAGTTAATTAGTTGTAGAAAATCAAACATGAAGTCTATGTGAAGACATGCAACTATTTCCCCTTTGATTGAGGAAGTTATCCCTTGATTAAGGAGATCAGGATGAGCTGTACTTTGAGTTTTAATTATTTATCTCAGTTAACTGAGCTAAGTCCAGTTAGATTAGTTCAAACAGTTTGTTGAATTGATTGTGAGTTCAGTTAGTTAATGCATGCATGCATGCATGTAACTACTGCACCTTAGATAACTGAATATTCTCTCATAAATAACTCATGCATGTAAGTTCAGTCAGAGACCCAGTTGAGATCAGATGATGGGACAATGTACTATCAGTTGCAGGAATATTCCATTAAGGATATCTCTTGCATGCAGAAAGAATTCATTCCTTGAGGATTTCGCAGTTATTTCTGAGTTTTGATGAGTGTGTGATGTGAGAATTCACATAGGTGGCAGCATTGGACCCCAGGAGAAACTACGCAAGGAAACAGGAGGCTTGGAGGATTGGAGGAAGGCATATGTTGTGTCTATTCAGTCTATGAGCAGTATTGAGGGATTGTACTGAGAGCTGGATAGCTTGTGAGCTAATGCTTTGTGTAATTCGAACATATTTTCACTTGTATGATAATACAGAGATAGGGGTTTTTAGCTAAGGCTTTCCTCAGAGTATTCTTCTATGTTCATGTGTGATTGATTTCTCATTCTCTGTTATATGTGTTCTATTTGATCTTGCTCAAAATCGATTAAGCTTCCGCAATTTTGTTTGTAGAAGTAGATCAAGTATTTTGTTTTAGTATATTGCATTATTAGGTGATCTACAGTGGGAAATTCTACATGGTATCAGAGCAAAGGTGATCAAAGCGAAGAACAATATACAAAGAAGGGAGAAGTTCGAAGTTTGAAGTTCCTGATTATAGAATTCGAATTCTTATCACATCTCAAATTTCACCAATGGCATTCAACGGTTTGAGACTCGAGTATGCCCTTGATGGCAGCTCGAATTATATAGCTTGGAAGGATCGCATGGAAGCAGTATTAGAGGACAACGGTCTAAAGGACTTCATTGATCAAGAAGTCCCCAAGCCAGTAGCAGCTAATGCCCAAGAATTGGCGGAATGGAAGAAATGTGTGGCTAGAGCGAGGAGAATCCTTCTGGAGGGAGTTTGAGACCACATAGTCTTGAGTCTCCATGGGAGGGTGTTATAAACATTTTTGTGCCTTGCAGCTCCAAGCATGAAATGTCCATAAACCAAGGGCTCCTAAGTCCCTAAAATTTTTGTTCTAACTCCTAAAGGAACAAGGTCAACAAATTACAACTTCTCCCAGAAGTTCTCCACCAGAAACTGCTCAGAATAAGTCAAATCGGGATCATTTCAGCTGCTCCACTAGCTAAGTGCGTTGCATAGCACCTAATTCCACTAGCTAGGTGCATTGCAATGCACCTAAATGCACTACCAGGGTGCGTTGAGCGGGAAATGACAAGTGGCAGTGTCATTCCACGAAGTGGAGAGACAATGGAAGCTTCCAGAATCTTCTCCAATGACACTTGCCTCACTAAATTCGACCAAGGATGAGTAAGAGGCTTTCAGTCTCCAAGTGGAAGCAAGAACTGATAGAGAGAAGCCACTAATCAAATCATAAGCTGACTCATCCTCCTTGCATACATCTATATATGGATCCCTCATCCCAGAGATCCAGAGACTGGAATTTTGCACGTTGTAAGGAATTACTGTTGGTTTTGAGATACATATCAGAGAATTGGGTGATCTATGCTTTGTTGGGGGTGAATAAGGGACTTCTTTGCTGGGAGGTTGATGCTGGGTCAGGAATCATTGGTTGTAACTCCTCCTGGATCTTCTTGTATATCAATAAAAACTATTTTAGTTTCTTCTCCATGCTTTTGTATCATTGATGCTTGTTACATTTGTATGGTTAACTTAAAACTGATCCTAAGTTATTTATGAATATAAACCCATGTCTTTGTATAGTTTCCTTCTTCTGTGATCTTACAGGTACTTGGTGAAGCTGGGCAAGTAAGGGAGCAAGTAGCTGGAAGCTGTCAAAGAGGAGAGAGATTGGATCAAAGGACTAGCACAAGACACAGGTTGGTTCTTCCTATTCCTCTTTGTTTATAGTTCATAAAGGAGATACAAAAGTAGTTTTCTCTATTTGTTTCTAAGGTAGCTGTCACACCTTAGTGGGATAGAGCAGTTCTAAATAGACACTTTTCCCGGTAACAAAATGGTGACTCCGCTGGGGAGATTGTCTAATTAGTTAGTTTGTGTATCTGTTGTTGTTTATTTCATAAACTTATAAGTAGCAATGGAATTGCATTTGCCATTAACAAATGCAAAGTAGACATTTGCTGCTTTAGTCCATTCACTGGATCTGTTTAGGATTTGAACAGCTGATTCATAGACTAACTGATTGCCCTTGTGATAGCTCTTAGACCCCCCTTAGATCTACCCCTGATTGTGCATTACTGATTGCTTTTACTCAGCCAAAAACCAAAGATTAAACTGTAAACTGTGACCCAGAACCCGGATAGAATTCTCGTTTCTGCCCCAGCGCAGGCACTGTGAAGAGGTTCTGCATTTCAACGCACTTCCCGAGAGGGAAACCTGCGTTGCAATGCAGTTTCTCTGTGTAACAGGTGCGCTGATTAGCCTAGCCTTGTGCAGCTGAGGTTCTTTGCTTCATTTTTTCCAGTTTTGTCTCTGATTTTTGTAGCCTGTGATCAGTGTATGACTGTTTCAGACCCCTTTTCCTTACTGATATTATGCCTCATTTGTACAAAAGAACTGTAGATGTTTTTATGTGTTTGTTGAGTCGTTTACAATTTTCCATTGCAAAAGTATAATAGTCGTACTGTCGTCCTTTGATTTAGATCAGTCGCAAGTGTCGATTTCGATCATAGGAGAAAGTTTATTTGCTATTGATGGTCAATTATGCTTTTACTTTTGCCTTTGGTTTGAATTTGTGACTTTCTAGTGTCAAAATGAGTATTTATTTCAAAATAATAAAGTGTCGTAATCATCTCTACCTTTTGATTTCGAAAAATAAACTTGTTTGTGTTTGTCGCTTGAAAGCAAATTCAGATTTGTACATCAACTTTCTTTTTAGCATCAATATTAAGAAAGTGAAAAACAAATACATGCATGTGCATTTGCATATTGACAGTCTGTTTGGCTTGATTTAGGAAAGTGCATTTACAGTGTGCTCTTTGCTCTTTGTGAAAAGATTGTGTCTTTCTTTTCCCTTAGTAGCTAGGATTTTCATTGCTGAAAAGAGATAAAAGTTTGTTTATCATCTTTAGATTGCATTTTAGGAATTACATCTACATCTCGTGGTGAACCCAAAAGGAAAAATTCATAAGAAAGATCAACTTAAAATAAATTCAATGAACCTAACAACGCTTTGGAACTTAACGCACAACATTTAGAGGTCTAGGCTAGAGACGTATTCCGGCGTCGTAAAGCCTGGTAACTGTTGTCCTCATTGATGGTTGGGTGATTCCTCCACTTTGAGACGATAAGTGCCAGTACGGACTTGTGCTCCCACGTACCGTCGAGTATATATTGGGAGACCCCTATAGGCTTAAAACCTTTATCCATAGAAAGCCATGTCGGCCGCCCTACTGATCGCAATGCACCGAACACAGCATTCGGGAAGATTGACTGCCGTACCGTAAAATGTATTCTGCAGTTTTGCGATTGGTTTGGTACTCCCTCTACCTAGACCTCCAGAGCAATCCCTTTCGTTCCTTTTCAGACTCCTTAACGGAAAAGTTCCATCTGAGCACTTGTCACTTCAGGCTCATTAAAAATCGAAGGAGACTAGAGTCATCTTTTGTTTTTTCTCGACTCTTAAAAACTGAAAAAACAAGTTGTGTCAAAGCGTGTTAAAATTTATTTTAAACGGAATATTCATACCCCTTTCCTACGTTGATCTTGGGTTGAGAAAATGGAGCCTACCAACCAAGGAATTCCCCTTGGTGGAAATCCTAGTCCCTTCTCCTCTTGGGGAGATGTTGGTGCGCCCCATATGGCCACATTGTCGCTTCCAGGACTAACAATTGGTTTGCCTGTATGGCTCTTCTCAACCTCTGTCGTTCAGAACACCACCATTCCTGAACAATCGAATCAGCAATTAGACGAGTCCAGAGTTGCCCACCAGCCTTCTACTTCCTCTAATTCTTCCTCTCCTCCTTCCTCTTCGCTTGATGGAGCTGGTAAAGCTAAAAGCCAAGTTCCTAAGGAGAAGAAGGAAAAGAAGAAGAAAGAGAAGAAGAAAAAGGAGCCAAAGGCGAATGGGGGAAAACAAGTGTCGTCTAACGAAAATCCACACACTGCACCGACCAGGCCTAAATCGCCATGTGTCATTTGCAAAGGAGACCACTTTCACAGAGATTGTCCTTGCATCCCCCGGATACTAAGGGACTGGTCTCCTCGTTTGCACAACCCGGTGTCGTCAACCTCTGATGATCATGTTGAAAGCACACCGTCAACTAGTGAAAGTGAAGCCCCAGGACAAAAAGGGAAAGCTAGATTTCCTTGTAAACTGTGCGAAGGCAATCACGCCATCCACCGTTGTCCCTTCTTAGACGAAGCTAAAAGAGTTTTGGATGATCATCCGGTTTCACCGTTACGACTTCCTCCTGGATATAAAAAACTCTTGCCGAGTCCGTCACTAGTTGAGAATCCAGCTGGCCCGCTTAGGTGGTCGGCTGAAGCACCTATCATTGAAGATAAACCATCTGGATCCATACCAGATGAAAGTCAAAAGGTCGAGGCGGCAGTTGACCCAGTCTTTCCTTCATAGGTTTCATCTTCAGATGATACAATCACTGAAGAGAACAAGGATGACACCGTCCAAATTCTCTTCATAAGCACAGACTCCGACGAACATGGGGGCAATCTACCCGTTCCTTTACCGCAGGAAGGAAGTTCGTCAGAGCCATACCCGGTCGTCTATTTCGTCCCACCTCCAAGCAACCTAGTTGTTTCCTTCGACTGGAATCAACTAGGCAGACCCCGTTTACCAGCAAGCATACCATTCCGAATTATCGTTCAAATATATAGAATGGTTATGGCTGGCACCATCATAGATGAGGGGGCTTCTGTGAGTATCCTTTCCTCAACTGCTTGGAAAGCGCTTGGCTCGCCATCGCTTTTTCCTGAGATGAGAAATTTGACAGGCTTTGATAAAGGAACCAGTCGACCTTTAGGGATCCTTCCCGATGTGCCCGTAACATTGAGAAGGAAGACAGTTCACATGAACGTAATGGTAGTTCAAGGACCCTTGGATTATAACCTACTCCTTGGACGAGACTATATTTATTGCATGGGAGCGATTGTCTCCTCACTCTTTAGAGTAATGTGTTTTCCGCACAAAGGAAGAGTGGTCAAGCTCGTGGACCAGCTTTCATTTCCCGGATCACGCATAGCAAATAGTCATATACCGTCCCTAAATGGTCTATTCACGCAAGAAATGTCTCAATCTCCAGTCCATCCTCCCGATGAGTGCGAGTAATTCAGAGGGATATGACTGAAACCCAGGGGGCATGCGTCCTGGTCTGCTTCGGCAGGAAAACTTCGGGTATAGGGTAGGTTTCCACGGGAGAATATGACTAGTCTATACCCCGTCCATGATTGGAAGAGGGGTTATTCTGGAATAAGATTCTCTTGTCAAAGTTATGTGAGTTGGCGGGCATCGTCACTCACCTTTGTTTATCTCGGTAGACATCGCCGAAGAAGTGTTTTGTTTGCGCCGCGAATAGAACAATCTTTGGGTGACCTGTAAGAGGTAGGCCTCTCTCGGTAAAACAAATGTTTTGGTGAAAATGAAGTAGAGGTAACCTTGAAACTCTGTTTTATACCTGGGGGCATGCAAACCTTTTGGAGTGCAAGCGATGGGCGACTATTTATTTTTTAAATTTTTAGGACCTCTAACCCTTTAAACTCGTAGGATTAGTCGTCACCTAACTTGCATAAAGAAAGGATGTGGGGTAAAAATCTAAAATTTGCCATTTTTATATGAGACATTCTTATCATATGACTGGATTAATTGAGTAGTGTTTACCGCGAGGTTCAAGCTCGTTAAAAAATAAACCCGGACCTAGCAAATGTTTCTGCCCGCGTTTAAGCTCGTTAAAAAATGAACTATTCCCTGGTAAATAACCACCGTGAATGTAGCACTTCAGCCATTAAAGCCTTGGTCGTGTTTGCACCGTCACCTCCACTTTTCCATTGGCCGATCATTCACCTCCATTTGATTGTTTACCCATTTTGAGGAACAGCTGCGAAGAGTGATTTCACTAGCCATCCTTGTGACACTGCCGTGATTGGAAAATTCCAAACCTTACTTAGAATCAGCTGCTACCCATTTTATCACTCGTTCCTCAAAAGACGAGTCTTCTTTAAGCTCTTTTCAACTGACTCATAAAATATGAAAAGATTGCCGAGTTTTGGCCTTCCAGCTTGTTAAAGCGACAGGAAGTGCTATCCCTCCTCTAGATTTTAATCTTTTTGGACTTGAGGGATTATTGCACAAAAAGATCGAGCGCTTGTTTTGTTCGGCTCGTTAAAGCTAATCGAAAATTCATCCCTTCTGTATTGTTTTATACTTTTTCGGACTTAAGGGATTAGATGACGAAAAAGGAATTTTGGAGTTGCCTTTACGTACCTTTTCAGACTCTCTAAAAATGAAAAGGACCGAGTTATCTTTGTCATTAAACTCGTTAAAAAGGTTAATAGCGACAAACTTGTCTTTAGACGAGAACGAGTTTCACTATCGCTAGGCTCGTTAAAACATAGCGATGGGTTTGCCTGAAGGGCAAATTATAGAACAAGCATATGTTATCCTCCTCAAGCTTGACAAAAATAAAGAGGTACTGGTCAGCAATGACTGGGGAAAAATTGGGAAGAAAACTCAAAGAATCTTTATTGGTAGCAAGTCGCTCTTGAACATGACACTTCCACTCCGTGCCCGAGTCGGGTTGGTTGTTTCATTCACCGGTCACATCGCCATGGTCTTTCCATACCATCCACATTTGGGGTTAATGCTACCAATCCATCACATAAGTGTCGCCGACATGTTCAAGAGAAGTCATCCAGAAAGGCCACCTGTGTCCCGCCCACTACCATACATTAAACTCCATTCTTTCATGACCGCCACCCTGAACCATATATCATCAGATCGTTTTCACCTCCATCAAAATCATTTGCTCCATTCTGTGTCATTGATGTGGGATTCATTAAGGCCCTCCTATGACGGATCACTTCTTGTCGACATCAGCTCATTATCCAAGAAGTTGGTCTAGGAACACCCCATTCAGTACTTTGAAGCTTGCATGCCTCAATGGCAAGTTTCTCACTTCCGGCGACAGGTTTACATCAATGACCTTCAACTGAAAGATTTTGCGTGGTGTTCGACGCCAAGTCCTTTATTCACACCACGTGAATTGTACTGTAGTACCTTGAGGATCATTATCATTATCGGTGATTCCTCTCGCGCTTGTTAACAGTTTACATCATTGACTGGTAATCAAGCGATGTCTTTCCATGTTCGGCTTCAGAACATTTCTCACATGGATCGACTTGTACTTCGAGTGAAGATCAGACGAGATTGAAGACCCCGGATCTAGTTTCATCCATCCGGGCTGCGATATATATTCAAGAAAATAAAGACATTCAAATGTACAGCATTACAGCACAGATAATCATCCTACCAAAAGGATGATGGCTCTATCAGAATCATCAGTCTACCATCAGACGATTGTCTGTCCTATGTACATGAAAATGAATTTATAAAGCTGAGCATGGGAATGCTCACCTCAGCTAGATCATGAAAACAGTATGAAGATAATGTATTATATTGTATCTTATTACAGGTCTCCTCCCAGCATTGAAAGAACTTCGGATCCTCCTAATAAAGCATTTCACCCGATAAACAACCTCATACTTTAGGGGCAACTGTTATAGACATTTTTGTGCCTTGCAGCTCCAAGCATGAAATTTCCATAAACCAAGGGCTCCTAAGTCCCTAAAAGTGTTGTTCTAACTCCTAAAGGAACAAGGTCAACAAATTACAGCTTCTCCCAGAAGTTCTCCACCAAAAACTGCTCAGAATAAGTCAAATCAGGATCATTTCAGCTGCTCCACTAGCTAAGTGCGTTGCATAGCACCTAAGTCCACTAGCTAGGTGCGTTGCAGCGCACCTAAATGCACTACCAGGGTGCGTTGAGCGGGAAATGACAAGTGGCAGTGTCATTCCACGAAGTGGAGAGACAATGGAAGCTTCCAGAATCTTCTCCAATGACACTTGCCTCACTAAATTCGACCAAGGATGAGTAAGAGGCTTTCAGTCTCCAAGTGGAAGCAAGAACTGACAGAGAGAAGCCACTAATCAAATCATAAGCTGACTCATCCTCCTTGCATACATCTATATATGGATCCCTCATCCCAGAGATCCAGAGGCTGGAATCTTGCACGTTGTAAGGAATTGCTGTTGGTTTTGAGATACATATCAGAGAATTGGGTGATCTATGCTTTGTTGGGGGTGAAGAAGGGACTTCTTTGCTGGGAGGTTGATGCTGGGTCAGGAATCATCGGTTGTAACTCCTCCTGGATCTTCTTGTATATCAATAAAAACTATTTGAGTTTCTTCTCCGTGCTTTTGTATCATTGATGCTTGTTACATTTGTATGGTTAACTTAAAACTGATCCTAAGTTATTTATGAATATAAACCCATGTCTTTGTATAGTTTCCTTCTTCTGTGATCTTACAGGTGCTTGGTGAAGCTGGGCAAGTAAGGGAGCAAGTAGCTGGAAGCTGTCAAAGAGGAGAGAGATTGGATCAAAGGACTAGCGCAAGACACAAGTTGGTTCTTCCTATTCCTCTTTGTTTATAGTTCATAAAGGAGATACAAAAGTAGTTTTCTCTGTTTGTTTCTAAGGTAGTTGTCACACCTTAGTGGGATAGAGTAGTTCTAAATAGACACTTTTCCCGGTAACAGAGGGAGACACTGTTTTCAATGTGGAAAACATTGAAGGACCTATATTAGAACAACAACGATCAAAGGAAGCTGGCACTGAAAGACAAGCTTCGGAAAGTCAAGTGTGAAAAGGGCGACACGATGTCTACATATCTGAACAAGCTCACCACCTATAGGGATGAGCTTGGAAGTGTAGGGATCATGGCAGCCGATGATGACATGGTGAGTCTTGCTCTCCTTGGTCTTCCTAAGAGCTGGAATAGCTACCAAGACTCGGTAAATGGAAGAGAGAAACTGCCAGATTGGGAATGACTTTGTTCGGATCTGATGTAGGAAGAGATAAGAAGAAGCACCAGAGATAGATCTTCATCAAAGCAAGATGATGAAGAAAATCTAGCCTTAGTGAGTAAGGCAAGGAAAGGGAAAGGGAAGGCATCCCATTCCGAATCTAGTTCTTCCCATGGTGGGAAGAAGTTTGACAAATTTAAAGTGAGATGCTTTCATTGTCATGAGGTGGGCCATTATATTACGAATTGTCCACAGAAGAAATACAAGAAGGGATCCTTGAAGGGATCAGATGGTGAGGCACTGGCCTCACAGTTCGAATTGGATTTTCCCTCATCGCATGCACGGTTTCATCGATGGTGGGATGTGTTTGGTACTTGGACAGTGGAGCTTCATTCCACATGATCGATGACAAGAATATTTATAGTACCTTGGAGGAGAAGGATCTCCAGATGCGGATCGAGATGGGTGATGATGGAAAGTACTGTGTTCCAGGTGAAGGTACGGTTGTGTTTCAAAGGGAGCATGGAGCTTGTCTCACCTTGACTGATGTAAAGTATGTACTGGGTCTGAAGAAGAATCTTGTGTCTGTCACTATGCTAGAAGACAAAGGCTATGATGTAGTCTTTAGTAAAGGAAAGGTATTCCTGAGGCATATTAGCATTGGCCAGACCAACAGGATTGGGATTTGAGTAAAGAATCTCTACAAGCTAGAGGTAGACGACTGTGCTGCATTGAGTTCCAAAGCAAAGTTGGTGTAGAGCCAAGATGTTGGCAAGCTATGGCATAAAAGATTGGGCCACTTGCACCATGGGGCCTTGAAGATCATGCAGCAGATTTCTACTGGACTTCCCAAGGGAAAAATGGAGCAGATGGATACATGCAAAGGTTGTACCTTGCGTAAGTATGCAAAATATTCCTTTCAGGATCGAGACAGTAGAGCTGGAGCAATCCTGGAGCGAGTTCACACAGAGGTGTGTGGACCATTCTCTACAGCCTCCACTGCTAAACATAGTTACTATGTTATTTTTATTGATGATTTTTCTCATAAATGTTGGATCTACTTTATGCAGAAGAAGGATCATACCTTCTCAAGGTTTTGTGAGTTTAAAGCCCTGGCAGAGAAAGAATCTGGAAAGAAAATAAGGGCCTTGCGTAGCAAAAATGGTGGAGAGTATGTCTCCCAATAGTTTAAGGACTTCTGTGCAGCAGAAGGAATTAAATGATAGTTGACGCACCTGATAACCCACAACAGAATGGTGTGGCTGAAAGGAAGAATAGATCGATTGTGGGAGCAGCTTGAGCGATGTTGCATGACCAAAGCCTACCACTTAATTTATGGGCTGAGGCATGCAATACAATAGTATACTTGCATAACAGAAGCCTGCACCGTATACTGGGGATGAAAACACCAATGTAAGCCTTTTCAGGGAAGCGACTAGATGTGAGTCACTTCAGGATCATTGGATCATCGGTTTATTGCCATGTGACCAAAGATGCCCGGAAGAAGGTAGATCCAACAGCTGAGTTGGGGATACTTGTGGGGTACACTGATACACCCCACAACTATCGGGTGTTCCTGCCTACCAGTTAGAGGACAGTGGTACGCAGAGATCTGAATTTCGACGAGCAGGAAGCCATGCGAGTATCACGTAAGAGGGAGCTCAAGTTGCATGTAGAGGAGGAACTTTCATTTCCTAAGGAGGAGGAGCCTCGGACTAATGAAGAGTAGCCGCATGCAGAGGATCCAGGAGTGGAGACATCCACTCATGCAGAGTCTTCCAGAGATGGGAGAAAACGCTTAAGGGAAGCTGACAGGTTGATGTTGGATGTGCGAGAGGATGTGGGACAACCATCTTCTCAGCGCAAACAAAGGAGGTCACCCGAGCAGTACACTGGTTACATGGCCCTGGTTGGGGAGTGTGTAGAGTCTGAACCTTCTTCATTCGAGGAAGCAGTGCAGCAACTGTGGAGTACTAAAGAAGGTATGTTTTTGGTAATTATTCCAGCATTTTTTCATTAGAACTTACAAACCTTTTGCATCATGAACTAGGTAGATGATAAGGAATTGTAATAAAACCTGTGAGATTAATGTGAAAAATGAAAACATTGACAATTGTCATTTTCTTGTGCAGGAAGAAGGAAAAATGAAAGACTGTTGTTCCAAAGGAAAGGACAAGGCCAGGTTAACTGCTGTCCCTTTGACGGGGAATCATATGCAAACAGGGCAAACCAAATCAAAGCGTATCAGATCTGGAAAGGAAATGGAGATATCGGCTCGGCACAAGAAAGTAAAGAGATAATTGAGGACCAACGGTTCGGCGAATCCCTCAGGACCCTTTGATCCTGAGGGATCGCTGCTTTAACTATTTTTACACCTAGACATCTCCGCCTTTACCATTATAAAATGGGGCAGCACTGTTCGCCCGGGAGTATGTTATGTTTTATGTAATTTCTCTTAATATTGAAACTTTGATCATCGAGTCTCATTGAGAATTGATCTACTGTAATTCTGTCTTATGCATTAATACAAACTTGGTTGATATTTCATCTCTGAGTCTGGAATAACTTTAAGCGGTGTACCCCTGGAGGCTAAGGGCCCGGCCCTGGAGGAACACTTGCTCCTGTACTATTACTTTTGGTTTATGCATGGTTTGCTTATCAGCGTTATTTGGTAATTTGATATGTTCTGTTATTTTACATCACAGCTCTGTTACATCTAATTCACTGAGTAATATCATTTCTGAAGACAGAACCATTATATTAACTTTGCAACGTATTACTGTTCCTTTAAGTGCTGATATAATATTGCCGGTCTTTACAGAATACTGTTGCTGTTCAATTACAGAGTATCTGTGTGTACACTTATTCATTGGTATTACTGAACTCATCTTAGTGATTATGTTGCTTTGCGATTGTTGAATCTATAGGCATTGCTGTTCCATTCCAAAATATAGTCGTATTCTTTATAACTAAGATTGATAACCAAATTACCAAGATCAGATTACTATTAAGGTGTGTCGTGTGCATGTATGCGTTGTTTTCAAGCGCTGTTCTATCATCCATTATTAATCAGTGTTGTTCCATTTCTGTGTGTTGTTTAATTCATCGTTAGAAGTGGAGGATTACCATTTGGTTTCTTTAGGACACGATTATCGCATTTGATATTGTAGACTAAGGTGTTGTTGCTTATTAGACTTAATTGCTATTCCATTTCAGGTTTGCTGTTCCATTTCTTATTTTCTGTTCTATTTCTTATCTGCTGTTCCATTTCCTGTCATTTGTGTTATTGTTTGGTGTGAAGAGCGATCTAAGGCTGTAGTGAGCATTGACATTCACTGTCTGGCTCCCAGGTTGACGATCTGTTCCCTGATTTCCTTTAGTTCCATCAGTTTACAAAGGGATGAGTTACTGCTACTAAACCCTTGACTGATAAATTGCTTAGTTTTCTAAATGCATGGTTTAGTCTTTAAAAGTAGTTTGCTGTAAACAAGCATCCGTTTACTCTTGTATTTTTGAGCACTGTACTACTAGCATTACTCTGGCAAATGATAGCCTCAGACTGAGACACTCTTTGAAATAACAAAACGTTCCTGGATTGACAAACTAATGTGAGGTAATTAGAGGTGAAAGAGACCCTTTTTATAGCTCCACATTTTGGCATCGTTGCTGGGGAAAGAGTGTAGCCATTTGTTTCTTTCCAGAGTAGTGTAAAAAACTGTTAGGGAAGAATTGGGTTTTAAAACCGGAAGGTAAGAACCGACGTGTGGAACATGTAACAACCCTGCTCCCCTGCCCGCTTTCCTACAGATTTGTTGCTGTTTTGTTTGGGTAGAACCTAGCAGTGATTTGTGTGCATGACTAAGTAGAAAAAGCCAGAAAAGAATTCCAAGCCTCTACCCAAGCCAGAAAAAGCTAAGGGGCCGGTGACCCTTCGGTGATCAACCTTCATATACGAAGTCTTCAAGAAAGCAGAATCTCAGCCTTCAGTAGGACCCAGAAAAGCTATTTCTAGACAGCCTACTAGTTCCCTTCAGGCCACAGGATCACCATCTGTAGCCTTTGCTGAGGTGCATAGTCAAACTGAAGAGCAGGATTTCCAAGAAATTGAAAATTCTACTCCAGAACTATTGCAAGAAGGGAATTTCAGCAATCTTTGTGAAGGAGGAGGAGAGACAGGGGAAACTAAGGAACCGAGGTCTCCTCTTGGGACAACTCAGCCATTGAACAGCCCAGACAAGGGAAGTGCTGCAAAAATCATTTTTGAAGAAACTCAATCTCCTCAGACATTAGGCACTCTCATTATCCTAGATCAAGAAAGCACTATTAAAACCATTCCTGTTAAAGCCATTCCCTCTCAACCTAGGAATACCCTCCTAGATATCCCAGAAGGTTATTGGCATATATTTGACCAAATGGCTCAAAACCATCCAAACACCCAAACCTCTACATTGCAATACCCCATTGTGGATATTGCAGCAAATGCACCTATGAAAGCAATCCCTCTTCAACATATCCCTACATTCCACGGTCTTACATCAGAAGATCCGGATGCATTCCTATTTGAGTTCAATGTGCTGTGTAGGGGATATGATTACACCATCGACCCCCAGAAACTAAAATTATTTCCGTCTACATTAAAAGGGGCTGCATTAAGATGGTTTATGGGATTAGGTGGCGGGGTTATAAATAACTGGGATCAAATGAAGGAATCTTTTCTAAAAAAATATCAGGACTATTGCAGGTCTAGAGAACTGAAGGACGAAATATTCTAGATGGTAGCTAGACCAAATGAAACATTAGAGGAGTATGTGGAACGTTTTCAGTATAATCTTCAAAGATCTCCTTATGCATCACTACCTTTACCTGATAATGTGTTAAAAACAACATTAATTAGGGGTATGAAGGAACAATGGATTGAAACATTAAACATTATGGGAAAAGGAGACATTTATCAGGAAAATTTTGCTGACATTATTGATTTATGTATCAGGAGCTCGAGAGGCAGCACAAGACTAAAACTGGCAGAACATGATCGGTTTGTAAGAGATAATAAAATTTCGGCAAAAGGAGTAACGCGTGTAGAAATTGGAAATTTATTGGAAAATTTTAAAACTGATATACTAGGGACACTAACTACACAACTTGATATTATGCAGGCCAAACAAAAGCAAATGGAGGCAGAACAGAATTTGGCAATCTTCTGTCCCTGATGCAGGAAGAAACATAGCCATAAGGAGTGTCCAATAGACGCAGTCCAGACATGCGCCATCTGCACAAAAGACCACCTTACAGAAAGTTGTCCCTCACTTCCCGGATTAAAAGCAATATACAAGGAAGCAGAAGAAGAGCCAGAAGCGGTGTATCTGCTCAATCAGCATCGTCAGTGGCAGCCACGATAGTCTGGTATGTTTTCGGACCCAAATTCTTCTTTTCAGTCTCCACAGTATAATGCTCAACAATATAATATGTGGAAAAATCAACCTCAACCTCCCTTTCCGAATTGGTCACCACAGTCATTTCCTTCATCAACCCCATGGCCGAATCAAGCAAGCCAATCCAATTGGCTGAATTTTCCCTATGCCCCACCATATTGGCAAAGTAACCCATACCCAGCACAATGGACCCCTCCTACTTCACAAAATCAAGCCTGGCAGACAAACTGGCAAAGACTGATGCATCAGCCAGTAGGAACCATTCCGCTCCCTCAACCTACACTGCCAGCCTTACAACAAAATCCCCAGTCTAACCTGAGACCGCAACTCCTAGCCCAACCCAACCCCAATCCAAATAACAGACCGGTCCAATCTGTCCAAATAGTAGAAACACCAGAAATAGGAGCCGATCTGAGGGAGTGTAATGATCTTCAGCTAAGATCTGGGCGTATTATTGAAACTGAGGGAGACAAGACAGTTCATGCTGAAAATCAGTTACCTAGAGAACAACTGTCACAAGAAGAGGATGTGAACAAACAACAAACTCATAATCAAGCAACCACATCCTCTCCCCCATTCCCAGAACGATTAATCATACCTCGACCTATACAATATCCTGATTTTGACATTCTGGGAGAATTACAAAATTTGTACATAAAAATTCCATTCCTCCAAGCCATTCAAGACATCCCGATATATGCAAAGACTATCAAAGAATTGTGTGTAAAGAAACCAAGGAGGAATATAACAAACAATCCAAGAGTCCAAGTAGTCGGCACTCTATCTAACTTATTATCAGGAAAATAAGCACCCATTAAATACGAAGACCCAGGAAATCCAATAGTAACCATGCAAATTTATGGACAAACCCTCCTCAATGCCTTAGTTGATCTAGGAGCTGCAATCAATATCTTAACAACCACTACTTGCCAAAAGCTAGGCATTACATCTGTAGAACCCACCTCTACTTTGCTAGAACTGGCTGACCAATCTGTGGTGAAGCCAGAGGGCACACTACATGATGTCATGGTATCTGTTGACTCCTGGGAATATCCAACCGATTTTCTGATAATAAATCCCAAAACCCGACTTGATGGACATCCATTGATTTTAGGTAGACCTTGGCTTGCAACTGCCGATGCTTATATTGGCTGCCGACAAGGCAATATGACCATAACCAGAGGAGCAAATATCAAGAACTTAGTTTTATATCCTCCAGCGCAGCCAAGTGTCACAATAATCAAAACTAATAAGCACCTTGTATCATACCTTACTGATAACATTAGATCTCCATTAACTAGACAAGAGGCACTTGATTTTAAAGACCAGACAGAAGACGATGCCATTAATAATTTTATTAGTCAAACTGAACTCAGATCCTGCACACAGTGTCACATGATAGAGGCAGCATTCGATAACGAATTAGAAGAAGATCCTCTTAAAGATACGCATGATCAAACAATACCTATTACCTCTATTGCAAATAGTAAAGTTGTGGAATTTGAACCGGGAAAAACCTTAAATATTAATGCCAACCTCACCTCCGAACAAGAAACGAAGATCATCCATTTATTGAGAAAATATAAAGAAGCATTTGCATGGGACTACCCTGATATGAAAGGAATTGACCCCCAATTATGTACACACCACATTTACATAGAAAAAGATGCGAGACCTGTTTGCTAGCCTCAAAGGAGACTTAATCCTCATCTAAAAGATGTGATAAAAGCTGAACTTCAAAAACTTTTAGATGCCAATTTCATCTATCCTATATCCGATAGTAAATGGGTCTCTTCGCTTGTGGTGGTACCAAAAGAGAATGGGAAATGGAGGATTTGTGTGGACTACAGAGAACTAAATAAAGCAACACAAAAAGACCACTTCCCTCTCCCATTCATCGATCAAGTATTAGACACTTTGGCAGGAAAGAAATTCTTTTCTTTCCTAGATGGCTTTAGTGGATACAATCAGATCTAGATTGCCCCTGAAGACCAAGACAAAACCACTTTTACTTGTCCTTGGGGAACATTTGCCTACAGAGCTCTACCTTTTGGCTTATGCAATGATCCTGCCACATTCCAAAGGGCTATCCTCAGCATTTTTGTAGACTTAATAAATGAAGGACTCGAAGTCTACATGGATGACTTTACACCGTATGGAGACAATTTCGATCCAGCATTGGACACACTGGAAAAAGTCCTACAATGCTGCATTGCTACCAGGCTTTGTTTAAGCCATGAAAAATGCTATATGATGATGACTACAGGACTTATTCTAGGACACTATATTTCAATAGATGGCATTCAGGTAGACCCAGCCAAAATCCAAATAATTTTGCTTATCCCTACTCTTACCACTCAAACGGAGGTACGCAGTTTTCTTGGATTTTCCGGTTATTATAGAAGGTTTATAGAACATTTTTCGCATATTGCTGCACCTCTGTATGCACTAACAAGTAATGTTGACTTTCTTTGGACAGAAAAATGTGAACGTGCTTTCGAGGATCTGAAGAAGCTCGTGTCCACAGCCCTAGTCCTTCGAGGACCAAATTGGGATTTTCCATTTCAGATATCATCAGATGCCTCAGATACAGCCATTGGAGCAGTCCTTGGGCAGGAAGAGGATAAAAAACCATATGCAATTTATTATATTAGCAAAAATTTATCCCCTGCTGAATTAAATTATACTATTACTGAAAAAGAATTTCTAGCTGTAATACATGTTGTCAATAAGTTCAGACATTACATTACTGGATATCCTGTTATCTTGTATACAGATCATTCTTCCATAAAATATTTAGCAAAAAAGCCTGTCACAAATGGCAGAATAACTAGATGGCTGATTTTCTTGCAGGAATTTGATATTACAATCAGGGATCAACCTGGAAAATAAAATCCTGTAGCCGATTTTCTCTCAAGAATGCCAAAGCCAATCAATGCAGCAACAGTTGAAGATCAATTTCCAGATGAGAATTTGCTTGTTGTTGCTGTTAAAACACCCTGGTATGCTAATGTTGCCAATTACCTAGCAGTAGGTAAATTATCGAAACATCTAACCCCTAATGAGCGGAAATAGATTGTTCAACGAAGTGCTCGATTGCCTTGGATTAGGGGCTACTTGTTCCACACAGGGGCAGATATGCATATCAGGAGATGCGTTCGAGAGGATGAAATCTTTGACATTTTAAAAGCCTGCCATGACGGACCATGTGGCGGACATTTCGCTGATCGTAGAACTGGACATAAGGTGCTGCAAACAGGGTATTATTGGCCCACGATTTTCAAAGATGCAAAGAAATTCGTCCAAGCCTGTGACAGTTTCGAGAGAGCAGGATGCCCTAGTCAGTCTGATGAGATGCCCCTGAACCCTCAGCTAGTCATTGAACCATTTGAACGATGGGCCCTTGATTTTGTTCAACCAATTAACCCATCATCGAACCAGAAAACATATATTCTGGTGGCAACAAAATATGTCACCAAATGGGTTGAAGCAGAGGCATTGCCGAGAGCTACAGAAGATTCTGTCATACAGTTCTGGTTCCAAATATTTGTTTGTTATGGACTTCCAAGAGATATAATTATAGACGGTGGACCACAGTTTGCTGGGAACAAAATAGCTGCAACACTCAAAAACTATCATGTCCAGCATAAAATCACTACTCCATACCATCCACAGGCAAATGGTCAGGTAGAAAGCAGCAATAAAATAATAGAAGCAATCCTAACGAAAACCATTGCGTGACATAGGCGTGATTGGGCTGCCAGACTACTAGAAGCACTGTGGGCTTATAGAACAACATGGAGAAGTACCACTAGTTACTCACCTTATCAATTAGTGTTTGGAAAACAACCCATTTTCCCCATAGAATTTGAAATCCAAACATTGTGAACAACACAAGAAATTGGCTTAGATCTAACCGAGGCACAGATTAATCAATTACAACAGATCAATGAGCTGGATGAAATCAGGCTCTCTGCACTCCAAAACACTGCACTGATCCAACAGCAGCGAGCTAAATGGAATGATGCTGTCATTAAAAATAAAGTCTTCCACGAAGGAGACTGGGCACTTTTGTACGATTCCAGGTTTCAGGACTTTCCTTGGAAACTCCAGACTCGTTGGTTGGAACCATACAAAATCCAGAAGGTACATGACAATGGTACTCTTACTCTAATCACTATTGATGGTTCTGGATATGCCTTCAAGGCAAATGGGCACCGAGTTCGTCTTTATCGCAAACCACTCACTCGGGAGTCCTTCTGTCAGCAGCTATGCCAAGACTCTGATATGGAAATTTTGGGGGAGGGAGAGAAGTCTTCCTCACCTGTGATTCATTAAGTGATTTATCCCTTTTCACAGTTTGTACATAATTTCTTTTTTTTGTTGAATTATTTTTGTACATATTTTTGAATCAACACCTTGCTGTTACTTTTCGGAGCAGCAACAATTTTATTATTTTCTGCTGTTCCTTTCCTTAAAGGGATAGCATTTCCATTTTGATGTTCCTTTTTCAAAGGAACAACACCTTTTGATCAGCCGTTCATTTTGATTTAACTTTGTTGTTCCTTTTTCCAAAGGAACAAAACTTTCGATTTTTGCTGTTCCTTTTCCAAAGGAACAACATTTGTGCTTTCTGCTGTTCCTTTTCCAAAGGAATAGCATTTTCAGTTTTTGCTTTTCCTTTTCCAAAGGAACGACATTTGTATGTTCTACTGTTCCTTTTCCAAAGGAAAGACATTTGTGCTTTCTGCTGTTCCTTTTCCAAAGGAATAGCATTTTCAATTTTTGTTGTTCCTTTTCCAAAGGAACAACATTTTTGTGTTCTGCTATACCTTTTCGAAAGCAACAACATTTTTGATTTTTGCTGTTCCTTTTCCAAAGGAACGGAATTTGTGCTTTCTACTATTCCTTTTCCAAAGGAACAACATTTTCGATTTTTGTTGTTCCTTTTCCAAAGGAATGGCATTTGTGTGTTCTGTTGTTCCTTTTCCAAAGGAACAACATTTTCGATTTTTGCTGTTCCTTTTCCAAAGGAACGACATTTGTGCTTTCTGCTGTTCCTTTTCCAAAGGAACAACATTTTCGATTTTTGCTGTTCCTTTTTCCAAAGGAAGGGCATTTGTGCTTTCTGCTGTTCCTTTTCCAAAGGAATAGCATTTTCGATTTTTGGTGTTCCTTTTTCCAAAAGGAGCACCACTTGTATTCTTTTGCTCTTCCTTTTTGAAATATCAACATCTTTGTATTCTTCTTACTTATGCTTGCTCCCCTTGTTGTTCTAAATTAAGGATGCTTACTATTCCTGTTCTTTCAAGTCTTTTGGAACACAGCTATGCACTTATGCAATGAATACAAAATCACAACATACTGAAATCAGTGAATTATAAAATCGCTATTTTTATAAGAAATTGCTCTAAATTTGTAAGAGGACAGAAGGAAGGACACACTTACTCATTATATTTTGATGTCATTGTTCTACTAACTCTGCTCTGATTGGTTATCTTTATCATGTTTGTTCCTTTTAAATCCTCTTTTATTATTATTCAGGAATAAGAGCAAAGGGTTTATATCTTCCTATTGAGATGTTAAGACTTCTTCCACCATTCCTACTCTTAAGGAGTGTTGAACAACCCTTTGTGTATAAATGGGAAATATGGAACTAACTTAGTGTTGAATGAATAAGAAACTTCTCATTATCATTGGATCAATGTCCAATACATCACATAACAGTAAATAACGGTGTCAAGTTCTTGAGATCAATAACTACCTAGATAAAAATAAAACTTGAATCCTAATGAGATATTTTACATGCTTATTTATACAAGAGGGTACCTACTAGCAACTCCCTAGAAAATGGGAATATTTGTCTCCCATAACTCAAGAATGGATCTTGTTCCTCATTACTTGCACTTGCTTGGCTGTCAATGACCTTGACTTGATGAGAGAGAGTGTGTGTTGTGATCTTGGGCTAATTGAGGGAGTTAAAGAGGTGGAGAACCCACTATATTCTCTCCTTGCTGTCTACTGTTAGCCCATACATATAAATCATCTCAGAAATTACTCCTTTTTCTACAATTAAACCATATTAGGCCACATGACATAACAAACATCTTTTATTCTTCTCACTAAGCATAATATAACAAAAAATGTAAATAAATGTGAGAAAGAGATAGTTGTAAAGTTGGAGGATGGCATCATGACCCCTATAATGTACTTATTTATAAGCCTCATCAATGATCAAGCAAATTTTGGTTAGGTTCATTTAGTTGATCATAAATCATGTAAAATCATTGAAATGGGTAAGGTCTTTATAAAACAACAAAATGGAAACCAATGTCTAGTAAAGGAGGTAAGGCATGTTACAGATCTAAAGAAAATATAATTTCGATAGGGAAGTTGGGAGGTGAAGGTTGTGTAACTACATTTACAGACAAAACCTGGAAGATCACTAAAGGAGCATTGGTAATAAAAAAGGGAGAAATGATTGGTGTATTGTATTTATGAAATGGTATTTCTAATTTTTCTAATGCTTTATCCTCCATAGGAGAAAATACAACATTGTGGCATCATAGGCTTGCACACGTGAGTGAAAAGGGGATGTTGATTCTTTGCTCAAGAAATTGGCTACCAGGTTCGAAGCATGTTGATTTGGATTTTTGTGAGAATTATGTTTATGGAAAACAAAAGAGAGTCATATTTCTTGGAGTTGGGAAAGAAAAGAAGAGTGAAAAATTAGAGCTTTTTCATACATATGTATGGGGACATACTAAAGTATAATCTCTCGGTGGCTCTTGCTATTATTTTACTTTTGTTGATGATGCAACTAGGAAAACTTGGGTTTATTGTATTCAAAATAAATATGATGTATTTGATAGTTTTAAGAAATAAATTTGATGTCTTTGATTTTGGCTAGATGCTATAGATATTGTTGTTTATCTAATAAACAAATGGACTTAAAATTCCATGGATTGTGGTATTCAATAAGACACATGTATAGGTAAAAAGGTAAACTACTCATTTCTAAATACTTTCAATTGTGAAGCATATGTCGACATTAATAAAGAAAACAAAACAAAGATTGACGAAAAACAAAATAAGTGTACCTCCATTAGATATGGAGTTAATGATTTTTGTTATCACTTATATGATTATAAAAACCATAAAATCACCAAGAGTAGAGATGCGGTATTCAATGAAAGGTTCTTGTACAAAGATCAGTTGTAGGGAAAAAAACAGGAAAAAGAAAACTTAGAATACACAGTGCTTGATGAGATCACATAAAAAAGTAAATTCAAAGGTGATAGGGATTCATAATGATCTACCGCAGATAAAACAACAAGAATAGAAATAGCAACAATAGCATCATGAACCTCAACCCCTTGCTAGTGCTGTTAGACGATATACCCAGTTAAGTAGGCCCTATAAATGATATTCTCCTTCATTATATTATATTAATGTTAACTGATTTTGGTGAACCAAAAGGAGATGAAGAAGAAATGTAGCTATAAAATAGGAAGAAGTTTGACCTCTTTAGTACATAACCAAAAAATGGACTTAGTCAAGTTTCCTGCGGGTAAAACAACATTGTAGAATAAATAGGTTTACAAGTTGAAGGAAGAAGATGGAGGAAAACAAATGTATAAGGCTAGACTTGTGGTGAAGGGGTTCACACAAAGGAAAGTTATAAACTTTAATGAAATATTTTCTCCTTTTGGAATAATTTTAAGTCTAGTGGAAGCAACAAATTTTCATCTTGACCACTTAGATGTAAAGACAACCTTTCTCCATGGAGATTTGGAGGAAGAGATCTATATGTTGTAGCCATAAGGGTATGAGGTCAAAGAGAAGGATAAATGAGTGTGAAAGTTGAAGAACATATTGTATGCCTTAAAACGGGCTCTAAGGAAGATGTGTCTAAAATTTGATAGATCTATGTTTCAATAAGGCTATACAAGATGTCACTTTGACCACTATGTTTATCTTAAGAAAGAAAATGATGGCATTTATATTATATTTCTATTATATTTAGATAACATGCTTGTTGTAGGTTCTAACATGTAGGAAATAAATGTGCTTAAAGGAAAATTTTCCAATTCATTTGCAATGAAGGATTTGGGTGTTACAAAGTGAATACTTGGTATGAGAATAATTAGAGATAAGAAAAATCACAAATTAACATTGTCTTAGACTGAGTACATAGAAAAGGTATTGGAAAGATTTAATATGCAAAATTAAAAACCAGTTAGTACACCTTTGGCCAGAAATTTCAAAACAAGTAAAGATATGTGTCCTAAGACCCAGGAAGAGATGGACTATATTTCTAAAGTTCCATATGCATCAACATGTGAAATCTTAATGTATGCAATGGTGTGCACAAGGCTAGATATAGCACATGCAATGGGAATTGTGAGAAGGTATATGAATAATCTAGGAAAATAACATTGGATGGCAGTGGAGTAGATTCACAGGAATTTGAGAACTACCACAAATCAAGCATTATGTTTTGGTAGTTCAAACATTGTTCTACAGGGATATGTTGATGAAAATATGGCAGGTGATAGAGATAACAAGAGGAGAACCACATGGTATGTGTGAACTATAGATGAAACAATAATAAGTTGGGATTCTAAAATTCAAAGAATTTATGCACTTTCAACAATGGAAGCGAAGTATGTTTTTACTACAGAGGCTAGTAAAGAAATGATTTTGCTACAAAGGTTTATGAATGAATTGGGAAAGAAGCGGATGATGGGAAGGTTATATAGTGACAACTAGAGTTCTATTCATATTGCAAAGAAATCATCATTTCATTATAACACTAAAAATATACAACATAAGTACCTTTTCATATGGCCAGTTTTGAAAGATGGATAGTTGAAGTTGGAGAAGGTATGCACTAGCCAGAATCCTGCATATATGTTAACAAAGGTGGTAACAAGGGAGAGAATGGGTTTCCTCTCAGTTTCAATTGGTCTTCAAGTATGATGGTGAAGATGAGAAACAACCAGGTCCAAGAGGTGACATAGTTCGACAGGTGAAGCAAAGATGGAGAATATATAACCAATATCCAAGTGGGAGATAATTGGGTGTGGAGTCTGATTATCTTCCTAATTTATTAGAGTTTTTTTCTTTCAACCATGGTTGGATCCCAATCCCCGACGGTGTGGTGTGGGGGGCTTCCTCCCCACTATTTCTCTTAGTGGTGATGGCTATAGTTCTTTAGAGGCCCCCTAGTGGGAGCTCGGGGTCGTTGTGCCCAAAGAAAAAATTAGATGAAAAATTTCCTTGTAAAATATTGTAATTTAATAGGAAATTTAGCCATTCATTAGGCAGAAAATATGCCAGTAGAAGTTATGTTAATTTAGGATTTTTTTTTCCCTAGAAGGAAACCCTTAGTTTATATGAGAGAATCTTATCGTGGATGGGTATTATTATTCTATGTGAGAAAGAGAGAGGAAACTGTGTGAGAGCAAAGAGGAAATCAGAACAGATTTGTTGTAGGTTGTACCTCTTCATTTTCCTAGATAATATTCTTCATTGCTCCGTTGTTTAATTTCTAACAACTAGTATCAAAGATGAAGGTCTATTTGGATGATAAAATCGCAGGAAAGAAGGGTTCCAAGTTCAAGTGGGAGAAATGGTGGAAGATGGTAGGTTTAGGGTTGAGAAATTCAAAGGCCAAAACTACCATTTGTGGAAGATGAAAATGGAAGACTATTTGTACCATAAATATTTTTACCTTCCATTGAGCGAAAAAGCGAAGAAGCCAACAATTATCACAGATGAAGAATGGGAGATTCTCCACATAAAGGTATTAGGAAAAATGTGGCTATTCTTGGAAGAATTAGTGGAATTCATCATTTTAAATGAAATAACAACAAAAGTTTTAATGATAACATTAGCCAAGCTATATGAAAAACCATCAATGTCAAACATGGTATTTATTATGAAGAGTTTATTTAATATGAAGATGTCAGAAGGTGGATATGTTGCTAATCATTTAAATGACTTTAACATGGTTACCAATCAGTTAAAATTTTGTAGGGGTAAACTTTTATGATGAGGTTAGGGCTCTATTATTTGTGTGTTCTTTTCCATAAAGTTGGAATGGCTTAATCATGGCCATTAGTAATTCCGTCTCTGGATCTAGTACTTTAAAGTTTGATAATGTTGTTGATGTTATCCTTAGCAAGGAAATGTGACTAAAAAGCTTAGGTGAGACAACAAGTAACAATTTGACTGTAGAGACTAGGGGAATAATGCTAGGGAGAGAAAAGAGCCCGGGAAATCATAGAAAGTCAAGGAAATGAAGATCCAAATCCATGTTGGGGATAGTGTGCTAGAAAATGGGGAAGAAAGGACACTTAAAGAAAGACAATAAATCTCGAAAGGGAAAAGAAGGAGATGGAAAACAAGAGAACAATCATGAAGCATATGTAACAGGCGATGTGTTGCAAGATTCTTTGAATCTTTCACTAGAAAATATTATTGATTCCCAGGTGGTAGATTCAGGGGCTTCATTCCATGCCACACAAAATAGGACACATTTGTATGACTATGTTCAAGAAATTTTTTGTCAGGTTCGTTTGGTTGATTATAAAACCTGTAAAATCATTTGAATGGGTAAGGTCTTTATAAAGGAAGAGAATTGAAACCAATGACTATTAAAGTAGGTAATGGATGTTCCATATCTAAATAAATATCTAATTTCAACAAGGAAATTGAGAGGTGAAGGTTGTGTAACTACATTTACAGACAAAACCTAGAAGGTCACTAAAGGATCCTTGGTAATAGAAAAAGGAGAAAATATTGGCACATTTGTACTTATACAATGGTGTTTCTAATTCTTCTAATGCTTTAAAATATAAAGGATCAGATACAAAATTGTGGAATCGTAGGCTTGGGCACATGAGTGAGAAGTGGATTTAGATTCTTCACTCAAGAAATTTGATGCCTAGTTCGAAGCATGTTGCTTTCGATTTCTGTGAGAATTGTGTTTATGGGAAAAAAAAGAGTCAAATTTCTCAGAATTGGGAAAGAAAAGAAGAGTGAAAAAATAGAGTTTATTCATAAAGATGTATGGGGAGCTGCTCAGATATCATCTCTCAGTGGCTCTTGCTATTATGTTACTTTTCTTGATGATGCAACTAGGAAAACTTGGGTTTATTGTATTCGAAATAAAACTGATGTGTTTGATACTTTTAAGAAATGGAAAGATTTGGTTGAGAATAAGACAGGAAAGAAGTTGAAGTGTCTCAGATTAAATAATGGAGTCTAATACTCGAAAAAGGAGTTTGATAAGTATTGTTTAGCCCATGGAATTCATAGAGAGAAGACAATTCCAGGAACAACACAAGAAAATTGTAGGTTAGAAAGGATGAACAAGACAATCATGGAGTGTGCAAGGTGTTTGAGATTGCATGCAAGGTTACAGTTACAATTTTGGGCATATACTATTGTTATTGTTGTTTATCTAATAAATAGAGGGCCTTCAATTTATTTGGATGGTGGTATTCCAGAGGAGGCATGGACAGGTAAAAATTTAAACTACTCATTTCTAAAGACTTTTTGTTGTGAAGCATTTGTCCACATTAATAAAGAAAACATAACAAAGCTTGAGGAAAAGTCAAAGAAGTGTACATTCAATGGATATGGTGTTAATTTTTTTGGTTGTCTCCTATATGATTATGAAACCCATAAAATCATCAGGAGTAGAGATGTGGTATTCAATTAAAGGGTCTTGTAAACAGATTAGTTGCAGGAAAAGAAATAGGGAAAATAAAATAAAAAAATACACAGTGCTTAATGAGATCATAGAAAAAGTAAATTCAAAGGTGTCAGGAAATCATAATGATCAACAACAAAAATAATGGAAACAACAACAACAACAACAACAAACACTTCAAATTGTTAATAGTGTTGTTAGAAGATATATCGATTAATTAGACCCCCTAAATGATATTCTCCTTCATTATATTATGTATCATTAACTGATTCTAGTGAACCAAAAGGATATGAAGAATCAATGAAGGTAGAAACCAATAAGAAGTGGGAGAAATCTATGAAAGAAGAGGTGGGCGCCTTGGTACATAACCATACTTGGGACTTAGTCAGGTTCCCTATAGGTAAAATATCATTGTCAAATAAATGGGTTTATAGGTTGAAGGAAGAAGATGGAGGAAAATAAAGGTATAAGGCTAAACTTATGGTGAAGGTGTTCACACAAAATAAAGTTACAAAATTTGATGAAATATTTTCTCCTTTTGTTAAAATGGCTTCAATTAGAACTATTTTAAGTCTAATGGCATTAAAATATTCGCATCTTGAATAGTTAGATGTAAAGAAAACCTTTCTCCATGGGGACTTGCAGGGAGAGATCTATATGCAACAACCATAAGGGTATGAGGTCAAAGGGAAGGAGAAATTAGTGTGCAAGTTAAAGAAGAGATTGTATGGCTTAAAACAGGCTCTAAGGAAATGGTTTCTAAAATTTGACATGTTTATCTCTGAAGAAGGTTATACTAGATGTCACGCTGACCACTGTGTTTATATTAAGAAACAAAATGATGGCAACTATATTATATTGATGTTGTATGTAGATGACATGTGTTGGGTAGTGGATCCCTCGCATAATGGTTTTGGGGCTTAAAGCCCACAATTTTGGGTATTGGTATTGTAAAGGCTCCGCGAAGTGTGCGGAGCGTGAGTTGTAATAAATCAAGTCAAAGGGTAGTCCACCCTAAAATATTGTAAATTAATCTAGAATGTGTCGGTCTACCCATGGTCTGCAGACCTTGGGAATGTATAAATAGAGCAAGGCTCTAAGTATAGAAGGCAGCTTTTAGTTGAGATCAGAAGTGTATGGGTTTCTGAAAGTAATCTAAGTTGGTAAGCCTGAGTCGTGAGTCATAGTAGTAGTAGAGGCTTTGTAGCTATGTGCACAGAGGCCTAGTAGAGTCCGCAACAGTGTGCGCAGGGAAAGAAGTGGATTGTAACTGGGAAAAACATTAATAAAGATAAGTTGGTTGTGAATTATTGTGTATCTGTTCCTATACTCTGGTCTATGAATCTGTTTATGGTTTATGATTGCGTGCATGTTTGTTTATGTTAAATAACTGAAAGTATTGGGCTTACTTAAGTTAATTCAATATCTATAATAATACATAACACAGAAAGGGGTAAGGAACATTCTCTCTCATTATCTTAGCTGCCCGAAGATAGTTTCACTGAACAGACAACTGCACAACACGTAGGATCGGTTCGCGAAGCTCTCTAGACCTCATCAAGACATCCCTAGGGTGCAGAAACCTGGGTCTAGCACCCTCCCATACTAACTCGGGTGAGACTTTAGTCCACGCTCCACAAACTGTTGCTGAAAGGGCTGGTAGTTTTGGGATTTTTTTGGCTAAAACTCTCTGAACGTGGGTCAGGCCCCATCAAGCCAACAAATGGTTCCATTGTTGGGACACGAGATCTGCCTAAGGGATGTCTGATGTCGGAACAGTGGAACCCTACGAAGAAGGAAATTGAAGATTGGTTAGATCAGAAGCTTCATGACTTTTTGGTACAGGAAAACAAAACCCTGCAGATATCTGAAAAGAGGTGGCTGGATTGCTACGTATATACGGAAATCCATGAGATCTTCTTTGCATCTTTCTCTTCAGAACTGCATGATTGGATCACGAGACTAGCAAACAGCCAGGGAAGCTGCAAGCTTGATCAACCCATAGTGTGGACCCCAGAGTTGGTGCGCAAGCTAGAAGCTTCAGAAGATAAGATTGCACGGGCCGTGGACCATTGGCTGGATTGAATAATAGGAGGGTTTATCACTGAATTTGCGATATACACGATTGTCAGCTACAACGAAGCATAAAGACATTTTCTCAAGGGACCACAAGGTAAGTACATCAAATCTTTGAATACCTGGATTAAGATGTTGTTGTGTGAAAAACAGGTGATGCGAATACATTAATGAGTGGAACGATGCAGAGTGGAAAGTTCTACAAATGTATCAAAGGGTTAGGAAATAGCCCTTTAATTTCGCCTCCGTGAGCGAGCGAGGAAGAGTGCGTGTGGGTTTCTCCAAGGAGTGCAGTCAGTTTGATAAGGCAACGCATTCTGCATTTGCCATCCCCACGAATGCCACCATGCATGCCACCTCAGTCACACCCATCTTCACCCACACCACCTCCACAAAACCAGCAGTTTAGCATGGCGAGCGCGATCAAGCTGTTGTATTCAGAGGAGTAGGGAACGAAGATCCAGATCAGTCTTGGTTTGTAGTAAGAGAAGTATGGGAAGCACACGGGGTTACAAATGACAACATTAAAAAGGCCACATTGGTAAGCGCACTGCAGAACTGCATGCTGACTTGGTATATCAAGCACTCAAATGATCACCGAAATGCAGGAATAGCAGTGATCCAGATCGCGCTGAATAGAGAGTTTAGTTGGCCAAAATCCAAAACACAATTCATCATTAGATTTAAGGAGATCGTGATACTTCCAGGTGAAAATCCCTGGGATTTGGATCAAAGGCTGAAGAGTACGATCCGTGAGGCTAATATGACACTGACAGATGCGTAGCACCACGCATGTTTTGTGGCGTCTTTGACACCATACCTGAGGACGACACTGTCACAACAAAAGCTCTCAACCTAGGCAGAAGCATTGGAAATGGCAATGAGGTTGCATGAGACGATGATACAGGATCCAGGGTTGGGAGTCCAACAAATCCACACGCAGCTACAAAACCTATGCTTTGAGATGCAGAGTTTGAAGCAGGATAGGGTACCCCAACTGGAAGCATGCGAAGAAGTGTGGTGCATAAAATGTAAAAGGCAGGGTCACGATA
The DNA here is from genome assembly GCA_031772625.1 of Pinus tabuliformis. NCBI lineage: Eukaryota > Viridiplantae > Streptophyta > Pinopsida > Pinales > Pinaceae > Pinus > Pinus tabuliformis. The sequence goes on from CM062812.1 coordinate 702,883,281, forward strand.
AGGATCATTGTCTAGTATTTGCGAACTATTTGATGGGGGGAGGACCGCTGCCATTGAGATCAGAGGCTCAGGTGGGGCCAAGTGCGGCACTTGCACTCTGGTGCGTGATCTGTCAGGTGGGAAGAAAGCACAATACAGACAACTGTCACTTGTTGTAGAAGTATATGCAGACTCTGTAGAAGCTATTTTGTAATTTCTGTAGATCAGTGGGCCACGATGAGTGGACATGTCGGAGCTATGAGATAATGATGGTTAGGACTCCAGCCTATCGAATGCAGACATAAACACGAGGCCTCGATCCAGCCACGACAATGGCACGAGGTGGATTCTAAGGATGTAGACAAGGACGAGGAGGAATGGGACCTGGACGAGGGCGCGGACAACTAATCTGTTATAATTGCGGAGGACCAGGGCACTATGCTTGTGATTGTACCAACCAAACGAGAATATCTTGTCCATACTGTGAGTAGTTTGATCATGAAATGGTAGATTTCCCAAACACTGATCGCACAAATGTGCGATAAAGGAGTGCTACAACCTAGCCCGACTCTAAATATCCAAATGATGAGGTCTAAACCACGCAAAGAAGATCCCAACGTAAACATGATGCTCAGAAGTGGCGTGACCACAGGGGAAGATAAGGGGAAGAAGCCTGAGGAAGATACATGGGTTTGCAAGGCTCTTACAGAGGAACCTGAGTTTGACTTGGAGCACATAAGGGAAACATTTATGGAAGCTAAGAAGAGCTTTACGAAGGCCTCTACTTAAAGTAATAAGGATCAACCAGAGATAGGAATGGATCCTTCTATGCTTACTACCATTTTAGAGACATGTATGAAGCTGCTACATGACAATAAGGCAGTTAAAGGACTACAAGAGCTGATCACTCGATGTGTAGGATTAGGTGAACCACACATAGTCTAAAAGTTAGGAAGGCATGCACTACGTACTGGGAGGGAAATGAGATTGACGACGTAGATTAGCGAGTATGAAATGGATTAGGTGATCTTAGACTTGGGTTCGGATGCGAATGTGCTACCAAACAGACACGAGAATGCATGGGCAGGCTTGCATTATAGTGGTCTCCTATTCAATTATGGATGGCGAACCAGCAAAAGATTCTGCCCATGGGAAGATTGCAAGGGCTAACAATGGATATCGAAGGTGTGAGAACATAGACTGACTTTGAGGTAATAGAGATTGTGGATGATAGTAACCCTTACCCCATGCTATTAGGGATAGACTGGGCCATGGATATGAATGGAGTCATCAACCTGAAGACGCAGAAAATGACTTTCGAGAAAAAATCCCTATGCGTAGTAGTTCCACTCGATCCGGCCGAAGGCGCGCGCTACACTGAACCTGTGCGCCAAGATGACAACGATGATGAGCTGGATTACATTTACCAGATAATAGCGCAAGACCAGGATTGGGTGAACCCGACTGAAGATGGGAATATTTCATGGGAGCATGACAGTGCCTATACTTCAGATTCAGATGAAGAAATAGAACGCTAGGAGAACTGGTTGCACGAAGTCACGACGTTGAATTGTAACATGATGATTCGATCACTACAGCACGTAACAACCAAAGCAAGGGAAATGCCAACAGATGATGGGGTACCAAGAATGGATGGACCCTTAAACAAAGCTGAAAGTATTGTATCCAAATGGCCACAGTGTCATTTGCTCAAATGGATGTTGCGCATGACTCCCGCTTGATGTGGGCATATACGTCAGAAGAATATCGGGAATTAGCGCGAATTTAGAAGACGGATGCACTTAAAATTTAGCAGACCCCAACTAAGGTGGAGGCATGGAAAAAGGCAGAACAGTTTGCAAGCGAACCAGACATATATAGAATGGACTCTTCCAGTGCGCAGCAGTATTACAATAGCAGGCCCAAACAGGACGCATTGGAGGAAGAACAGGATCTCACTACCAAGTGCGAGGGGGGGAGCGTTTGCCAAAGTACGTGAAGCCATGAATAAGGACCAGCGGATACAATGTAGAAAAGGGAACCTGTGCACCCAGTGGTCAGATGGGCATATAAAGTGCTATGCAAGAACCTGGTCACGAAGTCCAGTCCGAGGCTGCAGAATGGTCTAGGAACTGAGGCCCTTGAAGAACTACCACAGAGGACTATGGATGTAGCAATATCGGTAAAGAGAATAGCGCATGAAGTCTGGACTGAAGAACTTATAAGACCTTACGAAGAGGAGTATGAAGGGATTCAGGAAGCTATTCAGCAAGGGAATGCGCAACTTCGTGAACTGGAAAGGAACAGGATCCTACTTCGAACGAAGAATATGATGCTGGATGTGGAGATTAAATAGCTGGAAAAGGAACTAAAGGAGAAAATTATGAATGAAAAACATGGCGAGTCATAGCCAGATACGCGCAAACCTAAGGATGAAGTAGAGGGGTATGACTGCAAGGTAATTGATCGAAGACCGTGGTTAAAGCAGCGCCTCTTTCTAGGGGGGAATCAGGAGAACTCGCCGCATTCAGCAATGCATGTAGCAGCGATAATAGAGACCGTGTCGCGGGTTGCTCACTAAGACGCTATAGCGGTGCACCAAGGGGGTGTGACCAGCTGACCAGCCAAAGAGGATATAGTCTTAGTGCTCCAAAAAATTGAGAGAGAGTGCGAGACTATAAAATAGTCTGTTGAGGAGCTACGCGACAATAGTGGTTTGCACAAGGTTGGTATGTCACAAGGGTTATGGTCGTGTAGAAGGGGCTACTCTACTGCGTGGATAAACATGGAAGTGATCGTTGGTGTCATTGTTCATGATAAGACGTTCGAGTTAAGGCACAAAGAAGTGGGTGATGGGCATTTAAGACATACAGTCATAACTAGATTTGAAATGATCTGCCGACCTTCTAGCATTAATGAGCCAGAATATGGGGAGATGGTTGACTCTGAAATTCAACGGGCCTATAAATTGCAGATGGACCTCCACCAAACAACCCATGGCATTTTGTGAATAAAGTTGTTGCATTATCAAGTGGGCACGAGCATGATGAATGAGAAGATCATAAGAGCAAGTCTGTGGTTTGAAGCATTGTTGAAGGATATATAGGAGTCCTTGATTAGAACCATGTCCACAACCAAGGGAGCCGCACAAAGTCCTACCCTGCTAGTAGAGGATGCACCCAATATCCCTAAATCGCCCCAAACGTCGAGGTCCAAGAAGGACCCACAGGTAGCAGGACGATTCGTATTTCACCACGAAATAAGCTGTTCGGAAAACTGTCAATGAAAGAAAAGGGAAAAACAGTTAATATTGAGAGTGATGAGGAGGAAGAGGATCACCTAACCTTTGTCGAAGAGATAGAACCAAAAGAAGAGATGGAAGAAGTCATCCAGCCAGTAAGTGCTGTCACAAAATGGCCTAAGTATGTCCCTCCGCGGAAAGGGAGGGTAAAGGTACCAAAAGATTTGGATGTCGTTAAAAGCACACTTAACACCCCATCCCTCCTTGAGGGGGTTCTGTTCAAAGGAACGGCTGTAAGCCGCATTCCAAGTATGAAGTTTGAAGACTGGGACCTTCCGAATAGCGAGAAGTTTCCCCATTTGGAAACTAGTGAGCTGATGGAACAAAGCACGGAGGGGGCCGTTACAACACTGCAGCCACAGACCTGGCTGCATGGGGTGGAGGAGGCCGGACTACTCCACCTCCTATCAATTCCACCTTTTCATCGGGCCCCAATCACGATATTTTTCATCAGCCAATTTCTCTGCCTGGTACACGATGGGTACTTATGGCTGGAAGAGCCCATCCCCATCATGGCGAAGCTCATTCATAGGATCTCGTGGCTTCCCTATACAGGAAGGGACCCCGCAGAAATAGTTGGCACAAGTGGTGACTTGACGATTGTAGAGGCCATGAAAAAGAAATATAAGTTGGAGAAAAAGCAGAGAGAGTATGTTATTACTAGTATCCAGGAAAAAGGGGTCCACGTTGCTACCCAGTTTTTGGCAGGAAAAGTGATGACGAAATGTTGGGGCAATGAGGTACCGACAATGGTCATTGTGCTGGCCAAGCAATGCTCAGAAGGGGTACGGTTCAATTGGGTGCAATTCCTTTGCGATGAATTCCTGAAAAACTGTAGGGAGGCCCAAGAGCAGGGTAAGACCTTCCACTATGCATGGTTGCTCTTATCAATCCTATTGGTTACAGGTGAGTTGCCTGAGGATAGGAAGTTCCCTCCCCTTGACCAGGATAGGCCAAAAGCAGCAAAATATGCGTCGCTATGGGCAACGAAGGATGCCACAAGAATACAAGAAGCCAATATTTTTTGGACACTGATGGAAGCGAGCATATGACTACGGATCAACAAGCAACCACGACTATCCACCTCGGTTTATGACAGTGTGAAGAGTTTTACAGACTTTAAAGTGGATATGCACCGTGTGTATATCCGAGCATGGAAGGATCCAGAGCAGAAGTGGAGCACACTCTCATTCATCGAAATAGATGACGTTGTTTACGCGATGCTCTATGTTGGGTCTTGAAAATGTCATTCATTTCCATTACACTTTCACTATTATGTCCATTATATCACTTCCATTTCACCTCCATTTCACTACTAAGTCACCACATTCATCCCACTTTCATTATCACTGGGCCACATTTATGTTTTTCCAAACTTTATTAATTCTAAGCCTTTTTAAGTGAATTTGTGGTTAAAAATTAGAAAATAATGTGCATATGCTTATACCTAACAAGTCGGATGAGATTGTTGACATGTGTAGGTTAAAAGGAGACTTCTAGAAGACCTTTATGTGGCACCCTAAGGCCAAATTCGAATTTAAGTGGAGAGAATCATGAGATCATGAGGATATGTGTCACATCTCCTAATTGTATTCAAACTCTAAGAAGACATGTGTCTTATCAGTTCCTATTTTGATTAGGACTCTAGAGGTAGAGGGAGATATTCATGGACTCTCATTAATGAGATGACTTCTCATCTTTTTGTATAAATAGGAGATCTCTCTCCTTCATTTGTTAGCTTGTGAGTCTTAGTCTTAGCTTGGCTTTTTAGTTCTTTAGCTTGGAGTTTGTAGTTCTTCTTTGATGGATTTGGAAAGCTTTAGAGAGCTTTGTTGTACTTTGTAATTTTGAAGAATTCGAATAAAGCTTTGATGTTCTCAACATGGAAAGAGATGCGAAGTAGATGTCAAGGAGCACATTAGAATGTAAGGTAGAGTAGATTTTATTTTGTAATTTTGCTTTGATTTCATTCATGTATTTCATTTTATTGCTTTCAAGTTTGATAGTTTAGATTTTCCATTCATGCAATTTTAACTCATGCAAGTGTGTTCAACCGGTTGATTGTAGATTAGTTTTTCTTTACATGTTTTTGCATCAATAGTGACATGAGATTGGCCTCTCTGCTGACTTTGTTTTTTTTAGCTTTTCAATTTCAGTTATGCTTTGATTTCAGTCTTATTTATTTGCTGTTGTTAGTTAGTTTAGATATCAAATTATTCATGACATTTGACGTTATCTCCAGAGCCATGGCTTAACCCCAAAAAGCTACTTGGCGAGCTATCAGATTATGAGTGAAGTGATTTGATTTTACTTTCATTTCTGCAATTAGATATCAAGTCCTTCATGACATTTGACGTTATCTCCAGAGCCATGGCTTAACCCCGAAAAGCTACTTGGCGAGCTATCAGATTATGAGTGAAGTGATTTGATTTTACTTTCATTTTTGCAATTAGATATCAAGTTCTTCATGTTATTGACGTTATCTCCAGAGCCATGGCTTAACCCCGAAAAGCCACTTGGCAAGCTATCGGACTATAAGTGAAGTGACTTGATTTTACTTTCATTTGCATGTAGGTAATTTAGATATCAAGTTCTTCATGTTATTTGACGTTATCTCCGGAGCCATGGCTTAACCCCGAAAAGCTACCTGGCGAGCTATCGGATTATAAGTGAAGTAATTTCATTTTTCTTTCATTTAGATATCAATTCTTCATGTTATTTGACGTTATCTCCAGAGCCATGGATTAACCCCGAAAAGCTACTTGGTGAGCTATCGGATTATAAGTGAAGTAAATTGATCTTGCTTTCGTTAGTCTGCAATTTTTGGTTTGTTTGAGTGTAATAGTTTAGATTTTATTTCTGTAATTAGATGGGCAACAGGGACAGTGATTTCATGATTAGTATTTCATCTTTTGTTTGATTTAAGTAGCTGCATATTTACACTTTTGTTCAAGTACTGATTTGATCAATAGCATGTTTTGAGATCTTTTGAAGTGCTAAGTTTTGAAAGTTACCATAAGGGACATAAACCTTGTCTTGAAATCTCTATCCATACTTGACCTTTAAAAGTATTCTTAAGACTTTAGAATAGGATTTCCATTTGCATTAGACACTTTAGGAGATCAACAAGAACAAAACCCCAAAACAAGATAAAAACTATAAAACAACAAAGTAAGAAAAAAGGTTAGCTAAGCACATATGGTACACCACACTTCATCAGTTTACGGCACCCGGATTGATAATTTATGTAGAGAAATTTAAGACGTTAAATTGACTAGAAATTTTGGCGCCGTTGCTGAGGAAGTGTAATTAGGAGACCTTATTTCTTACATCTAAAAAAAAATTAATAATTTCTTGAGTATACTCTCTTCCTGCACTTTGTGTGACCTGGAGGATCAGGAAAAGGATTGTTATGTAAAAAAAAAAAAGGGGGACAAAATAAACTTCATCATTTCATTTGGTTCAATTAAAAAAAAAATAAAGAAATAGAAAAAATAAAAATCCAACTGCTTTGATAGGTTCAACTGTCCAAAATTGATTGGTTATGGTTTGTAGTGGTCATCAAAACACTGTGTCCTGTTTTAATAAGATTTTACAAATTAGTTGCGAAATGCAGCCTGATTCCGCAACTAACTGTGAATTCTGCAGCTAATTTCAAGGTTCAACAGGTTACAGGCATCCAATGAAGAAACCAACCACATTGGCATCTCCAAAATTGTCCTGACATGGATCCTATCCTAGTCACCCAGGCCAGATTGATAAAAAAATTAGCTTAATACCTCAGTCAAAGCCCTGTTTTTAGTATATTTTACTTGAAGTCTTTGCTGCCTGAAATTGAAAATCATTAATCATTCTTATAATATTTCACAATTTCAGAGAGAAAAAAAAAAAGTAAAAAAAAAAAAAAAAATCAATGGCTATCCCCAATTCCAGTCTCCATTGTGGCCTCAATAGAAAATTTGCATTCCTACTTGAGCTTTGGCATTGAAACAAACCTGCAAAATCATAAAAATAAATAAACGAGCAATGTAAACAATTTTTATTGTAGCTTGAAATTTCCTCTGTTCTTTGCCTTTAACCTCAAATTTGAAAATTGTGGGATTATTCTGAGCCATGAAGAGCAAAAACAATCAAATAGTAGATCATCACCTTCACAGCTTCTGTCAGATATGCACAAAAATCAACAACTGTAGATGAATTAAGGTTCAGCTAACTCCTTCTCCTGTTGAGCTTCAAAATGAAGATCTCATTGTGTCTGGCACTCGAAAAGCTGTAATGAAAAACCATGATAGACTAGTTTACTTCTCTACATGACCTATAAAAAAAAATAGGTGAAAGAAATCCCTAATTCGCATGATATAAAAAGAGCCTCACTGCTAGCAAACAACTGGAATAGGTAACAGATAACTAGGTCGATAGACAGGTTGAAGTAGTTTATTATGTTGATCAGAGGGGATTGTGTCCCACAGGGTTCATCCATTGAAGTTTACTTGTTGCCATTGGTTACTGTAAATATTGCAAACCTGAAGAAAACTACTGCCATTGGTTACTGTAAATATTGCAAAACTGAAGAAAACTGTTGGAGCCAGAAAACGAGAACATATGCAAAATACCTGTTCAGGCGTCTTTGAAAATTTCAATAATGTTCATTTGTTATTTTCCTGTGTTCAAATTGCAAATCAAACAAAAAAAGCCGAATGCAGCAATTCATAAAAATACAGAACAGTTAATCCACAAATGCGTAATAGTAGAAAAAACGTCAAACTTTGAATGCACGATCTGTCCAAAAGGAGGCGAATTTGCAAAAAATAAAACATGGGTTTTTTCGGCAATATGGTCGATTAGATAACCCATAAATTGTTTTAAAAAATTCATAGTGGTTTGGGTTAATTTCTTGGTTCTCTAAAGCCTCTTTTTGCATGCCGCGTGAAGAAAAACGAGTTTGAATTAATGAACAGGCTGTGATTTAATTCGGCTGCCTGGGGAAGGGAATTCCAATTAGGAATCAACTATGTGCTAGCATTTAAACATGATTACACATCTCCCGCTTGTTTCCACCCGTCTGTACCTATTCTGTTACTTCTCGTTTAACAACATGATCGAACACGACAACGGTTAATGTGAACAAGTTGAATACGGCTCTTCACAGCCGATGGATGGATGTGGCAAAGTATTCAATGCCAGGAGTTAAGAATCTTAAGCATGGTTACGTGGCATCCAACAAAGGAAGCTGCCAACTTTACTGCACAGGTTATCAGTATGAATCTGGTTATGCCCCTGTGTTGGATTGCCACACTTGCCACATTGCCGTCAAATTTGAAACCTTTGCTTAGTATCCTCCATTGGGTCATTTTGCAATGAGAGATATGTGTTAAACAATTGCTGTAGGAGTCATTAAAGCTATTGAAGAGATCATACATTTCCATTACTCTGATATATTTTCATCACTAAAACTGTTTTGCTTCATATACCATTTACAAAGTTTTTCATTTTTCAGGCAGACAGTGAAGAAAATTAAAAAAAATATATTAGATCATGAATAATTGGTCTTGTGCACCAGCTGTGATCTTAGGCTCTCTCTCCCTGGTACTTGGCTGCATAAAATCTCTTTTCCAATAACTTAAATCAGAAAACTGATGGTTGACTGTCTTTTAGCTATAGAATGCAGCCTGATTCCGCAGCTAACTAGCAATTCTGCAGCCATTTTCATACTTCTATAGGTTATAAGTGTCAAGAAATGAAACGAACCACATGGGTAGCTAAGAAAATGTTAGTACATGGATGGTGTCCTATTCATTTGATCCAAGTTGATGAAAAAGACCCTGGTCAAAGGGAAGTCAAGGTGTGTGTTATCACTAAGTCGCCGCATGTCAAGAAAAAAAAAATTGAATCAATGAAATGAATAAGTTATTTGCTCACTTTTCTGAAGGTATTGATTAATTTTGGGCTAATTATAAAAGATGAATGGCTAACTTTTTATTCGAGATTTTTAGCTATAGAAACTGTGCACATTCCGCAGCTAAAGTCCAATTCCACAGCTAAACATCAATTTGCAGTTGAAAAACCTTATTGTTCAAATCAGCCTAACTTTCTCATACAAAATCAGATTTTGATGATTCAAGTATCGTTGGAAATATCTACACAATGAGAAATCCATCATTAGAGTTTGAAACAGTAAATAATGAAATAAATTGCTGAAAAGAAGCAACATTCAACTTGGGGCACCAATTCCAAAGCAGGTATAAATTCTTTTGATTTTTCCTTTGAGAACTTGTTTCATTAATACAAATTCTTAGTTTTGTGTGTAAATATCATAACTAGAGAGATTGATCACCTCTCTCCTTTGATAATCTTACATTCCATTGCAGAAGAAGTATTAGTTTTTTTTGCAGGTTTCAGGAGGAAGGACAAATGACTACAAGAGAATGGTGTCTCTCTAAGAGACCAATTTGTTTCATAAGAGGATGATCAGCAACAAAGAGAAAATTTGTTGATGCAAAATTAGATCCAAACACTTGAAAAACTTTCAGATACTATTGTCTCCATCACATCCATACTTCATAATAAACCATTCACCTCATTTCACTCCATATTTTCAATTTACATTCACATACACTTTCCATCTCTTTTTCTCCATTCATAACCCACAAATAAAAGCAAGAGGCTCATTCACATGCTTATTGCCCATTGCCACTTTTGCTCTCCATTTCCATCTTCCCTTTCCTGTCATTTTCATTCCGCAAATAAGCCCTGCTTCAATGCAAATTATTGAGTCCATAGTCCTTTGAGTCTAAGTTCTTTGTAAAGACACCTTCAGGCTTGCATGCCTTAATGGCAAGTTCTCATGCTGATAAATAATGGGAATGCATTAATGTTCCTTGTTCATTAGATCTTCTAGGTGACTCGACATCGGCGAATTCATTCGTACCTAGCAAGATGTGTTTGGGCATCTTGACTCTCATTGTCATCAATGGTGAGAGTTCTCGTGTTGACTAGTGGCATCCATTAATAGTCACTAAGTCAATAATTTCCTGCTATGTTCGACATCAGAACATCTTTTCACATAGTAGGAATTGTGCCAATGAGTTTTGAAGACATGAAGACTATTATTTTCAGCATTTTGGAGCAGATTCAGCAAGTTTTAATAGAAGCAATAAAGAGTCATCTTAACTCTTTATCCATGACTCTTCTTGTTCAGCCACTTGAAGAAGAATATGATCAGAATTTTGCAGCCACCACACATACAACTCATCCATTCCAGAGGGTAAGTTAAGGTACGCCATTTTCTAACTTTTGACCATAGAATTCCATAAAAAGCTAGAATGATAATTGTTGAAAAAAATTTCTCTTCCTCATTTCATAAAATTGCCAATACCATTAGTTGGGGGGGGAAATACATTCATCTTCATATCTTGCCATGTCCATATCATACTTAGGAGCCCACATATTTCCAACATATATTAACTATTACATTGTTATTATGAGCATACATGGCTTTTCAAAAAGTGCTTAAAGGATAAATTTGATACAAACAAAATCATGGTTGTCACACAAGAACCAACCATCATGCAATCCAATAAAGATATACTTTGCAACAATAATAAAAATATCATTATGCAAAGTTCAAAGATCAAAATAGAATGCAACAACAACAAAAAAATTGGTTGTAACACAAGAACCAACCATGTTGCAATTCAAGTAAAACACTTTGCAAAAATATGAAGTTATCAAATGATATCATGCAAAGTTAAGCCAAAGCTCAAGGATCAAAAGAGTTAATGTAATATATCTTACATGAGTACATGCAATAGCTTCAGTTAGGGGGTATGTTGGGTCTTGAAAATGTCATTAATTTCCATTACACTTTCACTATTATGTCCATTAGATCACTTCCATTTCAACTCCATTTCACTACTATGTCACCACATTCATCCCACTTTCATTATCATTGGGCCACATTTATGTTTTTCCAAACTTTATTAATTCTAAGCCTTTTTAAGTGAATTTGTGGTTAAAAATTAGAAAATAATGTGCAAATGCTTATGCCCAACGAGTGGGTTGAGATTGTTGACATGTGTAGGTCAAAAGGAGGCTTCTAGAAGACCTTTATGTGGCACCCTAAGGCCAAATTCGAATTTGAGTGGAGAGAATCATGAGATCATGAGGATATGTGTCACATCTCCTAATTATATTGAAACTCTAAGAAGACACGTGTCTTATCAGTTCCTATTTTGATTAGGACTCTAGAGGTAGAGGGAGATATTCATGGACTCGCATTAATGAGATGGCTTCTCATATTTTTGTATAAATATGAGATCTCTCTCCTTCATCTGTTAGCTTGTGAGTCTTAGTCTTAGCTTGGCTTTTTAGTTCTTTAGCTTGGAGTTTGTAGTTCTTCTTTGATGGCTTTGGAAAGCTTTAGAGAGCTTTGTTGTACTTTGTAATTTTGAAGAATTTGAATAAAGCTTTGATGTTCTCAACATGGAAGGAGATGTGAAGTAGATGTCATGGAGCACATTAGAATGTAAGGTAGAGTAGATTTTATTTTGTAATTTTTCTTTGATTTCATTCATGTATGTCATTTTATTGCTTTCAAGTTTGATAGTTTAGATTTTCCATTCATGCAATTTTAATTCATGCAAGTGTGTTCAACCAGTTGATTGTAGATTAGTTTTTATTTACATGTTTTTGCATCAAATAGTGACATGAGATTGGCCTCTCTGCTGACTTTGTTTTTTTTAGCTTTTCAATTTCAATTATGCTTTGATTTCAGTCTTATTTATTTGTCATTGTTAGTTAGTTTAGATATCAAATTCTTCATGACATTTGACGTTATCTCCAGAGCCATGGCTTAACCCCGAAAAGCTACTTGGCGAGCTATCAGATTATGAGTGAAGTGATTTGATTTTACTTTCATTTCTGCAATTAGATATCAGGTCCTTCATGACATTTGACGTTATCTCTAGAGCCATGGCTTAACCCCGAAAAGCTACTTGGCGAGCTATCAGATTATGAGTGAAGTGATTTTATTTTACTTTCATTTTTGAAATTAGATATTAGGTTCTTCATGTTATTGAAGTTATCTCCAGAGCCATGGCTTAACCTTGAAAAGCTACTTGGCGAGTTATCGGACTATAAGTGAAGTGACTTGATTTTACTTTCATTTGCAAGTAGGTAATTTAGATATCAAGTTCTTCATGTTATTTGACGTTATCTCCAGAGCCATGGCTTAGCCCCGAAAAGCTACTTGGCGAGCTATCGGATTATAAGTGAAGTAATTTGATTTTGATTTCATTTAGATATCAATTTTTCATGTTATTTGACGTTATCTCCGGAGCCATGGCTTAACCCCGAAAAGCTACTTGGCGAGCTATCGGATTATAAGTGAAGTAAATTGATCTTGCTTTCGTTAGTCTGCAATTTTTGGTTTGTTTGATTGCAATAGTTTAGATTTTATTTATGTAGTAGAGACAGTGATTTCATGATCAGTATTTCATCTTTTGTTTGATTTAAGTAGCTGCATATTTACACTTTTGTTCAAGTACTAATTTGATCAATAGCATGTTTTGAGATCTTTTGAAGTGCTAAGTTTTGGAAGTTACCATAACGGACATAAACCTTGTCTTGGAATATCTATCCATACTTGACCTTTAAAAGTATTCTTAAGACCTTAGAATAGGATTTCCATTTGAATTAAGCACTTTAGGAGATCAACAAGAACAAAACCCCAAAACAAGATAAAAACTATTAAACAATGAAGTAAGAAAAAAGGTTAACTAAGCACATATGGTGCACCACACTTCATCAATTTACGATACCCGGATTGATAATTTATGTAGAGCAATTTAAGACGTTAAATTGACTAGGCACTCGACACCTGGCCACTCGAATGGCGCACACCAGATGTGGTGGTGCGCGATGAGATGGAGATTCAAAGATAGAAGGTTGCCGCCAGGTTTCTAGCACAATAGAAGTGAAACGAACAACTCGCTGAGGAAGTACAGGTGTCCTGGGATGCAGCTAAGGCTGCTGTAGAAAAGGCAGCGGCCGGAGGGGCCGCTGCGACGAAGAAGAAAGAGGCCCGCACATGACCAAATGGCCGAGAAAGGATGATATGACGGAAGGTGTGGACCTAAGCACCACCTCTACACCCTTAAAATGGTTGCGCGTGATAGAATGAACAGGGCCGAGGAAGAAGACCAAGGCTTCTAAGTTAGCTAGGGAGCCTATTACACTGACCAAGGGTGACCTATGCGACATTGGTGATACAGTTTGTGAAGTCACCAGGGAGGAGCTCTAGGAGGTAATGACAGAGCAACAGACTGTGTTGGGGGCGCTCAGGACACAACTGCAGGAACTTCAGTGATATGAAAATAACCCTATGAGTGACCTCAGTTAAAGAATTAATGAATGAAAGTATTACAAACTCATGTGCTAGTGTGTGTCTATGTTCTTTTAGGCAACAGATTGATCAGATTGCAAAATACACATGGTATAGGGAATTACTCCCCTAGGGCTTTTTGGGTGAAACCCTAGCAGACTGAAAGTTGTCTATTCAAAGAAACATGCATTCATACAACCATTACGCTATTATAAGAAAATTCTATGATAAGGGTACGTACCTTTAGTCCTACGTTTGAGAAGGCCTTTAGGGTCCAAACCCCTCTTGGAGTTCCCTTCTTCTCTTTTGTCCTGCAAAACAAACAATTCAAAGAACACAGTAGTACATGGACGAAAACTTATAAAGAAACCATCTTCATGTTACAAAGAAAGGTAGTTAGTTATGAAATCCAAACAACCATTTACACATGAATTCAAAACATGAATATCATTAACATAAAGAAGATTCAATTCGGGAACCAAGACATGTGTTTCTTTTTATTATAGACAAATAAAGTACATAAAAAGGAAAATGTTCACCTGAGTCACCTTCAGCAGGCTCCAAGCAAAGCTTCCTTCCAGATTCGTTCCAGCCTCAAGCCTCTAACAAAACTCCTTCCATGACTCTCCATGATGTCATAAATGGTGAATGAACATCAACACACAAGGAAACAAAGGTTTCCTGTACAAAATGGGGGAAGTGTAGAAGGCACAAGGGACTTCAGACCTGGTCAAGGGGAAAATCTCAGCATAATAACCTTTCTCTCTATTCTCTCCTCGCTTAGGCCTTCCCTTTGAGGTCTTTTTATACCATCAGTAGTTTTTTAGTTAGGAGTTGGTTGGGAACAGTTGGGCCACGGGCACTAACAGGTGATCAGCAGGTAAAACCCGCGATCTCCACCCGAAAAGAAGGAATTTTATATTTTTTTAAGTGTTTTAATATATACACACGGGTTGGATATACACAGACCCGCGTATACACGCGTTTAACTCAAGGCAATGTCACGTATAAGGAATAAAACACTGTTTTTTAAATTTTAGGACCAGGTCTGGAAGGAGGGGTTGCCCTAGGCCATGAGTACAGCATCACAAACCATAAGAGTGAGATTTGGAGCTATAACAGATGCCCCCTAATATATGAGGTTAGAAGGGGTACATGATGGCCGAAATATATTATGCGAGTACATGGAAAGGAAGTCTGTCAAAAACGGAGGAGGACTTCACCAGAATTCAGCTTGCCAAGCCACCAAAGGAGATCAGCAAGAAACACTATCTGAGGCGGGCATACCCATGCTCAGAAAAAGTAAAGCATGTCCGCATATCAAGTACAAGCGGATCCACTAAGTATACAAGTATAAATGACTGAAAGATACATAATGGATCATCTGATCATAATGAACAAGTACATGTTTGAATATCACATATAATACTGTCAATGATGCTGAAAGATGCAACGGATCACTGATATCAAAGACTGACCCCAAAAGGTACCAACTGAACATGATGGAATAGGATGGTACTACACTGCAAACTCAGGTGCCAACATATAGAATGTCGCCATGACTGACTGCAACATATAAAGTGGAGTGGTATCAACTAGTAGCAACAGGAGCAACTGTCAAGTGAACCAATGAATGCTGATACAACCTGAGGTCTTCACCGACCGCCGTGGTACATTTCTACACCATGGGAATAAATGATCTGAAGTCGACCATGTGAGAAATCGTTTGATTACCGGTCATTGATGTATACCGTTAACAAACGCGAGACTACTCACCGATAATGATAATGAGCGTCAAGGTACCCAGTACAATCTAGCAAGTGTGAATAGATGAGCTGGAGTCGAACACCTGTAAGAATCTATCGATCAGGAGACAATGATGGTTTCCCACTGTCGATAGCAAAGGATCTGCCACTAATGACTGCAAACCCCAAGGTACTGCCAAATGGACTCTAGATCTTTGCCCCAAAGCAATGAGTCGGAGTCGATAGGGAAAGATCCGCTAGAAGGAAGGCATTAAGGCATCCTCCATCAATCTAGTGCGAGTGTAACCCGTAGGCCAATAATGTGGAAGGAATCGGACAAAAAAAGATGTAGTAACCCAACCGAAGTACATTTCTGGCATACACAAGATGTGGCTAGCGCACGACAGAAACCCTCTGAACCAACCAATAATGAAAGCTAACACAGAGGCGAGGTATCCACCAATAGGGTCAAATGGAAACCAAGGTACTGCACGAATCCCAATGTGTGATAATGTAAGCTAATGTCGAACACAAGGGAAACCACTCAGTCAAAGACCCATGATACTGATCGATGCTGAGCACAAGGTGACCTATCAATAATGAAAATAGGACCAGGGTGCGGCTCTAGGCCTGTCCTCAGAGCAAGGTGTCGTCGTCGATAAGGACAAGACCCACCAGCAAGAAGTCAATGGGGACCTTCTCAAACCGGCACGAGTAAAGGACCAATATAACTGATGTGATGATAGACATGACACTGACAACCAGGGATGGCCGACTGAAAAATGAGTCAAGAGACACCGTAGAGAGGCCGACTCTGGCTAACCTCCCTTGAACAAAAGCACGACTCAATGTGACTGTGTGGCAGCATATGATGACTCTGTATAAATTCGCCATGCAGGAGGCACGAACGAACCCTCCATATGATTGGAAGAGATAACCAATCGGGGGAGCACTGACTGAATAACAAGGTTATGGCGTACCTAAGTCAAACTAAATCCCACCCATGCAGAGGAGACTTTGTTTTGAGTGCTTTGTTCAAGGGCGACACGACTGACTTTAGCTGCCAACAATAAATGGAAATAATGTCTCGTTCCCGCTCTTTTTGGAATATTTAATTTTTTTGTCTTTTTCTGTTAAGCCGGAAAAAGAATAAAAGAATGCTATGGTACAGTGGAAAGAATGAGTGTCGGTGAAACAGATGATCTAGTTCCCGGGAAAGGAACGTTCCTATGCTCAATGCAGGGAGGTGAAAACTGGTCAGTGACACTCAAAGGTATGTTCCTTCCACGGGTCAAGGTGTGTCAAGCTGCAGAAGTCAAAGGTATGCAAGGTTGATTTTGCAGACGTCATGGTCAAAAGTTGGCTTAAACACGAGTCCAAGTGAAGCCGGCTCCAGGCCAAAAGGTGCAAGTGGTCAACATGCAATGCAGTAGTACAACTCAACACAAAGGAGCCTCTAGGGTATAAGGCCAGAACGAAGCGAAGAAGCTAAGAAGAATGAGTCTTCAACGCATAAGTCATGGCGGGACTACAGAGGACTCCCGAGCCTAGGGATGAAAAATCAACATGAGTGCCAAGCAACAAAAAGGTACTAACTAGGGCACCCATGATAAGGTAGGCTCTACCACACAAGTCATGATACTTCTAAGCAATGAGAAGGTTCCGCACCATAACTTGGTGGGGTCGATCCTAAGGCAAAATGGAAAAGGAAACTGATAAGTGCACAATGCAGGCGGAAAAACCTAACCTATATGCCAGTTTCGAGAACCAATACCTGTCAGAACGGACCAACCATAAACTTCCAAAGGAGACATCTTCCAAGTTCTATGAACATAAATAGGAACACTAGACGAGAAGTTAATGCATCCCACATATAAACTTCATATAAGATCTTGTGTTATAGAATACCAAACTTGAAAATGCGTACCTCATATGTACAATATGGTACAGGGGACCACGCAGCCTTGCGGCTTACGCATAATAGTTCTTCTGGACAAACCCTTTGCAGGGATCAGACCAAGGACTCCTTTGGTAGTCATAACTCATGGCTTCAAAGAGTTCCTCCTGTGAAGGCAAAACAAGTTCTAAGAAATCATGAGAACTACAAGGATGAAAAGATGGAATTAAAGGGTCCCATGTCCCTATAGGATGAATCTCTCGGTCAACTGTCGGGACCAAGCCCCAAGAAGGAGAATAATAGGTCAAAGGATTCTTCTTAGAAGCGATTGAACATTGAGGATTCAATGCCACATAATTCACCCGTGGTGGGGTATAGTCTACTTGAACACTTGGAACAAACCAAGGGGCATTCTGTAATAAAGTCGAATTAGGGTGGTGATTATCAGATGCAAGCTGATCGATCGTGACAATATTCCCATTATGAGGAAAGCACATTACTCGAAAGAGTGAAGACATCACAGCATTCATAGCATAGACATAATCACGCCCAAGTAGCATATTAAAGTCTAAAGGGCTATCAACCACCATCATATCGATTAAGATAGTCTTCCCACCTAAAGTGATAGGCAATTGAGGAAGAACACCCATAGATTTACCAGGTCTTCTATCATAGGCTAACAACTGACTCTGAGCTGTCAACAACTTTGGGAACCCAAAGCTTTCCAAGTCAAAGAGGATATAATACTTGCAGAGGATCCTTCATCCACCATACATCGATAGACATTTGTGGAATTAACTCTGACCTTTATTTGGAAAGGTGCAGCGGAAGGAAGACGAGGCTCAACAAGACTATCCCAATCAAAGGAAACACTCTTAGCACTTGGAGGGGGAACATTCGAAGTAACCGGAATGCCCCCTATACTAGGAGACTCTGTACTAGAGATCAAACAAACTCTTTTTTTAGGCCCTTCACCCCCCAAAAGAGGAGTGTAATCGGCCAGCGATTGCACTGGCTCTACCACATTATCAACCAAAGGTTGATGGGATTGATGAGAAACCATATCAGATGTAGGAGTAGAAGTACTTTCAGACTCGGACCATATCCTTTGAACCTCTAGAATACCAGGGCATAAATGAGTAAGATGGTCTCCCTTGCATATCTTACAAGGGAACTTAGGTTTAAAACTTCTACGTCCAGGTTTCTTATCAACCTTCATTCCGCCAACATGACTAGCAGTGGTTTGCGGAGAGTCTTGAACATGACTTGCAGAGGTCGGTGACTCTTTGCTAGTATGACTCGTAGTGACTAGACCTGTGCCCCTAGCATGACTAGCAGTGGCTGAAGGCTCATCTCCAACATAACTCGCAGAGGTTGACGATGAAATGCTAGTGTGACTTTCAGTGACTAGACTTGTGCCCCCAGCATGACTTTCAGCGGCTGAAGACTCATCTTCAACATGACTCGCAGAGGTTGAAGATGAAAGCATAGAATTATTCTTCTTCTTTGACGTCCTCTTTCTCCTCTTTTAGATTTCTTGTGACAAGAAGGAGGAGAAGAAGGAACCCCAGATTTCTCTGGTAGAGAAGATGGACAATTAGCACCCATGTGATGCCCTTGAAATAAAGCATTCAACTGAGAAGCTTCCAAAGCATTTGGAATATTCGGAGTGGACCATAGCCAAACGGGTAGTCCAACATTCAACCCAGGAATATTCAAAGTGGCCATCAAGGGAGTACCAACGTTTCCAAAGAAAGGAAAAGCACAAGGATCCCCTTTTGGAAGGGTACCTTGGTTGGCTTCCACAGGAATATTGGCCATATCTAACTGTTCCAAAGACCCTTCCTCTACGGGAATATAGAAATAAATTTTCAAGGAATATGGATAAGCAATCAAAACCTTTGCCCTTGAGGAGGAAACTCCACAACTTTTGAAAGAACAACAAAAAGCCTTTCAAGATCGGTAGAGTGGTAAGCCGGTCACTCAGAACACAAAGTCCAAATGTGACTAGACTAAAATACCTAAAGCCAACTATATACAAGGAACAAAGAGCACACACTAGAAAGTCCCTAAAGATAATAGCCAGTCAAACAACTTCCAAGTATTTCCGCTCCGAGTGATGAGGACCAGACACCAAAATACAAGAAAGTGGAGTAAGGGACCTTCCGAAGATAGTCTGGGATAATGACGGCCCAGTCCTATCAGCGAAGGTAACAGAGGAAGTTACGCTGACCTCCTCACAACAGCCTGCGTCGGTGCAAGCCCCCAAGCTTCACAAAGGTGCCCTCCAGTAGTACTGTTGAGAGTGATGCAACATCAACCTCAGGTGCCACGGGATTCCCCTCTGCAGCCACCTGTGTAGTTCCCTAGGAGAAGCAACTATGCATACCAACTCGTCGCAGAAGCCAGGCGGAACAGTCGTGAGGTAAGTTCGGGCAAGTAGGAGAGGGGGTATCTCTCTTCCCTGTCTTTACAGACCCTCGTGCTTAACTCCCAGATCCAGAGATTTCCTGGTCTTCCTAACGCTATTGGATTTTCTCTCGTTATTCAGACTCCTACGTTTGACGTTTATATGGCCTTGGAGAGTTAACTCTCCACTCACCTAATCCAAGGCCCTAAAATCCTAATCTTGTTGGTGTAACTGACTAAAACAAAAAGTTCTAGTGAATTTTAGTTAGCGCTTGATTTTATTAGGCTGTTCTTTAAGTCACAAGGTAACGGAAGTGAGACTAGTGGTGTTTTTCGACGCAAAAGAAATTAATAAAAACTTAACTGCATGCACATGCACTTTTTCGTTTTTCGATGAAGAGCAATTTCTATAGGGTTCAAAGGTACTTCTAATAAACAAATTTTTCTTTTTCTTTTCAAACTCCACACTCACAAAAGTTAACAAAACTATGTATGCCTAAAAAGATATGGAAATCTATCCTAATGCAACAAATATATGTTGATGCAACAAAAAATGAAAGTTGCTTGCTTATCAATCTTTATCTTGCCACTTAAAATGCCTAGATGGAATATGAGATGTTACCATCCATTTCGTATAAACACTAAAAACAAGTACTAAGACAAACATAAAGCACTTTCACTTCACTAAAAGGAAACCAAATGAAAAGCAAGTTCAAGAAAGCAAAACTAAGATTTTCAAAAGATTTTCTTCAAAGCAACAAACAAAAAGTCTTTTCAAAAAATGCTCTCAACAACACTGAAACTTGTGATTGAAGAATAGGCAATTAAACACTTTTGCGAATCAACACCACTTAATGGATGAAAACCCAACAAAAATAAATGTGTTTGAAATCGCTCTTAACAATCAAAAGCAGTAATGAAAGCCTTGGCAATGAAAACCAAAAAGATCAAAAAGACAAATTCCAAGAAAGTGTCAAACAACAACTTTCATGAAACAAAGAAGCAGATGGTCACAAAAAGCGATTTTGTCAAGCAAACAGAAGGTCACCAAAAGCAAAATTAACACAAAGATTGAATTCAATCTTCCTACCCTGATGAAACAGAGCAGCCAAGATTCCTAGCAAGAGATCTTGCGTGCTTTAGCCAAAAACGATGACGCTTGCAATCAACAAAAAACCAAACCAACACTCCTTATAATCAGAGAGAATTCAGAATGAGATGCTCACTGTAAAACCAATAACTGATACTGGAAAATGACTGTTTCAGACTGACTCAAACCACCAGACAAACCTTCAGAGGCCAAAAAGATTTACAAATCTTGAAAATTAGAATATATACGCGACTGTACTGTAGTACAGATTGCGTGTATACGCGACTGTGTTTGAGGAAACCTGCGTATACGCGGGTTCTCTCAAAGAAACAAGCGTATATATGCTTTTGTATCTAATAAAAACAACGTATATGAAAAGCTTCAAGAAAAATAAAAAAAACAAACTAAAGAAACTGGCGAAGCTTAAAGTTCAAGAACAGACCAGACAGTGACAACAAGCAGACAAGGCAGTTGAGCCCTGATTGGCTTGAAACACACCTAAACTAGGAACAACAAGAGTGTTGTCCCCAGTGGAGTCGCCAATTCTGGTAGAGGGAATTACTCCCCTAGGGCTTTTTGGGTGAAACCCTAGCAGACTGAAAGTTGTCTATTCAAAGAAACATGCATTCATACAGCCATTACGCTATTATAAGCAAATTCTATGATAAGGGTACGTACCTTTAGTCCTACGTTTGAGAAGGCCTTTAGGGTCCAAACCCTTCTTGGAGTTCCCTTCTTCTCTTTTGTCCTGCAAAACAAACAATTCAAAGAACACAGCAGTACATGGACAAAAACTTATAAAGAAACCATCTTCATGTTACAAAGAAAGGTAGTTAGTTATGAAATCCAAACAACCATTTACACATGAATTCAAAACATGAATATCATTAACATAAAGAAGATTCAATTTGGGAACCAAGACATGTGTTTCTTTTTATTATAGACAAATAAAGTACATAAAAAGGAAAATGTTCACCTGAGTCACCTTCAGCAAGCTCCAAGCAAAGCTTCCTTCCGAATTCGTTCCAGCCTCAAGCCTCTAACAAAACTCCTTCCATGACTCTCTCCATGATGTCATAAATGGTGAATGAACATCAACACACAAGGAAACAAAGGTTTCCTGTACAAAATGGGGGAAGTGCAGAAGGCACAAGGGACTTCAGACCTGGTCAAGGGGAAAATCTCAGCATAATAACCTTTCTCTCTATTCTCTCCTCCCTTAGGCCTTCCCTTTGAGGTCTTTTTATACCATCTCCAAAGTAGTTTTTTAGTTAGGAGTTGGTTGGGAATAGTTGGGCCACGGGCACTAACAGGTGATCAGCAGGTAAAACCCGCAATCTCCGCTCGAAAAGAAGGAATTTTATATTTTTTTAAGTGTTTTAATATATACACACGGGTTGGATATACACAGACCCGCGTATACACGCGTTTAACTCAGGGCAATGTCGCGTATAAGGAATAAAACATTGTTTTTTAAATTTTAGGACCAGGTCTAGAAGGAGGGGTTGCCCTAGGCCATGAGTACAGCATCACAAACCATAAGAGTGAGATTTGGAGCTATAACAACGCAGACACTGGGAATATGGAAAATAGCAGAGAAACACAGTAAGCAAATACAAGAACACAACAAGTTAATAAGGAGTTCACCCTATCCTCCAGGGCTATGTCTCCAGTCTAGCTTTTAGTGGTAGCCTTCTTTTATTGTGTTTTTAAGTAAAGAATTACAATGAGGAGCTCAGTCTGAGTCTCCTGAAACATAATTGCTTGGCAGGGTGGTTCTTGGATTCCCCAAGCCACTAGAGTACACAGACTCTTTTCCTTGCCAGCTCTTTGACCTCTCTGGTCTACAATGGAAGGAGCCCAATGTGGTGCTCAGTTCCTGACAGATCCTCTCAGGGATGGCTTGAACCTCTCAAGCTCTCTGGTGCTCGATGTTGCCTTTGGTCAGCTCGGCCCTCTGTCTTCTTTCTGCTTTTTTCTTCGCTATCTTCTTCACTTTTCTATCTTCATCTTCTTCTGTTTGGTCTTCCTCTCGGTGTCTTCTTCTTTGTCTGTTTATGGCTTTAAAGCCTTTCAAACTCATGGCTGTTCGATTCCCCTTCCACCTCCATTGGATTGCCTGCTGCAGCTTCACTTGGAGTTCCCTGTCTCGGCGTCATCATCAGGCTCACAGGGAGTGGCCACTTGTCCTCCTACAAACTGCGCCAACTTTTTCCTCGTTGGTTTGGTTCTTCGGTTACGGTGTGGAATGAGTCATCTGCCACCTCGGTGGTCAAATCGAACATCAAACTTCTCTCTGTCGCGGCTTAATCCCCTATCAATTCTAGCTTTCCCATCGAGCGTGATCTCAGCTGTTAGATATGGAGCCCCTAGATCTGACGCCTTTCGTTCATTTCCCGTTGTTGACTTGCTCGACCGTTAGCACACGATGAGCAGTAGTTTTCTCTCTCCTCTGATTGCCACGCGTCGGGCGCCGAGTGGAATCGCTAGGTTTTGGCCAAATCCGCTTATCGCCCAATGGTGCCCCTAATCAATACCGCTGGTTTTTGGAGCACAGGTACCACCTTTAGCCTTTAGCGCTTTTCCCCCACAGTTTTCCCAACTTCCATGCGACCAAGTGCTCAGGGCCTCTCCTTCTCATGGGGTTTTTCCCAGCAAATCGCGCATCAGAAACTGCCTCCATTTCTCAATCCGAGCTTCCCAGGTGCTAGTTTCGCCTCCTGCATAGTCTCCATGGGCCTCGGTCAACGCAATTTGACTGAGGCCCTCGTCGTTCCACGTTGGCTGCCAACTACCACTGTTTAGAGGTTTTTCTGATCGCTCTGTGCTCTTTGAATTCAAAGTTTGTCCCGATCTGATACAGTCATAGTTCTCAGATAATTCTTCATGGATCCAATTCAGATCACGACCTTCCCACTGAAAAAGATTTTGGACCACCAAAAGTTGGTTTTCAAGCATCAGCTAAGTGAGGGTACTGTTGTCTCACTTGTCCGATCTCAATCCACTTTGCACTGCTCGGCTTTGAACCCTTGAGTCCTACTCTGAGGTACTCAACATCTCCCCTGTGCGTCATCGTCACCTTCCTGTCCAGAACTGTGTCTTCATGCAATTCACTAAGATATTTAGGTAGCAGGTCATCAATAGAAGGCAATTGACTATGCTCTTAGGGATCCTCAATCATTGAAGGTTCAAACAATCTCAAGAAATCTGCATTTACGACTGACTAGATGTGCATGTAAGCTGGTAGATCAAGGCGAAAAACATTCTCACCAATCTTCTCAAGTATCTCGAAGGGTCCATACCTGATAGGCTTTAGATTCTTACCTTCACCTTGCATCCTGTCCTTGCTGATATACAGCCAGACTTGGTCACCAACTTGAAAACTATGATCCATCCGATGCTTGTCATGCCTAGCCTTGTACTTGGCTTGGCTCTTTTCTAGCTGTTCCTGTACTACCTAGTGGATCCCTTGGATTTGTTCAATGAACCTAGTTGCCTTGTCCAAATCACTGTGTCTATCAACTGTGGTATCTTTACCGAAGACAAAATCCAAAGGAGACTTTGGTGTGAAATCAAAATAGGTCTCAAAAGGAGATCTTTGTGTAGAAGAATGTTTTGCTCTGTTATAAACATGCTGCACATAACACAAATGTTCATCCCAAAGCTTAGAATGTTTGCTGCAATATCCTCTGAGTAACTGGATCACTGTCCTGTTAACTACTTCTGTCTGGCCATCAGTTTGTGGATGAAAAGCTATGCTCTTCTTTAGTTTGGTGTCCATTAGTTCCCATAGACTTGACCAAAACTTTCCCACAAATGGGTGTCTCAACTAGATACAATGGAAGTGGGTAATCCAAAATGAACCCATACATGTTCAAAGAACAGTTTTGCAGTTTGTTCAGCTATAATTTGTTTGTTACAAGGTATCAAAATACACATTTTGCTGAACCTATCCACAAAAACATATAGATAATCATGACCTTTCCTAGATTTAGGCAGTCCTCCAACAAAATCCATGGAAACACTTTCCCAAGGGTGAGACAGAATTGGTAATGGAGTGTACAAGCCTAGTTTCCTATTACTAGGCTTGCTTTTAGCACACATATTAAACCCTCTTACATATCTAGAAACTGTCTCATTCATTTTTGGCTAATAACAAAATATTTGCAGCTGTGCGACTATTTTACTTACCCCAAAGAGACCTGATATCAGAGAAGTGTGTGCTTACCTAATTATCTTTACTCTATCAGTTTGTGGAATGCAGAGTTTCCCACAATGGTATAAGAGTCGGTCCTTTACATGATAATCCAATTCTTCTACTCTTTTGCCTTGACTTAAAGTTGCATATACATCTTTGAAATCTATATCTTGAGTATATTGTTCAATGTAGCTCTCATGTAGCACAAAATTATGCTTAAGTATAGTAGATGAATTTATAATGGGTCTAGATAACATGTCTGCAACATTATTATGTATACCCTTTTTATATCTGATGACTAGATGAAACTGTTGTAGAAAACCCATCCATCTATAGTGCCTTGATTGCTGCAACTTAGTTTAGGAGTGTAGATATTGAAGTGGTTGGTGATCAGTATGTATTACTGTCTCTTTGCCCATTAAGTATTGTTTCCACTTTTTCACACTCTGAACTAATGCATACAAGTCTTTATCATACGTATGATAGTTAACTACTGCAGCATTAAAAGTCTCAGAATGATAACATATGGGTTTACTGTGCTGTGTCAACACTGCTCCCATGGCATAGTCACTGGCATCTATTTGGATCTCAAATGGTCTTTGTAGATCAGGCAGTGTGAGTACAGGTGTTGCTTTAATTTTTTATTTCAAGGTGTCGAAGGATTTTTGATGTTTGCCTCCTCACTGAAACAACTTGTTCAATCCTGTCAAAGTATGTAAGGGAGTTGCAATTGAGGAAAAGTTAGAAATGAACTTCCTCCAATATTGTGCTGCCCCTAAGAAGCTTCTCACTTCTATAGCAGACTTGGGTTTAGGCCAGTTTACAATGACTACCACTTTAGAGGGATCTATTTTCAATTCACCACCCCCTACTATATGACCCAAATAATTTAGAGATGTTTTGCCAAATTCACATTTTGAGAGTTTAACATGAAGTTTTTCTCTTTTCAAAACATCTAATGTCTGCTTAACATGCTTTAAGTGTTCTTCCCATGTTTTACTAAAAATCAGAATGTCATCCAGATACACAATAACAAAATCATCAAGAAAAGGTCTGATTATATCATTCATTAATCTCATGAAAGTAGCAAGAGCATTGGTTAAACCAAAAGGCATAACCAGCCACTCATACAATCCCTACTTTGTTTTGAAAGCAGTCTTCCATGCATCTTGTTCTGCAACTCTGACCTGATGGTATCCACTGTGAAAATCCAGCTCAGTGAAATAAACGGCTTCCTTCAATTGATCTAAAATGTCATCTATGCGAGGAAGGGGATAATGATTTTTTATTGTTATCTTATTCAATGCTCGATAATCAATGCACATTCTCCACGAGCCATCTTTCTTTCTCACCAAAATTATTGGTGACCCACATGGTGATGTGCTAGGCCTGATGAACCCTTTCTTGAGCAACTCCTGCACCTGCTTCTTGATTTCACCATTCTCTAAAGCAGACAACCTTTTATACCTGTGGCTGCAATGGTTGTTTCATCTCTCGAGTCTGACCCCAAATATTTCTGAATAGTTGCAGCAGTCTTCTTCTTCTTACCCTCGGACTTCTTAGGTCTCAGCTCTGGATGCAGAATCCAACAATGCTCATCATCATGCCCATTCTTTTTATAGTGAGTGCATGAAGCTCTGCTTTTCTATGCAGTGTTAGCCTTCCTTGCTTTCCACTTCTACTTTCTTTTCTCCTTGCTCTTGCTTGCAGTGGGTTGGGATGGTCCCCCAACTTCTGGATTTCCATTCTTTCCTCTAGCTTCTAGATGAGTAGCTTGTACAGATACCTCATCTATACTAGTGGGATTAAACATGAGGATGGTATGCCTCATGTAGCTGTGTAGACCACCAATGTACTTCAAAAGAGTTTCAGGTGAGTCTAATGAGATTCCTAGAATCAATGCTCTCTTTCTAAATTCTTGAGTGTACCCTTGCACACTTTTCCCTTTCAACTGCCGAAGAGTTTGCCAACTCTTTATGGCTTGTTGCATATAGGCCAATGAATAGAAATACTTTTTGATTGCAGAAACAAACTCACTCAAGACAGAGATGGTCTTACCATGTCATTTCATGTCAGCTTGGGTTCTGCCTTCCCACCAAACCAAGGTAGTGCCTCCAAGGCGCAGGCTTGCCAGCTGAATCTTGCTCTTGTCTAAGTCGATGTTCTGTACTCGGCAATAAACATCAATTTTTCTAATCCAATTGTCCAACTTTTCTACATTCAACTCCCCATCATATATAGGTAGATCAAATTTAACATCTAGTTTGATCAAAGATGCTTTCTTGTTATGCACAGGGCTATTAGGAGGTGTGAGAAAGCTTTCCTCTTTCCCTTTTCCTTTGGAGTGGTCATGGAAGTGAGACTCATCTTCTTCTTTGTCTTGTTTAGAGCCTGATGAATCTTCATCCTTATGTTTTCTAAAGTCCCTATACATTTCTTCTACCATGGACTTTATGGCTAGGAAACTTTCTATGAATTGAGGGTCTGGCCCCATAGAACCTTCCTTTGACATTGTCTTCCGAGGATAGACTCTCCCAATTTCAGGATTAGTTTCGACCAACTCTCCTTCTCTTAATCTGAGCTTTGATATAGTGAGCATTCAGAACTAAACCAACACAAGCTTGTCTAACCTTGACAGCCCAAAGCTCTGATACCACTTGATTTGAAAATCACCCTATGAGTGACCTCAGTTAAAGAATTAATGAATGAAGGTATTAAAGACTCATGTGCTGGTGTGTGTCTATGTTATTTTAGGCAACGGATCGATTAGATTGCAAAATACATAGACACTGGGAATATGGAAAACATCAGAGAAACACAGTAAGAAAATACAAGAACACAACAAGTTAATAAGGAGTTCACCCTATCCTCTAGGGCTACGTCTCCGGTCCAGCTTTCAGTGGTGGCCTTCTTTTATTTTCTCTTTAAGTAGAGAATTACAATGAGGAGCTCAGTCTGAGTCTCCTGAAACAGAATTGCTTAGCAAGGTGGTTCTTGGATTCCCCAAGCCACTAGAGTACACAAAATCTTTGCCTTGCCAGCTCTTTGACCTCTCTCGTCTACAATGGAAGGAGCCCAATGTGGTGCTCAGTTCCTGAAAGACCCTCTCAGGGATGGCTTGAACCTCTCAAGCTCTTTGGTGCTTGATGTTTCCTTTGGTTAGCTCGGCCCTATGTCTTCTTTCTACTTTTTGCTTCACTGTCTTCTTTGCTTTTCTGTCTTCGTCTTCTTCTCTCTAGTCTTCCTCTCGGTGTCTTTTAATTTTTCTGTTCATGGCTTTAAAGCCATTTGACCTCATGGCTGTTCGATTCCCCTTCCACCTGCTTCGGTGTTGAAAATGCAACAAGATGATGGAGCTTAGTGAAAAGAAGTCGCCTTCACTAAGTGGGCCCGCAGGCTATTTTTGGCACAAAGTCTATTTTTAGACTATGTTTATTTTTAGACATATGGATCATGGTCTATGAGTTGCAGGATGCTATTTATGGATGATTGGTCATGTTGGTAAAAATAGATGGACCTATATTTTTAGACATATGGGCGGAGTCTATTTCTAGACTGCTGTCAAAAAATAGAACAGTGGAATATTATTAGCTCTTAATAATATTTGGACTATAAATATTATCTTATCCTCTTGCAGAACTTCAGTTCGAGCTACAGATGTGGCAGATGCAACTGCCAGAAGGAAATATGCTTTTCCTATGGGTTAGTTGAGCTATTGCATGATGGAATTCAGTTAGAACTCAAGTGATTGAGTTTGGTGGAGTTGATTGAGGAGTTGATGAAGTTGTGTTTAGTTTGACTTAGTTGAACTAGTTGTATTTAGTCTAACTGCAAAATACACTAGTGATGAGTGACGTGAATTAATTATTAATTAATTCACTAATTATTAACTCATAAATCAACTAAAGAATACATCAGTTAACTCAGTGCATGGACAGTTCAGTGGAGACAAGTGTTAGAGGTGGGTGAAAGGGTGAGACTACTATCAGTTGTGACTATAGCTGTGCATGAGATTTGCACAATCATTGATTGAGATTGCCAACGAGGATTGTGCAGTACAAGCCAAGGGAATTCGAACTTGGATCTGATACATTCTCAACTTGGATTGCGCAGTAGAGGCAGGCAAACAGTGGAGGAGATTTGAACCCGTGACTTGTTCAGATCTAAGCTAGTTTGTGTGTAGCATGTGGAGATAGTATTGAGTACTTGTGAGGAGTATTGTACTATGTATTGCTACATGTTCTCTATCATTATAATATACAGATAGTTGGGGGTTTTCAGCTGTATGCTTTCCCCGTTACATACTGTGTTGATATGTGTGATTGATGTTTCAATGTGCGCATGCAATTGTTTTTAATTCCGCAAATTGATGATCAATGGTAGAGGAGGTTATGTATTATGCATGCATTCCGCAAATAGTGTATAATCAGGATAATCTCTATGAATAAGTGTTATATTATTCAAAATTTCTACAGTCGGATCGCCTGCTGCAGCTTCGCTTGGAGTTCCTTGTCTCAGCGTCATCATCAAGCTCACAGGGAGTGGCCACTTGTCCTCCTACGAACTGTGCCAACTTTTTCCTCGTCAGTTCAGTTCTTTGGTTACGTCGAGGAATGAGTCATCCGCCACCTCGGCAGTCAAATTGGATGTCAAACTTCTCTCTGTCGCGGCTTAATCCCCTATCAATTCCGGCTTTCCCATTGGGCACGATCTCAGCTGTTAGATTTGGAGCCCCTAGATCTGATGCCATTCGTTCATTTCGCGCGGATGACTTACTCAATCGTTAGTGCACGATGAGTGGTGGTTTTCTCTCTCCTCCGCTTGCCATGTGTCGGGCGCTGAGTGGAATTGCTAGGTTTTATCCAAATCCACTTACTGCCTAAGGGTGCCCCTAATCAATATCACCGTTTTTTGGAGCACGGGTCTTGGCTTTAGCCTTTAGCGCCTTCCTCCATGGTTCTCCCAGCTTCCATGCGACCAAGTGCTTAGGGCCTCTCCTTCTCGAGGGATTTTCCCCAGCGATGCATGATTAGCGCTAATCGCGCATCAGAAACTGCCTTTGTTTCTCAATCCGGGCTTCCTAGGTGCTAGTTTCGCCTCCTGCGCAGTCTCCATGGGCCTTGGTCAGCGCGCTTTGATCGAGGTCATCGTCATTCCACACTGGCTGCCAACTGCCACTATTTAGAGGTTTTTTTGATCGCTCTATGCTCTTTGAATTCGAATTTTGTCCCGATCTTATACAATCATGGTTCTCTGATAATTCTTCATGGATCTAATTCAGATCATTCAGGTATGTCACCCATAGCCTAGAATGGTAGCTACCTACGAGGCTACAGATACGACAACAACCGAGCAGTTGCTGCGGGCCAAAATGGCTAATACTGTCATGCTACTGGATGAAGCACTAACAACAGACAACGTGGAGGATAGAGCCATGGTAGGCGGGCTCAACGGACTTAGATTAAACTTGGCTACCCTCCCATGAGAAATCTTATACCAGCTATAGGATGGAGCAATGACAGAGCTCCGTGCTAGGGAAGGACGCGTAGTACAGATGCTCAGTGAACAATGCATCAACATTGAGCAGTTGAGCCTCCAACGCGATGAAGCAGTAGCACAGACTTGACAGTTGGAGCAATTTGTCGAGGAAGCATGTTGCCACGCCCCTAAGCTCGAGATTGCAGCATACTTACCAGTAGGCATACGGATCCAAAAACTAGCTAGTGGATTCTACGAGGTGAAGGAGGAAGCAATGAGGATCCAATTGGACATCAACTTGCAGATTGTAGAGCTAAGGCTCAAGGCACAGCCTGCTACACCATCGAAGGTCTGGGAGCAATGGCACCTTGACATTCAAGCAGGGTTGGAAGCCATAGAGTGTGCCATACAAGATTGCACTGGCTTGCTAGATCAGTCACTCGTCACCCTCACTTCACTGCAGGAAGACGCAGTGCTCAAACGATTAGAGACAGAAGCGCGGGAGTTGCAGCAGGCTTACGACAATGTTCAGGGGACTGCGCAGATAGTCACCCTTACTCAGTGACTGGCCAAGATGAGGGAGGCTTGGGCTCTAAAAGCCCAGGTGGACACCACGCATCAAAAAGAAGTCGTGCTTAAAGAACACATTTAGCCTTGTCTCAAGGAAGCATTCATGGTCACCACCAAGATCGAGGGAAAACTAGCACACATGCAGGGCATATATGCACTCATGCAAGGAATTGCACCTGACGATGAAACATCAGAGATACGCACACAGCGGGTACAGTAGACACCAGACGAATGTGTTGCAGACGTAAGCGAAGTGCAGAGATTGCTGGATGAACTTCGCGCAAGGATCACCGCATCGACCAAGTGAATTGGGACAAGTCACAATGTTTGTGTTGGCAGCCTGTTGGGTAGAGGATCCCCCGCTTAATGGTTTTGGGGCTTGAAGCCCACAATTTTGGGTATTGGTATTGTAAAGGCTCCGCAAAGTGCGCGGAGCGTGAGTTGTAATGAGTCAAGTCAAAGGGTAGTCCACCATAAAATATTGTAAATTAATCTAGAATGTGTCGGCCTACCCATGGTTTGCAGACCATGGGAATATATAAATAGAGCAAGGCTCTAAGTATAGAAGGCATCTTTTGGTGGAGATCAGAAGTGTATGGGTTTCTGAAAGTAATCTAAGTCGGTAAGCCTGAGTCATTAGCCATAGTAGTAGTAGAGGCTCTGCAGCTGTGTGCGTAGAGGCGTAGTAGAGTCCGTAGCTGTGTGCGCGGACCCCTGCAGCTATGTGCATAGGGCAAGAAGTGGATTGTAACTGGAAAAAGCATTAATAAAGATAATTTGGTTGTGAAATATTGCGTATCTGTTCCTATACTTTGGTTTATGCATCTGTTTATGGTTTATGATTGCGCGCCTATTTGTCTGTGTTAAATAAGTGAAAGTATTGGGCTTACTTAAGTTAATTCAAGATCTATAATAATACCTAGCACAAAAAGGGGTAAAGAACATTCGCTCTCATTATCGTAGCCGTGCGAAGATAGTTGCACTGAACAAACGGCTGCGCAGCGCGTAGGATCGGTTTGCGAAGCTCTCCAGACCTCATCAAGACATCCTTGGGGTGCGGAAACCTGGTTCTAGCACCCTCCCATACTACCTTGGGTGAGACTTCAGTCCGCGCTCCATGGTTTCCGAAAGGGCCGGTAGTTTCAGGATTGGTTTGGCTAAAAATCTCTGAACTTGGGTCAGGCTCCATCAAGCCAACAACATGCTTGTTGCAGGTTGTAACATGCAATAAATAAATGTGCTTAAAGGAAAATTGGTTAATTCATTTTTAATGAAGGATTTGGGTGTTGCAAATAAAATCCTTGGTACGAGAACAACTAGAGATAGGAAAAACCGCAAATTAACATTGTCTCAGAGTGAGTACATAGAAAAGGTGTTGGAAAGATTTAATTTGTACAATGAAAAACTAGTTTGTACACCTTTGGATAACCATTTCAAACTAAGGATATGTGTCCCAAGACCAAGGAAGAGATGGATTATATTTCTAAAGTTCCATGTGTAACAACAATTGGAAGCTTAATGTATCAATGATGTGCACAAGACCTGATCTAGCACATGTAGTGGAATGTTTTAGCAGGTATATGAAAAATCCCAGAAAAGAGAATTGGATGGTAGTGAAGTTCATTCTCAGGTGTTTGAGAGGTACCTCAAATCAAAGATTATATTTTGGAGGTTAAAAAATTATTGTATGGGGAATGCAGATGAAAATATGAAAGGTGATAAAGATAACAAGAGGAGCACCACAGGGTATGTGTTTACTGTAGATGGAACAACACTAAGTTGGGTTTCTAAAATGAAAATCATTGTTTCACTTTCAACAATGGAAATGGAGTATGTTGCTACTACAGAGGCTAGTAAAGAAATGATTTGGT
This sequence comes from Pinus tabuliformis, assembly GCA_031772625.1. Lineage (NCBI taxonomy): Eukaryota > Viridiplantae > Streptophyta > Pinopsida > Pinales > Pinaceae > Pinus > Pinus tabuliformis. Next base: position 702,916,200 of record CM062812.1, read on the forward strand.
TACAAAGGTTTATGGATGAATTGGGCAAGACGTAGGAGATGGGAAGGTTATACAGTGACAATTAGAGTGCCATTCATCTTACAAATAAATCAACATTTCATTCTAATAATAGACATATATATCTCAAGTACCATTTCATACCATAAGTTTTGGAATATGGATGGCTGAAGCTAGAAAAGATACACACTAGTCAAAATTCTACATATATGTTAATAAAGGTGGTAACAAGGGAGAAAATGAGTTTCTACTTAGTTTCAATTTGCCTTCAAGTATGATAGTGAAGATGAGAAATAACCATGTCCAAGCGGAGGCATTGTCCAGCAAGTGAAGCAATGCTGGAGTTGATATAAGCAGTCTCCACATGGGAGAAATTTGGGTGTGGAGTATGATTATATTCCTAATTATTCATAGGTCCTTTTATTTCAGCTGTGGTTGGATCCCAATCAATGAATGGGGGGAATGGGGGGATTTCCTCCCCACTATTGTTTCTAGGGGGACATCTACAATTCTTTGGAGCCCCCAGTGGTGGGGGTTTGGGTGGAGTGCCCTAGAAGCAAAAATTATATGAAAAACTACCTTGTAAAATATTGTAATTTCATAGTCAATATAGGT